>VDFB02193867.1:504501368-504543386 GCA_007258455.2 Sequoia sempervirens | reverse complement strand
TTAGTGATAATTAAATGTTGATAAGGAAAATTCTAAGGGACTTGCATAGTGTAGTAAATGAGAAATTTTGTTCAATTATCTAGCCCAAATAAGAGTGTGGAGTACTAAATTGACCGTTTTAGATGGTTCAAGAAATTATTTAATTAACGACATTCAACTGTTAGGATAAACTTAATATAAACATGGTGCCTTGGTTTAAGTAAATAGGATGAATGACTTGATACATATATCGGTCTAGTTAACAAGGGTTATGGCATCAATTTGGCCTTTTGATATTAAACTTTCTTAAACCTTCGAAAGGGTATAATTGAGTTTCTGAAGTAGGGCCTTTTACAAAATACGTGAATAAGTGTCATCACAATGGGTATTATTAAATAAACATTATTTTGTTGACGTCTTAAGACCATAATTATTAAACAAAAAAAATAATGTAACTTCTTAAAGTTAGTTGTGTTTTGGGAGAAACTTACATTCTTGTTGAGACCTTAGTACAAATAAAGGATAGAACACCATAACTATATTCTGGAAAATTGCAACTAATCAAAGAGGAAAGAATTATATGGTCCACAAAATGGATTAATGTGTTAAATGTTGTAATTTAGCAAGTTTAAATCTCTAAACCCTTAAATTCATTAAATCAAGCTAGCATGAGTGAAGCAATGGAAAACCCCTTATACTATGTGAAAAGTGAGCACCTTGTAGATTTGAATTTAAAATTTTATCAAAGATTAAAATTAAACCCTTAAGGTGTAGATTGTTGGACCTAAGTCTAAGGACTTGTTCATAATTTGTAATAGATTCTACATACTCATGTACTGCTACCTTGCACAACTTAGACCATGGTATATATAGGACTTTCCTATTAACCAAAATCTCAATTTTCACAGTGTATAAGGATTTAATTCATGTTCCTGTGAAGCAATGAATGAATCACCTTGTGGTTGTTAGGTAAAAATTTCATGATGACATCAACTAATGATGAAAGTCTTGCATTGTATAGTACGTGTAACTTAGAAAAGTGAAAAAAATAAAAAAAATAAAAAAAATAAAAAAAAATGATGAATTTTACCTTGAATTAAATGGTGAAACCCTATGTAATTCAAACACTATTGCAAGTAAACCATGACCTAGTCAGCTTAATAGTACGATGAGACCTATCAAACCTTTTGTGTTGATTTATCCAAGACTAAAACAAGTGAAAGAATATAATTACTAAAATTCAAGTCAAAGGTAAGAATGTGTGGAAAGCTGCAACTAAGTTATAATTGGTGAAAATTGATTTAGGTAATGAGTAAATAATTCCCTTCTAGAAATTGAGTTTAAAACCTTGGTGAAGAGGCCTTGTCAAAATATGCATTTGAAGTTACAATGTTAGCTAGGGCACACACTATAAACACTTCCTTATACATAGCTAAGAACTAAAGTCTTGTTGGTGCCAAAAAAAAATAAATGAAAGGATACATGTCATAAAGGAAGTAATAGGGTAGTCAAATTAGGTGTTGACCTTGAAGGTTGTGTATATGTTATAAGAATTGAATAATCAATTATTGAATTTATGAAGTTGAGTAATGAAATATGTGTGATTCATGGCGTATTAAATGATTGGAAAGATAAATGATATCGATAAGAGGCACTAAGTAGAATTGTAAAACTTTCAACTAATGTTGTATTCTAAACCATTGACTGTACTCACTCTTTGAGAGAAAATCATATACACCGGAAGGTAAAGGAGAAAAATTAAAAGTAGACAGAGATTTCAAGAATTTTACTCATTTGTGCATCTTTATGAGGTTATATGGAGTTGTGATTGTAAAAATGATGATTGTAACATGTGATTAAATGGTTCAATGTAAGATTTGTAAAAAGATATCAATGAGTGTGAAAATTATTATTCTGTGAATTATCATGTGTTTCATGCATTGAGTGTTCTTTCTTTTCCCATACTATAATTTTTCAAACAAAAATGATTGACTATCTTCCTTATCAAGTAGGAAACCTTCATTAGCACACAAAAATTATAGTGGAATTACCCATACTGATATGTTAGTGAACATAACAAACATAGTTGAACGAAAAATGGTATGGTTAAAAACCAATATTGATCATATATGTGACGTTGGTAAGATGGGAAGTGTTCAATGTACCATGTATTGTCAATCGTAGGAAAATTGAGTATTACCTAGATTACAATTGTGAATTATATGGCAATTTATTGAGAATTGTGTAAGGAAATAAAGTGTGTATGGGTGTATCAACATTTTTGTTAATAGTGTGGTGAACCATGCATTGTTAAGTTCTAGGAAGATTGGGTGATATACTTAAGCTAGAAGTGCACACTTCTAGTTATTTCTTATGCCTATGCAAAGTGAGTCAACATTTCCAAAATTGAGTTGAAAAGTGAATATTGCTTAAAGAAAAATAGAATGTGTAAGTGCATTGTTATTGTTCTATGGTGAATTTTGTAAAGTGTATTGTGTTATTGCATGTGAAGTGAAAACTAGTAAATGTGTTGTGCCCAAGTATGAGATGCAGAGTATCTGACTTGGGATAAGGGTGATGGGCATCTAGTATGATCTCCTATATGTACCCTTTGTGATGGTCTTTATGTAAGCTATCTAGTTTTGAGTTAAAATAAATGTGTTAAGTGCATACGTGTGTCTATTAAATGAAATGTGATGTGCTCCTTTGTGTTATTTTTATTTCTATGTTAAATGTGCACCCCTAGCATTTGGTTCCCCCCTAATTGGAGTGTGATGCCTGCTAGTGTAAATAGGGGTTGAGAGGCACATGGTCTACCATCAGGAGATTACGAGCTCAGGGTGTTGTCCCTAATCCTAATAAAGGATCTATGTCAAGTCATTGTAATCTTTCCATGGACGTTGAACGTGGCCTACTCCCCCACATATGAGAGCCACACTTGTTGGTTGATAGTGAAAACCTATTCCTTGATGTTTATAACCCATGGGTAAAGGATGGAATAACATGGACTACCAGTGATTCATACTTATGTGGTCAAGGACCACCAGTTACTCATATTCATGTGGTCAGGGACCACCAATGCTTCATGTTTATGTGGTCAGGGACCACCAGTTACTCATATTCATGTGGTCAGGAACCACCAGTGCTTCATGTTTATGTGGTCAGGGACCACCAGTGATGTATATTAATGTGGTCGGGGACCACCCGTTATTCATATTTATGTGGTCAGGGACCACCAGTTATTGCATGCTATAATACTTATGATGTGGTTAGAGAACCACCATTCCCCTCCTCCCCTTAGGTGGCTTATCAAGTCACGTGGTGCTTGTAATGTGCGAATTTTATTGTTGAAATATGAATTATTTGTAATTCTTGATTGATGTTTTATTTTATTATGCGCCAGCAATGTGTAATTTTACATTTATGTACTTAGGATATTTATCCATTTGGAAGATGTTATATAGTCCGAATTGCCTCAAGGACTTGTTTAATTTTGCCTTTGAATTATGATTGGAATGTTGCAATTTGCTACAATTTATCTTTATTTTGTTTCTCTTGAATTTACAGTTCCCTCTTGGGAGTTTTATTGAAACTTTGGTTTATGATCTTGTGTTATTCAGTTTGAGGCTTTCTCTTTGGTTGCAAATTTGCTGGCATGTGTGGTGTAATGTGGGATTTGTAAACTGCCATATCCCGGGGGGGTTCCCTGGCAGGTCGTATAGGGGAGTAAATGTGTTGGGGAATTATTTTGAAAGGGGTTTGTGAATGGGACCAGTATGGGACGATCATTAATCCATTCTTCCCTCATTATATGATTAATCTTATGGAGAAGTCCTTAGAGAAGGGCCTTGAGTGGTATCCAAGAATATCCATCCTTGTAAACCCCATTATGTGAGCATTGTGTTGTAAATTATGTGAATGTATGAGGACAGGCGCACCCAATTGGGAAGAGCATCCTTGCTATTGTTGTGTGTACATGTGAAATTACAAATAAATGTGATGTGGCATACCTATGAGCTATGTGAGAAAAATGGTAACACATGAAGCAAAGTTAATATTATTTGAGACATGGTATGAGTGCCATAATTTTAAGGTAAAATGTTCTCTTAAGCATATATTTAGACAAAATGTGAAGCTTATAATTCTGAGACATGATTGGTCAATGAAACAAAACATTTTCTAACATCATGAGTGAT
This sequence comes from Sequoia sempervirens, assembly GCA_007258455.2. Classification (NCBI taxonomy): domain Eukaryota; kingdom Viridiplantae; phylum Streptophyta; class Pinopsida; order Cupressales; family Cupressaceae; genus Sequoia; species Sequoia sempervirens. Next base: position 504,539,211 of record VDFB02193867.1, on the reverse strand, counting down.
GTATATATTATGATGCAAAGAAATTTGGAGGTGTATAAAAGGATATGAATCCATTTAGATATATTTTTTGTGTAATTTAATTGAAGTTGATTACATTGTTAATAAATTTGAGCTACAAGGATTGTTGTTAGCATTTGTTAAATTAATCGTATATCAAATAAACATTCCATTATGAGAAATTTTTCTCTAAGTATTTAAATATTTAATTCATGGAAGAGATTTGCCTCTAATATGCACTTATAGCTAAATGTTTTGATTCTTCCATCAAGAAAGTAAAAGTAATTAGTAAGTTTGATATAATTGTCCTTATATTGAGATTATGTTTCAAACCTTAACGACTTCCAAGAGGAAGTCTAAACTAAGGGGAGGGAGATGTAAGGCCTCTCATTGCAAGTGACTAATACAACCTTAAATTGTTATATATTTCTCCTAAAAAGATGGTTAGATATATTACGAACGATATGAAGGCGACTGTCTAACAATGACCTTATAGTTTATTTTTACTTTATGTTATATCATTGTTATTTTACTTAATGAAGATGTATGGGCATGCAAATTATGATATGAGGTTCAAACTTATAAGATGAATTTGAAATAAGATAATTGTTGTGTTGTATTGCATTGAAAGAGTAATTAGCTATGTAAATGGTTCGTGAATAAAGTTGCAAAGATTCGGTTTGCAATTAATGTGGTTATTATTATATCTAACTATGCTTAATTACGTTGTGCAGGAAATTAAGTGAGTCAATGTGGGATTAATGATAAAGGAATCAAATATGCAAATAGGAGGTTGGATAAATATCGAAATCATATCAGATACATCTTTGGGAAGTTTTAAGTGTAGCCCTATTTGACTTGGAAGGGTTTGAGGTTTGATTATTGATTGGGTGATCATGTTTGAGTAGAATCCAATTGTAGGTCATGTGATGTGAGTTTGGTTGGGGTTGGAACCCTTGGTCAGGATAAAAATTCGTATGGATTCTTTTGTGGGTTTTAAAAAGGGATTATTGAGTCAATTTCCTTGGTTTTCGAACAAGAATAGACCCCTAGGACCTATACCTATGGGTTTAGAATCTTTTTGACATGTGAACTTGTCCTTGGAGTGTGAAAAGACCCCTCAAAATTCCACATTCATGAATGTGACGAATTCAAAAAGTGTTGGGGCTTGGGAAAAGTGACTTGTCACTCTCAACTTCTCACTCCCCAAAAAGTTCTTGGAATTGGCACAAGACTCACACATGTGTGAGCACTTGTGGGAAAGAGTGTAGGATTGGAGGACTCCTATATATCTCAAGAAGATGGAAGATTTGGGCATTGCCCACTTCTCCTCTTGGAGAACTCTAATTGAGATAGTAGAGAATGATCAAGATGGCTTGGCAGAGGAAAGAAGGTTCAAGGAGTTAGCCTCCTCATATAAAGAGATACGTATTCTCTCCTACTACTATTTCCCTTTTGTTATTAGTGGTAAGAATGTGAAATATGGAATGAATCATGGTGGAGAATGGAAGGTAGAGAACTTAGATACATTAAGTTTGTGTTATGTTAGTTTTATCTTTTTTGTAAAAATGAGAAAAGACTCCATTTATCATCATGGAGCTAAAATAATTCCTTGCTCGGGGGTATGGCTAGAGCCCACGAGGCTCCATGACGCCATTATGGAAGGGTGGAGAGCAAGACCTTATGCATTGGTTTTGTCATTTAGTTTCTATGTATTTTGGTAATTATGAGAGTTATGTAGGACAATGGTAATCAGTTTAATAAAGAAAGGCAATTTTCCTCTTTCAAAATGCTTGCATTTGATACCTTACTTTGTAATATTCTTGAGAGAGATAGTGGGATCATTTATCTTCTTTGAGAGAGATGTTTTGTAAAGTATATTTGAATGTTATTGTATTGTTTAGAAAATAAAAATAAAATAAAAATATGATAATTTATGATGTATAAAGACTTTTGACCAATGCTATTAAGGAAATAAAGTAAATGCAATAGTTGGCTGCTCATGATGGTTGCAGAATTAACAGAAGCTAAACAAATTTTAGTTTGATACTATTCCATAAATCAAAATTATATGTAAAAGAAATATGAATGGGGGTTTCACTTGTTTTATCCCACAATGAGTGATAAGAATAAATATAAGTCTATGTTAAGTCATGTATGTTGGTTTGAAATATATATAGGGTTCTAAAGATGTGCCTATTGTACTTACCAGTGTGTATTTTCTTATCTAGAACACGGATACCCACATATCATAAAATGTCAGGTTTTAACCATATACATATATACATACATTCCTCCTGTAGTATTTGTGAAAGAAAATCTCACATGCCACTATAAGTAGTAATGCCTATTCCTCACTTTCAAAGAAAGCCTGTGATTCCATTCAGCTTTATAAAGAATATACATACACAAATATATAGTTGTCTAATTATAAAGAATAAAAATGTAAGAGGAGTAGATAAATAAATGAAGCAAATCGTACCAGAACAAAAATCAGTGAACATGCCTCTGATATGTTTCCGTATATGTTCCTTAATGGCAGTATAAATGATAATAAAATATATAATTTAGGAGTAACAAGGAATAAAAGAAAATGCTGATGTAATGTAGAATATAGATTTATTAAAAAAGAAATAAATAAATAACTATATGGAACCATGATGAAATTTGAGCAACACCATGCCTCCCTGTAACCATCTTAAACATAACCAAGTATGACGCTTCCTATTAATGGTGTCTAGATCAGACACAATTATCCTCACAAACAATGGGCCAGCAACACGATTATAGATCTCCATTACCTGTATACACTCTCCCTCTCGTAAGATTCCAATATTCATATCGAGGGTGGCCAAAGAATGGATAGTATTCTCTTCTTTTTTTTGGCGTTCTCACTTTGAACTTCATGCATCGCATATCTCAAACCTAGCTTTTAGATCCATTGATTGATGTAAAATTTCCAACTCTTGCCCTCTAGCGCGTCCACTATAGGAAAAACGTTAGGGTTGCCAATACCCGTTTCATTAAACTGTTGCAGTCATTAAATCCAAAACTGTGTGTAAGAGGAAAAGGCCTAGGGCAGTGGTAATGGGGTACCACCCTTCACACTGAAGTAGAGTGAGAAAACGTGTTTAAGGTTGGAAATTTTAGTAATGACTGTGACAGAATATGTAATGGAGTTAACGGGTTACTGCCTTATTCCTTTCCCTATCCATTCAGTCATCGAAGGATTACCAAACGCAATGATAGGATTGCATTGTGGAGGCACCTAAGTCAAGAGTTTGAATTGGAATGAGAGGTATAAGAATGTAGACTTATAAATAAATTGTATTTTTTTTTGTTACCTTAACATTTCAATTGGTGCAAGTTTCTTCTTGTCGCCCTTCCCCTAGTCTCTTTTCCCCTGTCACGACTCTGTCCATGACTTGCTTGGAAATTCCATTCAGTATGATGCGCAGAAAGATATCTAACTTTACTGTACCATGAATGAAACAACCTTGTTGGGGGCTGCCTAACAACTGCATAATACGAGCGGTCCATATCAATTTTTTAAACACAACCAATGGTGAACGATTAGCTTATTGAATGGTAGGATATCTGCTTCTTTATGTTACGTACAGACAAGTGAACGCACATAAAAGAAAAAAAAAAAAACCTATAGCTGTTACAACAAGATGTAGGGTCAGCTATCTGCCGAACTTCGCCACCCTAGGCAGAACATTCAGGTGATATGAAGCGTTAGATTATCCTCCAATCAGAAAAAAAAAAGAGGTGCCTAGTTACCGTATGTGCTCAAGCCGACCTGTGATAGGATCTTTTCGCCAGCATTAAATGGAGTCAGTTTTTGGTTCCTGAGCTCCTTGGGACCAATACAACTACCTTCCCTCCAGGCTGTGCCAACTCCACTTTGATTTTCTTTTACCCAGCTACCCATGCGCTATTCCAGTGAGTGGTCAGTCCGGTCACAAGAAGTAATGTGGTTGCATGATTTTCTCTAAGGTAGCTTTTCAAAAAAAAAAATTATATATATATAGATAGATATACTGTTAATGATTTTCAGTTGTCAGGTCATATTGGCATTGGCATTAAGTTTCTATTTAATAAAATTACCCTCTAGATAAATGGGCTTGGGCAATGTAAATTATGGTATTAATATTAGATCTCAAACATGAAATTGTGACTCATTAAGCTAATGCTATCCTAGTGTTATGCGATTAGGGTGGTTCCATAATTTTGTCAAAAGAAAATAAGTGATGCCTTATAAAATATACATATATTCTCATGCCTGCTTCAGGTTCCTTTCAAAATGACAGAACGTATATCTATAAAAGAAAGGAAGTTGACTTTTTAAGGGGAAAGAAAGAAAAATAGTGATAAGATAAATTAGTATGACATCCCTCCACTAGGATCTGTATCTTCACGCTCCCTTTTAACATTTTTCTATCCTTACTCTTCCACGTGTATGGTGTTTGTAGAAAAGAAGAAAATTTAAAGTGGACTAAATAAAGTCACGGGTGGCATGGTTAGGGATAATCTGAAACCAAGAAATTAATCTTTATAGGATTTTACAGTTCTTTAGTCAATGTCCACGATTTAAAAGATTTGAGCATAAAAGTATTCTTATGTATTCTTTCAAAATACTATCGTATGCTCCCTGATCTTTTTGTTTTAAAAAAGAAGAAGTTAAAAGTGCCCCCACTTATGAGTAGTGGAAGGGGAGGGGGGGCGGCTTAATATTAAAATATAACGTGACTTATTAATTTATACATCCTTACATGGAAATTTAAAAGGTCCCTCCTATAAGATTTAAAAGAAAGGGGGAAGGAATAAAGTATAGAAAAATAAATAAACATAAATATACATAAATAGAAAGTTAAGGTGATTATTTTATATTAGGAATTTAATATCTAATAAATAAATAAGTGATTTAATTTTATTTTAAAAAAAAAGGTGGGATTGTATAATGTATATAATGTTTATAAGAAAATTAAATATTTTTTTAGATTATTGTTTGGAACTATAATGGAAGTTTTATTAGTATTATTGTTAACAGTGATACTTGTTAAATTAACATCAATATAAATATAGATATTAATAGTGGAATTTATCCTAATATTATGAATATACCAAAAATAAGTGTTAGATGAGAATATTCATAATGTTAATGATACATTGGTGAAAATATCATTTTAGTATTGAGAGTTATCCATAACACATCTTTACTCATGTAACCTTGTTTTTGAGCCAACACAATACTTATTCAAGGGTGCACATGTTTGACTTCATGCACCCAGTCTCGCCACCCCCGCATACCTTGCCCTCGTGTTGTGTTAGTAATGATGTTGCACGACCAACGTCACCTGATGCATCTAGTGGGTTACCATGCACATGCATGGATGCTAAATGTTAGTATTTTGAATTAATGTTCCCAAAAAAAAAAAAAGTTGGGTTTTCTAGTTAAAATTTTAGGCATTACAATTCCCTCTAGTAGAACTCCTAGGAATGTACAATTGGCTTCCTCTAAATAACATCCCATCTTGGAATAAGAAATCCAACCATCTTGTCCTATCCAATGTAATAGGTTCCAAGAAATCCTTCCAATTTTCTATAAAGTCTAGATCTTTAGGATATAAAATCTTGAGTTCATTGAACCCAACAACCTCTATATTCATCCCTATCAAAAAAAAATTCCTTCTACTAAAGGTATATACAACTCCATTTGACCGCCCACTCCTATGTGTTCTGTAGTCTCACAACACGCCCCATTTTGCTCCTTTGGAAAAATGTGGACCCCCCTTTTTTTCTTTCTTTTCTCTTTTTGCTTTGTTGTTTTTGTCCTCCTCAGCATGGTTTTAATTGATGCTTGGATGATTGCTAGTTGTTTCTTAGTTTCACTTGGCCTTTTTGATGATGCATTTTTTACCACCTAGTATTTTAGTGTTTTGGTATGTCTTTGTTGTTTATTCTATTACTAGAAATCATAATTTTGGAGTCCTGCATGAGTTGAAAGAGTTTGTGTCTTTAAATAACTTTAGTTTTGCCTGGTATTTTATTAATCAAATTGTATAAACCTGGTAATTTTCTCTTTTATTGGAGTCTGGCACCTTATTGTTTTCTTTAAAGTAAAAGTTAGAAACTGGAAAGTCTACTTTGAAATATCATCAAGTATATCTTTCAATTTCAATTTATGAGTTTTGTTTCTCTTGTTCCATTATTTTTTCTCTTTTCTCAAGAAGTATTTCTCAAATCTCGGTGTTATGTGAATTTTCTCAAAGACATTGTTGGAATTTTTAACTTTGGTGAACATCATTAATCTCATATCATTAATGGAATATACCCTATATAAAATTCACATGACATATAACTACCATTAATAGTCACCATGCTGTCTTTCTTCTTGAATGGTGAGCCAACTCAAAAATATAGGTTTTCATAAGTTGAACCATAATCTGTAATGATTACACCTTTATTCTAGGAATTAATGCAAAATAATAGGTAATTAATGAAGGTGGAAAACTACCTATGTACTTGGTACAACCTCAATCATGCAATTGCTTTTACAACACTCCACTTCATGTCATATTGCAAACTTGCTAAGGACATTGAATTCACGAAGCTACTTTGGCATGTAAGTAGACATAAAATTTTCAAGAAACGAAGTTGTGGCTATCCAAGGGTTTTTGAAATTGTACTCTAAAGAATCATCATTTTAACCAGAACCAAGTATGTTATGAATAACCAATTTATTGACAAGAGTTTCTGAGCATAGAAATCTTTGATAATGGTATTTGTACATTATGAAATTGGGATATTAATTTTCCATTGAGTTGTTAAATTTGATCAAAGAATGAATTGAAATTTTATGAAATGTAATGTTTGGTTTAATTTAACCCTAACTCGCACACATAGACAAACATTTTGAAAAAAATGTAGAGCACATTATATAAAAAATGAGCACTTCTAAAGTAAGAGCAGAAGATGAATTCAAATACTGCAACTCATAGGCAGTTCCCATTAATGTGGTGGTCATAGATACCCACATGGAATGGTCTTCTAAAATTGAAATTCATTCATGACTACTACAAGAAAATGCTACCCAATTTAGTAAAAAATTTGTATCAAATGGGTTACTTCTTGCAGGAGGGTTTCCACCAGTAATGGAAGCTCCATAATTAGTAATGCAATGTATAGACCATTATAATCTAGCCAAAAGGATTTTTGAAAAGGAAGGAAGAACTTATTTAGACTTGTCACAGAATGAAATTATGTGTACATTTGGTCTCCCCTCCTACACAAGGATGTACAATGTTGACCTAAAAGCAAAGACCAAGACATATCAAAGCATTGAAGAATGTAACAAAGAAATTGTGAGAACCCAATAGTGCCAAAAGCCAAGCACACCACGGATCAAAGTAATTCAAAGGTATGAGTTTAAACAATAAATTCAAGACATAATAAATTTTCTAATAAGAGTATCTAGTTTAAGAAATGCAAGCAGCTTTGAACCCTAGATGTTTGTGATAATATCTCAAATGATAGAAAGACCTGTAGAGTTGCATTGGGGAAAATTGATAAGCAACAGGTTACATGAACAAATTACTGCATTCCCCAAAACTAGTTGTTTCTACATGTCATCATATGTTATTCACTCCTATGCTATGAAATCCAATAACCAAGGATTAAAATAGATTGGTACTTTGGGCAAAAAAATTGGCAACAGTTTGATATATGCACATTTACCCCAAATCACTATTCATGGGTATAATGGTGATTACAAAAAATTTAATGATTTGTTTTCCATGAAATTGGTGAGAACAATGGAAGGTGATAAATCTAAGAGATTATCCCTAGAAGAAAAAAGTGCCATTTGTCCTATGGGAAGTTGGTACATACAATTCCCAAATTACTCCTACATCAGAGTGAAGGGATTTGATGGACACCCATTCATGTTTCCTAGGTATTCAATGAATCAAATTGTTTTATGGAATTAGTGAGATAGTTAAAACCATCTCAAGCTCTTTATAGCCATGCTCACAAGTAGGCCTCTTTCAAATTACTTATAACAATAGTGAATTATAAGTGGAATGCAATCAAGGTGGTTGATTTATGTGAGGAAGAATTGAAAACTTACAATTTTGAAGAATTTCCACTCTAGAGAATGTACTATGATGTTGAAGGAAATATTGAAAAAAGCATGGCTAGTTGTTGTGCTTGTGTACATCATTTAGAGATTATTGGCTTAATTGTGAAGATGAGCATGAGTTCCGAAGAAAAAAGTATGAAAGAATAACTCTTGGGTTTTCTCAAATACTCAAACTCTATGATATCCTAGACCAACTAGTGGAAGATGATGGTCACGTGTTGTGTGAACCCCAATCCTAATACCTGCAAAACAATAAGAACAAACACATTAGATTATCAAATGCAAGCAAGAAAAGGATTCCGCATGAAATCCATTTGCAAAGTTCAAATTAGGGAAAAAGATGAAGAACACAATGAAAACAACAAAATAGAGATTGAATCCTAATTAAACTAGCAAACTCTTGATCCCATGGGGGAATTGGTGCCAATTTGATGTGAAAATTGGCCCTTTCCCAATCCCTATGATGCAATCTTGATGAATGTTGATGAAGAGTGATCCACTTTAATGAAGATTGATGAATGCTTCCAAGATAAAATTTGCATAACCTAGCTATAGAACTTAATAAGATGGATGAAGATTGCTCTAAATTTGAGTATAGTAAGCTTACTCAATTGGTGGATGATAAATGAGGAGTTGAGCTCTTTATTTATAGAATGCCAAGATGGATGAATGTACAAAATAGAGCAATGTGGCACTAACATTCATCTAATGGCAAGATGCCACTTGTCAACCTATGAGTGGATGGAGGATATGCAAGTTTTGAGGATTATGTTGATAAATGCCTATTTTTGAATTTTGAATTTTGTTTAAATGACATGCAAGAGGGAAGAAAGAATGCATTGAAGGCCACTTGGTTCAAGGCAAAGAACATGTAAGATGAGGTAAATGCCTTGTTGGATGTACATTCCAACTTGGAATTTGAATTCAAAGTTGGAGAATATTCCAAAAGATGCCTTGTTGAAGGAAAATAGAGATTTAATAAATCAATTAAATATATTTTCATGTGCAAGTGGGAAAATATAGAGGATAGGACATGATAGGAGATTAAATTAATCCAATTTAATTAATTTAATTAAGGGGGTTAGATAATGTGACCTATTTGACTTAAATGTGTAGATTTATTTAAATCAAATATGAGAGGAATGCGATAAGAGATTAATTAAATAAAGATTTTGATTTATTTAATTAAAATAGATGATTGTTAGATTAAATTAAACAAGGTTTTAATTTATTTAATTTAATAGATAGAGTTTAGAGATTTAATCAAATAACATTAATTATTTAATTAAATAGGATAATTAGATCAATATGGTTTAATTTAATTATTGAGAAGAGCTGACTTAATTAGATAACTAATTTATTTAATTAAGAGAGGAATATTGATGAATTTAATTAGATAGGGGGATTTGATTAAATGGTTAGACTGAAGGATGATTCAGGGTGAAACAATGTTAGTAGTTAGGATCAGATAAACAATGTCAATCGGTACATTTTACTTGTCTACATTTTGCCCCTCTTTGAAGCAATGCACTTGTTGCATTGGTTCAAAGAATAAACGATCTCAATCACAACCAAAAAAAATTGTTATTTAAAATCTTGCCCCACTACTGCCTAGTGAGAGAAAATATGCCAATATATTGCCCCCTCAAGAGATCGAATGAAAATTTCAATTTTTGGGTGATCTCGCAAAAAAAAGAGGACATGGTGCCCCACAAGTCCGAAAAGGCTCGAGGAGGCCAAAAATGTGTCTAAATGCAATAAAATTATGTAAAATAGGCCTTAACTAGACAAAAACAAGTTTAGGGGTCCAAAACCCTAGCAGGATAGCCAATTAGGGTGACAAACCCTAATTTTCAAGCTTAAAAAAGGCTCTGAGGGGTCACTTTCAATTCATTTTCACACACAACCATCTAGCAACCTTGAGATTTGAGCTTTGACCTCCTGACGATATGGTGCAGCAACAACTTCCTATGCACATTTCTGATCTAGTCTAGACATACCAGTGGCCACTCGATATTGGGGCACCAGTAAGTGATCATTTTTTTAATAAAAAGGGGTAAAAAATTTATTGAATAATGGAAACCAGCATTACACACAAGTCAAAGGCAGAAGCCCGAAAAGAACAAAGAACACAACAGAGCCAAAAGCCAAATCAGTCAATGCCGCCTTTGTCCTCCGCTAGAACCCTCTCCAAATCCGGACTAAGCTCCAGAGGAAGTTGAGCCCAATCCTCAATCTTCCAATCCTCCAGATGCTCTGAAGCCCACTTGGCCAGACAATCAGCCGCCCTATTCCATTCATGCGGAATATGGACGAAAGACACCCTCTCCATAAGATTAGCAATCTGCAAAATTTGTTGCACCAACACCGCCAACTACCAGTGCACATCCGACGTTCTTCCTTTATTGAGTAAATTAACCAGAACTTGTGAATCCGATTCACAAATAACCTTACGCCACCCCAACTCATAGGCCCTCTCCAAGGCATGCAGAATCGCCCAACCTTCCATGAGGTTGATAGTATGAGTCCCCTTATGAATGGAAAAAAGAAAAACCACCGAACCAAAAGAATCCCTGCCAACCCCACCAACACCAGCAGGACCAGGATTTCCTTTGGAAGAACCATCAGAATTAACCTTCAAAATTCCAACAGGGGGAAGCTGCCAATGCCCTTGTCGCTGAACACGCTGCCCCACCCTCCTACTTCTCTGGCCCCACGAAGCATTAGGGGTAAATCCCTGGATACCCAGCCGAGCCACCAACTCTGCATCTTTCTTCTCAAGCGGCAACTCTCCAACACCCTTAGCTTGAATTGTCTCCTGAACCATCCCGAGAACTCTACACCACACCTGTTGAACCTGTAACAATTCCCCTTTGAAGATCCTCCTATTCCGTTCGAGCCAAATCTGCCACAACAAAAAAATAGGCCCAGCCTGCCACGCGTCCTGCAAAAAAGAGGCCATCGAGGGAGGTCTGCCTAGGCTAGTCCAAAACTCCATTAAGGAGGAAGCATGAACACAGGGACTATTCCAAACACCCCACCAAGAATGCCAAATCTGCAGGGTGAAAGGACACCGGAAGAATAAATGTGAAGAGTCCTCACCCCCATTCCCGCACAACACACACTTCGACGGGCCCTGAAACCCCCTCTTCTGAATATTGTCCCAAGTTAAACACCTGTTCCAAGTCAAGATCCAGGCAAAGCAATTGCATTTTGGCCAAGAAAACTTATTCCACACCTTTTTCCACCAAGGAACTTCTGCTCCCTCAACCCTTTGAGAAAGCAACCTCCGGTAACCAGACGCCACTGAGTAGTGACCTTTCGGATTAGGCGCCCATGCAAGAATATCCTTATCTCTAAGGGGGTTACACTGTCTACCTGAGAGAATATTATGCAGATCCCTGCACTCCTCAGCCATACCAATCACCGGCCACTCCTCAGGAGTCTTCCATCTAGCCCTCATAAGCTGACCTTGAAAAGAAGTCACCTTAAAATCACTTACCCTCGTCCAGCCAACATCACTAAAGCTCCTGCTCAAGGCCCCCAAATGAGGGAACTGAGAGAGAATGGGAGGATGGCCATCCCAAGAGTCGTGCCAGAAATGAACCTCAGTCCCACGCCGACAGATCCAAAATAAGCCATCCTTAATGAGCACAGCTCCCTTCTTAAGGGTAGCCCAAACCACTGATCCCTTTCCAACTAGGGGATAACGAGGGATATCTTCCCCAAGAGTGCTTTGAGTATACTTAAAGGAAAGGATCCTAGCCCAAACCCTGTCCTTCTCCGTGCACCACCTCCAGTAAAGTTTTGCTGCCAAAGCCAACCCTTCCAGAGCAGGTTGCCTCAACCCCAAGCCCCCCAACTGCTTAGGGCAACACACCATGTCCCATCGAACCAAACTCCACTTGGAAGACAGGAGGTTGCCTGCCCATAAAAACTGTCTAGCCAGCGAATCCAAATCAGCCACAAAACCTTTAGGAGCCACCTGCAACATACAACGATAAATGGGAGCAGCCTGGATCACAGATTTTAGCAACTGAACCCTCCCAGCAAAGGACAACCATCTGGTGGTCCAGTGAGTAACCTTCAACCGAAGTTTATCCAAGATAGGCTGCCATGACTCCCTTGTTAATCTACCCACAGCAATAGGAAATCCAAGGTAAGACAGAGGAAGGGTCCCAATCTGGAATCTAAGAACTTGAGCTATTCTCCTCTGGATAGGAGCCGGAGTATTGAAGAAATAGATGGAGGATTTGTCATCATTAATCGATTGACCCGAAGCCTCAAGATACATATCCAACGCCCTGCGAAAGTTTGTAGCCTCCCGAATAGTGGCAACCCCCATCAAGGCAGTATCATCCACAAACTGCAAATGTGATTGAGGGGGTAAATCGTCCCCCCACCTCCATCCCTGAATAAGGCCCAGCTCCACCTGTTGTCTAAGAAGGCGTCCCAATCCTTCCACAAGAAGAATAAACAAGTAAGGGGAGAGAGGATCACCTTGCCTTATCCCGCGAGAAGCCTCAAACAACTCAGAATGCTCCCCATTAGTTAAAACAGAGAAAGAAACAGATGTGACACAACTCATAACCCATTGAATCCAATCATCTCCGAATCCGAAACTAACCAGGATCTTTTGAAGAAAGGACCATCGGACTCTATCGTAAGCCTTTGCCATGTCAAGTTTGATGAACATAGACTTATCTCTAGAAATAGCCATAGAATGGATGGTCTCAGTAGCTATAACAACCCCATCTAAAATTTGTCGGCCTTCCACAAAACCACTTTGCTCCTCAGAAATGAGCAATTGAAGCCATTTTTTCAACCTATTAGCAATTAGCTTTGTAATAATCTTATACACTACATTGCAAAGGGCAATAGGACGGAACCGACTCAACCTGTCTGCCCCCTCGCACTTGGGAATAAGTGCCAAAAAGGTGGCATTCAGGGCCTTTAACATTTGCTTATTCCGCTGTGACTCCTTGACCACCTCTAATAAATCAATTTTGATGATCTCCCAGAACTCCTGGAAAAACTCAATCGGGAAACCATCAGGGCCAGGGGCTTTTCCTTTCTGCATCTGAAACACTGTCCTCTCCAGCTCTTCTAAAGTAATCTCACCCATAAGATCCTCCTTCATCTCACGCGACACCAACTGAGGAATACACGAAAGAACCTGAGCCTCCTCCACCGAACTCCCCTGCAGCTCCTCTCTAAAAAGGGAAGAAAAATAGTGAACAGCTTCCTCTGAAATACGTTGATAAGAATTCAAAGTCTCTCCCCTATCAGTGACCAAAACAGGAATAGAGTTACCGTGCCTTCGTGCCCTAACAGAATGAAAGAAGAAGGAAGAATTTTTATCCCCATCCTTAAGCCAATCAATCCGGGATTTTTGTTTCCAAAAGATCTCCTCCCGCAGCTCCCATTCTTCCAAAACTTTCAAGGCCCTAGATTCCTCCTGTAATAGGCTCTCAGACACCCCATTCTCCCTGATTACCCTCGTTATACCATCCAGCTTAGCTTGTGCATCAGACTTGGCATTAAAAAGATTTCCAAAGCAATTCCTATTCCAATGTTTAAGCTTATACTTAACGAATTGAAGAAGCTTAGTAAAGACATACATTGCAGTACCAAAGGCCGGTGTACCCTCCTGCCACCATCGAGCAATGAAGACATGGAGATCAGGATCCCGCAGCCACATAAGTTGGAATTTAAAGGACGGCTTGAAGGGCCGCCTAGCAGAGAGGATAGAAATCTTTATAGGCCAATGGTCTGAGCCCCTCCAGTCAAGAATCTCCGAGGTAGAAAACCACCTATCCCCAACCCAGAAGCAAGAAACCAGAAACCGATCCAACCGCTCCGCAATGCAGTTTTCACCAGGCCTCCGATTGTTCCAGGTAAAATGACCATTGCCAGGCTTGATATCAACCAGATTCAAAATAGAGATATTGTCCTGGAATAGGAAGGCAGAAGCCTCCAACCGCATAGTACCACCCCGTTTCTCAGCAATCTCTGTGATAGCATTGAAGTCACCTCCAATAATCCATGGAAGAAAAGGATCCATACTTCGAACAAAGCGAATATTCAACCACAAAATTTGCTTGCCCTGCATATCCACCGGAGCATAGATGTTGGAAAACATAACCAGCTCACCAGATTCATGACAAGAGGCTACCATAGAGATAGAGGACCTAAAGGACACCCACCATTGACGACAAATCTTCCGAGGGTTCCATAAACAAGCCACCCCTCCGGAGGAACCCTGAGCACCAATGCACTGACATTCCCCACTCGTCCAAATCTTGGGCATAATACCCATCATATCCTCCACTGAAAGTTTGGTTTCCTGCAAAAAGAGTATATCAGGAGACTGACTTCTAACCAAATTCCGAACAGCTTTTTGTCGAGGGCCACTGTTCAAGCCCCTAACATTCCATGAAAGAACAATCATTTCAAAGGGCTTGGGAAATGAGTATCCAGAGTCTTGACTGACCCTGACTCCACCAAATTTTCCCCTATCAATTTGATCTTCTCCAAATCCTTCTTCCTCCCCAGTTTAGCGACTTTCTCCGCCCCTCCTTTCTTAAGATCTTTTTGCAGGATACCCAAAAGAGGAGATGCCTTACTGTTCTTTCCCCCTTCCAAACCAGACTTTCGCCCCGAAAGAGACAAAGCTTCACTCTCCTTCGCCACAGTGCTACTTGATTCTTTCTGGGCCTCGGTCATTAGATTTGATGCAACCTGCAAGGACCCATCATTGTGTGGATCAGGAACAGCCTTGGGACAAAGCCGCTCTTGACCCAGACCTCCCCCATCCAGCACAACACCCTGTGAATCCAAACTCACCACTTGATGGTTTGCCTGCTCCAACATCCCCAACTGCCCCTGCTGATCAGTACCCAGAATTCCTTGATCCAAATCAACCAAGCCAGGATTCACTTCCTGCTGACTAAAATCCTCCAAAATCTCGAATCGATTGAAAGTATCCTCATCCTGCCTCTCTTTCATAGTCCTTTTATGCCCCTTGTTTCTATTCCGAGATCTGATAGGAGTAAAGCCCTCCTCCCCGGTATCACCACCCGGAATAGGGCCCTTGCCCTTGTCCACCCTAGGCTGACCATTGGAGGGTTGTGAAGAATTAGACTCCAAAGGCTTGGCCCTTGGGCATCTCCGAAGTAAGTGGCCGTACTCATGACACAGACGACACCTAAAAGGTAAGGTCTCATAATCGAGCTGTTGAACCCATGAATAAGATCCTGCACTCACTTCCAGAGAGTCTGGCAATGGTTTACTTAAATCAATTTCCACACAGAATCGAGCAAAAGTCATTACCTTTTTGAACTGTGTCTGCTGTGAAGAGCCTACAGGTTTACCAAGCATTGAAGCGAGTAAATGCAGAACATCCTCACGCCAGCATTCAATCGGAAGCCTCGGCAATCTAACCCAAACTGGGACCCGACTAGGAATCTCCTCAGCCGGGTTGAAGCCCGCATGCCACGGCTTGATAAACAGGCCCACCTGATTGTAAAAGTAAGGACCTCCTTCGAAAACCCTGACCCTATCTGCCATGCAGTCAAATGAGACCATAAAATAGTTATTTGCTAGGAGCTTAATCTCCATCTCTCCCTCCGGCAGCCAAGTTCTCTGGGCCCAGGCCTCCAAAAATTGTAGCGAAATCTTCAATCCCAAAAATTTACAATACAACGAGTGACGTGAGTAGTACTCAATATCATCCGCGAGCATCTCCATCGGGATCACAACATTAGGCCGCTCCTTGCACCTTTCAGGCAGCCATTAATCTTCGAAAAACGAAACCCACCTGTCGGTCCCGTCTCGTTCTTTTCCAAGGTCTGAGAGAATAAATTGTTATCGAAAAATCGTGACCCATGAGGCAGAGGTTTCGAGCCCAACGCATTCCGAAAATTCAACTTGGCTCCAAACCCCGACGGCTCCCCATGCTCCATTGAGGAAAAGATCAAAAACACCGCACCACACCCAAACCCCCACCAGACAAAGGATCAAAAAACCCCACACCGAGGCGAGCACCCCACACACCCCCACCAACAAAAAAACCACACGCAAGCAAAACCCCCACAGCACCACCCAGCACCACCACGAAAACAAACTCCCTGGCACCCACACCCCACGGCACCCTAAGACCAAACCCGCAGACCGACCGAGCCAAGGTGGGCGCCACAAGACTCCCAGCCCACCCCTCCGCAGCCCACAGATCTGACCCCACACCACACGACAGAAAGCACCCCAACCGCAGAAGAACACGCCACAAAAGGCACCACTGCCCACCCTGGAGGCCGCAACAAGAACAGACGGCAACCAGAAAGGCACCCCCAACAGCCGAAAAGACCCCCTCCCACAGCGCACTGCACGCAGATCAGAAGAAAGAGCTAGGGCACGCGGCGCTCGGCTCCGGCCGGGAGCGCCATAAAATCTTCATGACATCAATATCAAGTGCATAGATATTTTCCACATTTTCACCAGTAAGTGATCATCACTTGAGCTTTATTTTTCATTTTCATGCTCATTTAATGCTTTCAAAGTTAGTCTTTTTGTAGCGTCACTATATAGCGCTGCTCAAAAATCAAACTACGCCACTCGATGTTAGATTGCGTGGTAGTGGCAGAGTTCGGAGTTTGAAAACTCTAATGTTGAGGTTATGGCCCATAGGGTCATTTCCAAAGTGTGACGCCGCGGTGCTCTAGTGATAGGAATTTTTGCCAACTACACTACTGTGAAGGAAAGTACATCACAGTGGTATGATTTTGGCATTTTGTGCCCTAATGTCAAAGTTTCATAAAAATCAAACTGCAAAGCCTTCACGAATTGCGATGTTGGAGTGGTTTTCTGGACATCTAGAAAAAAATCAAAATTTTTAACATGATGAATCCTCTTAATGTAGGACGTAGTGAGCGAACTCTACTCCCAAAAGCGTAGATCATGGGATTTTTTTGGTTAATTGCAAGCTCTGAGTGATAGAGATTAGGACCAACTACAAGACATGGGGTTGTGGTACATCACCTAGGCAGTGCCCATTCACACCCACCTCGGGATGATGTTAGTGCTTGCCAAGAGATGGCACAACAAGATGTCCTCTTTCCACCTTCCCATTGGTGAGGCCAATGTCACCTTGGAGGAAATTTGATGCATCTTGAGATTGTCGATTCATGGTCGACATATCATTTTTGATATTAATGAGGGGCATAATTCCTGCCACAGGGTCCTCGCCATAGAGGACATTATTATTTACAAGGGGTAGATCAAGCTCAAGCTTCATAGGGATCTGGTACCTCCCTTCCACTTAGTTGTTGCAACGATTATCTCGAGTCTCATTTCCCTAGACCGATGAGGCTAGTATTTCAATCCTGGTTGGGGACTTTGTTGGGAGCGCATGGTTATGTGTGATAGGCCTACTTTCTTTTCTTGGGGGCTAGTTCTTCTTGCATCTTTGTACAAAGATCTTCACAAGTATGTCTACCTTAATGGTAGAGCACTCAGAGTAGGCATGACACTCCTCCATGTCTGGGCTTGGGAGCACATTGTTGTCCTTCAGTTAGGGGTTGTTCTAGTTCTGATGGTGCCTGGTGATCCCCTTGTATAGTGCTACAAAGGTGGTGTTTCCTTCACACACACAGATGAGCATGGGATTCCCTACTGGAGGAGGGTCCTTAACAAGATGTAGGTGTTCATATGGCATTTGTACCTTGGCCGGCCTAGATGGGTTGACGATATGCATTAGATTTTCTATGCCCGCCAAGACCACTTCATGCAGGGGTGACAACATACCATGATAGAGAGATATCTACCTAGGAACATGAAACATCAGTTTGGTGAGCCTCAAGATTAGCTTGACGATGATTATGTGGTCATATTTTCCCACATCATGTCATAGGTTTCATGGGGGTGATACATTCCTACCTCAGAGGCTATGGACAGTTTCAAACAATTGGTGGCTCAGCCATAGGCTTATGATTAGGGGCCCACAGATCTAGGCATGACACAGGCATATAGGGATTGGTTCCAACCTCCCTTATGATTGATAGTTCTAGGTGCAGTCCCTTATTTGTGGAGGGTAAGAGGACGAGGGGGAGGACAAGGATGAAGGGATGATGCATGATAGGACCAACCAGTCAGGCCCCTAGTGTAGCCAGTTCAACCTCATGTGCAAATGCAAGGTCAACAACAAGTGTTGGTAGGTGTACCACCACAGGTTGGGAGTGAGGATCATCCTCAGGTACAACTTCCATGAGAACAGCTAGTAGGGCAAGTGGATCCTCGAGATACATTGATTACATAGTTGTAGGCCTAGGTGTAGACTTTGACAGGGGAGAGAGATCAAGTGCAGGTTGAGAGGGACTAGGCTAGGGCCGAGAGGGATTAGGCCATCCAGCAGAGATAGGTTGCAGAGTTATAGGCGACCACAAAGCTAGGTCGAAGACAATAGTTGGAGAGCATGGAAACCTCCTCCTCCCAAGGTACAGTGTCAATTCGGTCCTATAGGGAGGTCGTCCAAGAGGCTGAGTATTACTGCATGCACTATCACAAGGCCGTACCTAGAGTAGCATAGGTCCTAGAGTACTCATAGTGGACTAGTTTTAGACCAGTAGAGGGTCATGGTGACAGAGGTAAGGGTAGCAGACATGAGGGTTAGGCCTCTTTCTAATCAAGATGATATCATGTCTTGTGCCTTATGGGATCCTTTTTGATATCCTGATGGGCCTTTTTGTACTAATTAACACACATTGTATAGTGATCTAATTATTTTGTACTATGACAGTTACCTGATGATGATATATACATGAGATGATAGTTTTGATGTGATGTGATGTGTACCATTTATTTATACATGTATGGAAGACTCTACTTCTATATGTGTGTGCAATGGTGTTTATGATGTAATTATGGATGATTTTCCTTTTGATGATGGATGCATTATGTAATGGTTATGTGACTATCAGAACTATATTATGTTGTTGACTTATCCAAATGTATTTATGTAAATGGATGATACATGATGATTCAAATGATGATATGTGATATGAAATGTAATATATAAAATGATATGGAAATGATCTATGGTGTATACACGAAATGATATGAATCATGCTTATATATGAAATGATTATGGATGGATGTATGTTTTGCATGTGATGGATTTTTGTGTTCTTATTTATGTCTATAATGATGTGGAATGATTTATGCAATGCAATGTAAATGCAATGGTCATGTTTTATATGATATGTATTGATAATGCAAATGAGATGGATTTCTAAGATGCATACAATAACAAATTTTATCCTTAACATGTTAAATGATAATGTAATGTATGTGATGCATTTATTGTGATGCAATGTGATATATGAAATGATATGCAAAGTGGTATGATGATGCTTAATGTAAAATGAGTGTAATGTGTGAGTATATATGTAATGGATTATCTATAATGCTTGTGTATCTATTATGTATGATTATGCAATAGGTGGTAGTGTGAAAATGATCATGAGGTGTTATGCACATGAATGTTTATGCAATGATTGATGCGATGACTGCAATGTGATGCAAAAAATGGATGAAATGTAATGAGAAAGGGATGTGCTAATTTATGTATAATTCTTATAATAACATGCTTATATGATGATGGAAATGCAATGTTTGTGTTTCCTATATGATATGTTTATGCAATATGCAAATGATTTGTGGATGCAAGATAGATGACGATGATGATGATGATGATCAACTATCATAGTACCTTGTTAGTGCGATGAGCAAGAAAGAATGAAAGAGAAGAAGTCATTTCATCAAGACACAAGATGACGAATATGAAAATGATGATGATTACTTTATGAGGAATTGGGATTTTCAAAGAGCTAATTACCCTATTGTTTGATGACACATGTAGTACAATGCATCCAGGTATAGAAAACTAGGATGGCATTGTACCTAGTGTGATGGACTTTGAATTGAAAGATAGATAGGATTATCCTTGTTCACACCTGACATACAAAAACCTTGCTAGGATGCACTTTAGAAGTTTCAAACACCTCGAACTAGAACATAGAAAGGTATAACTTATCAATGTAATAGTCAACAAGCTGCCCAAAACCTCCTCCATACATACCTAACAAAGTAAGTATTTGCCAATGTTATATTACAAGAACATCCAACAAGCATAGCAAACAAAAGATATTGATCATTGCCCCATTCCTATTTCTCTAAATCCTCTATTCAAATATCATCGAGAAGTCCTTGGAATGAGCGCAATAAGATAAGTTGAAAGATAAAGACAAAGTAAACAATCAAGTCAATGTTCTTCAATAGCATTAACCAAAAGGGGATTTTTTTAAATGATAAGAACTGAAACTATTGCCAAAAGATAATGCCCATTGTAAGATGGATACATCCTAGGACATGTTGGTGGATGGTGGCACGCCATTTCATTTATCCTAAGTGTTATTTAAAATGATTGATATGGGACCAAATAGATGATAGGTTATCAATACCAAGAGTTGACCAACTTGTTTACGTATTGACTTAGACCTAAGACTTGACATTTTGAGTTTTCACTTTTCACCTGCTAGACTTGTTTCTGATTGTCTTACCAAAGATTGAGGATGATGATCGTTTATTATGAGTGGTGCATATTGCGGGTGCAAGCAAGGTGAGATGGATGAATTTTTCAAATATTTAGATGCTTTTGACATTTTACAATGTTCTGAGGCTGTTTTTGGTATTTTTTGAAGATTTTTAAATGTTTTGATTTTTTATTTTTGATTTTTTGAATTTTCTGGAGTTTTCTAAGATTTTGGCCAAGAGACTAACCTAAAGACATATCCTAGGGGCCTCAGGGGCTGATCAATAGATTAGCCTTGCCTATGTTATATACACAGAGACCACATAGTTCGACTGATGACTTGACCAATTTACAGATGACGATATACATGATGAGACATCAATTTATTATGATGGACTCCTAAAGGACTGACCTAAGTGTCTCGGGGGATGATCAAAGATAAACCTTGCCTACGTTCAAGGCTCAGAGACCTTTAGTTTGACAAGATGACTTTGTTTTTGGCTTTTTGATTGACCTTTTGACATGTTTTGGGATTCTTTTGATATGTTTTGATTTTTTTATATTTTTCTAATGTTTTGATGTTTTTGGATTTTCTGATGTTTTGATGTTTTTGCATTTTTTGATTTTTATGACCTTAAGGATATACACAAATTTGATGAGAACATGCCCCCAGCATGATGCAATAGACTACTATGATAAAGGTAGGACAAGCGAAACTTGAGGATGGGCCAAGTAGTACTAGGGGGGATCATGATACAAACACAAGATCAAGCTATGATGCAGATCGAATGGATGAGTGATGGATGGAGATTTGAATGTAATGGATGATGGAAACATAGTGGATGGATGATGCAGAACAAGTCATAAAGATCCTAATGGATGGAAAGCACTTATTTTCACAAGGCGCCTGTTTGCCAGGTTTTCGCCAAGGTACTTGTCCAAAGTGCCACCGAAGTGGCTTTCACTAGAGGATGATTTTTTTCTTTATTGTTTTCAATCATTTTTCTAATTTTTTTGGAGTTTTTTCTTTTTTGATATTTTTGTTGTCACCAAGATGCCTATTTGCCAAGTTTTCACCGAAGTAACCATTTTTTCAGGACATTTTTTTATTTTTTTGATTTTTTATTCTATACCTTGAAAGATTTAGGCATAAAAATTTTTGAGGTGAGAGCTATTCATGGGATCTTGCAAAGGTTCCCCTTTGGGTGTTGATAACTAATATGCCCCTGATTTGTAACTTGCTATGATGATGAATGGTCCCAACCAGTTGGGTTCAAACTTTCCTTTACTGCTTGGTTTGGGGCATTCTTTTGATTCTCCTTTAATACCAGTTCTCCAACTTGGAAAGTCTTGCTTCTGATTTTCTTATTGTAGCTCCTTTTCAGTCTATTCTAGTAGACTTGCAAATGATTCAAAGCATCCATTTGTCACTCATCCAGTAGCTCTAGCTCATTTAATCTTGATACCCAGTAGTCTTCATCTGTGATGAGGTTTTACAGTGATATCCTAAAGGATGGGAGCTTGATATCAATGGGGAATACCACTTTTGATCCATAGACCAAGGAGAAGGGGCACTGGTGGGTGTGTAGATACTAGTTTGACAAGCCCAGAGGGTGAGATTAAGCTACAGATGCTAGTCACAACTTGCATCATTGACAGTTTTCTTGAGGATTTTCAAAATGGTCTTGTTTGTAGCTTCTACTTGGCCATTGCCTTGGGCATAGTATGCAGTGGAGAAGCGATGTTGGATTTTGAATTTCCTACATAAGTTATAGAAATCCTAATTTTTAAATGGTGTCCCATTATCTAAGATAATGGCTTGTGGAACACCATAACAGAAAATGAGATAGTTTAGGATGAACTTTGAAATCTAATTCCTAGTTATGTACGTCATGGGTATGGCTTCCACCCACTTAGTAAAGTACTTTGTAGTGGTTATGATGAACATATGGCCATTAGATGAGGTGGGTGTGATTTTTCCAATGAGATCAAGTCCCCACTGTGAAAAGGGCCATGGTGTGGCAATAGGATGAAGCTCTTGAGCTGGAGCGTGGATGAGGTCCCCATGCTGCTAACATTGTACACACCTTTTGACATAATCATGTGCTTCTCTTTCCATTGTGGGCCAATAATACCCCATCCTCAGCAGTTTCTTAGCTATGGTCATTCCACTCAAGTGTGAGCCATAGATATTGTTATGTACTTTAGTTAGAGCAATTAATGCCTCCTCATCATTTAAGCAACATAGTAGGGTTCCTTCTATGCTCCTACGATATAGGGTATCTTCCAGGATGACAAATCTAGATGCTTTCTTTACAAAGGTTTGTTTTAGGTTTGAGGGTAAATTGGTAGGGATGACTCCTATTTGAAGTAATGTATAAATGTCATGGTACCAAGGATCATCAGGACCAATGACTTTTCACAAGAATTCTAATTATTGTACCTTGAATGTAGGTACGAGAAACTGCTCTATCAGGAATTCATATTTTGGAACATTGTGGGGGATATCTAGTAAGGACCCAATTGTTTCCATGGAATTTGCTGCTCTATTGCTGGCTCTTGGAATTTTCTAAAATGTGATTTTGATGAAGGATTCTTTGAGAGTCTCCACCAATTTCTTGTATGGAGTGATCTTGTCATCCTTGGTCTGGTATTCATTGTTTACTTGACTTATTATCAATTGAGAGTCTTTATATACTCTGAGAGCTATAATATTCCACTTCACTACTATTCTAAGACCTATGGTTAAGGCCTCATATTCTACAATGTTATTGGTGTAAGGAAATGCCATTTTGTAGGACCTTGGTATGCAATCCCCTTGCGGGGTGATAAAGAAGATTCCAGCTCCTGATCCATGCTGTGTGTGAGCCATCAAAGTACAGTTTCTAGTGGTCAGCTACGTTAAGATTGAAAATAGATTCATTTGGAAACTCTAAGATTAGAGGATTTTATGAATAAACTGGTGCTTTTGCAAGCTGATCTATGATGACTTGGCCTATGATTTCTTTTCGCTCCACATATTCAATGTCGTATTCTGACAATATCATCACCCATTTAGTGATTCTTCCCATGAGCATTTCTTTTGATAATAAATATTTGAGGGGTCAATTTTGGTGATGAGTTTTATATTGTGTGCCAACATGTAATGTCCAAATTTCTATGATGAAAATACTACTGGTAGGCATGCTTTCTCTAGGAATGAGTAACTTAGCTCATGCCCAACCATTGTTCTGTTGATGTAATAGATAGCCCTTTATGTTCCATTTTCATCATGTTGAGCTAGGAGAGCTCCAAGGGCTACTGTTATTGCTAATATGTAGAGAATCAATGGTTTTCATGGGATCGATGGCATTAAGACTGGTTGTGTCAGTAGATATTCTTTGATTTTATTGAATGCCTCTTCACACTTAGTATCCCATTTGTACACTACTCCCTTGTGAAGTAGGTGAGAGTATGGGTTTTGTTTTTCTACTAGTTGTGCTATGAATCTTCAAATGGATTGGAGCCTTCCTTGGAGATCTCTTAATTTCTTTAATGTCTTTGGTGCCTCCATCTCAAGGATTGATTTTACCTTTGTTGGATCTACCTCGATGCCTCTCATTAACACTATATATCCTAACAACTTTCCTGATTGTATGCCGAAGACACACTTCTTTGGGTTTAATCTGACCTTGTACTCTTCCAACCTATCAAAAATAGCACTTAGAGTTGTTATGTTATCTTTTCTCTTTCTATATTTGGCTAGAATTTTGTCAACATAATCTTCAACCGTTTTATGAATCATGTCATGGAATATCAATGTCATGGCCCTTTGGTATGTTTCTCTTGTGTTCTTTAAGCCGAATGGCATTATATTCCAGTAATAAGTCCCCCATGGACAATTGAAAGTTGTCATATGTTGGTCCTCTTTAGCTATCATGATCTGATTGTACCCTAAGAATTTGTCCATTAGTGATAGCATTTCATGTCTGACTATCATATCTACAATCATGTCTATGTTTGGAAGTGGGAATTCATCTTTCATATATGCTTTATTTAAATATCTGAAGTATGTGTAGATTATGATGCCTCCATCAAGTTTTGAAATAGGTACCAATTTTGACACCCATTCTGGATAGTCTATTGGTCAGATGAAACCCACATCTAGTAGCTTTTTTAATTCCATTTTTACTAATAAGGCGATCTGAGGGTGCATTTTTCAATTTTTTTGTTTAATAGGCTTTGCTTCTAGATATATTGCTAAGTGGTGGACCACGATTTTGGGATCAAGTCCTGGCATGCCAGCATAGCTCCATGTGAAGTTTATCTATCTTTCTCTTAGGAAGGCTGCTAGGAGATCTTGTTCATTTGATAGTAATGACTCTACATAGAATGTGGTGTGCGGGGTTTCTTTTCTTCCTAGATTGACCGGGTTGCACCTTTCTACTAGGATTACTGATTTTTCTTGATGAATAACTGTCAAAGGAAGATTGAATCCCCCATCCATGGGTGCCTCAGATAGGTTTTCACCATTGGATGTGTCCTTTCTTTTTACTTTTTTTGGTCAGAGAGTTCCACAGTGTGGTTTTCGCTCAAGGACTTAGATATTATTCTTAATTTTTCACTTTTGTGAATGAGGGATTCAATCATTTCCCCATAATAGGCATGTGTATCTAGCTCAATTATGAATCTTGATTTGTGATCCCCACATGGAATGGTATCCCTTAGTCCCATGAATTCTAAGAGTGCCTCATCATTTTTGAATGTATCAAGAACTGGTGGTCCTCGTTTGTTGTAATCGATGAGTTGGGGGTATACTAGGTGGATTTCATGATTTTGGTGGTCTGATTCAAAGGATAGGGTGTTGATCATGAATAAAGTGGTGTCCTCAAAAAGCCTAGGTAGATTGGATGTGGGATCCTTGTCATCACTACTACTACAAACATCGGTTATATCTAACGTATAGTTATCTAGGACGTGATCTGTAAATACTAGTAGGTGCAGTTCTATTGAAGTTGGCTAAGGAGGATTATTAATTGTTCTAATCGGAGGACTTCAGCCACGTATGGTTATACTCATAGGGGTACATCCAAGGCCAAGATTTTTTATTGCTCGCATCTCTGGAATGATAGGTATTATAAGCCCATTGCCATTTTTCCCAAGTCTTTGATTTTGTCATAGCCTATTACAAGCATCATTTGCAAACCCTTGCTTCTATCATCCATTGGTAAATCAGCTACTGATCTTTCATCTTGATATAACATATGAGATGGATCTATCCCAATAACTTCTTGGTCAAGGTCTCCCCACCTTGTGAAGTTGGGATAGTCTTCAATAGACATTTGAGATGTGGAGGCTTCATTTTCTTGTGGACATCCCTGTGATCTAAGAGATTGTGGTAACTATCCTACCACAAAATAATTTTTAGGGATCAGGTGGTTTCCAAAACCATTATCTTAGATGATGACCTTAATGTTAGAAATGGTAGGGATGGTGGGAGTGGTGGGTGTCTTTGTCGCAGAAGTGGATGCAAGAGTGGTAGGATCAATGTATGGTGTAGATGGACCCTCATCATTTTTTGGTACTTGGGGGATTTTATAGTACTTTGCTTCAAGGATTTTGCAATAGGAGAAGGGTCCAAGATCTCCATGGATGGTGACTTCTTGTCCTTCATGTGTGAATTTAACACATTGATGGAAAGTTAATGCCACTGCCTTCATTGCATGAATCCATGGACGACCTAGAAGGATGTTATACAGTAAGTCGAGGTATAGGACCTAAAAAGTGGTTTCCATGATAGCGAACCCTACTTGAATAGGGAGTTTGATTGTGCCCTAGGACACTCTTTCTTGATCATCATATGCTCTTATTGTGATACCCTTTCCTTTGTCGATAGAATCCTCTAATATTTTCAATTATTTGATGAGCTTGAGGGAACATATATTCAAACCCGCACCTCCATCCACCAACACCCTTTTGGCTTTTCTCTTATGTACTATGACTTCCAAGTGAAGCACAGGGTTGTGAGATGGTTGAACAGGGAAATCTTGGTCAGAGAATGTGAGGAGATTTGTCGTAATGATATTTCTAACCATAGCTTGGAATTGTTCCACATCAAAATCTATAGGGACAGTGGATGAAGCCAACACTTCCTTAAGGATTTTCCTATGGGTAGATGATATTTTTAGCAACTCCATGATGGATATTTTCACTAGCATTCTTTTGAGTTGATCTAGGATGTTATAGCCATTAGGGACAGATCTAGATGTAGTCTATTTGGCTAGGATGACTCTACGATGGTAACTTTGTCGCCTCTTATGGTGACTCCACAATTGGCATGGATGCCTTTGATGGTGATGACTGTGTAGTATTCATCTAGGGAGGTGAAAAAAGTTTCATACACATGATTCACATTTTTGTGGGTACCTTTCCCCTTATTAGTGTTATTATTATTCCCTTTATTGCCATGGTTAGGCATCAGATTCTTGTATATCTTAAGGTCCTGGTTTCCTGTTGGCTATTCCATGTTTATAATCTTTTGATCGATGAGAACTTGAACTATGTTTTTTAATATCATGCAACTGTTCATGGTATGGCCTTTGATTTTATGGAATTCACAGAGTTGATTCTCATTATACCAAGGAGGTTTCACATCCAGTTCTTGGTAATTCTCAAAGGTAGGATCCTTGATGAGTTTTTCGTTTATTAGCTTGTTCATTATGACTTCAAGTGGTTCCCCCAAAGTAGAATATTTTTGTTTTGGGTAATTTTTGTTTCATTGGGGTGGTCCCCTTTGATCATTGAGATTATTGATTGTTTGATTGTTGCTTGGTTGTTTTGTTGCTTGATGATTGTTTTGTCATTGGATTTGGATTTGTGGTGCGGGTGTGTTTTGGAAAGGAGCACTAATGAAAACTTTGGCCTCAACAACACCATCATTGGTAACATTTTTATTCATTTCCCATGTGTGACATTTATTGTTGTAATTGGTAGGTGGGTGGTTGCTTTTTTGTTCAGGGTATGAAGTTGATCCTCCAAGTTGAGTCATAAGGGCTCGTTTGATGCTGAGCACCTTGGAGATCAACCAATTATATGTGGTGATCCCTTGGACCTTGAGATTAAATTCCAAGAGGTCATCAAGGTTGGATATGATGGTGCAAACTTGTTCCTTGGGCATGTTCCACTTGCTCTAATTGGCCTTGGATTTCCGTTCTTGTAAGAATGAAGTGAATGATTCATTCTTTCCTTGTTTCAAAGCTGAGAGTTCTTCTAGACTAGCATCCATTGCAATATTGCATGTGTAGTTTTTAATGAATGCATCTATAATTTCTTGGAATGTTTTGATGCCTATAGGTAGGTGAGAGAACCATTCCATAGTGTGGCTAGCCAAACTCCTAGGGAATAGCCACATTAGATAAGTATCATCATATGTGACTTCCATGCAATGAACCTGGAATTCCCTAATGTGATCTTCAGGTTTTCCCATCCCTCGATATTTTTCAAACTTGGGGATCTCAAATCCCTTAGGGAATGGCTTCATCACAAGGCTCTTGCTAAATGGATAGGTACACAAGTTGCTTGGTGTTTTTGTAGTTTTCCCTAATTGAATATTGAGAACTTATTGCGAGAGCAACCTAATTTGTGTTGTTACATCGTTTTGTGGATCAAGGGGTGGGATGAAGGTGTTTTGGGGTTTTTTTATTGTGGGTTGGATGGGTGGGTTGGATGGTGTGTTATTTGATGGTATTTGCACATTTTTTTGAGCAAGTATGCTTGCACTTGTTGTTGTATGAACAACATTTGTTGATCTTGTTGTTTCTATAATAGGATTGCTTGTTGTTGTGCTTATTGTTGTTGTGCTAGGATTACCTATTGTTGTGCTTGTTATTCTTCCAACAATGCTTGTTGTTGGGATGCCAATTGGGCTACTTCTTGTTGCTCTTGATATTGTTTTATTGCTTGATGATATGCTTGCAATTGTGTTGCTTGTTTTTTTGCAAGAATTTGTGCATATGCTTGTGCTTGTTGTGCTTTATATTGGTTTTTTTATTGAGCTTGAGCTTGTGCTTGTGCTACTTTTACTTGGGCTTGTGCTTGTGTCGCTTATTGTTGCGATAGAATTTGGGCTTGAGCAGCCTTTTGTGCTTGTAATGTGGCTTGAGCTGCTTGCACAGCTTGTGCAACTTGAGTGGCTTGAGCAGCTTCTTCTTATTCTTCTTCTTCTTCTTCTTGCAATAAGGCTTGGGCTTGTGCAACTTGTTGTGCCTATAATGCAGCTTGGGCAGATTTTTTCTTTTGCACTTGCAAGAATCCCCTTTTATAAGTAGCTTGTTCAATTGCTTGCAATGCCATGTTGTATTGGCTTGATATGCTGGAAGTTGGCAGTGGTGGGGGTGGTGGTGGATTCAGAATGGCGTTTGTGGTGGTGGTGAGTGGTGATTTCGTGTTGGTCATTTGAGTGGTGAATGGTGTTGTTGATGTGGTTGGTCCTTGAGAGACCATACTTTGAGATGTTAGGGGGGCTGATAATGTCCTGATTGCTTGTGTAGTTGTCATATATTGTTGTGATATTGATGACAAGTTCTACTTGATGTTTTGATTGATATTCAGGATGTTGGTTTGATTTTGATTGATATTTGGTAAAGGTGGGAGTCCCAAGCCAAGTAGAGGTGTGGATGATGATGGCAATGGAAAAAGTGGTGGAAATGTGAGGGGTGTGAGTTCTTGAGAAAATGATGTGGTGTAAAAAATGCCCCTTGGTCTGAACATGTCACCTTCCTCTTGTGAATTTGTGAGGAGAGAATTTTGAGGTGTTGTGTGGAAGGATGATGATGATGGATCATTAGGGAAAGTGAGAGGGACATTCTTATGTAATGGATTTTAGGGTATGGTTTGTTCCAAGATGGTATTTGCATCCAAGTCTTGATTATTAACAAGGGGGTGTGTTTGAATAGCATTAAGAAATGCATTTCCCTTATTGACATTGGGTTGGGTTGGAGCAAAAAATGTTGTGATTTGTGGAATGTTTTGAGTGATACTTTGGGATGGGGGTGTAGATGATATGGGAATGGTGTATGAGATTGGAGGAAAAGATGTCTCCACTATAGTACTCACGTCAAAATCAGAAGGTAATTTAGCCCCTTGTTTTGCTAGTTCAAGCATGTATGGTGAAGGATTAAGCCTCATCATGATGTAGATGATCTTATGGTTTTCTTGATTTTGGAGCATTTTGGTTATTTCTTCATGTGACATATCGAAGGTAGGATCTTCTCCTTGGATTTCCTCTTGTGAGTTTTGTGATGATGAGATATATAAAGGATTTGTTGATTCAATAGGATTCATTTCAACGTTTGTTTGGCTTAGATCACTTGAATCAGGTGTTTCTTTGTCAGCTTCCATGTTCTTCTTGTATTGAGATCTAGTTTGAACCATAAAACAAGGGTCAATTTTCAAGAATATGGGAGATGAATCTCTTAATTCTTTGGATTGATCTTTACTTTATGCACAAAAGAGAAAATTTTAGGATACCTTAAGGATCAAAAGGTGATATGACGATGATGCAAGAGATGGATGATATGAATTTTTTGATCTTTTGATAAATATTGAGGGGAATGCTAGAATTTTAGGAATTTTGGATATGTTTTTAGATTTAGATTTTTTATTTTCTCTTGGATTTTCCTTGGCTTGATTGATATTTGTTTGCTTTGATTTGAACAAATAGATCCTAAGATGTTGGATGATTATTGTGGATGTGAAAATCTGCATATGGTTAGCATTTTAAAACCAAAATAATCCTCAACATCCCTATGAGATAATGAAACATGTTAGATATGCTAAGTAAGATATTAAAACAACAAGAAAAACCAAATAAGCATACAAAAAACATGAATCAACTTCATCTCATAGTGGATTAGTGTCACCTGTGCTAGTGACCCTTTCCCAATCCTTGATCAAAGCTTAAGATGATGTAAATGCAATGGAGATGATAAGCAAGATGAGTTCTCAAATTAAGAGAGTAACCTTGCATAAAAGATGTGGATAGATCAATGAGGATTAAGCCTTCTTTTATATATTTTCTTGATGAGAGATTGGTCAAGATGGTGAATGTGGGACTAATATTGGACAAATGAAAGGACACTTTTCATCATGTGAGTGGTTGATGTATAAGCAAGATTTGGGAAGAGTGCCCATGAGAGGGAAAATTTGAATTTGAATTTGTGCAATGAATGCTGAGTTTGACCTTTGGAAGGGGACATGTAAGAGACATGTAAGGCCTCATAAATTCTCTATTGGGTGTACATGTCCACTTGGGGGGAGATTCAAACTTGGAGAATATTCTCCCTTTATGCCAAGTTGATAATAAAGATTTTGATAAATCAATTAAATGCAATTTCATGTGCAAGTGGCCAAATCTAGAGAATGCAAGTGGGTGAGATTAGTATTTAATCATGGGTAGATTAAATAAATGATGATTATGTTAGTTTAATGATGATTAGGTGAGTTGACTTTTAGGACTTTGATATTTGATTTATTTAAATCAGAAAATGATGGAATATGATTTAGGATTTGATTTAAATGGATGTTTGATTTATTAAAAGGTTGATGATAATGTTTGCTTGATTTTAAATAAATGACCTTAGGAGATGGAGATCGATGAATGGACCTAATACAAAATCTAGTTTAGTCAATGAATGAACCTAATCAAATGCAGAATGTTAATTTTGCATGTCTACATTTTTCCCCTCTTTTAAGCAATGTACTTGTTGTGTTGGTTCAAAGAATAAACTTGTCGCGATTGAAATCAAAAAAATTTCTGATATTTTGGATGCCCCAGTGGAAAGTACACTGGTACATTGCCATTTTGTGGACATCAAATCTGCAAATGGTTAACAATATTAACATAATATCATCATGTTAGTCTCTTGAAAAACATTAGATTTGAAATCCCTATGCAATAATTTACTATGATGAAACATGCAAATTAGATAAACAAAGATAAACAAATGTAAGCATATAAAAACATAGTCAAAACTTTATTCCATATTGGATTGGTGCTATTGTTGAAAATAGCCCTTTCCCAATCCTTGATATATAAGCATAGATGATGATGATAAGATGGACAAGATTAGCTCTCCATTGAAGAGAGTAACCTTGTATGAGATTGTGGAGTTGAAATGCTCAAATTGTGGAGTGGACAAAATCAGTTCTCAAATGAAGAGAGTGACTTTGCATAGGAGTTGTGGAGATGATGGAGGATTTGCTCAAAGTTGAAGCTTCTATTTAAGGATTTTCAAAATGCTAAGTGTTGAAGAGAGACCAATGTGGGACTAAGATTGGACAAATGAAAGGACACTTGTCAAGTGGTGATTGGTTGATGTATGTGCAATGTGTTGGGGAAGAGTGCCCATGAGAGGGAAAATTTGAATTTGAATTTATTTGCAATAGATATTTGAGTTTGACCTCTTTGTAGATATTTGATTTATTTAAATCAGAAAGGATGGAATATGCATTATGATGGATGTTTGATTTATTTGATTAAAAAGGTTGATGATAAGTTTGATTTATTTGATTTAAGCTAATGACTTTAGGAGATTGATAAATAAACTTGATTTATTTTTTGAATGGATGAATATGACCTAGTTGAATGCATTATGTCAATTTGACGTGTCTACATTTTGCCCCTCTTTGAAGTAATGTACTTGTTGCATTGGTTCAAAAGAAGAATAAAAACACATAATCAAAATTAAAAAAATTCTAGATTTTTTAGATGCCCCAATAAGAAGAAATTACCTTTGGTACATTGCCTAGTAGTGAAAGATTCAATTTGAGAATTGATCTTTCATGATAAAGAGGTTCAAAATGGATAGTTATGGATGATGCAAATGAGACTAGTTTCAAGATGCTTAGAATAGAAATCTATATTATCCTAAACTAACTTAAATGATGATATGATGAGTGATGGATGACATGGACGATGTGATATATGATTATACAATAGATGAGATTTATGTAAGATACTCAGACCATGGTCTATTTATGATGATGATTTACTAGGCTACAGAGAATGCATGTGGAAATGATACGATGTTTCTATGTATGATATGAATGATATGTGGTATGCTAAATTTTCTAGATCTAAAGGGATGGATGCATGATGGATGCATTGGTGATGATGCATGATGTTAGTGTAGAAATGAGATGATGACAAGAGGATCCCACAAGTCCATGATCTGGCAAGACTTTATTAGAGATGATGATGATGATGATAAATGGATGATTTTATTTATTAGGATTGGGATTTTATAAAGACCACCTGTATGTTTGATAACCACATATGAATCATCAAGGTATAGGACCAGAATGGCATTGTACTTAGTGTGATGGACTTTGAAGCTTGACAAATGAATAGGAGTATTCTGTTCACACGACATGAGAAGCCTTGCTAGGATGCTTTAGAAGTTTTAAACATCCAGATAAAACATGAGAGGTATAACCAATCAATACAATGATCAACAACCCGTCCAAAACATCCTCTATGCATATCTAACAAAGAAGTATTGTGAATTGTTTTGCAAAGAGCGTCCCAGCAAGCATGAGACAAGGTGATGGGTGCCCCCCATTCTTATCTCTCTAAATCCTTCATTCAGATATCATCGAGAGGTCCCTTGGAATGGCCTTGATAAGATAAATCAAAGAAAGTTTAAGTACACAAACAAGCCAATGTTCTTCATACTTGCCTCTGTAAAGGGATGTGTTTTATAGGATGAGAATCGGGGTGAGTATCAAAGGAAAATGATGCCCATTGTTGGAATGATATATCCTAGGACATGCATTGTATAGGATATTGATGGTTTGATAAAGTTGATTGATAGGATATTGATACCAAGGTTTGATTAACTGTATCTCACAGGCTGATCAGAGTCTGATTTTATTTTGTAGGTTTCCATTTATTTTGGTTGCGATTTTACTTGATTTAAGTTCACTTTGCTGATTGTTGTGTACATTTCCTATTTTTTACTTGGGAATTAGAAAGGTGTTGTAATCGGCTTAATATGAGATGATTGATTGTATGTGGAATTACAAGCGAGATAGAGCCAGTTAGTTTTTCAATATTTGGATGTTTTGACATTTTGGAATGTTTGAGGCTATTTTTAGTATTTTCAAGATTTTTCAAATGTTTTGATTTTTTTTTATTTTTTGATTTTCTAATGTTTTTGGATTTTCACATGATTTTGACAATTTGGATAAGGATGCGTCTGATGATATCAATTCTCTATTTTAGATTTTGCTGAAAACTAAGCTAAGATGGATTGATGATGATAACATTGTTGAGGATGCACAAAAATGCAAGGATTGGATTGATTAGGATTGGTGATGATTGATAATGATAACATTGTTGAGGATGCACAACAATGTAAGGATAGTGTTAAGCAACACAAGGATTTGGGAAAGATATCCCCAAGATGATAATGGATTGATGATGATGTTTTGATTGTATTTGATTGATCAGGATTGTTGAAGGTTGGTTTGGAACAAAAGTTGTTTGAATGATGTGATATGACATTGATGTGTGAATTAGATGTGACTGATATCGATTGTTTGGATTGATGTTCGATTGAAGATGGAGCTTGATAAAGGATTTTTGTTTGTCAAAGTATGCCATGGGCTAGTGACTTGGATTTTGGATTGTAGATGCTTGACCAATTTGATTTCATTTTTTCCAATGTTTGGATCACCACATAAGTTGGAGGATATAGACCAAGATTTATTCTCGAAGCAAGATGCACATATCTACCCCCATTGTCTAGCAATGTATGGAATGTGATGGGATGGATGCTTGGATAGGTGTATGGATGGATGGATAAGGTAAGTATGCAAAGGATGCCAAGGTTATCTTGCAATAAGATAAGGTGCTTGGATAAAGAATACTGATTTGGATAATGCTTCATAGCTCAGATAATGCTGCATAGGATAGGATTAATGAAAACGGCCCATGTCAAGGTACTTACCATAAAAGCAAATTGTAAAAGTATGCTTTGAAATTTCAAGCAAGATCAAGATAACTTGGACTATAGATCAGAAGATGGATAAAAGAAAATGGATTGATCAAATGATGGTGTGTGGATGGAAGTGGATTTATTATGGATGGAGAGTCTGAATTGATGCTCCAATTTATTACAGGATGGGATGAGATGCTTTCAACTAAAGCTGACTCACTGATGCTCGATTCTGCATGGCAGCTATTTGCCGAGGTTTTCATCATAGTCTTGAAAGTGCCTACATTGGTTTCACTAGGAGACATTTTATCTTTCACGTTTTCACGATTTTTTTTTTAATTTTTTTTTTAGGATTTTCATGGATTTTTTTCATTTTTTGTATTTTTCTGAAAGATTTTAGCTCATGTTGAATCACTTAAAGGGTGTTGCTGATCTAGATGCTTTGTCATATACCATCAGTATATTTTGAAGGAGCTTCTTTGCTAAGATACGTGCACTTGAATGTAGCTTTTGAGATTTTTAATCTGCTTCGTCGATCTAGGAGTTAACTTTGTCTTTGTGCGTACATCATGATAGAGTGTCTGCTGAATCTTTATGATGAAGGGTTGTTGCCAATACACGGTCGATGTGAGAATTGGATATCATGCGTGGAGGCATGGATGGAATGTGTTTATGGATAGGAGATGAATTGGTTGATAGTTTGGAACCTTTGAGTCTCCAAACTTGGGAAGATGAGCAATGATGGGTGGATACGAAAGTGTGTGTGGAATTAGGACCAACCACTTGATAAACTTTGTACATCGCTTGAAAAGCTTGCTTTTGTTTTTGCGGGCATTCCTGATGGATACTTTTTCCTTTTTAATTTTTCCCCATAGTTTCTTTGACTAATGGAGTTTTATAGGGATGATGTTTCTTTGTATGTTTTGGTATCCATATGTATTTGATTTGTCCACTATGCTTCTTAACTTCTTTTTCTTTGATAATGTTCTTTGTACTTTGGTTCAAATCTTTCTTTTGACGTTGGTCCCAATTAATGGATGGGGTGATGGGTGGATGAAAATTCATGACGTGACTGGTTGTAGTATTGTCATCAATTTCATCATAAGGATTCTTCATGCTCCCTATGTTGACATTTGCTTGAGATGAAGCTTCCCCCAGTATTGTGGAAGTAGTACCTTCATTCCTTGATTCTTCCTATTCTGAGATCTCTTGTTTAGAATGCACTCTCTGATAAATGACCATTTTAGGTGACGTTGTTTCAATTTGATGCTTTGCTAACTTTGGATTATCTTGTTCTATCTAACTTGTTTCCTTGAGTGGATAATGTTCGCTATCTTTATTCATGATTTCCTCAATCTGATTTTGGGATATATCTAATCCTGATGTTGATAACTCCGTTTGACTGTAGGAGTTAATAATTTGCTCTTTTTGTGTAACAAAATTTTGTTCTAGATGAAGATCATCTACGCATCCCTCCATAGAAAGCATCTCATGGGTAGATGGAGGAGTATGTGCAGCATGAATATGATCATCTTGCATAGATAAGAGAGTGTCCATTAGATTATTGTAGTATCTTGAAGATACAAATTCTTAATCTTGAGTAATTTTGGAGTTGCTTTTGACATGATTTGGATTGAGTTCTTGACATGGGTCAATTTCAAAGGATGGATTTCTTATAAAAGGTTCTTGGATGTTGTTATTAGGCATGGTAAGTAGTTCAATATCCTCAAGTGTCAAGTTTAGGGTTCTCTCAGTATCTATAACCATGAGGTCGAAGGATGTCAATATGTCTTGGAAAGGACCATTGCTAGACCTTGGTGAAAGATTTTGATCATGCTTTGGAATAAATTCTTGAGATATTTCCTCTACCTCATAAGGTGATGTAGAGACATTTTCAACATGATCATAAGTTGATGGATCATGCATTATGTCAATAGGAACAAATAATCCTAACACTCCTTGAAATAGATCACTAAAGAGTGGCTCTTGATGTATGGAAATTTGATCATTAGATGGGGTGGAAACATCTTCAAGGTGCTCATCTTTGTTTTCAACAAATGTTATTTTTTGTGTTTGTGCTTGTGTTTATTGAGTAGCTTGAGAAGCTTGTTGCACTTGTTGATCTTTTCTTGCACATTGCGTGGCTAGATATTGTTGGATGGCCTTTTGGTATGACTAGTGAGCTTTTAGAGCAATGTCATATTGTCTTGCTACGTTTGGTTTTGGTGGTAGTGGTGGTGTATTTGGAATCATGTTGGACGCAGTGACAAGTGGTTGAGATACACTTGGAGTGATCATGAGGGTGGTGTTTGGAATGATCAAAGTGATAGGGATGATTGGGATGAACAAGGTGATAGGCCCTTGGGAGACCATATTTTGATTGGTTGGGATCATCATTGTTGCTTGATTGGATACCATCTGCTAGTGCGATGTCAATGGTATATTCGAAGGATTTGACGTGATGGTTTGACTGGTGTTAGGTGGATTGATTTGGATGGATTGATTGGTGCTAGGTAGAGGGGGAAACCCTAAACCAGGGGATGATGTTGGTATGGGTAATGGTGGTGGAGATTTCCCTTGGCACAATGACTCAACTATTTTGGAAAGTGCAGCAATTTGATCTTGCCAAATTTTTTCTTTATTTCGATCTTGACTCCCTTGATATAGTTGATTTGGCTTGTGTTTAAGCAGATTTGGAGTGTGTACTTATGTTTGATTTTGGATGGGATCATGGACAAATTGATTTTTGGCATTGTTCTGACTTAGGATGATGTTTAGATTTGGCATGATAGGTTGAATTTGACCATCATTGATGTTTGGAATATTCATATGATTTGCAAATGTATCTATCCCAAAGTTTTACAGATTCATGTTTCAAAAAATTGTACTTGGTACATTCACATTTGGCATGCATGGATTTGGTGGAATGATGTTGGTCGTTTGAAGGCTCATGCCTTGATTGTTCGGTTGACAGACTTGTAGGTTTGGATTTAGATCTACCATAAAAAAATTTGTTCCAATCTTTGATTTGGGAATACTCACACTTGTTGTACCATTGATGTTTGTTGAAGGTAATGATCCCATATATGGTTTGCATAGATGTGAGTGTTGATAATCAATTGGTGTTGTAAGGTTTTGATA
>VDFB02193867.1:504484635-504497375 GCA_007258455.2 Sequoia sempervirens | reverse complement strand
GAGAAGCATTAGGTTAGGGGGAGATTCTTATAGTTTTATCATTCAAACCCCATTGTAAGCAACAAAGAGGTTGTATCTTTGAAGTAATTTGGTGTTCTAATGTTGGTAATAGTCTTTGAAAATGTTATAATGCTTCAATTCCTTCTCCTTAGATGATTTGTTTCAGATATCTATCACTCAAATAAAATGTTATAGTAAACCCATGTATGAGCTCTTGCAATGAGACAATGACAGAGTAAAGGGAAAAATGTTGCAAGATATTGTATTATTTGTGGTGGATTCTTGATAGTGGAAATAATTTGAAATGTTCTTGGTGGTTCCTCAAGTGGGAATTATCTCATTGCTTTCTTCTCTTTATATGTATCTTAGTCATGCATACATGTTTATGTTTTCTTTATGGATGCTTGGTACATGTTCAATGGAATTTATATTTATTCTTCATGTAGTTTGGTTGAAGCAATATCACTCTTGCTTAGTTCAAGTCATCTTCAATGAAATGGATACTCTTTTAATAGTATTTGTGTCTTAATTGTTGTGAAATAGTGTTTCTATTCCTTGTAAAATGTCAATTTGTGGTGGTTGCTAAACAATGATAAGGTTTTTTGTTTTGAAACAATGACTGGGACAAAACTTGTATGCAAGTGATAGCCTTAAGGAGGAACAGTGCAAGGCGATAGTGTGTAGGCATATTTACTTGTGACAGTGGTCTATGGAATATTGGAATAATGGTATATCAATTTCTGCACTTTTTGACAGTATGTAATGTTTGTAGTGATATATGGTTCTTTTCTTTGTGAACAAGTGATTTCATATGATGCTTCTAAAAATGCTTTCTCTCAAAGATTTATCTATAATTGCATTACTCTTGAGCTAGTACAATTCTAGATAGTCAATGAAGTGGCATGTTGACTTCATAGTTTCCTTGCATCATGCATCATGCCTATTTCAATGTACTTTATGTCTCTTTTAGGTGTTACTTACCTTGCTTAATGGATAGTTTCACAATGTTTAGAGACAATAAGGGATAGTATGTTCTTTATTTCTTAGGAAATTATTGCAAAAATGGAGAGAAGTGCACATTTATTCTTTTTTTTTTTTTTGGATAGTACACATTTGCTAGGATAGTAGTGAAAAAATGAATACTTGATTTGCTTGATTTGATAGTGTATTGTTATTATGCTTTCATAGAGGTTTGGTTGAATTGATTCATGGGATTTTTTTGTTAATTTTTATTTTCTTGGTGCATTTTAATGGAAACATAGTTGAGCATGATACTATTATGTCTTGATTGGAGTGATAGTGCTCTTCAAGGTGATAATTATTTTTGAAAGATCTTCACCTATATACTATGCCAAGTAATAGTTTGTACTAATTGACCACTAAGCTTGACAATGACAAGTAACAGTTTGTAGGTATAGTATGGTTTTTTTCTTGAAACTCATAGGGTAGTTGGAATCTTCCTTAGTGACATATGTAGACAAGACCTCTACAGTTGTGATGACAATGCTATACAATTGTGCTATTCCTTCATGTTTTGAAATTAGAACATGATAGTCCCATTTTGATGGTGTTATTTATTAGGTTTGATTTGTATGGTCATGCACAATACCTCTATTTTTTATGAAAGCACATTACTCTTATTATTTTTCTTATATGGTGACAATGATGTATGTATAGTATCTATGTTCTTGTAACTTAGATAGTTGGCTTAGATATTTGTCTCTTGATTACTCAATTTCTTGACAAGGATTTGGTGCATTGGTATTCTTGCTTTGTGTTTTTGGATTTTCATGGCAGGTAGTATTTTTGGGTGCCTAGGTTCTAGTATTGGTAGTGATATGGATTCCACTATTTTATGGTTTTTTTTGGATAATACTTTGTTTAGAAGGACAATGATCTTTGGTATTAGATGAATGCTTTTGATACCTCTTTCAAATGGTTTTTTCTTAGTATCTGTATATTATCTTGACAATTTTATTGGTTTAGTGGTAGTGATAATTACATATGATACTAATGTTCATATTGTGATATGGCTGTGGTTGATAGTGTTTTATTTAATTCCTTGACATTGATTTTGGTTTTCTTCCTTTGCCATTGTTGTCAAAGGGGGAGAAGAGATTACTTTGTTTTTCAAACACCAATTTGCAAGAGGGAGCAATAAGGTGCAAAATGGGATAAGTTGACATCAATGCCAAAGGGGAAGTTTGTTTTATTTCCATTGGTTGTCATTGATGTCAAACAGTGTTATGCTTGATGCGAAGGTAATATGGATCATTTGGTGTTATGCTTGATGCAAAGGTAATGTGATGCAAGAGCATCTAGTTGTGTAAAGCAATATTGTATCACCCAAAAAAATATTTTTCCTTATTTTATTTTATTTTTTAAGTTCTATGATGGCACCTAAGGGGTGTAAGACAATCATAATTCAAAAAAGGTGAAAAATGGTCACTATTTTTAGTAAGTTAGCCTAA
Organism: Sequoia sempervirens; assembly: GCA_007258455.2. Classification (NCBI taxonomy): domain Eukaryota; kingdom Viridiplantae; phylum Streptophyta; class Pinopsida; order Cupressales; family Cupressaceae; genus Sequoia; species Sequoia sempervirens. The sequence goes on along the minus strand of VDFB02193867.1, from coordinate 504,494,904 downwards.
ATGTACTTGTATGGACATAAAAATTTACCCCAAGGAGCAGAATTGAAAATTATTTCTAGTCATGAAAGAAATATCTCAATACCCTACATGGTTTAGGAGATATTAAAGTTTTTGTCTTGATAAATTTCTCTAATGTAGCTTCAAATTAAAATATGTAAACATTAGAGGCACCTAAACAACTCAAAACATGGATGAATTGATCTTGAGTGGGTTCAATGTTGTAGATATCTTCAAAATCTTTCCAATGATATGCAATAATAGCAAATGAAACAATTAGATCCAAAGTTATGGCCTCATGAAGTTTCCCCACTAAAAAGTGAGTCTCATTAAAAACATTTCCTAGGAAAGAAATCAAACGGTGGGACTTTTTGCACCCAAAAAAGGGAAAGTTGAACCTTCTAGAACATTCTAGGGTGGTTACTGTGTAAAATAAAAGTGTTAAGTGGGGGGTTGTAGAAGGTGGATCCATTAGTGCAAATTGTGGCTATGAATAATATATTTTATTTTTAGAGTTGATTTTGTTGTAATGAATCAAGCACATGAGCCCATAGAAATGTAAGTTTTGAATCTATAATTTCATGTTCTAAAAGTAATTGAAAGTGAGTTATTTTTTAGTATCGTATCTTCTATTTTGATATATATTGTTGTGATTTTTGTGGATTTTGAGTAGTGTGGCCTTCACCAAATGGTATCAAAGTAGGGTTTCTTGAGTGTGTAAACAGATCACCAAATGTGAGGAAAATTCCACCAATACTTGTGGTTGTGGATTTGTAAGGAAAGTGATCAGAATGCTTCCATGAAGAATAGTGGACAGTCTTATGGAGGTAAAAATGAAGATTAAAACAAGGATGAAGGATCCAATAGCATCTAGAACTAGAAAAGAGATAACACCTACCATCATTGTGATCAAAATAATGGAGACCAAAGAGGAAGAGGAACAATGGATGAGGACCAAGAAGAGAAGCCTTTCATGGAACCTATTTCCAATGCAAAGAAGGACATCGAGCCTATGAGTGTCCTCAACATCAAGGAAGGAAAAAGAGAATACCTAAGGGTAATTCACAAGTTTTATATGTAGATGAAGATGCTAACTCTTCACATACTAAAGATGTAGAAAGAGGAGAGGTTATTTTTACTAGAAGATCCTTGTTGAATTAGGAGAAGGAACCAACTCAAAGGAAGAATTTGTTTCACACCAGATGTAAGTCTAAAGGTAAAGTTTTCAATGTTATTGTTGATGGAGGTAGTACTGATAACCTTGTTTCAAAAGAGATGATTAGTAAGTTGTGGTATGAGAGAAGAAGGAATCTAAATCCATATAAGATTGCTTTGTTTCAGAAGTACCATAAAGCTTTGGTAAATGAACAATATCAAGTAAATTTCAAGATTGGAAATTACCAAGATGAGGTATTGTGTGATATTATGCCTATAGATGTTTGTCATATGTTGATAGGTAGACCGTGGTAGTTTGATAGGTAAGAAATACATGATGGACATGCCAACACCTATTATTTGAAAAAGCATTGAGTTCATCATAAGTTGAATCCCTTGAAAGAGGTAGAGGAAAAGGTATGCGGTAATACAAGAATTTTTTTGGTTAATGGAAGAAAGTTCCTTTAAGGTATGAGGCATGAGCATATGTGTTTTGCATTGATCCCTAGAGTTGATAAAGAAGATACTAATGAGGTACTTGTAGAGGCTTCATATATGTTGAATGAGATTCAAGATATTATTTCTAATAACGTACCTAAATGTTTTCCTCTAGTAAGAAAGATTAATCATTAGATGAACCTGATTCCTTGAGCCAACTTTCTAAATAAGACAACTCATCATATGACTCCAACAAAGAGTGAAGAGTTGAATGAAAACTTGCAAGAGTTGTTGTGGAAGAGATTGATCTGAGAGATTTTGAGTCCATGTGTAGTACCTATAATACTAGCAACAAAGAAGGATGGGGAATGGAGGATGTGTACAGATTCTAGAACCATCAACAAGATCACCATAAAAGTATATATTTCCCTCACCAAGAATGGATGATATTATGGATTGTTTGAGAGGAGCCGAATACTTCAAAAAGATAGATTTGAAGAGTGGATACCACCAGATTGAAATTAGAGAAGGAGATGAATGGAAGATAACCTTCAAAACTAAGGAGGGCTTGTATGAGTTGTTTTTCATGCCTTTTTGGCTAACCAATGCACCAAGCACATTTATGTAGCTTATGAATGAAGTTTTGAATGAATTTTTAGGAAAATTTGTTATTATTTATTTGGATGATATTTTTATTATCAGTAAGACATTGGAGGAGCACTTGATGCATATTTGAAGAGTTTTTGAGAAGCTAAGGAAGGAGAAGTTGATTACTTTGAAGAAATGTACTTTTGTAAAGAGAGATTTGGTGTATTTGGGATTTTTTCTCTTAGTAGAGGGTCTTAAAATGGATCCAAAGAAGGTGATAGCTATCATTAAATGGGATACCCCAAGGATTGTTATAGAGGTAAGGTCATTTCATGGTCTACCAAGTTTTTATAGAAAGTTTATAAAGAATTTCAGAAGTATTTGTGCACCTCTAACTAAAGCAATGAGAATGGATAGAAAGGATTTTAAATGGACTATAGGAGCAACAAAGTTTTCTAATATGTTGAAGAAGAAAGTCACAAAGCAACTTGTTTTGGAACATCCAGATTTCAATAAGGTATTTTAGGTAGATTGTGATGCTAGTGGCATTGCCATAGGAGCTATTTTGAGTGAAGAAGGTAAGGCTATTGCCTATTTTATTTATAATTTGAATGATGTTAAGAAGAAATATTCAGTCTATGATCAATATTTTTATGCTACAGTTCAAGCTTTGAAGAAATGGAGACACTATTTGTTGCCAAGATAATTTTTTTATATACTAATCACCAGGCCCTATAGTATCTCAATAATCAAGGAAAGTTAAACCAAAGGAACTTAAAATGGGGATTTTTTGTAGAGTTATACTTTTGTTTTGAAGCATAGTGTTGACAATGATTTTACTTGTAGTAAAAAACTCGTATAGAATCTCCACTGATAAGATAGTGAAAAGCCTACCTTTCTTGAAATATATGAAACAAAGACAACCTAAGAAAGAATTTAGCATTCACAGAACAAAGATTGACTTCTTTTTAATCCAAAGTCTCCATAAATTAGGTCATGATTGCACTAAACCTAGCTCTTAGGTAATGATGTGATAATTTTGCTATTAATTTCAAAGGGGAATATGGTTGTTTCTAGTTTTATCAAGGATTACTAAAATTTCATATAAAACTTAAATTTTATCATCAAATGACATCATGAAATTGAAAGATTCATCATAATATTTCATGAATAAAACAAATTATTTTCTATAACTCAAGTAAATTTAGCATTAAGCATTCAATAATTTTAGAGAAAATAAAAGATTTTCAACAAAACTATTTCCATTCACTTGTATTTTTTTTAGAACATTTTCAAAAATATTATCATCTAATCTAAAGAAAAACATTTTTTAAAAAAATCCCCACTTATTCTCCATGGATTCTCCAAAGAATTAATCAAAAAAGAGAAAATTGCTTTATACTTCACCAGATTGCTTCACAACTACGTATAAAATGATGCAAGCTTTTAAACAAGGGGTTTCATTTATGGACACTGAATAGGTTCTATATGCCACCTTAAACGGTGCAACATATAGTGTTGTTTAGATAAACTTAAAAAAACTAATACAGAAGATACTTAGATAGGTAGCTATCCATAAAAATCTGAGATCAATTAATGTCTACGTGCATCTAAAGTTTTACACTGGAATGGCTCAAAATATAGGAAAAAAGAGAAAAAATTAAAAGAAGTTTTTTCTCCTCTTACATCCACAAATTTTCAACTTAAAATAAAAATGTGGGAGGAGATGGCCTTTTATAGAAATAAGGCACCCTAGAAGTTCAACTTAAAAGTATCTAAGAGAAATCAAAAACAACAAATTAAAATATTATGATATTGCTATCAGGATTCAACCGTGTAGTTTCAAGTCAAACTCATTGACCCATGTTTCATGAGTAGTGGTTCAACAAGAACCCATCTCTCATGATATTGAATGGTCCACTTAGCACTCATTGCATCTAGGTGATGCTCACGAGGTGAAGCACCTGTCCGTCCCTGAGGTCACCCATCCCAAGATTGGCCTACCAAGCCAAGGCTTTTTAACTGCGGAGGCAGCAAGCTCGCCGCTTTGAGTTGTTAATACCATTTGCAAACTTCCGCTAAAGTGTTGTGCCTTTGGCGAAACTATTTATAATAGAGTTCAACGAACCGAAACAACGCCGATCAAACGCAGTTCGTTCACAACTGCCGAAGACGAGCCACCATTCGATCCGAAATACGCGAAACGGTCGTCCGCCCCGAAGTCGTCCGCACCATCGAGTCGTTCGAGTTTGTCGTTCAAACCAGCGCCAGTTCATGTCCGCTTCAACCAGTCAATAATATTGCAGTCAATTATGCGATAGCGTCGTCTGTCGGAAGCAGCTCAACAGCATCATCTTCTTCATGATATATTCGTTTTAGCATTATTAGAACAGATAAGCCGAATTGTCGCCGGACTTTATTCAGTTATTGCTCACGCTGCCGCCGCTTTCAACCGTGGAGTTTTCTCCAAGGTTGCTGCTACTGAGCTCGGAGCAAAGATCGGGATGGGTGACCTCCTGACTCGACCGCTGTTTCTGACCTCTGGTGGAGCATCACCTAGATGCAATGAGTGCTAAGGGGACCATTCAATATCATGAGAGATGGGTTCTTGTTGAACCACTACTCATGAAACATGGGTCAATGAGTTTGACTCAAAACTACACAGTTGAATCCTGATAGCAATATCATAATTTGACACGCTATGGAAAAATACCTCCTACTTATCAATTGATGAGCTAAAGGGGCTCTATTATAAATGGTTCATAAGGCACAACACTTGCTGAAGGTTTTGCAAATGGGGTAACAACTCAAGCGGGCTTAACCTTGGAGAAAACTCCCTGGTTAAGCGCGCTTGAGCTGGAGCAGTACTAGGATGGGTGACCTCCCGGGACGGACTAGTGCTTCACCTCTGTGAGCATCACCCAGATGCAATGAGTGCTAAGTGGACCATTCGATATCATGAGAGATGGGTTCTTGTTGAACCACTACTCATGAAACATGGGTCAATGAGTTTGACTCGAAACTACACGGTTGAATCCTGATAGCAATATCATAATTTGACACGCTGTGGAAAAATACCTCCCACTTATCAAATTAAAATATGTCACATGGCATATGCCAACTATCATCGAGAACTTTCTAGAATAAGTCAAAGCTTTGACTTCATCCATAGCAACACTTTTCTCCATAATTCAACACAAACACTTTATCTTCATTGAGACTACAAACTTTCCTTCAAAATATTGGAATGAAAAACACCTATACCGGGACTGGGACAAACCTGCAAAATTAACAACAAATAGATTCTATCACACTTCTAGTATCCGGTATCTGGTTCTTTTCGTACTCACTTATGGCTTTGTTTCTTGATTTCGTCCTTCTTTCTTTGATTGGTACTCTTAGAAAACTCTCAATAGTTGATGCATGTGTTCCTTTGAAATCCTTCTTATTACTCTCTAGGTAAGTTTGAGCCTAATATATTCTTCAGTCACTTGAAGTAGGACATCTTTTTTTTTTGTGCCTTTTCTGCTTCATATTTGACTATAACATTTTTGCACTGTATCATTTCATCGATAACATCCCTTGTCATAAATTGAAAAAGTCTCTATTTATTATTTCTATCCATTCTTTGAAAGCCTTAGCTTCCTTCCTGTCCTTCCCTAATGTTTGAGGATCAAAGCTTTGTCGTGACAATACCTCAATAAATTCTTGATTTTCTCTTATTAGTCCTCTACACTCAATGTCAACCTTTTCAAATCCTTCAATACATTGTACTAACATGTCACCTTCCTATTTCAACTATTTCTTCAATTTTCCTGGCAATTAAATTTTAGGTTCTAATATTAATTTTTTTTTATTAACTCTTGGGCATCTATCTGTATGCGAATTTCCATATTTCGCCTTTCGTCAATGACTTTCTCCTAGAAATGTTTACATTTTCAATTTCTCTAAATGAAAGTATGTTTCCTTGTACATTTTTATTGCATCTATAATAAATTCATCTCCCTAATTTATCCAATATTCAATCCATTCTTCAATTATATTCATATTATGAAGAATTGTAGCAATGGAATCTACTTGTTCTTGTGACATTAGCACTAGATGTTGGGGTAGTTCAGCTCGCTCTTGACTAGATAAAGTTAGTGATTTGATAAAATGCTCCAATGTAGCAACCCATTCTTTCAATTCTCTTTTCTTTTGTTTATATTTTTGTACTCTGGCAACAGTAGCATTCAAATTCAATTTTATTTCTTCTAGTTTTTTCTGCAAAGATGAGTGTCCAAGATTAATACTTGTGATTTTATATTCCTTAGGTGTTATCTCATGTCTATCTTAGTCATTTTTTGGAGTAGCTATCTAGATGGTTTTGTTACCATCTATATTCCTTTGTATGACATGCTTTGCTTTTGCTCTGCACCTAGGTTTAGGATTATTTACTTCTTGTATGAAATTACTAAGGTTCAAAGGTAATATTTCTACTTTCATGGGAGAAGCTAATTCCCTGATTAACCAATCAGATGTATCATCATCTTCCTGTACCTCTATAACTCTTTCTTGTTTATACTTATTGCTTGATTCAAGAATTTTATCTCTGTGACTTGCCATATTTTGTGAAATGGGAATTTTGTTATCAACTTCTAACATAGACTCAGGATTAGTAAGATTTTGCATTGCTTCCTCTATTTGGAGACTTATATTTTCCTATCTATCAAGATTTTTTGATTCTTCTCTCTAAATCTTATCTTCTTTGTTTATAGCTATGCCAAAATTCTCTTCATTTTAAGTTCCATCTCCTATAAATTGCATAGATTCTTCTAAAATTTTAAGTTCAATTTCAATTCTAGCATGTCCTTTATCTATTTCATCAAAAACTTGTGAAGTCTCATTAACATTTTTCACATTCTCAAAAGAAAATTGGGAATCAATAGTGTCTTCAATAACTCTCTTATCAACTAGATTTTACTCTTCATTTCCCCCTGTTTCCATTTCAAGTATGCTAGGATTTCCCCCCTCTGAAGTGAGTGTCTCTTGAATAAATTATTCTTCTTCAATATTTATGGGATTAGAGCTTCTATCCTATATTTCTTCTATCACTAAGTGTATTGTAGGCTTATCTTTGGATTTCTTTTCTTTTATCTTCTCCCACATAGCACCTCGTCTATCTAATTTATCCTTAATTCTAGCCTCATCTTACTCAAAAATTTTCACTAAATCCATAGGAGTCCTACCCAGTGTTTGCTTCATATTAGCCATATTAATAGAAGGGGGAGAAGTAAGTAATGTTGTAGCTCTTTGAGATGTAGATCTAGTTTGTGTAGCAACATTCTTTGTTACTTATGTTCCTTCATCAATAGTTATTTTAGTTCTTTGTCTGGCCATAGAAGAAGATGCACCTTTAGGTCTTGTTTTAGACTTGTCTTTACCATTCTTCGCATCTTTATGTTTTTCTGAGAACTTTGTGGGAACTTCTTGTCTTGTTGTTTCAGGGGTTCTTTCTTCAATTCTAACACTTGGAGTAGCCTTACTAATATTTTTTTTCTTCTTGATAGGCTCTCCACTTTCGAAAGCAGTTTCATCTCTTTGGTTTCTTCTTTTATCTTATGAATAGATGGGTTCAATTACTCTTTCTCTTAAAATTTTACAAAAATCATCAATCCAAGGGTATGTGTAGGATTATCATGGAAAAAATAGGCTCTTAAGTGGCAAAAATTTTAGAAAAATTAGTGTTAGGAAACTTGACATAAAATTTTGAATAAGTTATCTATATTATTTCAAAAATATGTAAGAATAGAATTTGTAGAAAATTGAATGTAGTTTCTAAACTACTAGGTTTATTTAAAAATGCATAAAATCTCTTTGGTGAAAATTTGAAATTTTAATGGAGTCATACTTAAATTTCAGGGAAAAAATAAGAAGTAGGTGTTTGTCTGACCACCCTAACCATAATAAAATGATAAAAAAAAATTATAAGATTTTATATATAAGTAGAGGACTCATGTCTAGATGTGATACACATTTTTTTGTAATTTTTTTCCAAGTAAATAATTAATTATGAATTTTTTTATTAGAACTTTTAAAAAATATAAAAAATCGTATGTCTGACCACCTTAGCTTGGTCAAAATTTCATGAAATTTAATTTTTCTTCTTTTAATTCTATAGTATGTGAATCATAGAATGTGATGCATGTTTCAAATTCAAAAAATGTGATACCATTTGAAAGTTATAGATGTTTTTCAATTACCCTATCAAATAGGACTTTAGTCGTAATTATAATAGAAAATGAATAATAATTATTTATTAAATTCAAATTAAAGCATAATTTATAATGGTGGAAAGCTGAGAATCTCCTCTAAAAACCCTTTTTGTTTCATCAATTTTGGGTAAAAAAAATTCGTCAACCACATACCCTACAAATACCCATAATATTGCCACTTTTTGGCCCATAATGATCAAGCACATACCCCCAATGTTGAGTGTACCTTATGAATGGCCTAGTAAAATCATCAATTGATGTCATGTCTTCATCCTCAACACCTGGGTTTGGAATGGGTTCATCATATATCCTATCCTTATTATAAAAATAATTTAGCACCTGACCATCATCTTCCACCAGTTTGTCTAGGATATCATAGAGTTTGAGCATTCAAGTAAACACGAGAGTCATTCTTTCATACTTTTTTCTTCTGACCTTGTTCTCATCTTCACAATTAAGCCAATAATCTTCTAAATGATGTACATGAGCATGATAACCAACTATTATTTTTTCAACATTTCCTTCAACATCATACTACATTCTCTAGAGTGGAAATTCTTCAAAATTGTAATTTTTTTGTTCCTCCTCACATAAATCAGCCACCTTGATTGTACTACACTTATTATTCCCTATTGTAATAGGAAATTTTAAAGAGGAATTCTTGCAAGCATGGCTATAAAGATCCTGAGATGGTTTTAACTATGTCACTAATTCAAATAAGACAATTTTATCTATAGGATACCTGGGCAACATGAATGGGTGTCCATCAAATCCCTCCACTCTGATGTAGGAGTAAGTTGGTAATTGTATGTACCAACCTCCCATAGGTTGAATGCCACTTCATGATTCTAGGGATAATCTCTTAGATTTATCACCTTCCATTGTTCTCACCAATTTCATGGAAACCAAATGATTAACTTTTCTATAATCACATTTATACCCATGAACAGTGATTTGGGGTAAATGGTAAATGGGTATATATCAAATTGTTGCCAATTTTTGTGCCTAGAGTACCAATGTGTTTTAATCATTGTTTATTGGCTCTCATAGCACATGAGTAAATAACATATGGCAACATGTAGAAATATCTAGTTTTGGGGAATGTAGTAATTTGTTCATGTAACTTGTCACTTATCAATTTTCCCCAATGCAACTCTACAGGGCTTTCTATCATTTGAGATATTATCTCAAACATCCAGGGTTCAAGCTTGCTTGCATCTCTTAAACTAGCTGCTCTGCTCTACAAAGTTATTATGTCTTTCATTTCTTGTTTAAACTCAAATCTTTGAATTACTTTGATCTATGGTGTGATTGGTTGTTAGAACCATTGGGTTCTCACAATTTCTCTGTTACATTCTTCAACACTCTGATATATCTTGGCCTTTTCTTTTAGGTTGACATTGTACATCCTTGTGTAGGAGGGGAGACCAGATGTACACACAATTCCATTATGATACATGTCTTCATAAGTTCTTCCTTCCTTTTCAACAATCCTTTTGGTTGGATTATAATGGTTTATACATTGCATTACTAATTTTGGAGCTTTCATCACTTCTGGAAACCCTCCTGCAAGAAGTAACCCATTTGATACAACATTTTTTAGTACATTGGGTAGCATTTTCTTGTAGTATCCATGAATGGATTTCACTGTCAGAAGACTATCCCATGTGGGTATTTGTTACCACCACATTAATGGGCACTACTTGTGAGTTGTAGTATTTGAATTCATCTTCTACTCTTGCTTCAGAATTGCTCATTTTTTATATAATATGCTCTATAGTTTTTTTGAAATATTTGTCTATGTGTGTGAGTTAGGGTTAAATTTAACCAAACATTA
>VDFB02193867.1:504448733-504478048 GCA_007258455.2 Sequoia sempervirens | reverse complement strand
TAACACTCTCATTGACTTATTTATCTTGTGATGCTGAACTTGCATTGTAAACTCCTAAAACTGCATTTCTAATAGTTGGGACTCTTAATAATTAAAATGTAGAGATACTTACCTTTAGCTTCTTGATTTCTTCTACAACATATATAGCCAATTGTTTTGCACTCAAGTCAACAGGAGCCTCTTTAGGGCACTCTACCAAATTTTCTTTACTGGTTTTAGTAATTTTCCCTTTTGATGAATCCATTTGTCCTTGATCTTTAGATAAGTACTATCTAGGAACATGAGGATATGTTGGATTATTGTTGGCATTTGGATCTAGAGGTGTGGTGAATTTTTTTGGAGGAATAGAAGTGGTGAATGGGCCTCCAACTTGTAGACATCTATGTGGTAGATCCCTTAAGTCATATTTCTTAACAGGCCATTAGAATCTCCACACCTTTTAAATATAAGTTCCTTCCTCATCCATAGGGCCATTATCATTCACAGGATTTTCATCAAATGACTATGTGATTTCATCTCCATTGCACACTTGATCTACCTCCTCTTTAAACTAGCCTGATTCTTCTTTAGGAACATTCTCCTTACTTTGTGGAAAAGGAGCATGATTTAGCACCAACACCAATGAGTTTTAAGGAGTATATGGTACCAACTCTTTATTATTTGCATTATTATCCACCTCATAATAAAAGATTGACACTATTGTCTAGAACTTAGGATAGTCTAATTCAAAATCTTGGCTTGTCTTATGGAGCCTACACCAACCTAACAAAGCAGCTTCAACTAGATATACACCACTTGGAGGCTTTTCTTGATTAACTAGCTAATCTAATGGAGTGGAGACACCTCCATTGTTTGGTCTTACATTCCAAGTCCTATTCTTTTTGGGTGGTTGTCTTCTATCAAATCCTTATCCACTAGCTTTCCCCCTATCAAAATTATATCCCGAAGATTGTCCCTTATCAAAAAAAATTCCTCTGTCACAATTATGTCCTCTTTTAGGATGTTGTCCCCTATCAAAGTGTTGTCCTTGTTGATATTCTCAATTTTCCATATTATGATTGGATTACATACTCCTTTGAGTAGCATGGAGTTAGTTGTTTTGTTTTCTTAGATAAGTGACTTCATGTTCAACTTCTTGAATTGTTTAGTCAATTCATCAAACCCTTCCTTGTTAGAATTACTATATAGAGGTTGGTTTATGTTGCTTTGAGGATATCCTACTACAACACCAAAACTTAGTAACTGGTTCAATACCTTAGAATTCTACAAATATGTGGGCAAACCAGACTGAGGCTATGGATGAAAAGGTTGATTTACATTTTGTTAGGGGTATCTGATCATGGGTGGAACTTGACTCATAGGAGGTCCTAGGTGAGGAATCAGAGGTAACTAAGGTATTAGATTCATGATAGGAGTGTGATTGGAAAAATCCTAATTGAGAGCTAGGACCTACCTAAGGGGAGCAGTGGGTCCTAGTGATGGTAAAAGCCCAAAAAAGTGTTTCCTCAGATCAGTACTAACTTTTACATTCTTTGTATATGCATTAAGTAGGGTAGTAGAAGGGTTGTTTCTCCACTTCATGAAGGTGGTTGTTATACTATCAAGACCCTCATAATATACTTCTAAAGCAATGGCCTCATCTATGGCATAAGGGGCCTACAGTTAGGTATAGGCATGATGAACCTATTGTTAAAGGACCCTATGGGCTCATTGAATTATCTCTTAACCTTAGTGAATTGAAGGTAAAACTCATTTGGACTAATGGGAATCCTAAACTTCTATAGAAATGTAGTCTCTAGTTTAGTGTAATTATGAATAGGTCCAATAGACAAATGATTGTACCAGTAGAACACATCTTCTCCTAGGGAATAAGGAAAGAGCATGCATGCTACATTCTCATGATTGATTCCTCTATCCCTAAGGAAAGTCTAAAAAATCTTGGTATGTTCCTTTGCAGTCCTATTAGGGTCATTAACATGAAACTTAGAACAAAATCGTTTTGGGTTCTTGGGCATAACATTCTAATTATTGAAGGTCAAAGGAGATGCATTATTGGTAAGGAAAGCCATTGGTGGGGGTGGAGTTGGTAATGTCTGATTTATGGCTCAATGGGCTGGTTGAACGGGGATGGCTTCTGAATCAGATGAGGATGATGGAGATGATGGAAGTGGTTGGATGGATGATGATTCCCCTCTTCTTCTGGTCCTTCTTGACCTAGTAGGAGCTTGAAACTCTTGAAATTCCTCTTCTCCTAGAGTGGATCTGGTTCTTCTTCTGAATGTTTTAGGAGAACTAGTAGACAAAAATTGATCCAACTTGCTTATTCAGGCCCTCCTAGCACCAATCTTTTGATGGTGTTTTTTGCACAGCAACAACTCAGATGAAATATGGAAATCCTATCTCTCTTGAAAGGTAAATCTCTATTAGGAAGCCTCAAGATATAACCCCAAGGTCTCTAATGTTAGGTCTTGACAATGCATAAAAAACTTAGTGATAAATGTGAAAATGTTGGTGATCACAAAGGGACCTTTACTACAAGCAAATATTGAATCTTCAAATTTATCAAATCTAGCAATATGGTGATACTTCAAATTCTAAATCTAACCCAGATAATAAAAGAAATAGCAAAAGATAAGGGTTTAAAAGATATTTCTAAGATTAATTCTAATCCTAAGAATAACAATGAAAATGATAAAACACCTAAAATGGACCAATCCCTCATAAACTAATTCTTGCTTGACCTAGATAAATTTGCAATCTTATAGAAATAGTGCAACCTTCTAAGGCATAAAATATTTTCAAGTCATGAAAATTTATCCAAACAACCCTATTGCAATGGAAATGAATAAGTGTTCCCAACTAAACTAAGCACAATGAATATCAAAGTATAAGCTAACTTTGCAAAGCAACTAACAGTCAGCTAACTACACAAAGTATGGACTAGAGATTGTTGCAACACTTCAAGCATCAAATCATAAACAACATTAAGTCATCTAACATTAAACCTAACATATATCAAATAAATTTAAGCAATTTAAAAGGATAGAATCACAGGAACCATGCTAGATAAAATTAACACAAGAAAGGAACCAACTCACAATGTCTTTACTTGCATTAAATCATCCAAAGTAGCAACAATTCCAATCTTCTATTATTGCACTTGCTTGAAAACAATCCTGACTACTAACTTCTTACTCTAACACTAAATTTGCTCCAATGTAAAACTATCTAGCCCTTTCAAATGAGGCATTAACCCTATTTATAGAGATTACATCTTATGTCAGCACAAATAGGGTTACAAAAAAAATTGCCCCTAAAACAAGTCGGCCAAGAAGAATTCAAAAAAAAGTAAAGTATGCATTAAATGCATGTGTTCCATCTAGGTCAGCCTAGGATCTCCAATATGGCTTAGTTTGATGCATGTGAAGGATAAAGAGAAATAATAGGGAAGCAAAAATTATAATGAGGCATTGTATTAACCACTCTCCCTTTTTCCCTTATCTCGCTCCATTTTATCCTGCACCATCAAAAATACCTTCACCAAGTCGGCTATAGGTGGAATAACTAGCACTTTAAATTTCCTTTCAATGGACTTAATGTCCTCTCTTGAATTTTTTACGATCTTATCCCAATCTACCTTCATGGTTTGATACTTATTCATTACTGCAATGTATGTGGCTGCATCATCTAATTGATGTTCAATGACTAGGTCCTCATTGACTAGAGAATATACATCACACCACCATTTTATCAATTGCTCCAAGTTTAGATGTTTTCGTGCAAACCATTTTCTTCTTGTCATAACTTCAAAGAAGGAAATGCACTTATTGTAGATCTCAATTAGGGTATCCTCAATTTTCTTCCCTTTGTTATGAACTTTCTTCAAAACCCTTTGCCTTATTTGCAAAACTTCATACCATTCCCAGGGTTCTGCAACCTTGAGAGAAGGAAGAATTCCATCACTTACCAATTTGTCTTCATTGTATTCCATGATAGTCTTATTCTTCTGCAACAAGAGATCCATATCTTCCTTATCCTAAGCTAGTACATTCTTTAACCACTCTATTGATCTCATAACATCTCCACCAGTTGAAAGGATATATTTGATTTCACTATCTCCTTTAGCTTCTACTCCTTGCAACCAACTCATTGTGGCATGTGTAGTGGTTTTCATCTTCTCAAACTCATTTATTATCTCCTGTGGTAGAAAATTGCAATAGATAATGAGGAGCTTATGGATTGCAAGGGTTTCATCAAGTCCTACATATACCTCTTAAGTTTATCATTCTTCTTCTTCAAATCCTTCTTATCTTGCACCTCTTTCTTCAATCTACTTAGAATAGAAGCATTTGAGCCTTCAAATTCTTCAACTTCCTGCATCATAGAGGCGGGTCATGTTGGAGCCTAAAAATTCATGCAAATTTTAGGCTCCCATATTCAAAAAATTGATTTTAACACTCAAGAGTACAGTTGAAAAATTTGCTTGAGTGGCTCACTTTGAAAAATAATAGAATGAATTTAGTACAATTTCAAGTGAAATAACTTTGTAGACATGTTCATTTATCACATGGGAGTATGCACACAAATTTTCATCCTCATATGATTTGATTTGACCAAGTTTCGAAGCAACAAGTTGATGGGTTTTCTAGAAAATTTATTGTGAGCATAGTGGAATATGTTAAAATGGTCAACTTTGATGGTGAATATTAAGAAAATGGATGATGACAATCACAAATAGATTGGTGCCTTCAATTCTCTACACCAAAATCTACGTCCATGCCAATTTTTAGGGTGTTTGGATGTCATTTGGTATTTTTTCAAAATCAAAATCAAATGAGTTTTACACAATTTGACAAGAGCAATTTTTCAAAATATGCTGAATGGGAAACTTTGAGAGTTAACAATTTTTAGTCTAGATCATTTTGTGCTAAATCATTTGGTAAACATGTTCCCCTATATGGCTCAACATACTAGTGCATTTTTGTGGCTTTTCGACATCATTTGATTAGCTTTCAAAAGCCATTTTGGAGGTTGCTTGGTTCATTTTCGTCACTGTGCAGCAAAGAAAAAGTGCATCAACAAGACAAGTTTGAGATCTTTCAGAATCTGCAAGACATATTTGAGGTCTTTTCGAATCGGCAAGACATGAAAGATTTTTCAAATGTCTTGGCGACTTCATATGTCTCAGCGACATCTACAAGAGTTTTCAAATGTCTTAGTGACTTCATATGTCTCGGTGACATTTGCAAGAGTTTTCAACTGTCTTGATGACTTCATATGTCTTGGCGATATCTATAAGACATGAATGATTTTTTCAAATGTCTTGGCAACTTCATGTGTCTCAGCGATATCTGCAAGAGTGGTTTGATGTATTGGCGATATCTGCAAGACATGAATGATTTCTTCGTGATACAATCTTCCTACAACAATTTGAATCGGCAAGACTTTATGATATTGATGTAAGATAAAACAATGCTTTCCAATGCTTTATGTTACCCAGATGTGAGTGTGTATGATGCAAACAAAAAATTGAATGAAATATGCTTATGATGGAAATCGATAATACTTTGAGGAAAAATAAATTTTATTCATTTTATCAAGGGGATTTAAAAGTGGAGAATTATTTTATTTAAAAGAAGCATAAAGGGTAAAATATTATGAAATATTTGCACTAGAAGGAAAGATATTTTTTACCAAAGGTGTAAGAGTGCTTTGGGAGGTAAAATATTTTTATGGAAGAATTAACCAATTAGGTAATTATTTCACCTAAAAAAAAATTTCATGTGAAAGAGCAAATAAATCAATTTGCATCAAGAGGACAAAATGGGATAATTACTTTTACCCGAAGGACCTATTGGAGATACATACCGATAAAAGAGTAAAATGAATATTTCCATCAAAGGAAAATTATTGAATTAATTTTCATAGGGGACAAAGATAACAAAGATTAAAATATTTTAATTTGCCAAAAGGGGAAATTAATCAAATATTTTATTTTCCAATGATAACTGAAGAGTTGCACGAGATGAATGTTGTGAAGAGTCACAACCCTAAAGAAAAAATGTATATATGTACAATAAAATCATGTCATTAAGATATATTAGATTTAGGAGAAATAAGTAGGTTAGGTAATTAGATAGAGTGAACTATTGCCAAAATAAAACATCATGTTGTATATTGTAAAATCCTTTCTTGGTGTTTAGTTATTGTGATGAAATTATTTACTTTTTTTATCTGGTTGTCTCCAACTTGAGGTCTTTTAATCATTTAAATTAGTATATCAAGTATATCTCTAATTTATCAAAATGTATTCCCATTTTGTGTGAATTAATCAATTGGTGTCTACAAGTCAAATTTAAATTATTTTGGATGAATCATAGTGATTTAAAGATTTCTTTTGGATAGTTGAAGAAGAACCTAGTAAGAAAATATTCTAGCACAATTTATGCAAGTCATAAATTTAGTGAAGTTTTATGCCAGTCATAGAACCTCATTTTCAAAAGTGCCTAGCAACTAGAGTTAAGCCAAAAAGGGGAAACACATATCATTTACCTCTTGACTCCATTATCCCAACAAAAGTAGGCACTGGTCACACCATCCACATCTTAGAATTCTATAAAATCTTTGCTCAAAAAACATTCACATTTCAAGTTTAATATTAGGAGTAGGAGTAGTCTACAAGCTTTTATCTATTACATTTGTGATATTGTAATAGATCCATCAATTTAGTCAAGTCATACAACCTTAAGTCTACTTTACTCATATAGGTACACCCGCCTAGGTCTAGCAGCACCTGAAGAGTAGAAGGTCAACCATTTGGCCTTGTCTATTACCCTAAAATGTACCAAGAGATTGGCAACCTCTTGAGGTATTTTACCTATGTTTTTGAGAGTTAACAGGTCCCAAGCTGATAGTTTGTACATTGTAATCTTTACCAGTCACTTCATCTTTATCCTTATTTGGCACAAGGGTGGAAATGTGAATCACCCTATTATTAGCTTCATCTCTCTCAATCCTAGATATAACCCTAAATTTCTTCTTCATTTTTCCCTTTCTTATGTTTTCAAGTAATTCATCCCAATTGGTGGGAGTATCATCTACCATAATTTTTTTACTCTTTAACTCCTTGTCTAGCTAACTAGGAATAGTGGAATCCAATTGTACATTACCTTGTCCCACCACATCCTATTGAACCTTGGAGAAAGCCTCATTTAGATTTTTCTTTTCAATAATCTCTTCAATCTTATCTTCACTTCCCTTATCATGTTCTTTTTCTTCATGCACTAGTGAAGGAGTCTTGATTGGAATTTCCTCTCTCTGTGGAGAACTATTCTCTTCATTTTCTATAGGTGAGTCCTCATAAGTCACTAGAGGAGACTGTAATATCTTCTCTATTTCTACTTTTGTACTATAGATTTCACCTTCTCAGAATTCTTCTTCTCCTTGATCTTGGTGATCCTCTGCATCTTTGGATTCAATTGGTACATTATGAATTTAAAGAGAAGGAGGGACATTATCATGCTCAATGGAAGGAAAAACTGAGGGAGCAATTCTCTTTGGCACACCAACTTTTGGAGATGTGCTTCTTGATCTTCTTGTGTACACCTGTGTCTTCTCTCCTGAACTCTCCACACTCACTACTGGTGGGTCAGCTTCATCCCCTGCCTTAGTGGATTCCTTCTCCTTTTGCGACAATCTCACTATTCTTCTTCTCTTAGGAATGGAAGCACTACCCTCTTTTCCTTCTTTGTCAACTTCTTTTGCAGATTTCTTTTTCTTTGAAATATGTTTTATTTTCTTAGCAATGGGTCTTCTTTTCTTCTCTGCCTCTTTTTCCTCTTCTTCCTTAGCATCCTCAATCTTTATCTTGAGAGGAAAGCTCACCTTAGCCTTACCCTTAGGATCCTTCTTAGTTGACTCCTCAGAAGTGGAATGAGACTCCAAGTCTCCCATTAGATCATAGGTGCATTGCACACCCTCACTTTCCAACTCCTACATCTTGTCCTTGAGCCACAACTTAGTGTACTTGATCACTGGAGTCATGATATGCTCTAATTCTATCTTTTCTTCCTTTAGCCAGTCTATCTCTCCAACTGGTTTATCCTTCACAACTTCATATTCATGGCCTTGGAGCAAATCTCTATCATCTTCAATATGATCAGGAATGACCTTTATGTTGTATAGCCAGAGCAAGTTCATTGGAAACCTTGAGAAATTATTTTTTCTAATTTCAAATTCATCCTTGTTGTTAGCCCAATAATCTTCGACATAATCCTTATGGTTGTATTACTTGTTGGCCCTATTTTGTGCCTCACCATTCCTATCAAATCTATATCTCTTAGAATTGAAAGAGAGACCCAAAGTACTCATTTAGTCCTTAGAAGCATGGGCCAAATTAATAGAGGGGAAAGCCTCATTACTGCCTATCCTCAAAGGAAAATGACCACCGAATCTAGTCTTATCTTTGTCCTTCTTGAAAATTGCATCAAACTCACAGATTTTCCTTGTGATCTCTAGAAGTATAATATGATCTGTCGATATCTAGGGAGTCTATATGTATCCCTCTAACAAATATTTATTCTAATGTATGAAAAGGTATGGAACTGGATAAACCAAGCTCCAAACCTCTTGATTAGTTCCTTGGAATTATCTTAGATCCAGACATGCTCTGCACCTTGTAATAACCTAGTGATGTACATGGTGAATGCATCATTTACCCTCCTATAACTTTTTCTACCCAAGTGCATTTGTTGGTACACCTCATAAATCACATCCTTCGCAAACATGCCTCTTGTGCTTAGCCCCTTGTATGGATGGAACCTTGCAAGCACATAGACCAAGTAAGAGGTCATTGTGAAGGTCTTTTTCTATCAGACATTGCACATTCATTCATGTATCATTGTAGTTATAATTCCTTCCCAATGGTAGTTAATATTCTACTCTATCCTCACAATTACATGGAACATCCAGTTTTCAGATACTCCACTCTTTAATCCCACCACTCTACTAAGGAGTGTGATAGCATCATAGTATTCCCTTTTGAACTTAGCTCTGAATAGTTGCTTGGGTAGCTTGGAGAAGTGAGTCTTGGGTTTCTCTAACCAAGAATTGATGACCTATTGTTATTTTATGATGTATTCATCATAATACTTCTTCACTATATCCATATCAAAACCCACCACATGAGATGTATCAGGCATGTCAAAGGTCTGGGCTATAGACACATGGCTAAGATTTTCCACTATTCTTCCTTGAGGACCAACTATCCTTTCTGTGCCCCTATCATAATATCTAGCACATTCAAGCACCAACTCATAGTATAGAATGGTAGGAGGGAATCTAGATACATGGGCCAATCTTGATTCCAATATCCTTCTAGCTAACAAGGGAAGGTTCTATGCTACCATCCTTGCCTCAAATTCCTCATAATCCCATAGACCAACATTTGTATCGGTGACCTCTGACCAGACGGAAGTCAGCTTGCTTTCTGAGATCCTACTCCTTATATCCATTTTGATCATTTTTTCCTAAGATATAGTAGACCCTTCAACACTTGGATCCATTACCTTTCCCTTGGTCCTTTCAGCAACAACCTAACTTGATTCAGCATACATTCAAAAAAATACCACAATAAAGATCCATCACGATATGAAATCCAAGCTAGTCAATCATAAAATTACACATTCATCCTTAAGACAAATCCCATGATGAATAAAATCCCCTAGAATCTCACAAAGATTACTTTTTTCAAAGTTCAGATTTTTAGTCCCCTCATGGAATTTATGCCAGAGAGGAATTTTAGAAAATTATAGGCTAGACGAAATTCAATGAAACAATCACAAAAAACTTCCAACCATCATTTAATAAACCATCATCAGTTAAGAAACATCATGATACAACTTTAAATAACTCAAACTAATCATGTGATGTGCAATCATTAGCTAATAGCTTATGATACCCCACAATCCTTCATTTTCAACAAGATTTTAGAGAATTCTATTGAGGATGGAAATCCGCGAGAATGGTAGGAGTTCACAAATTTTGGAAAAATAAAGAGCTAAAGAAGTTTCAGTAAAATCCTAAGGAAACAAAATTTCATGAAGTCAGCACAATTTTCATTTTCTAAGTATATATTTGGGAAATCAATAAAGCAGTGAAAATTGGGAAATTCCTAAAGTAAAAGAAATCTATGAGATGTCTGAAAGCCTGAAACCTTTGACTTCGTTAGGATTTCACCCATATCGATTAAATAATTAGGAAGTTGGGGATTCAATCTTGGATTCAATTTGTTTCGATTTCAAATGTAGAACCATCAGTTTCAAACTCATTCAAATGTGACCTCAAGTAATGAGAGTGATGATTTCAAAGGGGAACCTTAAGAAGCCACCTTGAACACGTGGTTTGGATGCAACTCAAATTTTCATCTCTACTATGTTTTATACAAATTCTCCCACAACCTAGGTAAGACCAGGTGATTATCGTATTAGACGATGGACAACAAGTTTCAATTCACCCAAAACATGATTTTATCAATGGTCGTGGATTTTCTAGGTCAAAATATGGCTCAATCCATCAAGCATGAAATCAAACAAAGAATTGAATAGGGCAACAGTTGACCACATTAAATCTCAATCAAGCATAGTAAAAGCAAAGCGAGCTATAGGGAAGGGTATCAAACCGAAACTGGAAACCCTAGCTTTGCTACCAAACTCTACCACATCAAAATGCCGACTCAAAACATACACACATAAACCATGAAGAAATTCAATTCATTTATTAAAAGAGAAGGAAACATGTACATACCATGAGAATCAAGAAATTGAAATAGAAACAAATAGCAAGAAACACTAGAGTCCAAGCAAACACATGCAACCACCAGAAAAAATCCAATTAAAGAAAACTATTGTAGCTAAAATGTGATGCTCAACAAAAGCAACTCAAAATCCAGCCATCTCAATTTCTTCAATCAAAGTAAATGACTCAAATTCAAGCATAAATCTCATTTAAACCCAACAAAGAAAGTTAAAGAATCATACAAGAGGTATAAATGTGACAAAAAGACAATAGGCTCGGGAATCCAAAGGCACAATTTTTTTTTGGGAAAATCCAAACCATATAGAATTTCATGAAGTCCTAGAATTTTTGAAAATGATGCAAAGTATCCTTTGTCATGTTTTCAAGGAATTTGGGGGATTCCACCTAGAGGGAATTTTCCTGAAAACATAAAAAACCCAAAATATGTCCCAAAACACAAGAATTTCATAGTGTTTCCCTTGAAAGGGGATTTGCACAAGTAGGATAATCATTTATGAAAATTCCAAGGAAACCAAATCCTTAAAATCAAAGGGCCAAAACACCCAAAAAAAGAAGCAAAATAGGGTCCCTGCTTTCAACTAGGTGTGTGTGTGAAAACTGCACAACACTGTTGTCCTAGATCCACGTTAAGGAAAACATGATTGACCAGATTCCATGCATGCATAACCTCCTCTCCACTTTTCATTCTTTTCCTAAAGTGGCATCCTCCTAATCTATTAGATTTTACCACCTTGATAGTTAGTTGGTTAGTATTTTTTCTTGCTATAAATAAGACTCAAATGCTCCTTCTCAAAAGTTTGATCAATCTGATGATATTTGCATTCTTAGTTTTCAAGTAATATAGTTATGTTGCTCTATTGTAATATTTTCTTCAAATAGATAAAATGAAGTTATAAGTTTCTGCATCTTAGTTTATATTTGTCTTAAGGAATACTCATCCAAGGGTTCCCACTTGGTGAGCATTCCATCCTTTAGTTTAGTTTTTACTTTCTATTCTGCAATTAGTTAAGAATCTGGCATAGTCTATTCTTGCAACCACTAGAATTCCATTTTGTGACTATTCCTGTAGCCAAATCAGACATAGTAGTTTCTTGTTTGTTTGCTTAGATTTTCATTTCTTTCATGCATTTCATCTTAGTATGGTTATTGGTTGATGCTTAACACTCATGTTATTTCTTTCCAAGCAATTTACTTTCAGTATTATGTCATAGAACGAGGATGGCTACTTTGGATTTCTTGTGCACATACTATGCTGACCCATTTCAAGCCTACATCCCTAGGTTGACAAGTTAAATGCACCTTCATGATGATTGAGATAGCTATTGAGATTAGATGTCCAATCTCTGAATCAAAATTGTAAGAGCTTAGTTGTTAGATCACTATATGAGGCCAACATGTTTGGCATCATTGTTGGGGATGGTGTCAAACTAGGGAGATATTTGGAGTCATTGATAGTTTTTCTTGCTATAGTATTTTAGAATGTTTGTTCTTAGTATACCCCTTAATTTAGGAAAGTAATGATCCACCATTATTTTTTGACTTCTTTGTGTGAGTTGGCTAATAGTGAGTTGATACCATATGCATAGAGGAAGGAGGAGAGATTCCCATGGGAGATTCCTCCCCAATGAACCTGACCCATTCTAGCTAGATGAACATTTGAATCTACCAAGAGAAGTACACCCCTTTGCTGATGTATTCCCCAATTTTATTAGTTCTGAAACCTCTTCTAAAATTCAAAATCAGCTTGAGAATCCCTTTGCTTTGGAACTACATCAAGCAAACATGGGTGATGCAAATAGAAACAAACCTAACCAAATAGCTTTTCCTTTCCCCATTTCTCATTAGAATGAAGTTAAAAACCTCAAAAATATCTTTGCTTTGGTCCTTCATGAGTTTTATGGACTTGTCACAAAAGATCATGTACTTTCTTGGTCGAGTTTGACATACTTTGTAGGAGTTATGACTATACCATTGATACCCATAGGCTTAAGCTATTCCCTACCACCTTGAAAGAGGCTACATTGAGATGGTTCATGAGCCTAGGCAGAAATATTGTGGAGATTTGGGAGGACATGAAGACAAAATTCCTTGACAAGTACAAGGAATATTGTAGGGGCAGTGACATGAGTGGTGATGAAATTTTTAGGATGCAACAAAATGAGGATGAGAGTCTAGTGGATTACATTGCAAGGTTTTTGTTTTTTTTGTAGAAATCTCCACACCATACACTTAATGAAGAATACAAAAAATTGTTTTTCCTAAGAGGAATTAATGACAGCTGCACTGATTTGTTAGAAATGATGGAAGGAGGAGATATCACCCAAGTTCCTTGTGAGGATATCAAGAAGATATGTCAAAACTACTCTAGGGTAGCTTCAAAGAAAGGGAAAGCTTACCAATCCTCTATGGGTAAGTCATCTGCTTGTGGAGTTTCAAGAATGGAGATTATTCACTTGTTGGAAGACTTCAAGCAAGACATCATAAACAATCTAGCTACTAAGCTAGATATAGTTCATGCCAAAAAGAAACAAGAGGAGGCAAAGGCAACATTGGCATAGTATTGCCTCCATTGTAAACAAAAGAAGGATTGTAGATAGAAGATGGTAGCTAATATTGAAAGTAAGAAGATTCCACCTGAGTTCAAGCCAATCTAGGGTGAAGATGATCAATTCTACTACATTTCACAAAGGAGGCCATGGGATACAAGACAAGGTATATGACCAAACCTATTATCTTTTGTTGGGCCTTATTTTAATTCTTATGCATCAAGTAACCAAGGGAAACACCAATTATAGATGATATCCACCACAAAATTGGAGTAAACCTTCAAATTTCTAGCCCAATCACCAAAACTCTCCACCTGAGTGGTAGCAACCTCAGGGGAATTGGCAACAGTTTCAAGGAAATTGGTAGCCACCTATAGGAAATTGGTAGAAAACATCTCAATGGAGGGGAGGACAATAATGGACACACTAGACAACCAACTACATGTAGCCACCTTCTCAACCCCAACAGCCTACTATAATGCCTCCTACTAGTTCAAGTTCAAACACACCCAAACCTACTCAGCTACCAGCTCATCCCACACCTAACCCAAATAACAAACCACAATAATAGCTAGTATACTTTGTCGATCTAAATCAATTCTTTGCATATGCTATGAGTGTAAGTGACATCAACTTACATTCAGGAACTACCTTGCAAGCTCCTTGCACACCCATTATCACTAAGCTTCTTGTGGAAGAAGAGAAGCATCTGAATGACCCCATTCAATCAAATGCGCCTAAAAATCCTGAACCAGTCCTAGTTAAGAAAACTGAACAAGAACCAACATTTCCTCATAGGTTGGAAATTTCTAAACAAAAAGAAGAGAAGGAAGAACCAAAATTTGACATTCTAGACCACTTGAAGCATGTATGTGTCAAGATCCCTCTATTTCAAGACATAAAAGATGTCCCAATATATAGCAAGGAAATTAAGGAAGCATGCCTTAAGAAGCTAGGCAGGAAGAAGAAAGACCCCACTATGGTTCATATGGTGGGACAATTGGATAACATCATGCTTGGGAAAGTGATTGTTCCCAAATACAATGACCCAAGGATTCATGTGGTAGGAGTTGTCATAAATGGGATCCAAGTAAAAAATGCTCTAATTAATTTGAGAATAGATATAAATGTAATGACCAAGGATATCCTATAGAAACTAAATGTTGCAAGTATGAGACCTACTCCTACTATCCCGTAGCTTGCTAATAGTTCAACTATTAAACTTGATGGTATAGTAAAGGACCTTGTGGTAACTCTAGATTCATGGGAGTACCCATCAGATTTCATGATTCTTTCTCCTAAAGCCACATTAGGTGGGTACCCTATCATTCTAAGAAGACCATGGTTAGCAAAAAAAGATGCATATGTTGGATGTAGGATAGGATACATGACCATTTCTGATAGAAAGAGTACCCAAAATCTTGTACTCTTCCCTCCTACCCAGCCATCCCATGATATGGATAATTCCATATGGCCATATGTTGGTGAAGAGGCTGAGGAAGTTAATTATGTGGCACAACTTATGATGTTAGGATGAAGCTATTTCATGCAGCTTCAAGAGGAAGATGAAGTATTGTCTAACATAATTCAAAATCATTGTGAAGTAGAGGAAGCATCATTCTCTCATTTTGCTGATCCAGTAAAGACACTTTTGTCCACACTTCCTACAATAGAACTTCCTATAGCAGTAGGTATGTCTTGTACATTACTGCCACATGAATTCAAGGTACCCAACATTAGTGAAGTAGCTATGATAGAGATAACTACACAAGTGCAAGTGACAAAAGGAAAGTATCTAAACATCAACAACAAATTAAGTGGGTATGTGTAGGATCATGATGGACCAAAAAGTGGCAATATGATGGGTATGTGGCTGATGACTATTTTTTTACCCAAAATTGATGAAATGCAAAGGGTTTTTAAAGGATATTCTCAGATTTCCATTGATATAAATTATGTTTTACTTTGAATTTAATAAGTAATTATTATTCATTTTCTATTCAAATTATGACTAAAATCCTGATTGATAGGCTGATTGATAGGTTGATTGAAAAACATCTATAGCTTTGAAATGGTATCATATTTTTTGAATCCAAAAATATGTGTCACATTCTATGCTTTACATAATATAGGATTAAAAATAGAAAAATTGAATTTCATGAAGTTTTGACCAAGTTAAGGTGGTCAGACATACGAGTTTTAATATTGTTTAAAAAAATTTAATAAAAAAATCATAATTAATTATTTACTTGGAAAAAAATTACAAAAAACTATGCATCACATCGAGGCATGAGTCCTCTACTTATATCTAAAATCTTATGAAAAATATTATCATTTTATTGTGGTTAGGGTGGTCAGAAAGACACCTACTTCTTATTTTTTCTCTGAAATTTAAGTACCATTGTATTGAGATTTCAAATTTTCACCAAATAGATTTCTTTTAAAAAAAAAAATACCTAGTAGTTTAGAAAATACATTCAATTTGCTATAAATTATGTTCTTGCATATTTTTGAAATAATATAGATAATTTATTCAAATTTTTCTAACTCTTATTTTTCTAAATTTTTTGCCACTTAAGGGCATGGTTTTTCTATGATGATCCTACACATACCCACATGAAGAACAACAATTGTCATTAACAAACTTACTGAAGACCAACCAACATGCATTTGTGTGGGACTATCATGATATGAAGGGATTGTACCCTAAGCTTTGCACTCATAGAATATACATTAGAGGTGATTGCACACTAGTGAGGCAGCCACAAAGAAGAATTAACCCTACATTAAGAGAAATTATAAATGGAGAACTATATAAATTACTAGATGCATGATTTATCTACCCCATCTAAGATAGCCAGTGGGTGTCTCCATTTGTGATTGTGCCCAAAAAGTGGGCGAAGTGGTGATTTTGTGTTGATTACAAGGAACTCAATGTTGCCACCAAAAAGGACCATTTTCCTCTACCTTTCATAGATCAAGTTCTTGATTCACTTGCAGGAAAGTAGTGCTTTTCTTTTCTAGATGGATTTAGCAGCTATAACTAGATCCAAATTACACTTGAGGACTAGGAAAAGACCACCTTTACCTATCCATGGGGGACTTATGCCTACTTAGTCCTTCCATTTGTCTTATGCAATGCACCTGCAACTTTTCAGAGGGAAGTCATTAGCATATTTTAAGATATTTCTCATGATTGCATGAAAATTTATATGTATGATTTTACCACGTACGGTGCTGATTTCAATGAAGAATTAAAGAATCTCAAGAGAGTCCTACAAAGATGTCAAGATGACAATCTATCTCTAAATAGTAAAAAGTGCTTCATGATGATGTAGGAAGGTGTAGTCCTTGGCCACTACATCTCTCACAAAGGAATTCAAGCAAATCTTGCAAAGATTGAGATGATAAAAAATCTTCCTACACTTGCAAAACAAAAAGATGTTAGAAGTTTCTTTGGCCATGCAGACTATTATAGGCATTTCATCAAGGATTTCAGCAAAATAGCAACACCATTGTATACTCTTCTCACTAAAGATGCTGAGTTTCAATGGACTAAAGACTGTGACAAGGAATTTTCTAATTTGAAGGTAGCTTTGACTTATGCTCTTGTACTTAAAGTCCCCAATTGGGAGCTTCCTTTCCACATACATACAAAAGCATCAGACTATGCCATAGGTGCAATCTTAGGGCAGAAAGAAGGAACTATTGAAAATTCTATTTATTTTGTCAACAAAAACTTGCAAGGAATTGAATTCAATTATACAATGAAAAAAAATGAAATGTTGTCAATAATCTATGCCCCCAACAAATTCGGGCACTGCATAATAGGCTATCAAATCTTTGTGCACATATATTATGTATCCTTTAGGTATCTCATAAATAAATCCCTGATCTTAGGTAGGTTAGAAAGATGGTTGTTGCTAATGCAAGAGTTTGACATAACCATTGTAGGTAAGCCAGAGAAGGCCAATGTTGCATATTTTCTTTCAAGGCTAACTACATTAGAGGATAAGCAAGTCATTAATGACTCTTTCCCTAAAAATAATCTATTCTCCTTCAATGTACATACACCCTAGTATGTTGAAAAAGATAACTATCTGGTCACAGGGAGAGTCCTTCCTCACTTCTCTCCAAAAGAGAGAAGGGTGCTCATTGAAAAATCATTTCCTTTTTCATGGATTGCAAGATGTTTTTTTACACTAGACTAGACCATGTCATGAGGATATGTGTGAGGGAAGATGAGACACATGATATTTTCCATGCATTCCACAATGAACCATGTGGAGGACATTTTATAGCCAAAAGGACAATAATGTAGATTCTGAATATAGGATATTACTAGCCAACACTCCACAAGGATGTAGGGAGATATACAAGAAAGTGTGATAGATGCCAAAGGATGGGTAGGCCAACCAAATCTAATGAGATCCGCCTTTACCCTCAGGTAGTAATCACTCAATTTTACAAGTGGGTATTGGACTTTGTAGGACCCATTGATCCTCCATCAAATGGTAAATCCTATATCTTAGTATGCACTAATTATGTAACCAAGTGGGTAGAATTTAAGGCCATCAAGCATGCAAGAAATAATAAAGTTGTTGAATTTCTTTATGAGGATATTTTCATATGGTATGGGGTTCCAAGAGATAGTGACTTATCAAGGGGCTCAATTCATTTGAACCCTTGTTGCATCACTAGTCAATGAGTACAACATAAGGCACAAAAATTCTACTCCTTATCATCCTCAGGCCAATGGCCAAGCTAAGGTGACTAACAGGGAAATTGAAGCCATTCTAACCAAAACAATGGTTGTTCATAGAAAGGATTGGGAATATAGCTTGCCAAAAACTATCTAGGCCTATAGGAAAACTTGGAAAACAACCAAAGACTTCACTCCTTTTGAGTTGTATGGAAAGACAACTATGAAGCCGATTGAATTTGAGCTTAAGACTCTTTGGACTGCAATAGACTTGGGGATGGATATCTCTAAGGCACAAAGGGAAAAAATCATGCAGCTCAATACTTTGGATGAGATGTGGAAGGTATCTTGCATCACATAGAGGTAGTGTAGAATTAGAGAATAAAGTGGCATTATAAATTTATCAAGGACAAGAAATTCTAGCTAGGTGACTAGGCACTACTCTACAACTCAAGGTATCAAGATAATTCAAGAAAATTATAGACAAGGTGGCTAGGACCAAATGAGGTTGTTGAAGTCTTCCCCAATGGTGTTCATCTCACTACCATTGAACCAATCAAATTTAAGATGCTTGTCAATAGTCATTGCCTCAGGTTGTATCACAAGCCAACTTTCAAGGAGGAATTCTTGCAACAATTCACTCAGCATGCAACACCTAAAATTCTTGTAGTCAAAGGAAGCAGACCTGGTGTCCCTCCTTCTATCTAATTAAGGTATGTCACTTGTCATAATAAAGACAACCACTTTTGTGGGAGTCCACTTCTTCATTCATTCACCCATCTATACATCCATATCAATCTTTCTCTCTCTCTTCCATCACACCGCCATAACTTCACTTCATTCCACTCCATTTTCATTAATTGCTCAACTAAATTTTTAAAAAAGTTGATTGGTACTTTCTCCATAATATTTTCAATAAATATTCAAAGAATTTAGGTACATGCACATCAAATTGTTATCTCTTAATTGTTATTTAGTACATTAAATTATTTTTTGTAAATTAATATAGACATTCTCCATAGCATGTAATTATTCCCTGCCCTATCAAATCATTATAAATATTGTACATGTGAGGACACATGCTAAAATTTAGGTTGCGGGGAAAGTGTGCATAGCATGTCCACATGTCATTCCATGTTGGATCACATCAACAAAGTTTAAATTGAGCCAATTTGAATTCTAAGTAAGATGAGGGCTCGCATGTGTAAGGGTATGTGCAGGATCATGATAGGCTAAAAAGTGGCAATATTATGGGTATTTGTAGGGTATGTGGTTGACGACTTTTTTTTACCCAAAATTGATGAAACAAAAAGGGTTTTTAGAGGAGATTCTCAACTTTCCACCAATATAAATTATGCTTTAATTTGAATTTAATAAATAATTATTATTCATTTTCTATTAGAATTACGACTAAAGCCCTAATTGATAGGTTGATTGAAAAACATCTATAACTTTAAAATGGTATCACATTTTTTAATCTAAAATATGTGTCACATTCTATGATTCACATAATATAGTATTAAAAAAAAAAAAAATTCATGAAGTTTTGACCAAGTTAAGGTGGTCAAACATACGAGTTTTTATATTTTCTAAATGTTGTAATAAAAAATTCATAATTAATTATTTACTTGGAAAAAATACCAAAAAATATGCACCACATCGAACATGAGTCCTCTACTTATATATTAAATATTATAAAAAATATTATCATTTTATTATGGTTAGGGTGGTCAGACACCTACTTATTTTTTCCTAAAATTTAAGTACTACTGCATTGAAATTTCAAATTTTCACCAAATAGATTTTATTTATTTTTAAATAAACCTAGTAGTTTAGAAACTACATTCAATTTTATACAAATTCTATTCTTACATATTTTTGAAATAATATAGATAACTTATTCAAATTTTTACATCAAGTTGCCTAACACTAATTTTTTTGAATTTTTCGCCACTTAAGGGCTTGTTTTTTCCATGATGATCCTGCACATACCCATAAGTTGACATCCACTTCAACCATTTTTCTTGATCATAGCCTTCACTTATTACTCATTTACCACATTTATTGCTCTTTTCATAATCCTAAGTTGCCAAAGAAAGCAAAATTTAGGTGACATTGGAATTGGAAGTTTAGCAACATTGCAAGAAAGAGAATTGGGATTTCATGCAAGGATTGTAGGAAGAGAAACCTTGTAGAGTAATTTTTTAATTAAAAACAACTAGACAATGGGAGGGGGGTTAATTCTAAATGAACCCATGATTCATGATGTAGTACTGTAGGACGTACCTTGCTAGGCTGAGTTCAGAAATTGTAGGTGGTTAGATTATTTCTCAAAGCTTAATGGTTTTGATGAAGACATTGCATTGGAATTTTCCTAGACATTGTCTGAAGGAAAGGCCACAATAAAATGGTTAGAAGTAATGGATAGTAAAGAAAGGATTGTAGAAGTTATAGGGTTTCCTATCAGTAGTTAAAATTAGCCTACTTCCAAAGACTCTAGGTCAACTAGGGCTAAATTTATGGAACCTAGTGACCCTTCATTGAGTGTGGACAAGCAAGGTGCAAAGAGAATCTCTCTGACTGAGCCATGGAAGTAGGTAGCTATTTATGTTGTGAAGTACATGAACTGTGAAGGTCGTCATTTGAACCTGCATTATGTGTACTTCAAACTCTTGAATCATATGAGGCATGGGAGGAGAATGAATGTGTGAAACGTGCTATACCACCTTCTCTAAATCATGGTGGTCAAGACCCAAAAGGGTAGGGATAATTTTGTTTCCCACCATTTTTTGATCAAATTACAAGTAGAAAAATCTCTGCATGATGTGTCTAAAATGACTTGGAAAGAATTCTTTAAAATTGATCAAATTAAAGCAAAGCATTTGTGACCCAGTATTTTTCCTCAAACTTGTAGGGATAGTAGGAGATTGAGAATAGTCGAAGCTACTCCTGGTGCCTCAAATTATAGCATAGTCCCTAGTGTAAACCATTTTACAACTAAACAAACCGTAGTGATTAGTTCTTCTAAGGTAGAAAATTCAGATAAAGAGAGTTCCTCTTCAAATTTTGATGATGAGGTTCCTCTTGGCATCCTAATTCAAACTAGGGCACAAAAGAAAGAGGAAAAAATAATGAAGGGTAAATCTAAAAATAAAACTACACAAAAGGAAGTGTCCAATTGTAAGAAACAAAGGGTTGACATTGTTCTTCCTATAGTCAAAGAAGAAAATGAGAGCCCTCCTAGAAAATCAAGACCAGCTAGGCTAGCCTTTGGTGTGTCTCCGCAAGGAAGCCCTAGGACTAGAGAAACATCACAAGAGGACACAAAGGCCCTAATGGGGTAGGTGAACATTGGACAAAAGGATATATTTGAGGAAGCATCAAATGTAACATTGGCATACCTTACTACCATTGCTGAACAAGTTGAAAGTGAAGAGTTTGAGGAAAATCAAAAGCTCTTGCAGCAAGAGTAGAAGAGTTCCTATAGCAAGAGAAAGAGCTAGAGAAATAGTTAAAAAAAGAGGCTCTATAGCCAGAACTAGGAGAACAATCAACAACACCCCTGCCACTAAAAGTGGTCGAACAATCAGAATCCCTACAATTAGTGCCACATGAAGAGAGAACATTAGTGCTAGGGAAAATTTTGGCAAGAATACATAGGCCCTCTAATTTTTCAATGCACATGGTAGCTATGAATTTATGGAAGGAGATACAAAGGAGGGAAGAAGAATGGAAAGAGGAGAAACATGGGCTAAAGAAGGAAATTCAAAAGAGAGATGAAGAGATTAAGATAAGAATGCATAAATTGTTGTTCTAAAGCAAAAGGTGGACAATATGGCAGCCTTAGTACCTCATATATTAGAATGTAGGACACCTCTAAGGGTCTATGATTTGTATCTAAAGGAGAAGCATCCTTTTGTTAAAATAACAAGGATTATATTAGGTTGGAATCCTTCCCTTGAGACTCCTCTTGAATTTTTCAATGCTTATCAAATTGATCCTCCTGGAATGAAGAATTTATTGTGTGAATTCTATTTGCATAATTATGTTGTGACCCAAGACCATGATTGGAATCCTTTGTTGTATGTTGGGGATGTCCAATTAAGAGAATTTATTTCTTGGATATACAATGAGATTAGTTGGGGACAATATTTTAGGGCTTATAGGAAAATAGAATCCAACACTTCCCTAGCCATCAGGGCTAAATCTAGAAATCTAGGGGACGTTTTCTAGGATTGACACAAAATTCTTTATAGACCAAGCTATGGCAATAGGATTTTTCCTAAGAGAGAAAAAACTTATAAGGAATATGAGAAGATAGAAAAAACCATAAGGGGAAGTTGTAATGGGAATTTTGCACAAAGGTGGAATAGTTTGACTGATGAGTTAAAACAAACCGAGCCTCACTCTTTGCAAAAATATGTTGCAACATTGAAGAGGGTTGATAGATATATACAGATTGGAAGGAAAAAGTGGAAATTATGGCTTCCATTAAACTTTTAGCCACCTATCCTATTATGGCTTGTTCCAAATTTTAGATATTATCAGTATGATATAGCTATAGAGAAATAGAGATGGAGAAGATTGGGAAAACAACAAGGGTTCTATTGGGACCCTAATTCACATATTGCAATAACTAATGTAGGACAACTGGTAGTTGCAAACTTTAGGGCATTAACAAAGAAAAAGAATAACCCTTCTTCTATTGGAGGACCAACAACTGTAGAGTAATAAGTTATTATGCTTAATTAATTACATCGCATTGATTAATTAATTAAGTCACTTATTCCTCTTTATTACTTAAGCTAAACTTAGGCACATTTAATAATTAATTATTAATTATTAAGTGTGCACACTAGGGTTTCATTTAGGGTTTCCCTTTTAGGGTTTCGTGATCTCCTTCATAAGGATTGATCACTTTGTAATAATTGATTCTCTTAATGCATTTTTACTGAGAGGTTTACAAGAACATCTTTTTGGTTCTTCATATCTTTTGCATGTGACAGGTATTCATTTGCATGCAGGTGATCTTGGATTCTAACATGGTATCAGAGCTCCAGACCTGCAGCTGCCTGTTCGTGATCTGAAGATATGGCCTCTTTGTGAGTTTCGGGTGCAAGGGTTTCCACATGCATCATTTCTGCAAGATCTGGAGGTAGCCTATTTTTTGGCTCACTTTGGGCTCAAACGGACGTCGCCATTGCGTTCGTAGCGTCCCAAAACCCTAGAAACGCCTGTCAATCGTCCATTTTGAGAAGTTGATCCGGGAGGCAAAAAAAATTTGTCCGAGGGGCCGTACGGCCTCCCCAGCACGCCTTTCGATGAACAAAATTGGAAAGAGCAAAATGTGGTTTTGGGGTTCTGCATCGCGCTAGTAGAAAGCAGTATCCGCCGCCGGCGGCCAAAAGGCCACCTTAGGCCACCGCCTGGACCTCCACCCGCTCAGTAGCCTTCAGCCTCAAGGCTCTACGTCCGCCTGGTCTTATGCACACCGAGCCCTGTGATCCGCCTGATCAGCCCCTGAAGATGTCTGCTACTGGCCAGGAGACCAGGGCTCAAACCCATCGATCCAATTTCTCCAATACCAAACGCGTCGCATGCATGACTAAGGGCCAAATTTTTCATTTTGGGGCGATGGTTCTAACGCCGACGGTCACAAATGAAGCTCGTGAACTAATGACGTCAGCATGACGTCAGCGTACGGCCGGCCCTCTTGCCCCTCCTAACCCTAGTTTGCCCTAAAAGAGCTATTTTTTTCTTTTGGCCATAACCTGGGCATACGGTATCGAAATCGGGCAAACGAGATATCACCGGAAAGCTGATTCTGAGTTCTTTCCAGTAGTGCTGTTTATTTTTAGTATTTTTCTGTTTTACCGCATTTATTGCTGTTTGAAGTCAGATGTACTTTTTATGCTTCTGAGCTCATAACTTTTTGCCACGATCTCCGTTTTTCGCCTCGTTTGAAGCGTCGGAAAGGTATTAAGGAGCTCTATATTGCTGTCCATGCACCTTTTCTGTATCTGTCCCAGGTTTATCAGTTAGTCCAGATTTGGCCCGATGGGTTGTTTGGCGATTACTTGGATATTTTGGCAGTTGGGAGAGTGCATCTTGCATCTTTGCACTTCGTTTACAGTAATATATCATTTAATAATCACTTGCTGCATCATAGATTCCAGATTTGTTCCAGTTTGGAGTTTTCCAGTGTTCCGTGGCATCGGGGTTTCTGTTGCTTTAATCATGATTCCTTGAGTCAATCAGTGACTCTCATCCGGTTTCAGTAGTATACAGAAGAATATTTCCTTGCTTGCCTATATCAAGTTCTAGTGTTACTCTACAAAGTTCTTCCAGTGCTTCTTTGCAGCATGTTATCTCATTGTAAGGGGGGTTTTGTCCCACTGGGTTTTTCCTTCTCTTACTCCTTATTGCATTTTTAAATGGGTACCTGATCAGGCCTCATTGTCGGGACCCATCTTTGCTTTCATGCATCCTATTCTAGTGTTTTAGCTTCTTCCTAAGTTCATCTTAAGGGGGGGTGTTAGAGTAATAAGTTATTATGCTTAATTAATTACATCGCATTGATTAATTAATTAAGTCACTTATTCCTCTTTATTACTTAAGCTAAACTTAGGCACATTAATAATTAATTAATTATTAAGTGTGCACACTAGGGTTTCATTTAGGGTTTCCCTTTTAGGGTTTCTTGATCTCCTTCATAAGGATTGATCACATTTGTAATAATTGATTCTCTTAATGCATTTTTACTCGAGAGGTTTACAGAACATTGTTTTTGGTTCTTCATGTCTTTTGCATGTGACAGGTATTCATTTGCATGCAGGTGATCTTGGATTCTAACAACAACATCTTAGGTTAGGGGAATGATGAGTCCAGTTTATGACTCAATTCTAATGGCATTTATTATCTATTTTTTATAGTTGTCATAGGCTTTGATACTTGGATGTTGACCTTTTTCTAATATTTCCTCAAAACCATGGACATTGGGCATAAGCTATTTTTGTAACCTTTAAATGATGTTGACATGCTATATGAACTATCTATTTTAATTTTACATGTGGATTAATGAATGTTACTTTAAGATAGTTATAGACATGCAATTGTTGTGCATACTAATACTGTTATGCAAATAATTAAAGCCTACAAAATTGAGGAGGATTCTGCTAGCTGGTCATTCCCCATCAAAGAAAACAAGGTGATTGTTCATAGGTCAATGGAAGGAAGACTCTCAGCATGAGGGAAATTCCTAGTTTAAATCAAAGGATTGTAACCACCTTGTAAATTATCTTAATTATTTGTTGAGAAAATATAGGAGTTATTGTTGTGCTAGATCTACATTAAGGAAAACATGATTGACTAGATTCCATGCATGCATAACCTCCTCTCCACTTTTCATGCTTTTCCTAAAGTGGCATCCTTCTAATTTGTTGAAGTTGACTGCCTTGCTAGGTAGTTAGTAGTTTTTCTTCCTATAAATAAGACTCAAATGCTCCTTCTTAGAAGGTTGATCGATTTGATGACGTACTTGCATTCTTAGTTTTCAAGTAATACAATTATGCTACTCCATTTTATTTTTTTCTTCCAATGAATAAAATGAAGTTATAAGTTTATGCATCTGAGTTTACATTTGTCTTAATGGATACTCATCCAATGGGGCCCACTTGGTGAGCATTCCATCCTTTATTTTACTTTTTACTTTTGTTGAACAATTAGTTAAGAATCTAGTATGGTTTGTTTCTACAGCCACTAGAATTCCATTTTGTGACTATTCCTGCAACCAAAGTAGACAAAGTAGTTTCATGTTTGTTTGCTCAAATTTTCATTTTTGTCATACATTTCAGCTTAGTATATTTATTGTTTGATTCTCAACACTCATGTTATTTCTTTCCAAGCAATTTACTTTTAGCATTATGTCATAGAATGAGGATGGCTACTTTAGATTCCTAGTGCACATAAGTTGTGATGACCCATTTCAAGGTATGTCCCTAGGTTGACAAGTTAAATGCACCTTCATGATGATTGAGATAGCTATTCAGACTATATTTCGAATATCTAAATCACAACTATAAAAGCTTAGTTGTTAGATCATTTTTGGAGGCCAACACACCCTTTTGTTTGTTTGCAACCAAAGTAGACTTGAAGTAGTTTCTTATTTGTTTTCTCATATTTTCATTTTTGTCATACATTTCAAGTTAGTATAGTTATTGGTTGATGCTCATGACTCATGTTATTTCTTTCCAAGAAATTTACTTTTATTATTATGTTGTATAATGAGGATGGCTACTTTGTATTCCTAGTGCACATACTATCCTAACCTATTTCAATCCTACATCCCTGGGTTGACAAGTTAAATGCACCTACATGATGATTGAGATAGCTATTCAGATTAGATGTCCAATCTCTAAATCATAGTTGTAAGAGCTTAGTTGTTAGATAATTGTTGGAGGCCAACACACCATTTTTAATATTTGATCTTGGTTTGGTTCTAAGGCAATTGTCATATTGTCCTTAGGTGTCAAGATTTCATATTGTAAGCTAATTAAAAAACCTAGATATCTATCTAGAGATTAAGAAGGAAATAGTGGGCTCTGAGTCACCTTCCCCATCCAAATGAGCCTCAAAATTTGGGATTCATACATCCCCAACACAACATAGTGCTCCTTTAAATATCATTCCTATTAAAGGCATAAATATTTACCAAACCAAATGGACAATAAAAGGTCATGTAACAACTAAAAGGGATATGTACCATTACAATAAATAGGGATATGAGGGCCAAGTATTCAGCTTTGATATTATTGATAGTGAGGGAACATAAATGTGAATCACTTGTTTTAATGACATAGTAGAATTGCATTATGATAGGGTTCAGGTGGGCCACATTTATTGTGTGTCAAAAGCCTTGGTCAAACAAGCGAATAAGAAATTTAATAATTTGAATAGTCAAATGGAAACTATTTTGGATCAAAACTCAATATTGAAATGTTGTGATGATGAGGCCTTTGTGCCAAACAAAGTATTTAAATTTATCCCAATAAATGAAATTGAAAACTATAGTAATAACACTTTGATTGATATTATTAGGGATGCGGTGCATGTAAGAAAGGTATCAATTATTCAAAGAAAGGATCAGTCTAAAATGATTTGTAGAACTGTCAAACTTAATTATTTTTCATCCTCTTGCATTGATGTTAATTTTTGGGGCCCAAATTGGGAAGCAAAGGGTGATGAGTTGGAAAGGTTGTCCATTCCTATTTCAATTGTCATACTTGCTATTGAAAATGGTCATGTTGGATATTTCAATGGATTTTTTGCGAATACATCCACATGGACTATTCTATACATAAATCTTGACATTCCAGAAGCACAACCCTTAATCCAACAAGGACATGTTGAGCCACCTACCATCGAGCCCTCCTTGATAGTGCCTCAAAAGGTTGCTTTGGCCATTGGTAGAGTCACTATTAGATATATATCTTGGATCATTGTCTTGGCTTGCTAGAAACCTTACAGGCTACTGTCAAGGCAATAGTGAAATATATTAAAATTGATGCATTTTTTTATGTTACATGTCCTTTGCAAGCCAATGGCATACAATGCAAGAAAAAGTGTGAAGAGTTTTTCAAAAATATGTGGTACTGCACTAAATTCCATACATCCATAGTTGATTGTGACTTTTGATATTTGTTGTAGCTAAAGATGGAAGACCACATGGGTGAGATTTGGGCTATTTCTTTTGATGAGGATACAAAAAGCT
Source organism: Sequoia sempervirens (assembly GCA_007258455.2). NCBI lineage: Eukaryota > Viridiplantae > Streptophyta > Pinopsida > Cupressales > Cupressaceae > Sequoia > Sequoia sempervirens. The sequence continues at coordinate 504,450,216 of VDFB02193867.1, read as the reverse complement.
TACTACAGATGTCAGTAAAAGAGATTTATATCTTGCAATACGAGTCTTCTGTTGTAATGATTGTTGAGTCTGTCATCAATGGTGTCACCTAAACTTCTTTTGTTTTCATTGTTCTTATTTAAACTTGTAACGCCCCGCCGTGCGAACCCCAAAGGACAATCACACGAAAATTACCGCAAAAGTTTTTTTTTTTTTTTTTAAGTAAACATAACATACATGTAATACATATTAAGTCATAACATGAATTTCATAGATTCATTAACACATACATCCCTTGGGGTACACGAAGAGTCATTACGTGACTTAGATCCATACAATATCAATAAAGAATAGAATCCAAAGATAAAAAGTAAACAATAACAAATATAACACACATATGAAAAATTCATTGATAAAAAACCATCTGCACATAAATACAACATATGCATGATTAACATAACACATTGAATAACAACTGCCGTGGATAATATTACATTACAGTACAATGTTCAAGAAGTACAATGATGTAAAAGTGTTTCCAAACATAAATGGAAACCATACACTATATAACATGATACAAATAAATAGATGAATACAAAGTATCATAACTGGCTCCAAGACAAATAAAACTCTAGAGTTGCCGCAATAGCACCAATCCGCACCTCTCGATCCTCGACTGGGGACCCAATGGGGTGCTTAGCACGTTCCACCCGACCATGTGAGTCCGAAGACCCACCCCCCATGCTAGGAGCTAACAAGAAAGAGACCACAACCAAGAACATCCAAGCAGAGAACCACAAGACTCAACGTCATACAAAAGTATCATAACACTTAGGAATTTACAATGACATAATCAATCACATCCAAGAGTCATAAATCTCATCACATAAATCAAAGCAATAACCAGCAAACAAATAACCAAAGGATGATCATTAACCGACACAATAACATCATATCACAGTACCATAAGAGTACAAGGTCGAGACCCAATTTATCAACAAGATTTACACAAGACCAAAGAATACACCAAAGATCAAAATAGGGTAAAACCATAAATCAATTCAAAACAACTATGATCCATCAATTCAAGACAAAGACCCACTTCCAGAGGATTTCCAAAGAAACAACATAAGAAGGAGTGTTAGAGGAGAGTGTCATCGCATGGCTTAACATGGATTATCCAGGCTACCACTATCGCAAGGAGCCGCCTCCGTCTATTGACGAATTATCCAGGCATCCCGAGCGCTAGGAGCTGCCTCCATCTATGGTTATCCAGGCTTCCTATCTCAAGGTACCGCTCCATAGGGTTGCTCATGCAGAACCGTTAACCTCTCATGAGGACAAGGCAACGATCTTGCCAACCACGGCCTTCTCAATCCCCTTTAGTCTGTGGTAGCACTCAAAGGCGGATGAGGCATCAATTATCTTTTTAATGTGATTCTACCCACCCCCTAATGAATTATTTAAATTATCACTTTTTAATTTCACTCTAATGAGGGCTATC
>VDFB02193867.1:504291070-504423429 GCA_007258455.2 Sequoia sempervirens | reverse complement strand
AGATGTAGTGTAATTCAGTATGCATGAATATTGGCGGGAAGAGGGTGGGGTGTCTTCTTTATGAATATTGGCAAGAAGGGGGTGGGGTGTCTTTTTTCCTTTGTTTTTGCTTTTGGCATGCTAGAAACTAACATCTATAGATACTAGAGACAAGGAATATATCAATTTCAATCCAATTTGCATGAATTTTGTTGGAGCTTGAAGACATGGTTTGCATCATCAAGATTTTTGAGTTGGGAAAGGTAGTTCAGGACAGGAGAAAGCCAATCAAGTTATATTTGATTAAGTTTGGTTTTTGTTGATATAAGAAAATTAAATAATAAGAGTCTAAAAATATTAAGCTAGCCTGATTCTACCCTCATTCATCTATCCCTTAGATAAACTAATTTATAGTCTCATTGCATGATTTGGCTCTAATATATGCCAAATATTTCAAATATTTCTTGTGGTTTGGATGACCAAAGGGGCATAAAGTCTTGTTTTAATGGTTTTCCAATTCAATATTTCGTTACCTATTCTTTGGCATCAAGGCCACCATAGGCTTGCTAAGAGTACATTGCATGTTCCGGCATGAACTTGAAGTTCTAATGACCTCCAAGAAGATTCTCATGTGCCTCTTGAAGTACATTCCCAATCTCTTACCGCACCACACACTTTAATACCTGGTTGGGCCCTAGCTTGAACAACAATCCATTGATCAGCTAGAAAGCCTTGGTTTCCCATGCTAACCTTTAGTGGTTTCTTGCTTGTAATTCAGGTATATTAAATGAGGTTCGATTAATACTTGACAGAAAATAGTGATCAACATTAATTAGAAAGATGCAACAATAAATATTGATAGAGGGAATCCATTCATATTTTTGCTCATCAGTTTTTAAATTTATTGAGTTTTGCAGACATTAGGCACCTATAAGAGGACTTAGGACTATATGCTTTCATTTTCATTTGTGTAGAAAATTGTAACATTTAAGCAGGGTGGTTATACATGACTTTATGTATAATGAAAGTTCTAAAGATCTTTGCTCTTTTAAAGAGGATTTTTTATCATATATGTTGAATGGTTAAGGAAATATTGTGGTTATACATGACTTTATGTATAATGAAAGTTCTAAAGATCTTTGCTCTTTTAAAGAGGATTTTTTATCATATATGTTGAATGGTTAAGGAAATATTTGAACTTATAAATATTTAAATAATGCTGACAACATGTAAATTATGTTTTCTTCATGGCCTAAAAGCACAACCAAAGCATCTCATAATTTTGAAGTGAGCAAATTTCTTTTGTTATAAGGGTCATTTTCTAATGAAAGACAAAGTTGACTCTATCAATGATCAAATTCCTAAAACTATTCTAAAACTTTCTGGCAGGAACTTTGCTGCTTTGCAGCTCTTGTTTTATTTACTTAAGAGTTATTTTACTTTTTACTTTAGAGTTATTTAAGAATTGTTTTATTTTATTACACCGAGAGGCGTATTACAACATGGCATCCATCAAAAACAAAATTCAATGTAAGGAAAAACTATTTAGTTTGAATTTGATGGTCAAATGACATGCAACTAACATAACTACATTCATTGCATGTAGACATTTTTTCAAGCAGATTTAAAGCAGATTTAAAAATAGTTTTATTTTATAATACTTATTTTTTTATTTCATAATATGTATTTATACATTATTTTTATTTTGAATGTTAAAAAGATAAATTAAAGTGAAATAAAAATAATAATGCAAAGAGTTAGTGGCAGTAATGTTTCTTTCTAAAATTTAAAAATCAATTTAATTGAAAATATAAATTAAAACTAAATAATTAGTGTCATTTAATAAATTTTTAAGCTTTTAGGGTGAACATTTATTTATAGTAGTAACACAAATATATTTTTATAATTATAACAAATTTCAATGTATTTATTTATACATTTTTTTTTGTTTATTTTTCAATAGTGTATTTATTTTGTTTTTGTTTATTTTTCAATAGTTTTTTTTTTTGCTTTGTTTTTGATATAAAAAGCAACATAAACAAGGCACCACTGGCCATCCACAATAGAGTAACACTAACAACATAGTAACAATAGGTCTAAAAACCAAACCATCACCCCTAGCAGATCATATCAAAAACATCCCAAAAACTAACATAAGAACTAAAACAACTAATAATGTCCATCATGAAAACATGACTTAAAATAGTCTTAGCCACAGACCACCAAGGGTCATACCAATCATAAGGAAACAAAAGAACATTGACAATTTGTTTAACAAAATAAAACATCAACAAAGTTTGATACAACCAACACCATTCAAAAAAACTAAACCCCCCAAAAACTAATCCTTTTCCCCACTACATGGCTTAACTAAAGTTATAGGAGCCCAATATTCAATGAGGAACTTAAGAATTTCCTTGTTGGTAGCTTCTTCATCCAAAACATCCACAAATATGTCCTTTTGCAGTAGACATAAAGTAGTGGTAGACCTGTGCATAATCTTCAGCGCAAAATGTGTAACATCCTACAGTATTTTCTCTAAACTCTCCACTTTTCTTTTGAGGTTATCAACCTCCTCCCAGACAACATCCTATTTACGAAAAGCTTCCTCCATGGGAGCCTTGCCTTCAACAATGTTCGAGGCCCGAGACTTGACCTCCTTGATTTTAATGCTAGCAGGACCCCTCTTAAGACTTTCAAAAATATGGGAGGAGCTACTAGCATAAAATGAAAGAGCCTCCTCCTCCACATCCTTTTCCTCCTTACTCTTACTCTCACTTCCATCCCCATTGTCATAATCTAAGGCTTCCTTAAAACTCTTCACTTTTTCCTACTTAATTACCAGTCTATTTGACCTGCGAGGGGTACTAGTCTCCTCAATGATCTCAATGTCAGAGTCAATTTGTTGAACTTTGAATTTTGTCTTCTTGGAGGCTTTGGCCTTGGTTTTTTAGGGTGGGAGCTATGATTTTTTTATCTTTATTCTTCACCACAAGCCCTTGAGATGGGGATGTGTCCTATGGAGAGGCTTTCACGATAGGTTTTTAATGCATTTTTTCTTGCTAGGGCCAAGGGTGTCCATAATGCTATGCTCAGATGGGGGAGCAGAAGAAACCAAAGCCTCTTCAACAGTGATGGGTTGAGGAGGGTAGAGGGCCAAGTGAAAATGGTAGAGTTTGGACATCAGCCCTTAGTGGAGGATGGTGAAATTTGTATTCACATTCATGGCTTCAACCACATCACACAGTACTTTCAAGAGAATGAATGAGTAAAAATGGAATGGAAATATTGTGATGGTTTCTAAGGTGATTGAGGAAATTGAAATGGTAGTAGTAATACACACCATATCTTCCCTTGAGGGTGAAGTATTTCATCACCACCATGCAAATTTTGTCCCATGGCTCAGGAAGTGCCTCACAGTCATAGCCCCCATGCAACTTGACATGTTTCTCATCACTTCAGAAGAACAGGTTGAGGATGGTCTATTCAACAACGTTGGTGGTTTTCTTCCATGTACGCCCATCTAGAGTGAGTCTCGTTGCTTTAGGGATGACCTTCTCATTGATTTCGAAGGAAATTCCACCAATAGTGACCCTTATGGCATTCCAAGAGGTGAAAATTTATTTGGAGAGGGCCTCATCATGGCCATTCATGCATTCCATATACTGAGAAATTATACCCTCCTTGCATATATGCTAGACGATACCATCAGCTTTCCATTCATCACACTTATTTGGCTCCACACACACCCACTCTCCACCCATAGCTCCAAAACAATTTTTTCGGCAAACTAGAATAGTGAAAGGCAGAAAAATAGTAGGGCAGATACAATAAAAACCAAATTTGGAATAGATCGCAAAAAACTAGTAAGAAAAAAGGTAACTTGTAAAACAATAAAAATATGGCAATAAATTCCACTTCTCGTAGCCATTATAGGTTTATTAGTTCCCTCGTGTGAGGAGTCTGAGGTATGATAGGAAATGCTAGTGATAATAAACCCGAACAACTCAAAAAATTGAACAAAATCTGCAAGTCCGCAAAGATCATCATGAAAATTGAGGGGGTTCAAAAAATAATGACCCCATTTGTCATTAGGATCAATATGACAAGTCCTAATAGTGATCCAATAAAGGTTGTATGTGTCACGTGGAAAATTCTCCCAAGCAATCTTCCTACACAATGGCTAGTTATTTAAATAAAAACTCCTGCCAACATTACTAACAAAAGTTAGTAACAATCACACCAAGGTTAGAAAGAATATTTTAGGAACCATGATGAATTTCATTAATATCCTTTCTTAGAAGTGCCATAGCAGAAGGGGCAAAGACTCTTCTTTCCTCTAGCACTGTAGCCCTTCCCAATCAAGACCAACCATAGCTAGATTGTTAGCAACCACATTTCCTTCCTTGTAGACATGTTGAATAGTGAACTCCTAAAGAGAGGTAAGAAGATAGTGGATGTATTCAATTATCCTTTGGATGGACCATCCAACAACCATCATGCCTTTTGTGGCTTCCACAATCAGCTGCAAGTCATCCTCAATTTCCATGGACTTAACATCGAGTGACATCACAATTTTGATGCCCCAAAGGAGTGCCATACTTTCCACCTAATTACTAGTGTGATCCTTTAGGTTCCCTAAATAGGTAGCAACTAAGAAACCATTATGGTCTTTAATGATACCACCCCCAACAGCCTTACTAACTTTGGCCACCCCATCAAAATTTAGCATAAACCAGGGTGGTTTGGGAGTTTTCCATTTCGTATTTCTTTTGACAATCTTCTTGGAGTTATCAAAATTTTGGAAGTCACTAGACAACTTCCAAATCATGTCCATAGTTTTATCCCAGCCTGTTGGAGGGAAATTGGGGATCTTCCACTGGAAAACCAAAATGTTTTTATCCAGAAGGATTTTATTAAGGATTATCAGTAGACTATCCACATTGTTCTCCTTCTTTGAAAATCCTATTGTTCCTTTCTTTCCACAGACACTAGCAAATGTGAGGAGGAATGAGTTACCAAAGTTTCCTGATTAGAGGGTGTTTAGAGGGGCACCTCCAATTAAGGATGAATTGATGAATATTTCTATCAAAAACCCAATGGATGTTGAGCTTTTGTGAGAATTTTTCCAAACTTGGGAAGAAAATTGAAAGTGGATAAAGAGATGGGAGATTGTCTTGTCATCCAATTCGCAGAGGGTGAACCTATTAGGAAATTGGAATCCCATTTTGACAATGTTATCAATAGTTAAAATTTTACCATGAATGGAGGCCCACCAAAAGAAGTTGATTTTGGGGACACCTTCTTCCAGCAACACTCATCACCATCAAACTTATGTAGCAGATGGTAAGTAGACTAAACAAAGAAGACCCTACACTATTTTTTTTCCAGAAAACCCTGTCCTCCCTAGGAAAGAGAGGAAGTCTAACCTTATTTAAAAGATCCTATATCTCAACAACCTTAGGGAGGAGGTCAAGTCTATCCAAGAAACTCAATTTTTTTTCCATTTGGCTCTAGGTGTAATATAATCCGCAATATTAGTACCAACGTGTTCCTTAGCATGTTCTTGCAAAATATTGAAATTGTTGTTAGCAAGGGGTCTACCCCAAGACAATAGTCCTCCTAGAATCTTATTGACCTCCCATTCCCAATTTTCCATCTAATACCTTCCTTCAAAAGAGATTTACATTTTAGAATATTATTCCAAATTTTTGACCCAAAGGGGAGGCCCATTAGATCCAAGGCCCTGGAAAAGTGTCCTTGGTTTAGATACTTAGCCTTCATTATGTTGCACCATTCAACATTTCCCAACACTAAATTCCAATCGACCTTGGAGATGAAGGCCTTGTTCAAATTGGTAATCCTTCTAATCCCCAGACGCCCTTGACTTTTGTTGGAAATAGGATGCCATTTAATTACAACTCCTAAACATTAATTATTTCATGTATCTCCTAAGTTCTTAGAATGTGTTCAACAACACTAAGATTAGGATGATATTAATATTTGATGAAATAAATCATGAAATTGAAATGATGTGGATCCTTGGTTATAGGATGGTTTTGTTATTATGTCATGGTATACTCTTGATTAGTTCTTTAGAGTTGTGGCATAATACATATTATGATAATGATGATCATCAGGAAATGTCTAAAATTCCATATGCTTTTGATAGTGATAGTTTGATGTTTATTTTGTTCTCATGTATAGCTCGGTATCATAGTACAGTGGGAGCTTTGGTAGGATATAGTGATATTCATGAATTGGATGGTAGTCACAATGCCATGTGTGACTTAGTACCATGGTTCAGTGGGAGTTGTTGGTAGTGACATGGATGCATCATTGGTAAGGTTATCTTTAGGTGATTGGGGATATGTTTTCTTGGTTTAGAGTAGTTGCTAATATGTCATGGTTTACTCTTGTTGTATTTAGAATTTAGTATATTACATGGTTCTCTTGAGACTAGGATGTTTGATTATGTTATGATGCATGTGATCTCCTAAGAAGAGATGGTTATATCATGGATGTCATGTTTATGTTCCTGATTCATGATTGGAGCTTTGACATTGATCTTGTGTAGTTCTCTTAAGTATTGGGTACATTAATCATTTGCTTGATTACTTCATGAAAGTGTTGGGTTGCATAATTTGGAGTTTGGCATGGATTGGTTGGTTACATGTCCTCATGGATACTTGGAGAAATAGGTGAGGTTGGAGTTCTCTTATGGTAAGAGACATTTTTTGGAATGGTTACTTGTAAGAAAAGTTTTTTAACAGAAAAGACTAAGGAGCCTACACCTTGGTTGAATGTGAATTCAACACACTCGGTGGTTTAGCATGCCTCCAAAGAGATGGTTTGGATACAGAGAATTGGGAAAGGTATTGGTTTGGTTGATAATGGGAAGGTATTAATTGAGAAAGTTGACACTTTAATTAATGTTACAAATTATCTTATGAAACCATACAAATAAGTTCTCTTGATTTTAATCATTTTCTAGAAGCTTCATGATTATGCACGTTGAATTTGAAGTTAGCATAGTTTGATTAGTTGGTGCAATAAGTCCATTGGCCTTGAGTCTTGTACTTGTTTTATTATTCCTTGTTTATAATAATTGCAATGTATAATGTCAAGTGGGAGAATGTTGGAAATAGGATGCCATTTAATTGAAAATCCTAAACATTAATTATTTCATGTATCTCCTAAGTTCTTGGAATGTGTTCAACAACACTAGGATTAAGATGAGATTAATAGTTGATGAAATAAATCATGAAGTTGACATTTTTGGTTATTTCTAAATAATAGGAGCATGTGGGTGCACACATGGTTAGGTGACACTCAGCTTGAGTTCAGTTAACTATTTAGAGTAAGAGATAACACTTTTGAATGCATGTAATGATCCTAGGATTTAGGATTTGATGTTTGCATGCATGAAGTTCAGTTTAGTTCAGTATAGAATCAATTTAGTTTAGTTCAGTTCAGTGCGGTTATGGTTCAGTTATCTTGAGTTGCATGCAAGAGCATGTTGTATGCATGTTGGTTATTTTGAGTTGTATGTAGCTAGCTCCAGTTAACTTGGAATGCATGTGTAATAACTTGATATGTATGACAAATAATAGGGACTACCTCCAATTAATAGGGGATGAACATTCTTTCATAAATGGTGTTAAGTAAATGTTTCAGTTAATAAGAAATCACTTGGAGCCAACTTGGGCACCCAAGATTCTTTCTTGGATTGACCTCTTTTGCATGTTGAGATATTTCTAAAGGTTCAATTAAGTAGGATTACTTATGGGAACCAACTTTGAGGAAGAGCTTTGGAATTATCACCAAAGTGAAGGATGAGTTGTGACTTTAGTTTGGGATGCCCAAATGGATGAAGCACATGTTTTATCATTTTCTTCATAGAATAACCTGATTTGCATGAGATAGGTGTACCTTTTAGGGATAGGGCTTCTACATTGTAATTATAACTCATGTTGAGTTTACAAAGCTGATTAAAGCCTATTTATCTCAAGCACGTTGAATAGAATTGAGAGAGTTTTTATTGCAGGTTGTGAAGAAGATTGGTAAAGATAGAAGAAGCATTCTCAAGCAAGAATTGGAGCTATTGTAATTCAGAGATTGAATAATAGGATAATTTTTTGTGGAGTTTTTTCCCAAAAGGGTTTCTCCACTGTACATCTTGTGTAATCTTTCTAATATCTAGTCTAGTTCTTGTATCAACTTCTGTCTACATTCTACAATAGTAAAATGGATTAATCAAGATAATCACCCACAAATAATAAATGTAACAAAGGAAAAGCTTACTTAGATCATCAATATTAAGGTTTTACAGAGTGTTAAGCTAAGAAAACACCTCATTTTTCAACATTTGGTATCAGAGCTGAGGTTGGGTAGAGTATTGGGATGCCTTTCTCTTAAAAGATTGGAGGTTTTTTGGCTTATGGGAGATTTTATTATTATTTTTATTTACTAATTTTGGAAAAATAAGTTTGTTACAAGAGGTATATGTTGTTGCTTTAGAGGTCATTGAGAGCTTGGATTCATAGATTGTTTGGTGTGTGCTTATGATATAAATGGGGTTTTGATTATGTGCATCATGATGCCATGGGATTGCTCAGTATCACAGTTTAGTGGGAGCATTTGGAAATGATGTGGATCCTTGGTTATAGAATGGTTTTGTTATTATGTCATGGTATACTCTTGATTAGTTCTTTAGAGTTGTGGCATAATACATGTTATGGTAGTTATAATCATCAGGAAATTTTTGAAATTCCATATGCTTTTAGTAGTGATGGTTTGATGTTTATCTTGTTCCCATGTATAGCTTGGTATCATAGTACAGTGGGAGCTTTGGTAGGATATAGTAATCTTCTTGAAGTGGATGGTAGTCATGATTCCATATGTGACTCAGTGCCACAGTTTAGTGGGAGTTTTTGGTAGTGATGTGGATGCATCATTGGTAAGGTTATCTTTAGGTGATTGGGGATATGTTTTCTTGGTTTAGAGTGGTTGCTAATATGTCATGGCTTACTCTTGTTGCATTTAGTGTTTGGAATATTACATGTTTCTCTTGAGACTAGGATGTATAAGTATGTTATGATGCATGTGATCTCCTAAGAAGAGATGGTTAGATCATGGATATCATGTTTATTTTTGCGATTCATGATTGGAGCTTTGACATTGACCTTGTATAGTTCTCTTAAGTGTTGGGTACATTAATCATTTTCTTGATTACTTCATAAAAGTGTTGTTTTGCATTTGTAGTTTGGCATCGATTGGTTGGTTACAAGTTCTCATGGATACTTGGAGAAATAGGTGAGGTTGGAGTTCTCTTATGGTAAGAGACATTTGTTGGAATGGTTATTTGTAAGAAAAAAAATTAACAGAAAAGACTAAGGAGCCTACACCTTGGTTGAATGTGAATTCAACACACTTGGTGGTTTAGCATGCCTCCAAAGAGATGGTTTGGATACAGAGAATTGGGAAAGGTATTGGTTTGGTTGATAATGGGAAGGTATTAATTGAGAAAGTTGACAGTTTAATTAATGTTATAGATTATCTTATGAAACCATACAGATAAGTTCTCTTGATTTTAATCATTTGCTTGGAAGCTTCATGATTATGCATGTTGCATTTGAAGTTAGCATAGTTTGATTAGTTGGTGCAAGAAGGCCATTGGCCTTGAGTCTTGTACTTGTTTTATTATTCCTTGTTTAGAATAATTGCAATGTATAATGTCAAGTGGGAGAATGTTGGAAATAGGATGCCATTTAATTGCAAATCCTAAACATTAATTATTTCATGTATCTCCTAAGTTCTTGGAATGTGTTCAACAACACTAAGATTAGGATGTCAAGATTAATATTTTATGAAATAAATCATGAAATTGACATTTGTATTTATTTCTAAATAATAGGAGCATGTGGGTGCACACATGGTAAGGTGACACTCACCTTGAGTTCAGTTAACTATTTAGAGTAAGAGATAACACTTTTGAATGCATATAATGATCCTAGGATTTACGATTTGATGTTTGCATGCATTAAGTTCAATTCAATTCAATTCAGATGAATTTAGTTCAGTTTAGTTCAGTTCAGAATCAGTTTAGTTCAGTTTAGTTTAGTTTAGTTCAGTTCAATTATGGTTCAATTATCTTTAGTTCTATGCATGTTGGTTATTTTGAGTTACATGTAGTTAGCTTCAGTTAAGTTGGAATGCATGGCTAATAACTTGAGTTGTATGACATATAATAGGGACTACCTCTAGTTAATAGGGGATGACCATTCTTGCATGAATGGTGTTGTGTAAATGTTTTATTTAACAAGAAATCACTTGGTGCCAACTTGGATGCCCAGGATGCTTTCTTGGATTTACCTCTTTTGCATGTTGAGATGTTTCTAAAGGCTTAGTTAAGTAGGATTACTTATAGGCACCAAATTTGAGGAAGAGCTTTGGAATTATCACCAACGTGAAGGATGAGTTGTGACTTCAATTTGGGATGCCCAATTGGATGAAGCACATGTTTTAGCGTTGTTCTTCATGGAATAACCTTATTTGCATGAGATAGGAATGCCTTTTAGGGATAGGGCTTGTGCATTGTAATTGTAACTCATGTTGAGTTTACAAAGTTGATTAAAGTCTATTTATCTCAAGCAAGTTGAATAGAGTTGAGAGAGTTTTTTATTGCACATTGTGAAGAAGATTGGTAAAGACAAAAGAAACATTCTCAACCAAGAATTGGAGCTATTGTAATTCAAATATTAAATAATATAATAATTCTTGGTGGATTTTTTTCCTGAAAGGGTTTCTCCACTGTACATCTTGTGTAATCTTTCTAATATCCTATCTAGTTCTTCTATCAACTTATGTCTACAATCTACAATAGTAAAATGGATTAATCAAGATAATTACCCACAAAGAATATATATAACAAAAGGAAAAGCTTACTTAGATCAGCAATATTAAAGTTTTACAGAGTATTACGCTAAGAAAAGACCTCATTTTTCAATAAATTTTAGGATGGTAGACAGTGTCCCAGTTTACAAGAGCTAGCCTTTTTTTCTCTTCAACACCAGTCCAAAGGAAAGATCTTTGGATTCTTTCAAGATTTTCAGGCATCAAACCCAGAATCTTGAAGAGGGAGGGGAAGTAGACGGGGATCCCTTAGAGGGAGGCCATGAGTAGTTGCAATTTTTTAGCATTACTAAGGAGTTTACCCTTCCAACCAAAAATCTTCTTTTGCATTCTCTCTAAAATATTATTCTAGAAACTATGAGTAACCTTCTTTACAATGAGCAGTAAACCAAGGTAAGTCCCCAGAAGAGTAGCACTTTGATAGCCCATAATAGATAATATCTTAGCCTGAAGGTCTGCTTTCATGTTGAAAAAAAATATATTACTTTTATTATAATTTATACATTTCCCAGAGGCATTGGCATAATCTTGGAGAAGGCCCTTCCATTCTATAGCTTCAACCATAGAAGATTTTCCAAAAAGGAAAGTATCATCCACAAATTGTTGTAGAATAGAGCCCTAGGGAAGGGTAGAGGCAACTCTAATTCCCTTTATTTTCCTAGAGCGAAGCAAGGACGAAAAATTCATGTCGAGGACTTCAACAACCATAATGAATAGGTATGGTGATAGAGGGTCACCTTGTCTAATGCCTTTTCCTACCTTAAAGAACCCCCAAGGAATCCCATTGAACAAGACAAAATACTAGATTGACTCCACACATTCTTTAACAATTCTAATCACCTTATCATTGAACTCCAATTTAGCAAGAACTGGATAAATAAATTTCCATTTGACCCTATCATAAGCCTTAGAAATGTTTAATTTGAAAGCCACACCTTGATTCTTTCTTTTCTCTATAGAATGGATTATTTCATGAGTGGTAATAGCAACATCAAGGATTTTTCTTCTATGCACAAATCCATTTTGACATCTGCTGATAATCTTGTCTAATAGTGGCTTAAGCCAGTTGACAAGGACTTTGGAAAAGATCTTATAAATAGTGTTGCAAAGACTTATAGGCATGAAGTCGACCATATACTTCAGCTCCTACATTTTAGGGACTAAAAAAATGAAGGTATTATTCAACTTTTTTAACACTTTATTGGTTCTAAAAAAGTCTCTGATAGCCATGACTAAATTGTAGCTGACATGTCCCAGTATTCCTAAAAGAAAGCCGAGGTAAAACCATCAGGTCTTGGGGCTTTATAGGCACCCATAGAAAACACAACCACCTTGACTTCCTCCTATGAAATAGGATCGCAAAGTAGTTTTAAAGTTTTTCTATTCACAACTTCATGAACACATCTATTAAAATAAATTAAAACTAAATACTTAGTGTCATGTAATAAATTTTTAAGTTTTTAGAGTGAACATTTATTTATAGTAGTAGCACAAATAAATTTTTTATAATTATAAGAAATTTCAGTGTAGTTATCTATAATTTTTTTTTTCAATAGTGTATTTATTTATTTTATATATTTTTTCAATAATTTTTAATTTTTTTCCTTTATTTTTAAAGCAATTTTAAATCTATTTTATTCACAACATTCTTTAGATGTTCTTATCTTTGCATTCATGAAGATCTCTATTAAAATAGGCTATTGAATCATAACCATTTCAAAACTTTGTGGTTGTAGGTTTTGCTTTATTCTCCACTTGAATTTAGCTATCACAAATTTGGCTTTAGTCCTGTTAAAACAAATTGCATTGTTATAATTTGTTGATGTAGTAAAACAAAACAAAGATTCAAGGAGTCATAAGGTTTATTGCTTTTTATTTGTGATTGTTTTATTATTCAGTGGGATGGAAAGTCTCCCAAGTTGAGTCTGTTGGACTTGCTAGGGCTCATTTGGTTTGGAACTTAAAAAAGTTACATTTTCTTAATACGTGCTAGAATCAAAACTAGGGTTTTCTTACCTTATCTTGTATCTTTGTGAAGAAAATACATAAATTTAATATTTGATCTTATCTTAATTGAAAATTGTATCACATTTTTTTAAATAAGAAATTGGACATATGTATTAAAAATTAAATTATAATTAAAATCAGTCAATTCAAATTTCATAGGGAAGTCATAAGACAACTAAGCATATTTGCGTTCAACCTCTAATGTGCTATTGAGTCTTTTCTAGCTTTATTTCACTATTGAGTCTTTCTACCTGATTTATTTTGCTCATATATTATTTGATTGATTGAAATGGTGACAATATATGGCCAGTTTGCTGTTGTTTTGAATAAGTTGATGAAAATAGGCACCTTGAAAAAAGATAACTCTTAGCGTATTTTATATATATTAATATTTAATATATGTATGCTAGTTTATATTATATATGCCTCCAAAAGATATCTCTCGACATACATTACATATATTTTTCAAATATAGGTATGCTAGTTTAACTTTTATTTGTATTTTTGTATCTTTTGAAGTTAATAAAATTTGGAAAGTAAAATAGTGGAAATATCAAATAGTTAAGATTTAATTTAAATTTTTATGGATGTGCTTTAATTTAACTTTTATTACACCGAAGGCGTGTCCCTATATGAACTTTTCAAGTTCATTTTCTCCTTCAATGGTTGAAATGGAACAAGAGGCCCTAGTTGACAGTGAAACAAATCTTAGCTGTCCATCATTTTTCACCATTTTTTGACTATTTTTCACCATTTTCAGATTGTGTTTTCTCGCCACTACCGTTTTCCAAGCCGAATCTCAGTTGTTCATCATTTTTCACCATTTTCTCAGCTATTTGCTGCCGATTTCCTTGCTTTCCCTGCCGCTCCTCCAACTCCAATTTGGTGAGCTACAACCTGAAAATAAGGCTTTTGACGAGGGTTGTAGAGTATGTTTATTAAAATGAAAATCACGGCTTAGATCCTAATAATGAAATTATATTTTAACATTATGACATCCTTTACCCTACGTATAATTTTTTTATTTTTTATTTTCATTTTTTCATTTTTTTTTCCTTCTGGTACATTTAAATGAAAATGGGAGCAGCGGAGGCATTTAAATGAAACAAGGATTTAAAATATTTTTCCAGCAAACTTCACTCATTTTGTCAATGTAATTGTACACGTTTTTTAATTATAAATAATTAAATTTTAGCTATTTTTATGTATTAGAAATTATTAGCAATAAATATAATCCAATTAATATATAATATATTTTTATATAATATTTTATATTTTATAATATATTTTTTAATAAATTAAAAAATATTATGTTTATATTTAATTACTACCTTTTATAAATAAATATAATTTATTTTTTTAATAAATTTAATATAGTTTTAAATAATAGATTTAACAAATATTAAACATATAATATATTAAATATTTTAGTTATTATTATATGTAAAAAATATAACATATAGTATATCTTAAATTATATTTAGATCTAATAATATTTATTATATATAACATAATCTATAATAATAAATATAGTTCATAATGTTCTATTACTTTTATATAATAAATAATTTGGTTTATAATATATAATGTTATATTATTCTAGACACGTCAAATTGACATAATGCATTCAACTAGGTCATATTCATCCATTCGACAAATAAATCAGGTTTATTTATCAATCTCCTAAAGTCATTAGTTTAAAACAAATAAATCATCTTGATCCCATCACCCTCATTTTAATTAAATAAATCAAACCTTTTATTTAATTAAATCCAAATCATTTTCCATCCTTTTCTGATTTAAATAAATCAAATATTTAAATCCTAAAATTCAAAATCATCTAAACACCATTAAGCTAACCTAATCATCATTAATTTAATCTAACCTTGATTAAATGCTAATCTCATCCCACTTGCATTCTCTAGATATCTCCACTTGCACAATAAATCAATTTTATTGATTTATTAAAAAATCTCATTTTCCCTCAACATGACAAGTCCAACATTGCATTTATTGCTGTTTTTCTTGTCCCCCTCTCAAAATTTATGGCAAAATTTGAATTCAAATTCTCCCTCTCATGGGCACTCTTCCCAAATCTTGCACAACCATTGACCACTCACCACTTGAAGAGTGTCTTCTTCTCATTGGAGAATATTTTGTCCCACATTCATCATCTTGGCCAATCTCTCACCAAGAAAATCTATAAAAGAAGGCTTAATCCTTATTCATAGGATCCAGAATTTTATGCAAGGTTACTCTCTTGGTTTGAGAAATAATCTTGTTCTTCATCTCCATTGCAATACATCATCATTTTAGCTATTGATCAAGGGTTGGGAAAGGGTCACTGGCACATGTGACACCAATCCACTATGGAATAGGTAACTTGTGATTGCTTTCATAATGCTTGTAGATTCCTTTCATCCTTTGTTGCATGTTTTAAGCATTTTTGCAAGGTATTTCATCGGAGTGTTCTTGAAGGATTTGTAGGTACTAACCCTTGTTTGAAGTTAGTGTTTGCAGATTTTGAAAAGCATGCTCACATTTTGGTGCTAGAAGGAGGGCATAGACTCATGCTTGTTTAAAAATTTCACCATCTAACATGCTGCCAATGTTTCTAGATTTTGTATCTTAGTTGGAATAGCTTTTATTCACACTAAGATTGATCATATTATAACTAATATCTGAAACAGGAATAAGTCTCTTTTAAAATTTGTTTGAGGTGAACTTACGGATTGTTGTCATTCTGTTTTTTTTTAATTCATGCCTTATCTATGCTTCTGTATTTTGTATGCTTGTCTACAAGGGTCATATGCTGTGAAACTTCATTTTACACTTGCTAATGGCCCTTGGTTTGAAAGTATTTTTGAATGAAATTGTGGGCGTAGATTTAAGTCTGCCAATTGCATTATTAAAAATAAATAAATAAATAAATAAATAATTGTGAAGCTTGTGTGATACAGCTTTAGGCCTATCAATTACATTTGTTTCAAAATTTCTAAATCCTTTCAACAAATCCATTTTGTGCATATCCTGTACTCGCTGCACCCTATTTTGAAGGCATTCTTTTTAGATCATACGTTCTTTTGTTTTCTTTTAATGCTTGCATGTATACCATAGCACTACCAGTTATAACATTCTGATAGAAGCTTGTGCCTATCTTGCCAAACACTACCAGTTATAACATTCTGACAGAAGCTCCTATGCCTATCTTGCAAAAGCTCTTGCACTAATGCAATCCTCGTATTTTGCCATATGCTGATGAGGGCGCTATAGGAAAGGTAAGTTCTCATGAATGATTTCACCAACTTTTTGCAACAACCTCATTGTGTAATGTCTTGGGCACAACTTTTTACTTACTCTAGTGTCGCTCTTCTTTACTTGCTATGCTAGTGCGGTCAAAAGTTTGTCACTTGTGATTATTACATCAGAATTTGTCATCTGTAGATTATTATATCAGAGTTTGTCATGATACCAACATGCATGGGTTCTTATTAGTTCACAAAAGCTTAAAAATTAATATTTCTGACTTTACTACGAATGCTCAGTCACCTTGAGAACTAAAGGTGCAAATTTCCAGCTTTAGCCTTATGTCTAATAACAGATCTATGCCATCACTTCTGCACCCTCACACCTGATAGAAAAAGGGGTAGTTGTAAGGTATAATCTGGTTTTAAAGATTTCAATGTTGCAGGGTTGTTGGATGAGTTCCATGTGAAGTGCATTCTCTTTAAAGTCTCCATAATAAACACCCTTTTCACTCAGGCCGCGCAGATCTCTAAAGTATGTGAAGTTTTCTATATTTATCATTATGCGTATTTCTCATTTGTTGTGTTGTGTTGACTTTCATGATGTTGCAGGTATAGAGATATGTCCTAAGCAAACAAAGGCGTTCTCTTTAAGGCACAAATATTTTGTGGACTCTTTGAAATATGTTGTGTTGATTTGAATATAAAAGAGTATCTAAGAAACATTTCATGCCTCAAATGACATTTATGGTCTTTTATTAGGGTGCATGTATATTGAGATCTTGTTGCCTTGATTAATTCTTTATTCCTAAATGTGTCACCCTCTAGAAATTTTTTTTTGTGATTGTGTTTGAAAAGAAAAGGGGGCTTTCATTTTTAAAGATTCAATTATTGGCAAGAAGGGTCTTTTGCAAATTGTTTTGTTTCATATCGGTTTTAAAGTCTTTAGGAATCAAGATCTTTATTAAATGCTTTATCACTTGAAATCACTTATACTAAAATGTTTAAAAAATGAATTTAGTTAACTTGGTTTTCATATAATTTCTTTTGTTTGATAGGTACAAACGAAGGAAAAGCGAAGGTGAAAAGGTACAAAACAAACAACGAAGGCACAAGGCACAAGGAAAATGAAAGGAGGAGAATTTTTTTTGAAAACTCAAAGTTTTTTTAAATTCTTTAAGTGTTTGATCAACACTAATTCACGAAATTGTTTATCTTTTCATTTTAGAACACTAATTTTCATTTGGGTCTAAAAAGAACAATTTGATTTTCATTGCAAAGGGATTAAAATGAATCTTAGGACAAACTCACTAGATTTTGTTTGAGGTTAAGAATTGAACAATCAAAACTCACACTTCCTTTTGGTGCTTAAAACAAACTCACAATTGCTTTGAAGGATATAAAATGAACAAGTGCTTGAATTGTGTGATTTTGTCTTTTGAGTGCGTATCCTCTCCCCTTGCGCTTCGTGCGATCTAGGGTGCAAGAGAAACACTCAAAATGCATTTTATTGGTTTGAAACACTTTGATTTGGGTTTAAAATTGAACATCTTGTGTGAGTGTGAGTAGGGGAATTTTTGCATACATTCTCTTTCTTTGTGCCATCAAAGATCGATTGAGTTACAAATTGTGTCTTTGCTTTCTTTTGTTTATCTTAGAGGGCCTGCCTTGGGGAAAAAGTACTCACCCAAGGGAACGACTCAACCAGTAACACTCTAAAGCCAAGAGTATTTCCAGCTGGGATATAAATGTGGGTATTATTTAAATGCCATTATCACGCGGTTGGCTTCAACAAGATGGATCCGAAAGGGGACTCTTGCCGTATGGGTCAATCTCCACGAACAGAAAGTCCTTACTAGAACCCATGTGCTAGAATTTTCCAAAATCCTTAATCTATTTGTTGGTGCAAGAACAGTCGTTCTAAAGCGGCCCCACACTTTTACAGTCTTTAGTAGAAATGGAAAATATGCCATGGGAGTTTCATGGGTGTTGATGCTTGGCTGCCCCGATTGACGTTAATGAGCCGTGGAGGGGAGCCAGTGGGGTCAAGCATCTAACCATTTGCTAAAGATAGGCGTAGCTTGACTTGTCCAAGTGGGGATTCAACAAATATTTTCTTACACATCCATAGGGCTTGTAATTGTTCTTCATTTGAAAACATAGTGTTGTATTCAAAAACATTTTGCAAACAAACATTCAACATGATTCTCAAAATTTCAAACCCTCTTGAAGACAAATATCATTGACTCAATCCATATGCTATTGCTTTCCCTTGGGATTCACATCCTTAGAGGTTCATAAGCATTGGATTATACCTCAATTTGTCTTCTTGAGTAAACAATAGGAAAACCCTTGCCTTAAGTTCATTAAATTTCCACATAAAATATCTTGTGGGGTTTAAAAAAATTAAGACATTGGACATCTTAGTTTGAAACTTTAATCAAAGAGAGTATTTTTGGTAAAATAAAGCCATTAAACAAAGGTAAGAAAAATTAATTTTCATGTGTGATTGAAGACTCACAAATCCCAAAGTTAAAAATCATTGAAAATCCAAAAATGAAAGTTCAAATGAAATCAATCCTTAGTTACAAAGGTCTTTAGGAAGCATATGCATGCTCTTCAATACCTAGGTCTAGGAAAACAAAGTGGTCTTTTTAGGTTCATCTAGGGATCAAAACAAATCAAACTTTCAAAACATCAAAATCCATCTCACAAATCATCTTTTGAAAAAACCTTGAAATCATCCTTGAAATGCTAGGCTTTATGAAAAAATCAAGCAAACACCAAAATCATTGAGACCAAGTCCTTGAAAACATTTATCAAAACACCTTTGGCTAGGAATGTGTAAATGCATCCTTTTGCATATCCTTAGTCAAAGTCATCCAAATCATCTTGTCTAGCTTAGTGTATGTAGATGAATCCTTCTCCATATACTTAGTAAAACAATCATCTTGTTTGGGTAGGTGTGGGTAGATGCATCCTTCTCCTCACGCATATCCAAATCATCATCCTTTGAACACAACTATCCTTTAGATCATTATCAAACATCTTAGGGTCCTTTTGTTCAAAATAAAAATCAAAATCCAAATCAAGATCAAGGACAAAATCTCAAAATCCAAAAAATCAAACCAATCAAAAATCCAAAGCCTAGTATTTCATTCAAGATTTATCAAAAGCCAAAAACATCCATAACATCCATCTTTAAACATCACCATCTTATCATCATCACATTTAATCCTAAAAGACATCCTAAAACTTTCACTTTGGGACATAAAATAGAGATTAATCCAAGGAATCAAGAGATTCATCTCCCATATTCTCGAAGATTGATCCTTGTTTTATGGTTCTAACGAGATCTCAATACAAGAAGAGTATGGAAGCCCACAAAGAAACTCCCGCTTCAAGTGACCTTAGCCAAACAAACACAGAAATGAATCTTGCAGAATCAAGCAATCCATTGGTCCCCTCATCATCACAAAACCCACAAGAAGAAAATCAAGGGGAGGACCTCACCTTTGGAATGTCTCGCGAAGAAATAGCTGAAATGCTCCAAAATCCGGTTAACCATAGAATCATCAACATCATGATGAGACTTAACCCTTCATTGTACATGCTTGAACTAGCAAAGCAAGGGGCCAAGTTGCCTTCGGATTTTGATGTGAGCACTATAGTAGAGACATGTTTTCCACCAATCTCATCCACCATCCCCATTTCATCTACACCTCCATCCCAAAACGTCAAGCAAAACATTCCAAAAATCATGACATCGATTGCTCCAACTCAACCAAATGTCAACAAGGGAAACAAATTTCTCAATGAACTTCAATCACATCCCCTTGTGAATAACCAAAACTTGGATGCAAACACCACAGTGGAACAAAAAATCCTCCATAATTCATTACACCAAAATGTTCCTCTCACTTTACATTATGACCCATCATTAACATCTTTTCACGGAGCACCACAAACACCTCTTCTCACAAATTCACAAGAGGAGGGAGACATATTCGGACCAGGGGGCATTTTTAACACCACAACACTCTCACAAGGATTCACCCCCCTTACACTTCCACCTCTCCCACCATCACCATTGTCATCTACACCACTCCTTGGCTTGGGGTTGCCTCCCCTACCAAGTATCAATCAAACCACTATCCCAACCATGAATCAAATTTTTTTTCCAAATGCTCAAAACTTATTGTTGACATCACAACAACAAATGACAAACACACAAGCAATGGCAACATCATCAAACAACCCCAAAACATTGCAAATCATGGTCTTTCAAGGGCCAATCACATCAATGATGCCACTTACCACATCAGCAACACCATCCACCAATCACGTAATCAACATGACAACACCATCCACCAACCAAATAATCAACACAACATCATCATCTACCACCATTCCAAATCCACCACCACCTCCACCACCACCAACATTCACCACATCAAACCAATTCGAAGCAACATTACAAGCTGCTTTTCAAAGAGGATACTGACAAGTGCAGAAACAAAAAGCCATGTAACAAGCCGCTCAAGCTGCACAAGCTGCCAAAGTTGCACAAGTCACAATACAAGCACAACAAGCACAACAAGCTCAAGCATTATTACAAAAACAACAACAACAAGCTGCTCAATCTTCCCAAGTCGTGCAAGCATTCCAAGCAAAAAGGGTCACTCAAGCACAGTTATTATTGTAGCAACAAGCCACACAAGCGTAATCCCAATCATAAGCTCAAGCGCAAGCACCATAAGCACAAGCACAAGCACAACTTCTTGCACAAGAAGTGCAATTGCAAGCATATCAGCAAGCACTAAAGCAATACCAAGATCAATAAGAAGCAATAGAATTGGCAGCCCAACAACAAGCAGAACAACAAGCATTGTTAGATCAAAAACAAGCGCAACAACAAGTAGAACAACAAGCGTTGTTAGAACAACAAGTACAATAACAAGCAAAAATCATAGCGCAACAACAACAAGAGTAACAACAAGCATTGTTCATTTGAAAACAAGTAGAAGCCTACTTCGCCCACCACAACATACCGATACCATTGAACAATGCACCAATCAACCCATCCATCCAAACCACGATTGCAACACCCCAAAACACATTCATCCCACCCCTTGATCCTTAGAATGATATGATGACACAACTCAAGTTGCTCTCGCAACAAGTACTCAATCTTTAATCAAGGCGAACAACCAAAAAGCAAGGCAATTTGTCTCCCTATCCATTTGATAGGAGCTTAGAAATGAAACCATTCCCTAAGGGATTTGAAATCTGAAAATTTGATAAATATCAAGGGACAGGAATCCCTGAAGATCACATCAGGGAATTCCAGGTTCATTGCATGGAAGTCGCATATGATGATATGACTATTTCCTAGAAGCTTGGCGGGTCCCGCTATAGAATGGTTCTCTCACTTACCTACAGGCATTAGAACATTCCAAGAGATTACAAGTGTATTCATTAAGAACTATGCAAGTAAGATTGCAATGGATGTTAGTCTCAAAGAACTATACACTCTAAAATAAGGGAAGAATGAATCTTTCGCTTCTTTCCTTCAACAATGGCGATCCAAGGCCAATTGAAGCAAATGGACCATGCCAAAAGAACAACAAGTCTGCACAATCATAGCCAACCTTGAAATTCACCTATCATTCCATCTCAAAGTTTAGGGTATCACCACATACGATCAATTGATCTCCAAGGCACTTAGCATTGAAAGAGCCCTTGTGACTCAACCCATCGAATCAACATCATATCACGAACCGCAAAACAATCGCCCATCATCAAACTACAATGATAAACCTTGCACATGGGTGAGAAACAAAAATGTCACTAATGATGGTGTTGTAGACACCAAGGTGGTCATTAGTGGTCCATGCCAAAACACATCCACACAAACCCAAACACCACATCAAAACATTCATTACACAATGCATCAATCCAACAATAATCTCACCATCAATAGCATCAATGACCAAAGAGGACCACCTCAATAGAAGAATTATCCCAAATGAAAATACACTACTTTGGGAGAACCACTTGAGGACATCATGAAAAAGCTAATCGACGAAAAACTCATCCAAACTCCTACATTTGAAAATTATCAAGAACCTGATGTCAAACCTCCTTGGTACAATGAAAATCAACTATGTGAGTTCCACAAAATCAAAGGCCACACCACAAACAATTGTATGAGACTCAAGAATATCATCCAAGATCTCATCGACAAAAGAATCATAAATGTGGAAACACCTACTGGGAATCAGGATCTTAAAATCTACACAAATCCGATGCCGAATCATGGCAACAAAGGGAATAACAAGGATAAAGGAAAAGGCAGTGTAAATCATGTATACGAAACATTTGTTGCCAACCTCAATGAAAATTGCATGGTCATCACCATCAAAGGCGCCCATGCCGAAGATTGTGGAGTCACCACAAGAGGCAGCAAAGTCACCATTGTAGGGTCATCCCAACCCAATAGATTCCCTACATCAAGAGCCATTCCATATAGCTACAATGTTGTAGACCAACTCAAAAGAACACCAGCACACATCTCCATCATGGAGTTGTTAAAAATCTCACCAGCGCATAAAAAGATCCTTGACGAAGTATTAGCCTCATCTACCGTCCCCGCAGACCTCGATGTGGAACAATTCCAAGCTATGGTCAGAAATATCATATCACCTAATCTCCTTACGTTTTCTGACCAAGATTTTCCCACCCAACCATCTCACAATCGTGCACTTCACTTGGAGGTCATTGTGAACAAAAGCAAAATCAAAAGGGTCTTGGTGGATGGAGGTGTAGGTTTGAACATCTGTTCTTTTAGTCTCATCAAGTAGTTAAAGCTATCAGAAGATTCCATTGATAAAGGGAAGGGCATCACAATCAGAGCATATGATGACCAAGAAAGAGTGTCTTAGGGCACAATTAAGCTCCCTATCCAAGTAGGGCCAACACTCATGGAAACCACATGTCAGGTCTTGGACCTCGAATTTCCATATAATATCCTCCTGGGACGCCCATGGATTCATGTGATGAAAGCCGTAGCATCAACCTTCCACCAATGTGTGAAATTCACACATAACGGACAAGAGGTTACCATCCATGGATATCCTGAGTCATTTTCATACTGCAAGAACCTTGAAGCCAAATATTACAAAATCCCTCAAGTGCCAAAAAATGATGAGGGCCCATCCACATCATACATCGATCCTACCACTCTCATGTCCACTTCTGTGATAGAGACACCCGCCATTCCCACCATACTGATATCAAGCTCATCATCCATGAGGATGGTTGTGGAAGTTATAGGCTCCCTAACAATGCTTTTGTGATAGGAGAGTTACCATAATCTCCAAGATCACGAGGACGCCCACAAGAAAATCAAGCTCCCACATCACAAACCTATCCTCAAAATTATCCTGAATTCACAAGGTAGGGAGACCTTAGCCATGAGGTAATTGAAGCAGATCCATCAAACATGTTGTATCGAGATAAAAGACCGACACCTGAATTACCAATGGATGAAAGAAGCAGAGGCCTACACATGATGCTTGCGATGGGCTATGACCGAAATCAAAGACTAGGACAAAATGACAATGGGCTCTTAATACCAATCATGCCTGAGACACGACCTATAACAAATCTTGGTCTTGGATGTACCCCTCTGAGAATAACCATACATGGCCGAAGTCCTCCAGTTAGAGCCACTAATGTTTCTCCTCAGCCAGTCCTAGTACAAGTGCACTCCCCAATACCCATAGGGATAGACATGCATAACTTTATCACTGAGCCCAATATTAGTAGCGATGACGAAGATACCTTATCCAACCTACCTAGGTTATTCAAAGATACCACCCTGTGTATGACTAGTACCATATCCTTTGAACCAAATATTCAAAATCACGAGATCCGCTTAGTCTACCCCCAACTGATCGACTATGACCAACGAGGACCACCAGTTCTCGATACATTTGAAAATGATGAAGCACTCTCAGAATTCATGGGGTTGAGGGATAATATTCTAGATGGAGATCACAAGGTAGGATTCATAGTGGAGTTGGACACACAAGCCTACTATGGGGAAACAATTGAATCCTTCAGTCGCAAAAGTGAGAAACTAAGAATCATATCCAAGTCCTTGAGTAAAAACCACACCGTGGTACTCTTTGACAAGAAAATAGTAAAAATAAAGGATGTATCCAATGGTGAAAACCTCTCTGAGGCACCTGAGGATGAAGGATTCAATCTTCCCCTAAAAGCTATTCATCAAGAGAGGTCAGTAGTCTTGGCCAAAAAATGCAACCCAGTCAACCTAGGAACAGAAGAGACCCCGCATATCACATTCTATGTGGAATCACTATTATCAGAAGAGCAAGAACTCCTAGCAGCATTCCTAAGGGAAAGACAAATAAACTTCGCATGGAGTTATGCGGATATGCCAGGACTTGATCCAAATATTGTGGTCCACCACCTAGTAGTGTATCCAGATGCAAAACCTGTTAGATAGAAGCTTCACAAAATGCACCCTCAAATTGCTTTGTTAGTCAAAATGGAGCTCAAAAAGCTATTAGATGCCGGATTCATTCGACCAATTGATTATCCAGAATGGGTATCGAACTTGGTACCTATTTCAAAACCTGATGGAGCTATCAGAATCTGCACGGATTTCAGAGATTTGAACAAAGCATGTCCCAAGGATGATTTCCCCCTCCCCAACATCGACATGATAGTAGACATGACAACAGGGCACAAGATGCTATCGTTAATGGATGAATTTTCAGGATATAACCATATCATGATAGCAAAAGAAGACCAATACAAGATGGCTTTCACTTGCCCATGGGGAACCTACTACTGGAAGATGATGCCATTCGGCCTAAAGAATGTAGGAGCAACCTATCAAAGGGCCATGACACTGATATTTCATGATATGATTCACAAAATAGTTGAAGACTATGTCGACAAAATCTTAGCAAGGTCAAGAAAAAGACAAGATCATATAGCAACCCTAAGTGCTATCTTTGATAGATTAGAGGAATACAAGGTCAGACTAAATCCCAAGAAGTGTGTCTTTGACATGCAATCAGGCAAATTACTAGGATACATAGTCTCCATGAGGGGTATCGAGTTGGATCCTGCAAAAGTCAAAGCAATCCTTGAGATGGAAGCACCAAGGAACTTAAAACAATTGAGAGGCCTCCGAGGAAGGCTCCAATCCATTAGAAGGTTCATAGCACAATTGGTAGACAAGCAAAACCCATATTCGCACCTTCTCCACAAGGGGGTATCATACAAATGGGATACAAAATGTGAAGAGGCATTCAACAAAATAAAGGATTATCTACTGACACCTCCAGTGTTAATGCCACCTATCTCGAGAAAGCCATTGATCTTATATGTGTCAGCAACAACAGCAGCCCTAGGAGCTCTTCTTGCTCAGCATGATGAAAATGGAACAGAAAGAGCCATATACTATATTAGCAGGACAATGGTCGGTCATGAGCTAAACTACTCATTCATCGAGAAAGCTTGTCTCACAATAGTGTTTGCATCCCAAAAATTTAGACATTATATGTTGGCACACAAGATAAAGCTCATCACGAAAATTGATCCCCTTAAATATCTCTTATCAAAGGCAATGTTAACTGGCAGAATGGAAAAATGGGTCATGATATTATCAGAATATGACATCGAGTATGTAGAGAGGAAAGCAATCAAGGGACAGGTTATTGTAGATCAATTAGCAGAAGCACCTATGTATTCTGAGAATCCTCTTGTATCTGAGTTTCCAGACGAATCCATCTTTAACCTCAACATTGCTGATCACTGGAAACTATACTTCAAAGGTTCATATACACAACATGGATCAGGAGTTGGTGTCTTCTTCATCACCCCCCAAGGGGATTGCATACCATGGTCATACAAACTAGCATTCCCTTGCACAAACAATATAGTGGAATACGAGGCTTTGACTATAGGTCTTAGGATAGCAGTGCAATGGAATATCATAGCTCTCAAGGTATATGGAGACTCTCAATTGATCATAAATCAATTCAATAATGAATATCAGAGAAAGGATGACAAGCTAACCCCATACAAGAAATTGGTGGAGACTCTAAAGGAATCCTTCATCAAAATAACATTTGAGTAGATTCCAAGAACCAACAACAGAGCTGCTAACACCATGGCTACAATTGGGTCTCTAGTAGGCATCCCTCACAACGTACCGAAATATGAATTTCTGATCGAGCAACTTCTCGTTCCCACATTCAAGGTACTGGAATCAGAATATGTGTGTGAAATCATTGGTCCAGGTGATCCTTGGTATCATGACATCTATACATATCTTTGAATAGGAGTCTTACCTGCTGACCCACCATTGAGCCTAAAATGAACCTTCATCAAAAAAGCATTTAGATTTGTCATCCTAGGTGATACCTTATACCATAGAATCATAGAGGGTACCTTACTACGTTGTCTGAATGTTGAGGAGGCATTAACCGCTCTAACCAAGTTCATAACGGTATCTGTGGCTCACACTCGAGTGGAATGACTGTTGCCAAGAAACTGCTGAGGCTGGGGTATTACTGGCCCACGATGGAAGGAGAAGCGCATGATCATGCTAAAAGGTGCTTACAATGTCAGCAACATGGGGATCTCATCCATGCTCCAGCTCAAGAGCTCCATCTGATCATCACACCATGGCCTTTCTCACAATGGGGACTCGACCTCATTGGGAAAATCTCACCCACCTCGTCCAATGGCCACAAATTCATTATAACTGCAATTGAGTACTTCACAAAGTGGGTGGAAGCCATACCCATGACCTATATCACTAGGAAGCAAATCTTAAAATTCATCCTAAACTATCTCATCTGTCGTTACAATGTCCCACAAGCCATTATCTCAGATAATGGGACACCCTTCAAGAACTAGGAGGTTCGCGACTTGTGTGAGAAATTCAAAATCCAGCATCGCTTCTCCACCCTATATTATCCCCAAGGCAATGGCCAAGCAGAAGCCACAAACAAAACCATCCTCAAAATCCTCAAGAAAACAGTCAATGACGCAGGTCGTGACTAACACTTGTAGCTTAATCCTGCCCTCTGGGCTTATTGAACAAACATCTGCACACCCACTAGCGCCACCCCATTCTCCCTGGTCTACAGATCAGAAGCTATACTACCTATTGAGATTGAGCTCCCATCCCTCAAAATATCACTGCAAAATCTCATCACTGATGAAGAATATCAGGTTTCAAGACTAAACGAGCTGGAGTTACTGGATGAGAGAAGGATTGATGCTTTGAATCACTTACAAGTCTATCAAAATAGACTCAAACGAAGCTACAACAAGAAGATCAGAAGTAGGACATTCCAAGTAGGAGAATTGGCCTTGAAAGAAAATTAGAAGAATGTCCCAAATCCCAGCAACAAAGGAAAGTTCGAACCTAATTGGTTAGGGCCTTTCATCATCACAGCAAGCTATAAATTAGGGGCATATCAACTATCAACACCCGAAGGGGAACCTCTGTAGGAGCCCATGAATAGCTCCCATCCCAAAAAGTTTTATGCCTAATTCTTTTAGGGTATAAAAACAAAAAATCCAAAAAATCAGCAAAAAGTCCTGAAAAAATGGTTACTTCGGTGAAAACCTGGCAAACAAGCATCTTGGTAACAACAAAAAAATTAAAAAAGCAAAAATCCAAAAAAATCAGAAAAAGGAAAAAAAATCGTCCTCTAGTGAAAACCACTTCGGTGGCACTTTGGACAAGTACCTTGGTGAAAACCTGGCAAATAAATGCCTTGTGTAAATAAGCACTT
The DNA here is from genome assembly GCA_007258455.2 of Sequoia sempervirens. Lineage (NCBI taxonomy): Eukaryota > Viridiplantae > Streptophyta > Pinopsida > Cupressales > Cupressaceae > Sequoia > Sequoia sempervirens. The sequence goes on along the minus strand of VDFB02193867.1, from coordinate 504,395,435 downwards.
TCCATCCACCAGGACCTTTACGGCTTGTTCGTCATTATCCCTCTATTTTGCTTCCATCATCCATCTCATCTCCATCCATCACTCATCCACTCGCATCCACACCATAGCTTGGTCCTGTGTTTGTATCATGATCCCTCCTAGTACTACTCGGCCCTTTCTCAAGGTTAGTTTGTCCTGCCTTTATCGAAGTAGTCTATTACATCATGTTGGGGGCATGTTCCCATCAGATCAGATTTGTGTATGGTCTTAAAGTCCTCAAAATCAGAAAATCCAAAAACATCAAAACATATCAAAATCCAAAAACAGGTCAAAAAAGTCACTCAAAAATCCAAAAACAAGGTTGTCTTGTCAAACTACGTCGTCTCTGAGCTTGAACATAGGCAAGGTTGATCTTTGATCATCCCCTGAGACATTTAGGTCAGTCCTATAGGAGTTCATCATAATAAACTGACATCTCATCATGCATATCATCATCTATAAATTAGTCAAGTCGTCAGTCAAACTACGTGGTCTCTACGTGTATAACGTAGGAAAGGCTAATATGTCGATTAGCCCCCGAGGCCCCTAAGATAGGTCTTTAGGTTAGTATCTTGGTCAAAATCTTAGAAAATCCCAAAAACATTGGAAAACTAAAAATCAAAACATTTGTAAAACCTCAAAAAAATACCAAAAATAGCCTCAAAACATTGCAAAATTCCAAAAACATCCAAATATTTGAAAAAATCCATCCGCCTCATCTCGTTTGCACCCGCAATAAACACCATTCATAATAAACTGATCATCATCCTCAAACTTTGGTGAAATAGTTAGAAACAAGTCTAGTAGGTTAAAAGTAAATCTCAAAAGCATCAAGTCTCAAGTCTAAGTACGTAAACAAGTTGGTCAAGCCTTTGTGTCGATAGTCCATCATCCAAACAATCCCATATCAATCATCTGATAACATCATGTCGTAGGATGAATCCTTCCTACAAGGGGCATTATTTATCAGAAAGAATGTTTTGGATAAACGAAATGACGTGCCGCCATCCACTAACATGTCTTAGGATGTATCCTTCCTACAATGGGCATTATCTTTTGGCAATAAGTTTCAGTTCTTATCCTTAAAAGCACATTCCCTTTTGGTTAGCGGTATTGAAGAACATCAACTTGTTCATGTGCTTGATCTTTTCTTTTGATTTATCTTATTGCGCTCATTCCAAGGACCTCTCGATGATATCTGAATGAAGGATTTAGAGAGATAGGAATGGGGCAATGATCATTATTCTTTGTCTGCTGTGCTTGTTGGACATTCTTGTAAAATAACTTGGCGAATACTTTCTTTGTTAGATATGTATGGAGGATGTTTCAGATAGCTTGTTGACTATTGCATTGATTGGTTATACCTTTCCGTGTTTTGGTCTAAGATGTTTGAGACTTCTAAAGTGCATCCTAGCAAGGTTTCCGTATGTCAAGTGTGAACAATAATACTCCTATCTATTTGTCGAGTCAAAGTCCATCATACTAAGTACAACGCCATCCTGGTCCTTTATACCTTGATGCATCGTGCTTAGGCATGTTATCAAACATAAAGTAAGTGACCCTTTCAAAATCCCAATCCTTGATAAGCAAATCATCCATCTATCATCATCATTTCTTATCATCATTTCTCATCATCATCTCTCATAATCATGGACTTGTTGGATCCTCTTGTCATCATCTCATTTTTGCGCTAACATCATCATCACCAATGCATCCATCATGCATCCATCTTGCATCCACAAAACTATCAGCATACCACATATCATCCATATCATACATCATAGGAAACATCGATCATTCACATGCATTGCATAATCATCATAATAATATAGATCTATTAGTCTAAGCATCTCATAAATCATCCATTGCATAATCACAACATATCATATCATCAATGTCATCCATCATCACATCATATCAACATTTAAGTTGTTTAGGATAATATAGATTTGTTATTCTAAGCATCTTAAAATCATCTCATTTGCATCGTCATCCATAACCATCCATTTTGAACCTCTTTATCATGAGATCGTCCCCAAATTGAATCTTTTCACTCAGTCTCTCGAGGGGGCAATGTACCAGTATACTTCTTTCTGTTGGGGCATCTGAAAAATCGTAAAATTTTTAAATTTTGATTGCGGAAAGTTTATTCTTTGAACCAACGCAACAAGTACATTGCTTCAAAGAGGGGCAAAATGTAGACACATCAAATTGACATAATGCATTCAACTAGGTCATATTCATCTATTTAGCAAATAAATCAAGTTTATTTATCAATCTCCTAAAGTCATTAGTTTAAAACAAATAAATCATCTTGATCCCATCACCCTCATTTTAATTAAATAAATCAAACCTTTTTATTTAATTAAATCCAAATCATTTTCCATCCTTTTCTGATTTAAATAAATCAAATATTTAAATCCTAAAAGTCAAAATCATCTAAACACCATTAAGCTAACCTAATCATCATTAATTTAATCTAACCTTGATTAAATGCTAATCTCATCCCACTTGCATTCTCTAAATATCTCCACTTGCACAATAAATCAATTTTATTGATTTATTAAAAAACCTCATTTTCCCTCAACATGACAAGTCCAACATTGCATTTATTGTTGTTTTTTTTGTCTCCCTCTCAAAATTTATGGCAAAATTTGAATTCAAATTCTCCCTCTCATGGGCACTCTTCCCAAATCTTGCACAACTATTGACCACTCACCACTTGACAAGTGTCTTCTTCTCATTGGAGGATCTTTAGTCCCACATTCACCATCTTGGCCAATCTCTCACCAAGAAAATCTATAAAAGAAGGCTTAATCCTCATTCATAGGATCAAGAATTTTATGCAAGGTTACTCTCTTGGTTTGAGAAATAATCTTGTTCTTCATCTCCATTGCAATACATCATCATTTTAGCTATTGATCAAGGGTTGGGAAAGGGTCACTAGCACATGTGACACCAATCCACTATGGAATAGGTAACTTGTGATTGCTTTCATAATGCTTGTAGCTTCCTTTCATCCTTTGTTGCATGTTTTAAGCATTTGCAAAGTATTTCATAGGGTCATGCTTGAAGAATTTGTGATTTACTAACCTTGTATGAAGCTTAGTCTTTTGTAGATTTCAAAAGCATGCACCACAATTATATAACAATATAATAGTTAATACATAAATAATACATATTTATATAATAAGATAATAGTTAATACATAAAATTTTAAAAATAAATATAATAATATTATTCTATAATTATAAAAATTATAAAAATTAATAGTAATATTAAAATCATTTTTTAAATGACTACCAATTGATCTCATTTACTAAATATATATTATATTTTTAACAAAACTATTAAATATATATAAATAAATAAATTATTATTATATTTTAAATATATATATATATGCCAAAAATAGACAAAAATTTATCCTAATTGACCTTCCACACTTCTTCGGCGTACCCATTGCACACTAAGGTGCAATAGCTAGTTTTATTAATTTAATAAAAAAATAACAATTACATACATTAAAAAAATATTCTTCAACAAAATGTAAAAATAAGTAACATTTATTTATTTTATAAAGATTTAATGAAATGAATTTATAAAGAAAAAAATGAAAAATCATTTAAAAAAAATTAAATTATATTTTAAGAGTATAAAATTTTAGTTTTTAATTGGTTCAAAACCAACTTATTAATAACTAATTAACAATATATGATTACAAGAGTGGGGAAATTTTAAAGAAAATATAAATTACAAAAAATAGGAGAATATTTAGAGATTTGATTTCTAAAAAAAATAGTTTTTAACGTAGTGATATTGTCTGTTTTAATTAAAAAAATACTAATGATTTGTAATGAAAGAAAATATACAATAAGCTATATATTTATCCATTTTTTCATTAGGAAAAATATAAATTAAAAAAAATTGGGAAAATATCTAAAGATTTGATTTCTAAAAAAAATAGCTTTTTAAAGTACTGATATTATTTTTTTAATTCATTAATAAAGAATATAATTTAAAGCTGATGTAAAAAAACTATTTTTTTTAATTGATATTAGCTATTTTTTCTACAACCAGATCTTTCTTAATGATCTTAAACAGTTGATAAGAGAAATCAAACAATTGAATTCATATAAGATACCTTCGACTAATAACAACATACACTAAAATTGATGCTTATTATTAATTTAATTTCAAATTTCACTTATCATTAAAAGTCTTCCATCATTATCAATTAAATAAATTTTACGAATAACAATTCAAGTGATCGGAAGGCCCAAAGCAAGAGAGAAAAAGGGGCAAGAGAGAATTGTGCAATGTCCATAGATTTTTATATAAAAAGCAGCAAAACAAGATGCTATCTCATTAATACAATGGCCATAGTTTCATAAGGATATAATGACCCTGATTAACTTATACATTGAAATGATGACGTGTTCAATTTAAAATCACTCCTTGGCTATCATGTACAAGGCAAAACAAAAAGGTCTTACACAACAACCTTATAACAAACCCTAAAAAGTCGGGTAGAACCCCAGTTCCATCTTAGCTTGAATGCAAAGCCATGCAAGCACGGGTCAAACATTCTGTTAGAAGAAGAAAAAACAAAATATTTAATGCCAATAAGAAAATAGTTAATGCAATATTCTCGCTGGATATCATGCATAGCATTAGACTTAACAATTGTATCTGCTGTTAAATCCTCTCATGCATCTTTGCTTTTTTCTTTCTTATCACCTTTCAGTATTTTAGCAAATTCTGAAGCCAATATGGAAGAGTCTTCCCAAATTAAATATGAAGAGGTATGTTTGAATCCATTTATAAATATTGGGTTTTTACTTTTCTATGGAGAAAAAAATCCATTTAAATCTAGTACTGCTGTTCTGGCCTTTCATTTCAGGAATTCTTTTTTGCTAGAGGATTGAAGCTTTTTACATGCAGATGGCTACCCTTGAATCAGCAACCTAAGGCTCTGATATGCCTCTGTCATGGTCAGTATGGTAGATTTTTTCTTTTTTCTTCTTTTTCTGTTTTTGATTTATGCTTTTATTGATCTATATAAAGTTTTATGCTAAGATTTGTATGGTCACTCAGGCTATGGCATGGAGTGTAGCATCTTCATGGAAGGTATTCACAAAGATCTTTTTTATAGTTTTCCTTCTGAGCTCAATAGATTGAAGGATTATATAATTTGTACTTAGAATTTTCCATTTCTGTTTCAGAACATTAAATCTCCATTTATACCTTTTCTTTAGATTTCTCACAATGTTTTAGCTTGTAAATCATGAAAACATTAATTCTGTCAAGGTGAAGTTAGTTGTGCAATCAATTTTGTAATGTTGTTTTCAATAGGTGTTGGAGTTAGGCTTGCCAAAGTTGGATATGCTGTTTTTGGAATAGATTATGAAGGACACGGAAAATCTGGAGGAAAACGGTGTTACATAGAGAGTTTCCAAGAACTGGTTAATGATTGTGCATCTTTCTTCAAAAGCATTGCCGGGAAGTTAAATTCTCTCATTGCAATATTGAATTAGAGGTTCTTTTATTTGGAATGGAATTGGTATTTTTTCAATTGATTTATTGATGGTTATCTGTTCATGAGCTTGTAATACAGTGCAATTTTGAAGTTGGGTAAGGTTAGAGTAGGAACATGAGTTGGCATTCAGTGATTTAGGGAAAAAAGGAATAACGAACTGTCCAATCTTGGAAAAACAATTGGGTCTTAAATATTTGCTTAAAAATTTTACTGTCACTGAAGTGAAGCTCTAATCCACCTCAACACAGTTCTTCACACCCTTAATTGGTTACAATATAGATTATGAATTTAAATTAATGAGATGGGGTTCTAGGAAAATTCATTGCCAGTAATTCAACATCGGAAAAATTCATGGCCATCAAAATTCACCACCAGCAAGAAAATTCATCCTATTAAAAGTTTGCGATTAATATGGTGGTGGTGAATTTTGCTTGAGGTGAATTTGTTATGGTGGAGGAGGTGAATTGCTATACTATGATTTTCAATTAATTAATAAATACTGCTAAAGGTGCATTCTGGAGACTGGATAGACAATAGTTGAGAAAGGTTCAGTCTGTTACATCTTTAGAAATATTGTTTCCTTCATCATGTAACTGAATTAATATATTTATCTTTACAAAAGATTATTTAAAATATATCAAGAGATATCTTTTTTGAGGTGTCTATTTTATTTATATATGACAAAAAAAAAACATCTCAAAAAGATATATATTAAATAGATTTTTCTAAAAATAGAAAATTGAAAATATATATAAATATAGAAATATACATATATAGATATACATTGATGTTTTCGATAACTAGGTCTAACCCTGTTAGGGTGTAACAAGATAAAACTGGACGTCTAACTCCACTTGCATAATATGACCTGTAACTCCCTGTTAGTACAGCCTGTTAAGTCGAAGTCAATTTAATTATTTAAGAGAGTTTCTACTAATACTTTTAATAAATCCATCCATGTATTCCCTTTCAGCTTCTGTTATGTGAATTGAGAGTTGTTTAACTTACTATTTCAGGAAGGGACGAATACAAGGATAAAGCTAGATTCCTTTATGGGGAATCCATGGGAGGTGCAGTGTCACTTTTGCTTCACAGGAAACTCCCCACCTATTGGAACGGTGCAGTCCTGGTGGCCCCCATGTGTAAGGTAATTTAACCCATATTTCTAAAAATAGAAGTTCCGATGTTTCTTTAGATCCTATAGTTTGTTACAGATGATCCTCCGTTTTCTTTGGCTTTTTGGAGGCAGCCGTTATAACTTACTGTCTTGAACAGATTGCAGAAAACGTCAGGCCTCATCCCCTAGTGATCAGTTTTTTTAATAACCTCACTAGAATAGTTCCCACATGGAAAATAGTTCACACAAAGGACATTATTGATTCTGCATTCAAGGAGCCCTCAGCTAGACAAGAGGTATAAAATATTATACTCTGCACAGTTACATTAAAGGTTTAAATTTGTTACAGATTACAGCCAATCCCAGTGGAAGGATGACGACTGTATCCATTTGAAGTTAGAAACTTATACTTTTATGGGACTGCATTGATTTTCTGCAAGTCATTTATTAATGATTTTCCATATACCATTGACAAAAGTTGTTGAGAATATAATAGGGTACAGGTTAAGCATTTGTCTAAAATTAGAAACATACCATTTAGTGGAATTGATATAATGACTTTTCCGTATAGCTTTTAACAGAAGTTATAGGAGCATATGATATTGTAAGTTAAAAGAATTGATAGATAATTTTAATATAGCAGCACCCTGAACGCTTTTGACTGGAGCTATGAACCAGTGAGGCCACATTCGCGGCACCCTGAATGCTTTTGACTGGAGCTATGAACCAATGAGGCCACATTCGGGGGACGTCATCCCCGCCATTCTGAACCACCACCACCATATCAACCACTACCACCACCACCATATCCACTGCCACTGCCACCATATCCACCGTGCTGAATTATACTTCTTTCTCCCTGTGGCATTCCCATTATCCGCTGTGGGATTCAAACCTTATCCACTGTGCTGAATTATACTGCTTTCTCCCTGTGGCATTCCCATTGTCCGCTGTAGGATTCAAACCTTAGACAACCAAAAATTGCTGCCCTTGCAACTTAACTGTTGCACTGCGGGGTCAACCCCTTTAATATAGCTTTAATAGATCTGCAATCACATTTAAAGGATTTTTTGTAGTATCAATTGTATATGTTTTTTTATTGAAGTTTCAGATCACATTCATTAGTCTATTATTAGGAAGAGGTTATTGTAAAGATTGCTTCTGTAATCAATTAAGTATAATTTTGACAATCACGCTTAACAATAAGAGTTTTCCATGTCCACCTCTTCACTGAGTGTGATCCATAACATCCATATAAAATGATAACAATTGATTACACATCTTCCTAATGATGAATTCTTGAATGAAATCTAAAATATCAATACAAAAAATACACAATTCATTCAATAAACAATCTTTTAAATAATACATGAATTGTGAAAAACTCGCGCCTAACTAGACCTATAATTCAATCATATGTATTTTTTTTATAATTTCAAAATTTATGAGATTGTAACTGGTTCTTTTAAAACATCTCCATATGTTACAGATTAGAGCAAATCCCTATATATATCAAGGCAAGCCACGGCTCAAGACTGCTTATGAACTCCTCGTGACAAGTACTGCTTTAGAGAGTCGACTAAATGAGGTATGAATATAAAAACTCTATATACCAATAGTTAGCTATTATTAAAATATTGGTTGGACATAAAGCTTCATAAGGTATTATTATGAATGGAATATGTACGTTTGTTGTAGGTGACTTTGCCATTCTTGGTAGTGCATGGAATGGATGATAATGTAACAGATCCTTCTATAAGTGTGGAATTGTATAAATCTGCAGCAAGCTTTGATAAGACTATCAAGCTATATCCTGATATGTGGCATGGTTTGACTTATGGAGAGCCTCTTGATAATATTGAATTAGTATTCAATGACATTATTGGATGGCTGGATGAAAGAAGCAAAGCAGGATGTCTTGCAAGTGAATAATGTCCTTTTGTAACCATACACTCCAATGCCATGGATTGTCTAGTGAAAAAAAAAGAACTATTATTTTGTAACTATGCCATTGTTTTATACAATTGTAATGACGGATTGGGATTCCATGATAAGGTCGCATTTTGAGATGTTGTATACAATATATAGATGTCTGAAATGCATCTTATACAAAAGACAGACAGTAATGAATGTGTTTAAAAGAACTGGGCGTTTACTATTTATTAGCAATAAAGATAATTCATTATTGTTGGTTAACTAAATTTATAAGTATCTTCCATATTTTGGAGCGGATAGTAACTCCTCTTGTTCTAAATGGGAGAAATCAATAGTTTAGTTGTTTAAAGTGTTATTTTTTAGAAATATTTTAAAGTTGGTGGTCCCATGAATTTAATAGTGCAATTCAGTCTAAAAGTTTAATCTCCAAAATTTAAGGAATGAACTGCACTACTTGGATAAAAATTAATTAATAAATAAAAATTCTCTCATTTTTATTTTCTCATAAGAATTTAAAATTTTAGATGGAAGACAAGTGGAAGAAAAGATTCTTAAGCTGTAGGGGCAATTTCTAGACCCACCTCAATTTCACTAGCTCAAATCTACAGTCCTAAAAGATAGGGGTTGCTATTTTTCAATAAAATATTCCAAATAGACCTGAATAGACTTGTAGCATAATTTTTTTTGCTTCATGTGCAGGGCTTAAATTTGACGGTCCACCTTGCCCATCATGATTTTTTTTTCTACGGTTTAGTCTTCATTATTGCCTGACAATTTTTTTTTTTTTTTTTGCAAGTCAAATTTTATATAATAAGACACTAATAGGCGAGGAACAAGAATATTTTCAGCATAAGGCACATGCCTCCTCTCTGTCATAGAAGCATTGTCAATACCTAGGCGACCATCTCTTGGAATAGGTCGAAAAAGATGACAATTTTTCACCTGTTGTCCATTTATCTCAAATTTAAAAAATCTCAAAGTCTGTTATAAATTTTATTTATGATAGTATTAGCATAGAACTTGTAACATATTGACATTAAAATCAAACTAACAAATCATAATGCATTTTTTTAAAAGAACAAAAGAAATAAAATGAAAATCATCTTACTCTTCTATGCAGCAAAATTGTTTTTTTTTTGTTGTAAGTTGTAAATTTTTTTTTACTTTTTGCAAATCTTCTTTCTTTCTTGTTGCAAGTTGTAAGTGTGCAAATTTTATTTTCCCTTTTCTACTTTTTGCTTCTTCTTGCAACTTTGGAGTCTAGATAATGAAGATTAAACTCTACAACCAGATTAATAAAAGAAAAATGAAATATATTGCATTGGTAAAACAAAAAATGGTAAATTGCATTGGTAAAACAAAAAATGGTTTGAAGGAGAATATTGTTGTTTTTATAAAAAAATCTATTAAAGAAACTCAAAAATATTTAAAATCTTTACAAAAATCTAAAAATTTGAGATTTTCTTTTTCAACAATAGAAGTTTGCATTAAAAAAAAAAAAAGTTTCTATTTTTTTATTAAAACATAGAAGAAGTTTCTGTTAAAAAAATAAAAAATAAAAGTATATATAGTGTAACTGTAAGTGTGCAAAAATATCTTTCCCTTTTCTTTAAAAAATTCTATTAAAGAAACTCAAAAAGAATTTAGAATAAAAAAAATTCAAAAATATTTAGAATCTTTAAAAAAATCTAAAAATTTGAGATTTGCATTTTTTTAAAAACAAGTTTCTATTCTATTATTAAAGCATAGAAGAAATTTCATATATATATATATATATATATATATAAATAATACGGTCAAATTTTCATATTAATTGTTTTTTTTTACAGTTTCTAAAATAAAGTACATGTATTAGCATACGGTTAAATATTTTTTTTAATTGTATTTTACAACTAAAATCTTCAAATATTGATATACAACCATCAAATTTAAGCCCTGTTCATGTGAAACAATTGTCTTAAAGTATAGGAGAAAAAGGTAAATAGTAAATAGTTCATATTTTGTATTTGTCTTTTGTTTCAAATTTATATTGATATAAGAATTTACAATTAATCTGAATAAAATTTGAAACTCTTTTTGCATCTATAGGACCGATCATTATACTTATTCATTTCTTATGTTTAGGAGTTATAAAATTGATATCTTAATTCTAAAATTCAAATTTAAATATGAGTCAAAGCTATTTCTTTCCTACTAGTTAGTACTTATTAATTTTAGTTTAAAAATAACTAAATTGTGTGTTACAGTGTTGTATAAAAGAAAAGAAAAAGAGAGACTTGAGCACTGCAAGGATGATATTGGTGATGACTTAAGTGTAGGTGATCTATGTCCTTGGGCACTAGTTTGTTGTGGATAGTTTTACCTCCTTTCATAGTGTGGTGATGAGTAGTGGGGTGGGTGCCATTGTGGTGGGAGTTGTGATGTGCAAACATTCTATGACTACCTTTTGGGGGTTTTCCTTTTGTTTTATGAATATTTTTAACTATTTCTTAGTTTTTTATGGGGATTTGACCCAGGGAGGGTTGCATGATAGCTTCTAGGGATTTGGGGGAGCCCATTTGATCTCATTGAAGGATGCTATTATTGGTGGGAACTCCTCATCATCTAGGCGCGTGAATGTGGTTAATTTCCTCTTGCATGTGGCATACAAATCCAAGAATAATCAATTTTAGTGGAAGTGTTCAAAATCTAATTGATGTTTGCAAAGAAGCAAATATCACCCGTCGGTTGTGATTAATTTAGATGTTATGACTAATGATATGCATTTATCAGAGTAGACACTAATTTGTAAATTCATGGAAGTTTGTATCTCTTTTCTATTTTTGGAGGTATAGGCCCATGAAAACTAGAATCTAGAAGGGGATATGGAAATTATCCTAGAAGAAAAATATTTTTTCTTTGTGGGTTTTGGTCAATTACCAAATCAAAATATGGTCTTCGAAGGTAGCTCATATTTTCATAAGCATGAAAGGAATCTTATCAAACCATGGCATCTAGGGTTTGATCCAAAGCTTTCATTGAAAATTCTTGTTTGGATTCGACTACCTTGGCTTCAAATAGAGCTATACCATAACAACATCTTAAATTCCATTATTGTTGTATTGGGGAAACCCATGGGTCTATCCTAATGAACCCTTAATCTTAGGGTAACCACTTTTACCCATCTTTGTGTGAAAATTAATCTAAATAATCCCTTACCAAAGTTTGTTAAAATCAAACCCAGGAGAATGTGATAGATCCAATAATTATATTATGAATCCCTACCATTTCAATGTTTTTCTTGTCATGAACATGAACACTTGCAAAGGAATTATCCTAAGTTTCAAGCTAAAATCCAACAACCTCCATCTAGGATGTATGTAACCAACTCTAAAGCAAAGGGTAAAGTCTTAGTTCAAAATTAAGAGGCTAATTCAAATGGGTTTATACTCATGAAATCTCGATCAAAGGATAGGGTGTCAACATGTCAAAACAAAGCCACACTTAAATGACTTCTAGTAACATATATATAATATTCTTGAAATTTTTGAGGAGTTGGAAACAATAGAATATGATCATACTTTTGAGACACAAGTTATACAATGCATAGACAAAGCTAATCCTATCCCTTGGGTTTTTATTCCAAGGATCGACACTCAAGGTTTTTAAGGAAGAAGTTTCTCTTTCTTTAGTTCCTATAGATCTTAAGGCTAATGTTTAGGAGATTGTGGGGAATTGAAAGGATTTTTTTTTTTCTAACCCTTTTGGTGACCTTCCTTTAGAGCACACAAATTTTGTGGTGATGAATGATTTGTTTTTTAATTATGGGACTAAGGATTGTAAGAGGAAAGCTTCACCCCTTCTTAGAATCCATCATAAGAGATTAAAGAAAGGGGTTGTTAATAAAATGGCTAAGGTGGGGAGGAAAAAGGATCTAGAAAAGATGAAGATAATGGGAGTTTTTTGTTGAGTCTAGTATTGCTAAGACATTAGACACTCATGTTTCCTCTTCTCATAAATTATTGTGATCTCGTAAAATGTTAGGGTTTTGAGTAGTATCCCTAGGCAAAAGGCTACTTTAAATTTGATTCATGATCATAAAACTAATACTTTATTCATTCAGGAAACTAAACTTCTAGAATAAGATATGATAAGTACTTCATCCAAAATTTGGAGGGTTTTATGTCAATGTATTGGTGCCCAAGGATTGGTTGGAGGTGTTTCTTATCTCTAGGACCCTTGTAGGATCATGCATCTCTAGTGGATGGCGAGAAGGAACTCACATTCTTTGTTGGTGTCTTTCTTCAATTTGGGAGTAGTTATTCTTCTTACCAATGTTTATGTGCCTAATGGTTTTTTGGGTAATATTCTAATCTAGTCTCATATTAGATCTATTTCATCTCTTGCTCATGGATTTTGGCACTAGACTTTAATTCTATTTGTAGTTTGAGGGAAAAGTATGGGTAGTTAACCATCTAGGATCTTCTTCTTTCTTGATGTGTGATAATATCTCATTTCCTAAGTTGTTGTATGTGAAACCAAATGATATAAATTTCACCTAGAATAATAGAATGTGTAGGCCGGGCTTTATTTTTGAGAGACTTGATAGAATTATTGTTTCCAATTTTTGGCTTGGTAATAGTTGGACTTCTTCCTTTAAAATCCTAGGGTGGAAAGGTTAAGATCATTTCCTGATCAAAGTCTCTTCCTCTCTGTTCTTTTTCTAAACAAACTCCTTTTAAATTATAGATTATGTGTCTTACTTTCTCTAATTTACAATAGTTAGTGGACCAAAGGTGGTAAAAAAAGAAGTCTACCTTTGGTACTGCAATGTTCTACTTTCTCAAGAGACTCCAATTTGTTAAATTCAAGCTCAATAAATAGAATAGACTTGATAATTTTCCTATAGAGTTTTTCAAGAGTTTTGGGATACCCTCAAATAATATTTATTGGAATTTGTTCATAAATATCAGACTATCGAGCAAATGCCTAAGGCCATAAATTCTATCTTTCATTGTTTAATTCTTAAAAGAGGGTGCCAATTCCTTAGATTCTTTTTGGCCTATTACATAGTGTAATGTAACCTTCAAGACTATGATAGTTACACTCCAAGCGCGATTACCTAATTACTATTACCTTGTTTGGTTAAATTGATTGAATAAATAAATGTGTTTTATGGATCTCTACTCGAATGTGTTTTATCAATCTTTATATGAATATATTTAATGAATCTTGACTAAAAATATGATGAATGAATGATTGATTCACTTTGATATTTTATAATGTTTCTAACTATATGTATGATGCATATGATAATGTTGTGTTTAGATAACTATTGTTATGATGTGCCAAGTTAAGTGCAAGAACAGGTTCAATCCTCCAGAAGAGAGGGGAAGTATCACTCAAGAGAAGAACTTGGTTTGGTAACCCTTAATGAGCCTAATTAAGCAATCACACACACACACATCCTAATTGGTCATAGAGAGAGTTAAGTCAATTTTGGGAAAGGTAAGCGATCTCTTTTGTGAATGTTGTGATTGAGAATTGTGATTAAGTCTTGACGTCTTGTGTCAGTCTTTCTTCGTATGCTTATTATGGTATCAATGAGATATATGCATAAGATGTATATATATGTATATGTTTACATGTCAACTATAGACTCATACATGTGATTGAATGCATACATAAGTATATGTAGGTAGACGTACCTATGCATGCTCATGGACGGATCACCCATATGCATGGGGACACTAATTGGACTTATATTGACATATATAAATATATGTATATATGCATCCCATGTATGTATGTCAATCAAGGGGATTGTATGTAAGGGTATTTTATAAAGATAATAAAATAGGGTTACGTTTATATGTATATGTGGTATATATATATTAATACATATATATTTATATAAAGAAGTTTGTAAACCTTATGAAATAAATATATGTATATATATCAATATATATATAAATAAAATATGTATATATATATTATACTATATGTATATATACTATGGAATGTATTTATATATATACATACATATATATATTAATATAATATATATATATGAGATTTGAAGTTATTAATATAAATTATAAAGCGCATAAGATAGCATTGATCATAATATTAGTAATATGCAACAATGCATATAATACACTCCATGGGCACATGAAGCATAAAGCATAGCTTTATGTGGTGAATAATCCAACACATAAAGTGAAACATGACCAAGTCAAACATTTAAACAAATCATGTATGAAAAATTGTAGCAGTGTTAAGAGCTTAAGAAGCAAGTAAATGTTGTGTGCAACAAAGAAAAATTCTATAGGCTATGCCTATGAAGGTGGCACCAAAGCTCTGAGGTGCTGCCATATATAGAAGAGGTTGTGATGAAAAATAAGTCTATGAATTTAAATAAGCTACAAATAAGTGTTTTGAATTAGTCAAGTGCAAAATTGGCATTGTTTTGAAATGGAATTTAGATAAGGAAACCTACTTTCAGCTTTTTGTCCCAAATACTTAGTCGACTCAGCCATGAAAATGTCATGTCCTGCAAACCTATGAGTGAGTCATTGCATGAGGAAGAAATGTGGAAGAGATACTTGCTTATTTTTAGCATTCGGTTGCTCACAAGTTAGTATAAATATAGGTTCCCATTCTACCAAATGCTACACTTATCTTTCTAAACATCTTGATGCTATTTTGTTGCGATTTTGAGAGCTTGTGAGTTGAGAGTTATTTTGGTATTTTGTATTTGTGGCTATTGTGAGTTTTTGTGAGAAGTTAGAAGAGGATAGTCAAGTGGAACTTGGAGAAGGTGTCGATCAATTGGGGGATTCATACTAGGAAGGAGTTAAATCATTTGGAGCTTATACATGCATGTTAGGTTCTATTCCTTTTTTTTACGCTAGAAAGTATAAATTAGTTATTTATTATGTTGAGAAAATATTTTTTCTAAGTATGTTGTGGAGATTATTTTAGATTGTTTGTTTCAAGGTTATGCAATATGTTGTAGAGCCTATCTTGTTGATTGTGTATTTATATACCCTATATATGAGAGTTTGTTTAAGTGCAACATAGTTATACTATGTGTAGTTATCTTTGCTATATGCGGGGAGTCTATGTTAGACATATGTAGCATTATGCAAGAAATTTTTTAAACACTTTGGGAGTATAGTAATATTGTTATGTGATGATTATGTGGGGTTATTCATAGGATTGGTTAGATCTGTGGGAAAGGGGGTAACCTAGATATAGAGTATAATGGTCATTATAAACTAGATTGAGCTAGAAAGGTGGGTGAACGTGTGACATCTACTCTAAGTTAAGGGTAATGGAAACTTTGGCCAAAGTAATGCAAGTAGCCACTATTTACACTGTCAGTTTCACTATGATTTGGGATTACATACTAGGCATGGAAAGTTCATACATGTAAGTTGTAACCACTATATGTTAGTATAGAAATGTATAGGACACAACACCAAGCTTAGAATAGGCTATTATTATGAGGTTACCAAACCAATCTCTTCATCAAAGGGTAGGGCCATATTACTAGTTACGTAGATGTGCAGGGGACCACAATAAGTTTGAGGTTGGTGGAAAAGTACTTGAGTGATGCTTCTTCTTCTTTAGTTAGCAACCAAGATTTGAGGGGGAACTCTAGGACCATTGTACTTTATACTTGTTTGGAAGCTTGTTTAAGCTATGTACGTAATTTATATCCATCTACATTGAAATTGAAAACATAAAATTTCATATGGAATTCATTTATCATCATTATTTGAATCAATGAAAGGAATGATTTTGTATTCAATGGAAAAATTTGAAATATGTTTTCAAATGTGCATTTATTATTAAAAATAAATAAATAAAATTATTGTTATTAAATATTAGATGCATAAACTATTCAGAAAAATTACTGTGTAGAACAATGGGCATGTTACACATGGTATTAGAACTATCAGGTTCAACTCTGAAACCTATGTGCTTGCTATATTTCCAATCCAACATTATGAGAATATGATGTTTGGAAATTCTTGTGTCAGGATGGTGCATCTCAGGATGACTAGAAGGAAGTCAATGATTCAAAATGAGCACTACTTATGAGCCAAGAAGGAAAAAAAAGTCCTTGTTCGTACTATTGAGGGAGCTAACCATGACAACACCATATGGCTAAGAAATATTGAGACATTTAGTCATACTTTATCATGAATTATCCAAGATAATGAGGAGAGATGAAGCCAACTTCAACTATTTACCTCCTGTCTCACCGAAAAAATCAAACTCATTATCACTTTCTAGGGATATGCCCTCATAATGTAGTGTTAGTCCAATAATGTTGTTTAGGTACCCGCCTATTATACCTATGTCTGAAATTATTGTAATATCTCAAGTGGTAAATCAAAGGAATATGTTTCCCAAAATTATGTATCAAAAGATAAATCTAAGGGATACTACCTTTTTTAGGATAGAGAAGAGAAAAAATTGGAGGGTTATACCCCACATAGCTATGTATCAAAAAGTGAATCTGGAGGATACTCTCCCTTAAACTATCTTAATAGTCACTCTATGTAAACATAAGGATATTGAAATCGTTCATCAAATTGAAATAAAAAACATGTTTTGTTTTCGAAAAACTTGTGTTAAAGTTCTTTATGATATTCATATATGAATGATTGTTCTTTAAATGCTTTTAGAACGTTAAGTAAAATAATTTCTTAAATCTAATTAAATGAAACCTCTAGGTAAATTGATCTTGTAAAAATTGTTAGAACACAAACTAACATTGGGGGAAGTCGGGAAGTAGGAAAAGGTAATTAAAATGTGAAAGCTAAGTTGGATCGAATCTCGTCTTTAATGGATGAAACAAGAGCAAGGATAGGAACACTTGAACAAGAAGAAAGGGATAAATAAAGAGTGGAACTAAAAGTATCAAACAATGACATAAGGAAGTACCTCATAATGAAGAGGAACGAGACAATTCTCATGATCACAACCATTCTAGAGAACAAGAGGACAAGGAGTCACATTCGAAGTTAGAAGGAACTAGAAGGAAATGATTGGCCAATGAGTTGTCTCGAGACATGAAGAAAACCACTCATCCTAAGTTTGAGGGTAGTGCTACTAGGGATGCATCTAAAGCTTGGCTTATGGATATGTAAAAGTACTTTGAGATTAGAAATTATTCTAAAGTCACTAAGGCCATATGAGGAGCTTACCAGTTGACAGGAGAACATCCAAGTGGTGGATGAACAAGAAAATGGAGTTAGGACTCAATTCCTTGAAGCTGACATGGAGTGAGTTTTTGGAGATCTTCTGAAAATGGTGGATACCACAACTCTTTTATGATCATAAGATCATTGATTTATAGAATCTTACACAAGGAGATTCTTTAGTGAATGAATATTGGGAAAAATCCACTCATCTTTTGAGGTACATACCCATGTAACAAAAGGATGAAAATTTCTTGATAAGGAAGATCATTATGGAACTAAATGCCCAAATAGGTAGTGAAGTAGATGTACATGGTCCAACAACCATGGGATTGGTGTATGAAAAATTGATTGAGCAAGTGAAGAAGCTTAAGTCCATTTCAATCTATCAGGAAAGGAGTAAATATAAGTTTAACAGCTTGGTGCAGGATAATCAAGCACCAAGAGGACCCAATAAAGGGAAATATTTTCAGAAGCAAGGGGATAAGGGACATCACAAAAGGTGGAATGTTCCAGGAATGGACCAAAGAGGAAATAACAACAACAATAAAACTGATAGAAATGTTAATAACTTTGGGAGACCTATGAAAAGGAAGGGACTAGTGAATGGATGTTTTACATGTGGAGGGGATCATTATGCTAATCAGTTTCCTCATAAGCTGACAAAATCTCAAACATGTGGGAATCCTCTTCCTCCACAACAATCTACATTTCAACAAAGGATACATGTTGTAGTAGCAAATTGGCAGGTTGAGTATAAAATCACTTTTGTAGAAGTCTCAAGTATTTTTTCTAACATTCCTATCTCTATTTTAATAGGTATTAGTGCCACAAAGAAGATAATTTCTCATAAAATAGAAATTCAAATGTCTAGAAAGGTTGGTTTTATGGAAAAATATTGGGTTGTGGAGTATGCAAGCCAGATAAGAGTTGTGGTGATTCAATGTCTATTTGAAGCAAGGTTAGAACTTCCAAGAACTTATCTACAGAGGTGAACCTATATGTTGCTCCTTTAGGTTCTTATGATGTCATCCTAGGAATGAAATGGTCATGGAAGCATAGACCTAAAGTTGATTGTCATACTAAAACCATAGAATGCTTAGATGACCTAGGTAACCAAGTGTCTATGCAAGGAACACCTAGAGAAGTAATAATGTGACACATTTTAGTTGTGCAAATGCATAGGGTGAAAAAGAAAGGATGCCAACTCTTTGTAGTGTTCAAATGGATTTGCAGAATACAAGGAATCCATCCTTCAAGATTCTCAAGAAGTTGAAGAAGGAGAAGTAGTGGAAAAAGGGAAAATGGATAT
Source organism: Sequoia sempervirens (assembly GCA_007258455.2). Lineage (NCBI taxonomy): Eukaryota > Viridiplantae > Streptophyta > Pinopsida > Cupressales > Cupressaceae > Sequoia > Sequoia sempervirens. The sequence continues at coordinate 504,376,320 of VDFB02193867.1, read as the reverse complement.
GGAGAAATACCCAATCCTATAGAAATTTGTGTACGTCTTTCCAAATGAACTACCTGGATTGCCTCCTAAGAGAGTATTCAATTTCTCCATGGATATATTCCTTGGATTGGAACCTATATCGAAAGTACCATATAGGATGACCACAATTGAATTATGGAATTAAAGGCACAATGAGAGGAATTGTTGTCAAAAGGATTAATAAGACCCAATGTTTTATCCTGGGGAGTGCCAATAATCTTTGTTAAGAAGAAATATGATACACTACATACTTATGTATATAATATCATTTGCTTATTAACAAAGCAACAATAAAGAATAAGTATCCATTTCCATGTATTGATGATCTCTTTGATCAGATGTGGGGTGTGGTTTTGTTTTCAAAGATTGATTGACGTTATGGATATCACTAACTAAGAATCATAGATGAAGATATTTTTAATAAACTTTCAGAATTAGATATGGACATTACAAGTTCACATTCTTACCTTTTGAACTAAAAAATGCACCAACAACATTCATGAACCTATTGAAAAATGTATTTAGAGATTGCTTGGATAGGTTTATGTTGGTATTCTTGGATGAAATTTTAATCTACTCCAAGAATGAGGAAGAACATCATAAGCATTTGGAGATGGTGTTGCAACAATTGAGAGAACACAAGTTGTATGGGAAACTATCAAAGTGTACCTTTTACCAAAAAGAGGTACAATATCTGAGTCATGTAATCTCAGTAAATGGAATTGCAATTGATCCTACAAAGATTAAAGTGGTATTAGAATTGTCAGTTCCCAAGAGTATACTCAAAGTCAAAAGTTTTATGATTTTTGCTAGGTATTATTGAAAGTTTGTAGAGAATTCTTCAAGGATAGCATTTCCCATCACATATAAATTGCAAAGGAAGGGTGAGAAGTTTGAGTGAATAGAGAAATGTCAAGCAATATTTGATCTACTCAAAGAAAAGTTGACTATGGCTCGAATACTAAAGGTATCAAATCCATATGGTAACTTTATTGTTATTACATATGCATCAAGAAAAGGATTAGTGGATTGTTAGTGTAGGAGGGACGAGTCAGCTTTTGAATCAAGGAAATTAAAGCCCTATGAACAAAATTATGCTTCACATGATTTATCTAGAGTTAGCAATAGTTGTTCATGCACTACAAATGTGGAGATACTATCTATTGGGAAAACCCTTTGAACTCAAGATAGATCAACATGGTCTCAAATATTTGTTTACCCGACCTAATCTTAATACAAGGAAAATAAGGTGGTTAAAACTAATATTGGATTATGATTTCAACATTAGTTATATCAAGGGGAAAGAGAATCAGGTTGCCAATGCTTTGAGTTGTAGGAGGCATATCTCCTCGATGTTGTCAATCCAAACTGACTTTAAGAGTCAAGTTTTACAAGAATCCAAGGGTGAAGATTTCTATGAACAAGTCAAGCAAGAACTATTAGATGATCCTCAAGATCGAAGGTATGAATGGTATCACCTTGAACCAAATGGATTATTGAGATTTCAAGGGAGAATTTATGTATCTAATTCTAGTAAATTAAGGAACTTGGTATGGAAGGAAGTTAACAATGCACCATATTTAGGACATCTTAGTGTCACCAAAATTTTGGTTGATGTAAATCCATTATATTGTTGGAAGGGTATAAAAGGGGATGCTACAAGGTTTGTAGCCAATTACATGGAATGCTAAAGAGTGAAAGCAGAGCATCATCACCCTGTAGGTCTTTTGTATCCACATGAAGTTCCAAAAATTAAGTGGCAAGTCATTAGTGTGGACTTTGTGTAAGGATTACCTATGTCAAGGAATAAGCACAATTCCATTTTGGTAGTGGTGGAAAAGCTCACTAAGATAGCTCACTTTATACCAAGAAGTTTGACTGATGGAGATTCTATAATAGCTTGAAAGTTTGTGCAAGATATTTTTACATTACATGGGATTCCTAAGAAGATTATATTTGATAGGGATGCACGCGTGACATCTAGATTTTGGAAAATCCTATTTTCTACACTTGGAACAAAATTGAATATAAGTGCTACATATCATCCAGAAATGGATGTGTTGAACATATGGAATACTAAGAGGGGGGAAAATCAATATTCCATAAAAAAATTCACATAAAATCCATCTAAGCATTATCACAAATCTAACTAAACTACTAGAGGAAGACATGAAATCAATACAAAACACTAACACACATGAACACCATAATTTGTATGTGGAAAACCCAAAAATGGGAAAAACCATGGCGAGGATTAGCTCACAATATTCTATATCTAGATATAGAATATTATAGGGCTCACTACTAGGACTCACTATCCCTGAAATGTTGATAGCATGAATACAAAAGATGGCTAACTGCCAAGATACAAAAGTGTATGGCTCACTGCCACAAGTGTGAACTAGTGAAGAATGCACCTTCCCTGTATTGGAGTTCAGTTCCGGTGAAGCACAATGCTTGAGTAACTCACTCAACTGCTCATCTATACAATTCACACATATTCATTTTCAACTTCTACCATGTGAACATTCTTCTCTATTCCCCTCTTTCTCACCACACACATCCACACCAAAGAATGTCTTACATATATACATGTGTATCCATGTTTCTTAATTAGGTTGGACTAATTAGAGAAACCTTAATTCAAAAGCCAACTTTTTCAGCATAGACCTAAGAAATATCCCTTTAATATTAATATGTAGTTAGGTCGACCAAAGTTAAACCAAAACTCCAAACATATGTACACTCCATCAAACGTACAACACAAAAACTTGTTAACTTATTGAATTCTCCCTTGGATGCCATCAAACTACTTATCTTCAACATTGCACGATATGATAATTAATTATGAGAGAATGTGGAATCTCCCACAACTAAGTGCAAGATAAAAATTAATTGAAGGTATGTAGAATAGTCTGAACCCCAATCCTAGACCTGCACAAACACAAAGAAAAAACACAATGTTAGATCAATATGCAATTTAGAACTAAGATTCCCCATGAAATTCATCTACAATGCTCAAAATAGGAAATGAAATGAAGAACAAAACAAGAAAAGCTATTAAATCCTATTAAAGCATGCAAAATCTCAATCCCATGGGGGAATTGGTTCCAATTTGATGTGGAAAATGGCCCTTTCCCAATCCCTTGTAAGCTTGATGAAAATTGATCCACTTGATGATGATTAACAATGTGCTTCCTTGATGAAATCTGCAATAACCTAGCTATGATGATGGAGAAATGTTATGAAATGGATGAATTTTCTCTAAATATGAAGATAGTAACTTTTCTCTAAGTTGATGGATTCAAAATGCATAACTTGTGGATCAAAAATGAGAAGAAAAACATCTTATTTATAGAAGAGATTGAGAGAGGAAGAGGAAAAATGGATGAATGTGGGATTAATCAACATCCAATGACCAAGTGCCACTTGTCAAGATGTGAATGGAGGAAGGTTGAGAACATTTTGATGAATGTGCCAATAAATGATATTAGGTGAAATTTCAAATTCATGAAATGACATGTTTGAGGGGGATGAAAATGACTTAAAGGCCACTTGGCTCAATGCACAAGTACATGTAAGAGGAGTTAAATTCTTTGTTGGAAGGACAAATCCACTTGGGGGGATTTTCAAATTTGGAGGAATATTCCCTTTTGATGCCATGCTGAGGGAAATTAGAGGATTTATTACATCAATTAAATGATTTACTTGTGCAAGTTGCAAAAGCTAGAGGATGTGATTGGGAGATTAAGATTAATCATGATTTGATTAATTTAAGAGGGAGATTAGCTGATTTGACCATTTTGACTTAGGCTTTTGGGTTATTTTATATCAAAATGAGAAGAATATGATAAAGACTTAATTAAATAAAGATTTGATTTATTTAATTAAAAGGAAGTGATGTTAGATTAAATAAAACAAAGATTAATTTATTCAATTTAATAGAAATACTTTAGAGATTAAATAAATAAAATTAATTTATTTAATTAACAGAGAGATCACGATGATTTAATCAAATAAGGTTAATTATTCAATCAAAAGAAGATGTTAGGATTAATTAAACAAAAATGATTTATTTAATTAATAAGAAAGAATGACTTAATCAGATAAATTTGATTTATTTAATTAAGAGATGAAATGTGGTAAATTTAATAAAATATAGATTATTCAATTCAATGGTTAGCAAAGAAGAGGATTCAGGATGAAGCGGTGTTAGTAAAATCAAGATTAGGTGTATGAAATCAATTAATACATTTTTTGTCTACATTTTTCCCCTCTTTGAAGAAATGCACCTATTGTGTTGGTTCAAAGAATAATCCTTCCGAGATCAAAATTCAAAAAAATTTAATTTTTTCGGATGCCCCAGCAAAAAGAAGTATACTGGTACACTACCCCCTCAAGAGATCAAGTGAAAAGTTTTATTTGAGGGTTGATCTCTTGAAAAAGAGGTTCAAGATTAGTTTAGCTTGAATGTTTAATGTAGAAAATTTTGATGATGTATAGAGAGTCATTGACCATGGGTAGCCTCATGTATATTTTGATATATTACACACACCTGATACTTGGATAGAAATGTTAGCATTTGAAGATAAAAGAATAAGAAGAATAAGATGAATGACAAGAGGATCCAACAAGTCCATAATCTATAAGACTTTATTAGAGATGAAAATGATGATTATGATGATGATTTTCTTATCAGGAATTGGGATTTTAAAAGGGATATTTACCTTATGTTTGATAACACACATAGGCATGATGCATCAAGGTATAAAGAGCCAGGATGGTGTTGCACCTAGTGTGATGGATGATGAGGTAAAAATAACTTCATCAGTATAATGGTATCAATATGTAAATCTAAACCTTTTAGCCTTAATAACCTTGCCAATTGATTACCTTTAGGAAAAATAAGTGCTCTCTTTCTATGAATAAGCGTACAAACTTTATTTCTTAGAATTGATCCAATTAAACTAACTTATGTTGATTTAATGGTTTAGTCTTCGAGAATTTCATAGGTCAACTCCACTCCTAATCACCATTCCATCTAGAAGGGAAATGAATGCAGATCTTGACACTTTTGAAAACTAGCGAGTGAGCGTCAGAATTCCAGGAGCACACATTTTGGTTGAGTCTTTATAATTCTGTTATTTTTTAGTTTCAAAAACTTTATCGCTCATGCGAAGCCTCTTTAATATTGTATATTATGGGATTTTAAGTCCCTTTTACTATGGGCATTTTGTTGAAAGACTCGATCAACTAAAAAATAGGATTTTTGTTAGTTTCTTTTCATATAAATATGTAACTGATAATGAGAAAGATTATTGTTATGCTTCCAATTTGTCTTTGAGTAAAAATTACCATATGAATATGATTTTTCTTTCCATTCTTTGAATTACTGTGTAATATGGATGCATCTATGGAATGAAGTAATAGAGAGATTTTTCTAGTGCATGTGATCTAAAGTAGCTATAGTCACACCTAAGAGCTAGCCACTCGAGGGTTATAGATAGATATATAGATAAGTATTATGTTTCATATTATGCATTTTCTTTTAGTAGATGATAGTTAGATTTGCATTTCATTTTCATGAGTATATGCTATACTATTAGTGTCAAGCCTGTAGGTTGTAACTGAGTCTGTAGTTTCTGAGCTTAACCATTGAATGTTTGGAGCACCTTTCTTCAATTGATTCTAATTAATGGTTTTATGATTATCAATTGGCTTGTTATCTTCTACATTAGATAAAATTTTCCTAATTTTTGTACATGCTTTACTTCTTCAACAATTTATGCATTCTTTAGATTAATCATTTCCATGCTTTCTAGTTTAATGGTGATGCTTTTCAGATTCTTAGTTTTCTATTTTCTGATTTGAGTTATATTCCCACTTTCTAGATATATGATTTATTGCTTTCCAGATTAGAGGCCCCCTTAGCTTAGAACTCTTATTCAGTTGATTAGTGCTTAAGAGAGACATTGAGATGTCCTCTATTGCATACAGCCATTGGACACTACCTAGTTGATATATTGATGTTTTTATTCACTAAAGTGTTAGGACCTAACGACAACCTACCACTTTTTGGCACTGTTGTTGGGGAGCCCTTTCTCTAGTGTTAGTAGGAGATATCTTGAATACCTCTCTTAGGGATATGAATATATTTTTGGCTTCTTTTATCCATGGTTAGGAAATGAGGCCCCCATGGAAGATTCATACCAAAAAACCCCCAATTGGCGTACCAACAACAAGTAGGGAGGAAGGAAACTCAGACCAAGAACTTACTGAGGAATTGACCAAATAGGGTCAACCCAAGACCTTCCCACATACCCCATAAAGAGAATGAATAGTGGTCAAGGAGCATATTATTTTGCAAAATTTTGAACCTCGTGCCACTGAGAAAATTTTGGAAGAGGATTACATCCCCTCTAACACCATGGGTGACTATAGAAATGTTGCCAATAACCACAACAATGATAACCCTGTGCGCATACACTTATCCTATTGCTAATGATGCAAATGCCAAGATGACCATGAAAAATATCTCACTAGACTTCTTACCAACCTTTCAAAGTTTTTCTACTGAAGACCCTAATTAGTTCCTATTTGAATTCAAAGTCTTGTGTCAAACCTATGACTACAAGAATGATAATAAAAAACTAAAGCTTTTCCCTTCAACTCTGAAAGACTTAGCTATGCGCTGGTTTATGGGGTTAGCTTCTCAGTTGATAACCTCTTGGGATGAAATGGAGCCTATCTTTTTAGAGAAATACCAAACTTACTACAGGGTGAGTGATAGGAAAGAAGAACTGTTCAAAATAAGGTAAAATGAGGATGAAAGTTTAGAAGATTACCTAGATAGGTTTATCTTCTTGTCCAAACGTTGTGGTGGAGAAGTCATAAGTCTCAATACTTTAAAGACCTTATTCCTCAAAGTTCTCGATGATGAATCTCAGAGGAGCTTAGAATTAATGGGAAAAGGAGACATGTCCCAACTGAGACTGGAAGAAATAATAGAATTGTGTCAGAACTTCTCTCGTACTCATGGAGGTATTAGGAAGTTCACCCCCATACGTGGTTCTAATGACATAAATAAACTTTGTGGGGAATTGGCCAACTTCAAGATCACAATTCTTGTCCAACTAAACACCACCATAGACAGAATCAAGGCTAAAACCAAAAATCCTAAGACCTTGTCTATTTATTGCCCTAAGTGTCGAAATAAACATTTTCTACGAGAGTGTCCCTTGGAAAAAGTTGAAAAGATTGATGTTTGTCAAGTATGTGACAAGAATCACCCCACTGATCAATGCGAGCTATTGAATGCCATCAAAAATTCCAAGGAAAGAACAACTCTAGTTGAGGAAGAGGTGAAAATTGTCAACCAAAGAATGAGAGGTAATTTTTCCTATGGCTAGAATTCCAATCCTAACTAGTGGCCCCAATCAAATTGGAATAATAATCAATGGATTGTACCCTAGCCTCAGGCACCACCGCCAGTACCCTCTAATTAGGGAACCTATCCTTGGGGACCACCAGATAGAACAAACCAATCTTGGGGTAACCCTCAGTGGCCTAGCTAGTCTCAACAACAGTGGTACCCTCAAAATCCATTTCCTTAATAGAATCAACCCCAACATTAGTTCTATTCTAGTCCCAGGAGGATGCCTACTCAACATACGCTCTTACCACCTCCCCAGAACACTCAACAAATTGAACAAGTTAACCAACCACCACTTCTGGCACAACAATCCCTAATCCAAAGAACAATCATCCAAATACTCTGATGTATTCTACTGAACAAGATAATGTCACCGAACTCAATGCAATACACTGTGGAAACCTATAGTTGAGGTCTGGTAAAACACTTTCGTAGCTGACAATTGAAGAAATCATAGATGAACCTTTCCATAAGTCTGTTGAGGAAACAACAATAACACCCGTGCCCATAGAACAAACCCTAGACACTACGCAACATAAATTCGACCTGCCATCTGTAGCAGGAGCTATTGGCCTACCTCAGGTGGAGGAGGGTTAGTCTCCAACTAAATTTTTGAAAAATCCCACATCCAAAGAAAAAACCAAAGCCCCTTTTTCAAAGTGATGGAAACTAATTTCTATGAAAGATGCTCTGGAAACAACTTCACCTACAAAAACTACAATAATCCAGTAAATTAAACAACTACAAATTGAAGTTCCATTGTTACAAGTGATTAAAGAGATCCCTGAGTTAAACCACTTGATATCAACACTGTTCATATCAATGGATACCTAGCTGATTTGTTAGTTGGAATAGTCACTGGTTTGAAATATGACGATCAAGGAAGTCCACTCATAACAGTAATAGTTAATGAGGTAGCAATACCCAATGCTTTAGTGGACCTCAGAGCAACCATTAACATAATGACTATTGATGTGATGGAAAAATTAGGACTTACTGATCTACACCCCACAACTATAGTCCTATAAATGGAAAAACAATCCATAGCTATTCCCAAAGTCATCATTGAAAATGTTCTTGTCAAGGTGGATGGGTGGGAATATCTAGTGGACTTCAAAATAATTGAATCCCTTACACCCAAAGATAGTTATCCAATAATTTTGGGATGACCATGGCTGGCTATGGTTGTAGCCAAAATTGACTGTAGGGAGGGAGGAATGACCATTTCCCATGGATCTAATAGCAAACAGTTGCTTTTATATCCTCCTGCTAAGCCTACTAAACATAGTAAAGTATGGTTTGATGAACTAGAAAGTCCTGCTGGATAGGAAATTTTGGCTTCACTGGCCATGGTAGTCATCAAACAACATAGTGAAGAATTAGAGGATGAATAAGAGAATGACGTGGAAAGTATTACAATAGACTCCAACAGTGAAGAGATGTCAGATGTAGAAGAAATCCTAGGACACCCAACCATCATAGATCAAGTAGAATTTGATGATGCTAAGTTTATTGGATTGCCTTTCCCTTTGATGAACTTAGTCCCAAAACCTTGCCATTTCTTTGTAGATGTTGCTCAGTTTCATAAAATTGCACCGCATAGCTATCCCCTTAACACACTGACAAAGACCATTCACACTATCACATCCAATTATCCTGGAGTCAAAACTATTATGTTGCTACTAGGAAAAACTTTGAACATCAATAGTTGGTTGACTGAGATGGAAGAACAAAGACTGTTTGATACCCTAGTGAGTAGATCTAAAGCGTTCACCTGGGACTATAAAGATATGATAGGAATACACCCTAGTGTTTCCACACACCATATCTATACTAAGGATGTTTGACTTGTTCGCCAACCACAATGGAGACTCAATCCTACCCTCAAAGACATCATTAAAATTGAGATTGAGAAAATCTTGTAGGTACGATTCATCTACCCAATTTCTGACAACAAGTGGGTGTCACCCTTGGTTGTAGTTCCAAAGAAGAAAGGGAAGTGGAGAGTGTGCGTATATTATAGGGAGCTTAACAAAGTGACATGCATAGATTATTTTCCCTTTCCATTTGTGGACCAAGTGTTGGATAACTTGGTTGGGAGAAAATATTTTTCATTCTTGGACAGATTTAGTGGATACAACCAGATACAGGCAGCAAAAGACCAAGATAAGATGACTTTTACCTTCCCTTGGGGGACATTTTCATATAGTGTTCTTCCCTTTGGGATATGTAATACTCCTACCACATTTCAGAGGGCCATCCAAGTTATATTTTTTGAGCTAGTAAATGAGTGCATGGAAGTTTATATGGATGACTTCACTGTATATGGTTCAATTTTTTATGAAGCCCTGACAAATCTAAACAAAGTGTTAAAATGATGTGAGGATCATCGGTTTCCCCTTAGTCATGAGAAATGCTTAATCATGGTGGAACAAGGAATAGTGCGAGGACATCATATCTCAACCGAAGCGATTAAGGTTGATTCCAAGAAAATTGAAGTCATACAACTTTAGATCCCAAAAACTCAAACTAATGTCAGGAGTTTCTTATGGCATGCTAGATACTACCAAAGATTCATAGAAATTTTTAGCAAAATTGCTGCCTTGATGTTTTCTTTCCATCAGAAAATTGTTGAATTCATCTAGATGCCTAAGGGTTAGTCCTCATTTGAAATTTTCAAAGAGAAAATCATCTCTTCCCATATGCTACAAGGACCTAACTAGAACCTATCATTTCACATTTATGTTGATGTGTCTGATGACGCCATTGGAGAGGTTCTAGGGCAAGAAGATGAGAATGGAGGGAAATATGATATATATTTTATCAACAAAAATTTTATGCCAATAGAGAAGAATTACACCACAATAGAGAAAGAATTCTTAGCTATAGTGCACACCATCAATAAATTTAGACATTATGTCATAGGATACAAAGTTATAGTGCACACAAACCCTGCAACCATCAAGTATCTCATGAATAAATTGATGGTAAATGAAAGGATAATTATGCGGTTACTCCTCCAAGAGTTTAATGTGACAATTGTTGACAAACCAAGGAAGTACAATGTAGTCGAAGACTTCTTATCCTAGATTAAACATGATGGTGACCGTGCTCCAGTACAAAGAGAAATCCCAGATAAAAATTTGTTCACCATCTCCATTAAAACTCCTTGGTTTTCTGATATTGAGGATTACTTAGCCACCACAAAAGTATCACCTCACTTTTTGATAAAACATAAGAAATGCCTTGTTACAAAGAATGCCCCTTTTAAATGGATTAATGGAATCTTGTTTCGATGTGGACCCAATATCATTTTACGACGATGTGTTAGGACCGATGAGACCTATAGTATCCTTAGGGCATGTCATGATGACCATTCTGGAGGGCATTATTATGCTAAAAGGACAAATCACAAGATTTTTGGAGTAGGATACTATTGGCCTTCAATGCATAAGGACATCAAGAAGTATGTTCATAGGTGTGATGAGTGTCAAAGGTTAGGAAGACCAACTGCATCCAATGAAATGCCCTTGTAGCCTCAGGTAGTCCTTGAACCATTTGAAAAATGGGGATTATATTTTATTGGCCCTATAGACCCCCCTTCACAAGGAAAAGAGTATATTATAGTTTGTACCAACTACATGAATAAGTGGGTGGAACCGTAAGCACTACGCGTCGCTAGGGAAGAGCAGGTAGTAGACTTTCTTTATAACAAAATATTTCTCAGATTCAGGGCTCAAAGAACAATTGTTACAGACCAAGGTCCCCAGTTTATTTTTAAATTCCTATTGACATTCACAGATCACTTCCAAGTAAGTCACAAAAAGTCCTCACCCTACCACTCGTAGGCAAAAAGACAAGTTGAGGTCACTAATAGGTAACTAAAAAATATTTTGACAAAAATGGTTTCCTCGGGAAGGAAAGATTGGGCTAGAAAACTACTAGAAGTTGTCTGGGCCTACAACATGACTTGGAAGTCAACCGCTAGCTATAGCCCCTATGAGTTAGTCTTTGGGAAGAAGCCCCTCTTGCACATTGAATTCAAGATCCATACCCTTAGGATGGCCATAGAATTGGGCATGGATCTTAAATGAGCTCAAATTGAGAGAGTCTTACAACTTAGTGAATTGGACGAGCTCCGTCTAGACGTCTTCCATCAAACTGAATTGGTCCAACAACAACGTAAAGTCTAACATGACAAACATATCAAAGAGAAAGAATTCCATACTAGAGATTGGGCATTATTGTTTGATTCCAAATACAAGGATCATGAAGTGAAACTTAGGACACACTAGCTTGGACCGTATGAGATTTCTGAAGTGTTTGTTAATGATTTGATCTAGTTAAAACCAATTTATGGGGAAACCCAAAATCTTATGGTTAATGGGCATCAATTACACATCTACCATAAACCTGTTAACAAAGAGGAGTTTACAAAAATAGTTGGAATGCAGGGAGAAATCCACTGCATTAACTCTGTTGTGGTAGGGTCAATATAGTTGTTAAAAAAAGAACAAAAAAAAAATCATTTCATTTCTAAAAAATTTCTTCAATTTAGGACTTCATCTTTTGGTGAACCCAATTCTAGCACACCCTGCTATGATGCTTTAAAATTTGCTAGCATAGATGTTGCAATGCTCTGAAATTGTGTTGTAATGCTCTGGAATTCGCACATCATAATGGTTCCATGTATCATCCTAATCATTCATTCTAACACATCACCCAATGGTGCTTTGGAAAGTCAAGGCCAAAGTATCACAATTTTCTTTCTTTCGGCTACATCTTTTCAACGATGCTCTAGAATTATGTTGTTTTCTCTTCCGGCTGCATCTTTTCAGTGATGCTCCAGAATTTTTTTGTTTTCTCTTATGACTACATCTTTTCAATGATGCTTCAAAATTCTACTCGGATGCTCTGGAGTTCTGTTTGGATGTTCTGGAAATTTTGGTTGTTGCTCTGGCTGCATCTTTCGACGATGGTCCAAAAATTTTGGGTGTTGCTCTAGCTTTATCTTTCGATGATGCTCCAGAAATTTTGGTTGTTGCTCTAGCTGCATCTATTAGCGATGCTCCAAAATCCTCAATCTGGTTACTTTGTTGTGATGAAATCTTTTTATAATAATTCTAGAACTTTCTTCTTCTCTACATTCGGTGCATTACTTGATAATGCTCCAAATTTTTCTATAAATTTTTTCTTTCCATTTTTTTTTTATTTTTCCTAAGTTTTGTGCATGCCCATCCTTTAATGCCACTTCGATATCTACCCCCTTATGATTATTCTGCCACATCACATCAAATATTTCCATAATAAATAAGATTATTATGACACCTTTTTTTCATAATAATTTATGTCATTACTTCAACCATCCCATCCATGCCATTATTATCTGCTACCACCCTCACTAACCATATGACTATCCAATTACGTCAGCACAGGTAAGTGACATTTGATCTAATGACAAGATGTAAGGTATGTGCAAATTTATTTATTAAAAGGGTTAGTATTTATTTTGAATAAAGGTTAATTAATTTGCATGATCTGTTCCCCTTGTAGCTTTGAAACTTGTTCCCTTTACACAATTGGTGAGAATATGGCAGTAGTCGTAATTCCCCATGGAAGGTCATCATCATTGTGTAGTAAGGTGACAGGTAAGCTGGTAATTAATTCTTTCCTCATCGAGTATATCAACGTAGAACTCTTTTTCCATTTTTAATTTAGACAAGCAAGCATTCCAAAGTTTTGTAAAATTTCACTGAGAAACAAAGGAAATGGGAGGCACTAAGAAAATTTTTGAGCCAACTTCTATAGTGCCATTGTTGGCATTAAGCAATATAACATCTTTATTTCAAAGGGTTGGATGGCTGGACTTCATGAAACAATTTGAAGGGCACATAGAGTAGCTAGTGAAGGAATTCATTGAGAATTTTGTAGATGGGAAGACTATGGTGAATGGAAAACCATTCTGGGTAAGTACGAAATTCCTTGCTCATCTTTCTGGTATTAAGAATAAAGGAAATCATTTTAATGAAAATACCCACGTCCCTTATCAAAAGTTAATAGATTTTTTCCATAGGGAAGGGGAACCCCAACTTGTAATGACCATAAACACCAGGGGGTAAAATAAGTGAATTCATAGAATGTTTATTCCAGAACCCTGGAGGTTTGATGCATCCTGGATTATCAAATATTTCACTTGTGAGGGACAAATGACTATAGTAGTGGGACCCCCTTTCTTCCTGCTGACTCATTTATGCCACAACATTGTGGACCCTAATCTTAGGGAAAATTTACCAACTTTTTTCTGCCATTTAGTCACCTCTATGATAGAAAAGTATAAATTGGGATGGGCCCCCTTAAACATCATGGTTTGATACAGTTAATATGTAAACACCATTTTTGTAATAAGAAAGAGAATATGTGGCAAAGGTTTCTATGAAAATTTGAAAATGAAGAGCTAGGGAGGTCACTTGAGGAAGGGGAATCTTCTAAACAAAAGGAGCAACTTGTAGAAGAACCCTCCTCTAAAGAATTAGGCGCCCCTGAATCCCAATATTCCTCCATGGATTCTAGCGGTGATGCATCAAAAACCTTTCCAGATGAATTACAAACCCTAAGACAAGAAGGGGAGGTGGGAATTGTGCATTCCAGAGAAGAGGAGGAACCCCCTCAAAAGAAAAAGAAATGAAGTAAAGTTGTTTTTCAAATAACTTCTCCTCTATGGAGGAGTAAACGGTTATCTTCAAGGACTAGTGAAATTGAACCCCAAGATATAGGAAGTACTTCAAAAAGGAAAAAGGTCAGGACTCCAATAAAGGTGGTAGAAATTGATAGTCCACCTGATAACGAGGAAATAGATGAAGCAGAAGAGCAAGGGGATGAACTTCCCAGTGAAAAGAACAAAGAAACCTTATCACCTAAAGAATAGAAAAGGGAAAGACCACAATCACCACACTCAGAGCATAATGAAGATGAACTTATGGGAGGATTCTCTCCTTTCCTTGACAGGTTGGAAAGTATACCTAAATTTGTGGAAAGAGTGCCTCAGGAAAGTCCTCATGCATCTTTCTGTATGGATACCGATGAAGAAGAAGACATACCTCATATTGGTGGAGAAATTCCTTACTCCTCCTTACTTGAAGAAACTGAAGAAGGAAGTATACCTCATACTGAAAATACATAAGAGATAGAAGAACTGCTTCCTAAGAGCACTGAAACAAAAAATGCGCCCCATATTGATGAAAAAGTGGAAGAAGTGCCTCATTCATCCCTTCCTAAGGAAAACAAAGAAGAAAATGTGCCTCATCCTGATGAAGAAATCCCTCACGCATCCTTCTCTATGGACTAGGGGATGAAGAATCTAGTTAGAGAAATGAGGAATTAGAAAAGAAAAAGATAGAAATTGAAGGGTTAAGAGCTAGGTTGCAAGATGACGAAGCACAAATTAATCAACAGAAAGAAGAAATTGAGGCGCAAACAACCATTTTACTTAAAAGAAATCAGGAAGTTTTCAAATTGACTGTGCAAATGGAGGAAAAATACAAGCTTATTGAGCAACTGTAATTCCAGATCCAACAATGAAATCAACAGGGTAAGCAGAATCAGGATGCTCTATGTGAAAAAGAAAAATGTATTCAAGATTTGAAAAATAATTTTATGCAATTATTCAGTGCTTTTGAAGAAAAAAAGTATCGACATGAAATTGAGTTGAATGCCTCTATGAGTAAAACTATGGAGCTAGAACAAATTTTGTAGGAGAGTGACACAACCAATTATGGAATCAAAAAGGATACAAATTGAACCTATTGTTATAGACTAGTTTGAAGTACGTATTCCCCCAATGCTAATGAAATTGATAGAGAATTGTTACCTCTTGAAGGATGTGGAATTTGAAAATAATAGGTTAAAGAGGGAATTAGTCATGTTAAAATAATATTTCCATTAGGCAGATAGGGGTAAGCAGGATGCCTATGAAATTGGTGAAATGTTATTAGCCTGTAGAAGACCATCTAGGTTGTACTCCATGTTTCTTAATGAGAATATTTTAAGAAGGAAGTTGCAAAGAATTCACCAAAAACAACCTCATGACCCTGATGTCAAGGAATTTGTAAAATTATTTATTGAGTCACTCCTTGAATAACAAAATTTGTTGTGTGAGTTCTTTGTGCACAATTTTCTCTTAGAAAAGGATACAAATTTATGTATTAAATTATTTGTGGGAGAAGTAGAATTAATATCATTCCTTTCCACTATGAAAATCAACTTCATTGGAAGACAGATCTAGAGAGTATGCTCAGGAAGAAAATATTGTAGGGTTGCAAATGAGATACCCTCATAGGAAGCCTCTCTCTTTCAAGAAACAATTTATGGGTGTCAAGAGTAAACATGAAGTATAGGTTAAATACAATAACAATCTCAAGTTGTGTCATGATTACTTTCAAGAACAAGGGACACATTTAATAGGAACAACATGGCATGCATGTGAAGAAAGGAATACTGCTCTTCCCACGCATCTTAAAAAGAGAAATAATTTCACCTCTTAATAAAATATGGTCCTATGGAAGAGTAGTAGCTTTGGCCAAAATTTTGGAGGAATTAAGGATCAACTAGATTGGTATGAGGTACATACCTCCCTTTCTTCTTTCACCACCACCTTCAGTATATACCAATCTGGACCAGAGTGAGGATAGTTTTTCTAGGTGAAGACAAAGGGTCAATTTTCATTAGGGATTCTTAAGGAACCCAAAGATATTAGACATAGAGGCAGATGATGTGTATGATCTTAGTTCTAAGTATGAGGAAATTAATAGAAGAAATGATGGGTAGGGGACACACTAGAGAGCAGGAGGACTTGCTCTGACTTAGGAAGGGGAGGAAATGATGAGGTAAAAATAACCTCATCAGTAGAATGGGCTCAATATGTAAATCTAAACCTATTAGCCTTAATAACCTTGCCAATTGATTACCTTTAGGAAAAATAAGTGCTCTCTTTCTATGAATAAGCGTACAAACTTTATTTCTTAGGATTGATCGAATTAAACTAACTTATGTTGATTTAATGGTTTAGTATTTAAACATTTCGTAGATCAACTCCACACCCTATCACCATTCCAATTAGAAGGGAAATGAATGTGGATCTTGACACTTTTTAAAATCAGTGAGCAGGTGTTGAAATTCTAGGAGCACACGTTTTGGCCGTCTTTATAATTATGTTATTTTTAGTTTCAAAAAATTTATGGCTCATGCAAAGCCTCTTTAATATTTTATATCATGGGATTTTAATTCCCTTTTACTTTGGGCAATTTGTTGAAAGAATCTATCAACTGAAAAATAGGATTTTTGTTAGTTATTTTTCATATAAATATGTAACTGATAATGAGAAAGATTATCGTTATGCTACCAATTTGTCTTCGAGAAACAACTACCATATGAATATCAGTTTTCCCGCCACTCTTTCAATTAATATGTAATATGGATGCTTCTATGGAATGAAGTAACAAAGATATTTTTCCAGTGCATGTGATCTTAAGTAGTTGTAGTCACACCTGAGAGCTGGCCACTCGAGGGTTATAGATAAATAGATAGATAAGTATTTTGTTTCCTATTCTACATTTTCTTTTAGTAGATTATAGTTAGATTTAAATTTCATTTTCATGAGTATATGTTTTACTGTTAGTGTCAAGCCTACAGGTTGTAACTGAGTCTGTAGTTTCTGAACTTAACTGTTGAATGTCCAGATCACCTTTCTTCAATTGATTCTGATTAATGGTTTTATGATTAGCAATTGGCTTGTTATCTTCTGCATTAGATAAATGTTTCCTAATTTCTTTACATGCTTTACTTCTTCAAAAATTTATGCATTCTTTAGATTAATCATTTCCATGCTTTCTAGTTTAATGGTGATGTTTTTTAGATTCTTAGTTTTCTATTTTTTTATTTGAGTTATTTTCTCGCTTTCTAGATAGATGATTTATTGCTTTCTAGATTAGAGGCCCCCTTAGCTTAGAAATTTTAATTAGTTGATTAGTGATTAAGAGAGAAGTTGAGATGTCCTCTATTACATACAACCGTTGGACACTACCCAGTCGATATATTCATGTGTTTATTCACTAATGTGTTAGGACCTAACAACAGCCTGTCAATGGACTTTGACTTGACAATCAGATAGGAGTATTGTTCACACCTGACATATGAAACATCACTTAAAATGAATTTCAGATATTCCAAACATCTTATACCAAAACGTAGAAAGGAAATCCTTCCAATGTGGTTAGCAAGACACCTAAAACATCCTTCGTACACCCAAATAAAGCATGCATGACCAAGTTATATTACAAGAATATCCAACAAGAACAATAGATAAAAAGATAATGATCAATTCCCCATTCCTTTCTCTCTAAATCCTTTTGTTTGGACATCATTGAGATGTCATTGAGATGAGTGCAAATAAGATAAGCCAAAAGAAAAAGATAAAGTAAACAAACAAGCTAATGTTCATACCACTAGCCAAGACTAAACTATGATGATTCCTGATGTTGATGTCCATTATAGGAAGGATTCATCCTAGGACATGATGTTATCAGATGATTGATTTGGGACTGATTGGGTGATAGGCTATTGACACAAAGAGTTGACCAACTTGTTTACGTACTGACCTAGACTTGAGACCTTGACGATTGAGTTTTCACTTTTAACTTGCTAGACTTGTTTCCGATAGTTTCACCAAAGGTTGAAGATGATGATGATTTATTATGAGTGATGTTTATTTCGGGTGAAATCGAGATGGGGAGGGATGAATTTTTTGAGTTTTTTTAATGTTTTTGATGTTTTTGAAATTTTTTGAGGTTGTTTTTGGTATTTTTGAGATTTTGCAAATGTTTTTATTTTCAAAATTTCCAATGTTTTGAGGTTTTCTAATATTTTATGAATGTTTTTTGGATTTTGTGTCTTTTTAATGTTTTTGTGTTTTTGTGTCTCAGGGGCTGATCAAATATTAGCCTTTCCTATGTTTAAGCTCAAAAACGGCGTAGTTTGGATACCATGTTTTTGACGTTTTCTATTTTTATGAATGTTTTTTTATTTTGATATGATTTTGGATGTTTTTGGATTTTCTTGGTTTTTTGTGTGATTTTGACATTTTGGATATGTGTGACAATATCAGTGCTCTATCTAGGATTTTGTTGAAAACATTGATGATGATAACATTGTTGAGGATGCACAACAATGCAAGGATAGTGTTAAGCAACACAAGGATTAGGATGGACATCCCAAGATGACGATGGATTGAAGATGATAACATTGTTGAGGATACACAACAATGTAAGGGTAGTGTTAAGAAACACACAAATTGGGAATAATATCCCGAGATGATAATGGATTGACTGGATTTGATTGATCAAGATTTTGAAGCTTGATTTGGAACAAGATTTGTTTGAATGATTTGATGCAATGTTGAAGTGCAAATTAGATGTGACTGATATTGATTGTTTGGATTGATGTTTGATGAAAGATAAAGCTTGATAAGGAACATCTTCTTGTCAAAATATTCCATGGGCTAGTGATCTATATTTTTGGCTCACAAATTCTTGACCAATTTGATTTTATTTTTTCCAATGTTTGGATCACCCCATAAGTTGGAGGATATAGATCAAGATTTATTACCGAAGCAAGATTTAAATTTTTTCCCCCAGTGTCTAGCAATGTATGGAATTCCATGGGTGGATGCTTGGATAGGTGTGTAGATGGATGGATATGGATTATCTTGCAATAAGATAAGGTGTTCGAATAGAGGAATGCTTCATTGGATAATGGTTCATGGTTCAGATAATGTTGGGTTGGATAGGATCAATGAAAATGACCCATGTCAAGATGTTTACCATAAGTAAGTGCAAAGTGTGCACCAAAATTTTTCAAGATCAAGATAACTTGGACTATGGATGCATAATGGATTGGATAAATGGTTCCTGGATGAATGGATTTATTGTGGATGAGATGGATGGAATGCTGGAGTTTATTATGGATGGGATGAGATGCTTTCACCTAAAATGGTGCACGTAGATGCTTGATTCTACACATTATGCTTTTTTGCCAGGTTTTCATCATGGTACTTTTCCAAAGTGCCACCATAGTGGTTTTTACTAGAGGACAATTTTTTTCTTTACTATTTTCAATTATTTTTCTGATTTTTTATTTTTGGATTTTTTAATTTTTTTTTATATTTTTAATTTTTTTCTGAAATATTTTAATCTTATGTTGAACCATTTGGTGGTGTTGATTTAGATGCTTCTATCATGATGCGCCATCAATATCCTTCTTGAATAAGTTTCTTTTCTAAGATACATGCACTTGAATGCAAATTTTGAGATTCCTGATCTGTTTTGTTGATGTTGGAGTTAACTTTGTCTCTGTGTGCACATCGCAATAAAGTGCCTTATGAATCCTTATGATGAAGGGTGGCTACCAATACATGGTCAATGTGAGAATTGAATATCATGTGTGGAGGCATGGATGGCATGTTTTTAGGAATAAAAGATGGATTGGTTGATAGTTTGGAACTTTTGACTCTCCAAACTTGGGAAGATGAGCAATGATGGGTGGGTACGAAAATGTGCATGGAATTACGACCAACTACTTGATATACTTTGTATGTCACTTGAGAAGCCTTCTTTTTCCTTTGTGGACATCTTTGATAGATAAATTTTCCCTTTTTTTATTTTTCCCCATAGTTTCTTTGACTAATGGAGTTTGATAGGGATAATCTTTCTTTGTATTCTTTGGTATCCATGTGTATTTGATTTGTCCATTATGCTTCCCAACATCTTTTGATTTAATGATTTTCTTCTTGTTTTTATTTACATCCTTCTTTTGATGTTGGTCCCAATTTGTGGATGGGGTGATGGGTGGATAAAGATTCATGATGTGGCTAGTTGTAGTATTGGCATCGGTTTCATCACAAGGATTCTTCGTGCTCCCTATGTTGAAATTTTCTTGAGACATAGTTTCCCCTAGTATGGTGGTAGTAGCACCTTTGTTCTTTAAATATTCTTGTTTTGAGATGTCTTTTTCAGTAAGCATTCTCTGATAAATGATCATTGCAAATGACATTATTTCAATTTGCTGCTTTGCTGACTCTGGAATATACTATTTTTTCTGACCTATTTCCTTGAGTGGATAATGTTGGATATCTTCATACATGATGTCCTTCTAGTCTGAATTTGTGATATATCTAATCCTAATGTTGACAACTTAGTTTGATTGTAGGAATTAATAACCTGGTCTTTTTGTGTAATAATGTAAGGAGTAAAGGAATCATGTTTTGAATGAAGATCATCTATGTGTCCATCCATAGAAAGCATCTCATGGAGGAGTATGTTCTATGCGGATATGATCATCTTGTATAGATAGGAGAGTGTCCATTAGAGCATTGTAGTAGCTTGGAGATACAAATTTTTGATCTCAATGATTAATTTTGGAAATACTTTTGACATGCTTGAGATCAAGTTCTTGACATGGTTCAGTTTCAAAGGATGGATTGTTTATAAAAGGTTCTTGGATATCTTCATTAGCCATAGGAATCAACTCAATATCCTCTTGATCTTTGAGTGAACTTGGGTCAAATGTTGAGTTGATTATTCCTTTAGTATCTGTAACCATGAGGTCAAAGGATGTCAATATATCTTGGGAAGGACCATTGCTAGACTTTGGTGAAAGATGTTGATCATGATTTGGAATAAATTCTTGAGATATGTTCTCTAACTCATTAGGTGATGTAGAGACATTTTCAACATGATCATTGGTTGATGGGTCATGGATTATGTCAATAGGATCAAATAACTCTAACACTCCTTGAAATAGATCATTGTCAAACATTGTTGAAGGATTTTGATGACTAAAAAATTACTCTTGATGCATGTTGATTTGATCATCGGATGAGGTAGAAACATCTTCAAGGGGATCATTAATGGATAGATCTTCATCATTTTTTTCAACAATTATGGTGGAGAGATTTTCAATGCTATTAATAGTGGTTGAATCTTGATCATTGTCCCCAATAGTTATTATTATTTGACCAATCAGGTCTTGGATGAGATTTTTTAGTTGAATACAATCTAATATTGTGTGTCCCTTTATTTTTGAAAGGTGATTTTCATTGTACCATGGTGGTTTCACTAAGGGCTCTTCATAGTTTTCATAGGTGGGAATTGTCATGAGTTTTTCCTCTACCAACTGTTGCATGATCAATTCGATGGGTTCCCCAAGCAGTGTGTATTTTTTATTTGTTACCTTGTGAGAATTTTACTTTAAATTTACCTTGTGGTGATTGATCTTCGAAATGTAGTGATTGATCTTCAATATGTGGAGGTTGGGTTTGTTGTTGATGTTATTGATCTTGATATCCAACTTCTTGACATTGGAGATATTGTTCTTGATGTGGTTGTGGACACAACTCAATGCTTTGATGGCATGCTTCAACCAATGGAAGAGTGTATTGATTTTGGAGTGAATATTTCTCTTGGCTCAATAATTCAATTAGTTTGGCAAGTGAAGCAAGTTGATCTAGCAAAATTTGATCCTGATTTTGATTTTCACTCCCTTGATATAGTTGATTCTTTTGTTCAAGAAGATTTGTAATGTGTACTTGTGGTGTTTGTATGGGATCATGGACAAGTTGATTTTTGACAATGTTATGATTTGGGATGATGTTTAGATTTGGCATGATAGGTTGGAATTGAACATTGTTATGGTTGGGAATCACATTTCCTTGATTTAGGTAACTTTGATTTTGCATGGTGTTACCTTGACTTGGATCAATACATGGAGTCGTTATTATTTTGTTTAGACTTTGAACAAAATTTTTATAATTCACAAACATATTTATCCCAAATTTTACCAAGTGTGGATTTGAAATATTCATGTTTGGTAAACTTGTACTTGGTATATTCACATTTGGCATGTATGGATTTGGTTGGATGATGTTGTTTTGTGGAAGACTCATGCATTAAGTGTTTGGTTGATAGATTTGTAGGTTTGGACTTGGATTTAAATCTACCATCGGGAAAGGTGTTCCAAACTTTTGACTGTGCATACTCACATTTTTGTACCATTGAGGTTTGTAGGGGATAATGATCCCATGTATGGATTGTATAAATGTGAGTTTTGATAATCCATTGGTTTTGTAAGGCCTTGATAGTTTGGTTGACTTATGTCACTCATGATGTATGGAGTAAGTTTATATTCCATTTTCATCTTGTGTTTTGACCTTGTTGACTTCTAAGGGATTTAGGACCAATGATGAGATGAAGGATGAAAAGGGTAAATGATACGGGTGTTGAACTTTTAGGAACCTTGGAGGGATACTAGAATTAAGTACTTTTGGATTTTTTTATTTTGGATTTGATTTGGGTAATGGACTCATAAACCCCAAGATGTTGGATGCTATCTTGGAATAAACTTGTCCACAAGGTGATAATTTAACAAAGAGTATGAAGAAGGATGTATCTACACATAGTCAAACAAGATGATTTTGATTTAAAGGATTTTCCAAAAGTCTAGTATGAATGATTTTTCCAATGGTTCAAAAAAAATTTGGGATATGGGATTTGATTGATGTTTGAGATGGATGAAATGATTGGTTGTTTTGATCCTAAATGCACCTAAGAAAATTTTTTTTTACAAGACCAAGGTCTTGAATAACATGCTTTTCCCTAAGAGTAATTCAAACCAAAAGATCAATGTTTGCTCAAAAGACCATAAGACAAAATATAAACAAGCACATGTGTGGGGTTCAATTGATTTCATCTTGATTAATGAATTTATTTTACCACAAACTCTCTTGATTAAGTTTCAAATTGAATGTCTATGTCTCAATTTCTTTTCATCCCACAAGGTCCATTATGTGGAAATCAAGAGAATCAAGGAGATAGTTCCCTAATGTTGACTTTAGTGAGAGAAAATTGAGATATAAACCCAAGTACTTAGATTCCTCTAAGGATAGAATCCCAAGGGCAAGCAATAGCACTTGAATTTTGTCAAAGGTATTTGATCTTCCTAAAGGGTTTGAAATTTGATGCTCATGTTGAATGTTTGTTTTTCCAATGTTTTCGATCAAGCAAAGTGTTTTTTTTCCAAGAAATACACAATCCTATGGATGAAAGACATTATTTGTTGGGTTCCCACTTAGATAAATCTAGCTACGCCTACTCTTAGAGGATGATTAGATGCTTGACCACATAGGCTCCCCCTTATAGTGCACTCTCTTCTCAGGTTAGCCAAGCATCAATACCCATGAAACTCCCATGGCATACTTTTCATCTCTACCAAGAGCCATAAAAACATGGGGCGGATTTAGAGGTCCAACCTCTTGCACCAAAAAATAGATAAGGGCTTTTGGCCTTTATACAAAAGATTCTAGTACCTGGGCATTCTGTTCATGGGGGATAATCCATGTGGTGAGAGACCATTGTTTCCCTTCTCATCAGAACAATCCTCATGATGCTTTCCTTTCCTCAAGTACCTACACTTATATATTGATTGGAAGTTGCTTGGCTTTAGCATGTTCCCAGTTGGGTCATTCCCTTGGGTGATTACCTTTTCCCACAAGGTAGGCACTCTAAGATAACACAAAAATGAGAAAAAAAATCCATAGTTTGATCAATCTTTGTTGAGAAATAAAGAGAGAACACACACAATATGTTCCACTACCACTCGCAAGATTTGTCCAATTTTAAACCCAAATTGAAGTGTGGATGCAATCACCTACACAACTTAATATCACAAAAATCCTTTCGATTCTCAAGATCAGCGTGAGGCATGAGATAAGCGTATACATATTTTATATGATATTACTTTGGGTAGGTGATTAAAAAACATAGAAGCACATGTTCATTTTATTCCTTTCAAAGCAAGAGTGAATTCTTTTTAAGCACCGAAAGGAAAGTGAAAGTTGCTTGTTCAATTGTTAACCTTTAAAAACAATCTAGTAAATTTTCCTAAGGTTCTTTTTAATCCTTTTGTCTTGTTCCTTTTAAACCAAAATTGAAATCTATTGAGTCCTAAAAGCATGAAAGATAGAGAATACTTAGGAGAGGAATTATAATTTCTCCCAAAAGTGTTCAAAAACACTTGATACAACAAAGAGATGATGTTATAGTTCAAAATTTTCCTTGCTTCTCCATTGACTCCACCTATAAAGACTGATTAGTCCAAGAAACATAGAGACAGAAAATAGGTTAATAGCTCAAAATAATCAAAGGAAAAAAAGGAACATGTCAAAAATAACTGGAAATTAACTTTTTACCCCACCCCAATGGCACAACCTGCATATGCATCGCAATTTGAAGAAATTGGTAGTGCTATATGGCACTGCTAGGACTGAAAGTGGTGCTTTGTAGCAGGTACAAAGAGCACAATTGTGATGCTATATTGTCAAGCAACGTTGTTTGAAGTTTGGAAATCCAGCGATAGAAAAATGGCCTAGAGTCAGAGTTTGAAAATTTGAATTTCTAGGTAGGAAGACCTCAATGACAGAGTTTAGAGTTTTCAGTGTCGTTGTATGGCATCACTGGACTAGTCAACATCGTTGTATGGTGCCGCTAGACTGATAGTGGCACAATTTCCTATAGACACAAAAGTTAACAAAAAACCATGAAATTTTTGAGAAAAATGTGTTGAAATCTTCAAGTTGTTCCCTCCTTCTAGCACCAAAATGTGAACCCCAATCCTAGACCTAGAAAAATATAAAGAACAAACACAATCTTAGATCAATATACAAGTTAGAACTAAGATTCCCCATGAAATTCATCTACAATGCTCAAAATAGGAAATGAAATGAAGAAAAAGAAAAAAAAAGCTATTAAATACTATTAAAGCATGCAAACTCTCAATCCCATGGGAGAATTGGTTCCAATTTTATGTGAAAAATGGTCCTTTCCCAATCCCTTGTAAGCTTTATGAAGATTGATCCACTTGATGATGATGCACAATGTGCTTCCTTGATGAAATTTGCAATAACCTAGCTATGATGATGGAGAAATGCTATGAGATGGATGAATTTTCTCTAAATATGAAGAGAGTAACTTTTCTCTAAGTTGATGGATTCAAAATGCATAACTTGTGGATCCAAAATGTGAAGAAAAGCCTCTTATTTATAGAAGAGATTGAGAGAGGAAGAGGAAAAATGGATGAATGTGGGATTAATCAACATCCAATGACCAAATGCCACTTGTCAAGATGTGAATGGAGGAAGGTTGAGCACATTTTGATGAATGTGCCAATAAATGATATTAGGTGAAATTTGAAATTCATGAAATGAAATGTTTGAGGGGGATGAAAATGACTTAAATGCCACTTGGCTCAATGCACAAGGACATGTAAGAGGAGTTAAATGCTTTGTTGGAAGGACAAATCCACTTGGAGGGATTTTCAAATTTAGAGTAATATTCCCTTTTGATGCCATGTTGAGGGAAATTAGAGGATTTATTAAATCAATTAAATGATTTAGTTGTGCAAGTTACAAAAGCTAGAGGATGTGATGGGTGAGACTACGATTAATCATGATTTGTTTAATTTAAGAGGGAGATTAGATTATTTGACCATTTTGACTTAGGATTTTGGGTTATTCTAAATCAAAATGAGAAGAATATGATAAAGACTTAATTAAATAAAAATTTTGATTTATTTAATTAAAAAGGGAAGTGATGTTAGATTAAATCAAACAAGGATTAATTTATTCAATTTAATAGAAAGAATTTAGAGATTAACTAAATAAAATTGATTTCTTTAATTAACAGAGAGATCATGATGATTTAATCAAATGAAGTTAATTATTCAATCAAAAGAAGATGTTAGGATTAATTAAACAAAAATGATTTATTTAATTAATAAGAAAGAATGAATTAATCAAATAAATTTGATTTATTTAATTAAGAGATGAAATGTGATGAATTTAATCAAATATAGACTATTCGATTAAATGGTCCACAAATAAGAGGATTCAGGACAAAGCGTTGTTATTAAAATTAGGATCAAGTGTATGAAATCAATCAGTACATTTTTTATGTCTACAAATAGAATATTGTCATTCATATCTCCCAAATGCCTTCATATATCATCATGAAACTCCAAGGTAGAATACATATTGTAGACCCAAAATTGTGCACAAAGTCTTGTAATTATCTTTTACTGAGATAGAATCCAGACCAAAAAACCAACGTATAGAGTTAGTGTAAAAGCATAGCACTGTTCACAACCCATACACCCTAGTTAGTTGAAACCATGTCAAAGTATGCAACTAATATCAACGTAAATCATGTTATCATCTTCTGAGCAGATCATACAAAAATACGATAGTCCGGATCAAAATATCGGATCCACAAACATTCATAACCAGAGCAACAAAATACTGGAAATCAACAAAATTCCATTATTTGTTGACATCCATGACAACTTATAAATTTCCAACAATCTCCCCCTTTTCCATTGATGACAACACATAATGTGAAAACCATCAAAAATACCTCTTCCTAACTTGCACACAAAACCTTTCAATTTCCTCTTTGTTTTAACATGATGCTTCTCTCATTCTCCCCCTTTTACATAAATGGAAAAGGAAAAAGGAATTTTAGTGCATTAACAGTCTATTTGCAAATATGAATACTCCCCCTTAGGAGTACATTCCAAAATTAATGATGATAAATTACTAATTGGAGGTGGTAGATGACTGAAGCTATCTAAGAATCCTCGTCCATGAGGATCTCCCTTCATTCCAAAGCTTTGTTTCCTCTATTAGAGTGCTACATAGATAATTGAGGTCAATTAAAGTATCATTTCTTTCAACCATAGTTTTAGGAGAAGCATAAGAGTTCAAAACCCTTTCAGTAACCAAACAAAAATGTATTAGATGGGAGCACACTTAATCTTGATTAGATCTTTGAGCTTCCCATACATCTCAATCAACTTTACTATTTCTTTGTGTGATGCAAGGTATTCTTCATGTATTCTTGGCAAACCATACCAAGTTTGATCATCCAAACTAAGAGCAAGGTCAAATGTGTTAGATGCAAACTTAATCTGGGTTTCAATCGTGCTCTCAACATCCTTGAGCCTTTGAATTGCATCAGGCCAAGACCAAGAGAATGTGAATAAACTCTTAATTTCTTCCTCACAATCTTGAATATTCTTGAGTTTATCAAGTGCCAGGCTATGAGTAGACTTGCACTTATCTACAATTTCCAACAATGTTTTTCTTTCAACCCAAGAGACCATGTCACTTACTGCTTTGCT
Organism: Sequoia sempervirens; assembly: GCA_007258455.2. Classification (NCBI taxonomy): domain Eukaryota; kingdom Viridiplantae; phylum Streptophyta; class Pinopsida; order Cupressales; family Cupressaceae; genus Sequoia; species Sequoia sempervirens. The sequence continues at coordinate 504,348,593 of VDFB02193867.1, read as the reverse complement.
CTTTAAATCATTGAATCTATCAGTTAATACATTTGATATTTATTTAACAAAACTAGGAGCTACTTGAAGATATGTCCTACTTCTAGCCAATTGCTTGAGTCTCCTAGGAGCAAGGTCCACCTGAGTAAATAGGGCATGAACCACATCTGCTTCCTTCTTTTCTCCTATGGTAGGCTTTGGTTTACCATAGACAAACTAGACTCTTTAAGATATTTAGCTACTTCAATGTAGGTTCCAAACCTAGGTGTGTAGAGATCCCATGTGCTATTAACCAACAATTTAATGTAACCAACAATATAATCCTTCTCAATTTCATACCCAAAATTAGGTAACCATGAATTCCTTGGTTCAAATGCCTTGATGATGTAGTTATCAGAATTTACAAAAAATATTATATCATCCTTATTCTTTGAAACCAATTCTCTTGAAATTCTCCTTCTTTTGTTCAATTTCCTTTGAAACTTTCCAAAAAATGCACCAAAATCATCTTCTTGAGATCCTACGCCCCCAATTTTTTTCATAAGCTCCTTAATCTAATGAGAAACTGGTCTAGTATTCTCCCAACTAACTTCTCCTAATCTAGGAATCTCCTTCATAAAGTAGAAAATAAAGCATAAAACCAATGTACCATATCTCAATGTACCTTTCTTCTTGAAATCTCTCAGATTCTCCAATAGTTATTGTTGTAGCAACTCACAAAGATCATATTTAGTTCTATTTTCAACCATATCCAATGCAAGATCAATTGCGATAGTTGAGACATCATTGTCACCAATAATCATTTGTGAAATAACTAAGCTTGCACATTGAACTGTTGGGTTGGAGATTCTAGCAAATGCATTCCTTGTTAAACCATTTTCCCTATCAAAGTTACAAACAAGAGTTGGTCCGAAAGATGATCCTCCAATAACTTCCTTTATTACATCATTGGATATCATGTATGCTTCATTAATCCACAAAATATCACCATTAAATTTTCTAAGTGCCATTTTGATGCATCTTCCTTCACTACTAAAGTCTAGAAAATTATTCCATACATCGAATTTCATTTATGAAAGAAGATTGTACTCTGGTTTTAGGGTAAAACCATTTCTAGTTAATTCTTCACTCCACAACATGTCAACTTTTATATGACCAAATTCTTCCAATTATCCATGAATGTATTCTCTAACATCTTCAATCGATATGACACCAAGAGGAATATCCAAAAAAGCACCCAAAAGATCAAGTTCCAAAGATTTAACAACATGCATCTTGTACTCCATTTCTAGTCTTTCTAAATTTTTTATAAGCTAGGGAAAATCCATTACATACAAGATACCACAAGTAATTCAGAAGAAGAGGTGACATTAACTCACCTTTTCCTTTTCTACCAAAGCCAAATTCAAAATTTCCATAGGATAAAATTGCTCTGGTTTCTTCAAGATTCCTCTTCATGCTTCTCCTTGCATAAATGCTTCTCATTGAATGTATCTTCCTAAACATATTTGAATTTATTCCTTTCATCCCAATTTCTTCTACAATTAATGCTTTAGATCACAAGTAGATCACCTCAAAATTTGTGAAAGCTTTCATCCTTTCAAATTTTGCTAAATACATTCTTCATACATGTGTGACTACAAATTCCTTTCACATGAATTCTTGAGTTCATAACCTTAACAAATGTATTTTTGTTGTTATTTGACATCAAAGGAGGGGTTGATAAATTTTCTAATTAATGCTCCCCCTTAGCCAAGTTTTGAATTAATTTTTGAGTGACGTATCTGCATCAGAAGACGACACATAAACAAATGCTTCTGATTCTGCTTGACTTTTGGATTCTCCTTATTTTCTCCATATTCTCTCCATCTCTTTCTTAACTTCTATCAAGTTAACATTGATGATTGATTCATATCCTTTTGTTGGATTGTTACCTCTTAAGTTTTTTCTTATAATTTGTTCTAGATTGTTGCAATTAAAGAAAACAACATTCTTCCATCTAAACTTTCTCTTATTCAATCCATATTTACATTGGTTAGCTTTATGCCCAATTGAATTTTAGAGATAACAATGACCTTTAAATGAATAAATCATCTTATTTTAATTTATATTTCTCTTGATTTCATCATTCTGCTTCACTTCACTTTTTCAAACTTTTTCCCTATGTCCAAACTTATTGCAAGAATAACATACATCCTTAAAAGATAAGTACCTTTGAGCATTAGGTTGTTTGATGGAAGTCCATCCAATATAGCTTCTTAAGTCCTTGATTTGTCCATCTTTGTACAATCTTATTATTCAGAGGTTGCTTTATCTCTAAATTCTATTCTTCTTCAAACCCTAAGCCTCTTTTATCCATTGCAGGTCTTAGAGAATCAATCAACTCATTAAGCTTCACAGTGCTTGTCTTGAATTTGTCCTCAAATTATTTTTCCTTTTCCAGATCTAATCTCAAAATTTTCATTTCTTGCTTCATCTTTATATGTATTCATCTATGTTCCTTTGAATTTCAACTTTTTGGCAGTCTTCAATCTTTTCTTTTCTTCCAATTGATGAAGAAGTCTGGGGATATTGTCATGCTCTCCTTTTAGTTGAACACAAGAATCTTCATATCTTCTCCTCAAATCCCTGATACAATCATCCACTTCTCTTAGCTTATTCTTCAAATATTAAGAAATTAGGAACTAACTTGACATTTAGCTCTACCTATCATCCACAAATAGATGGGAAAATTGAAGTTGTCAATAGGATTCTTAGGAATCTTCTTAGATGTTTGATAAAATAGCATTCACAACAATGGGATCTCATTCTTCCACAAGCTAAGTTTGCATATAATGACTATTAAAAGAAATGTTGGAAAGATCCCATTTGAGATATTCTATGGATTGAAGCTAAGGGGAATCTTTGAACTCAGAGATTTGAGTGTATGGAGAGGAGTGCTGAAGGGGAAGAGTTTGCAATTGCAATGAAGGATATACATCAACAAGTGAAAGAAAATCTTCCAAAAAGTGTGGAGAAGTATAAACAACATGGATATTTGAAGAAGAGGGATGTTCAATTCAACATAGGAGACTTGGTCCTAACACATTTGAGGAAATAAAGGCTACCAAAGGCGAAATACACAAAGCTGCAAATGAAAAATATTGGGCCATGTAGGCTAGTCCACAAATTTGGTGCAAATGCCTATGAGATAGAACTCCCTCTTGGAGTGGCTATCTCTCCAATTTTCAATATTTCTGACCTTTATACTTTCAAAGGATCTGTGATTGTAGGTGATGATGTAGGTACATCAAGAGTTCAAGATGAAGATTGGGTCAAGGACCTACCACCATGTCAGCCTTTGAAGCTTGACATGATTTTGGATACAAGGGAAACAAAGAGAACAAGTCATAATGTGTAAAATGAATAATTTTTGAAATGGCATGGTCTCACTCATGAAGATGCAACATGGATGATAGAGGAGGACATTAAGAAACATAGCACAATAGTTCAAGAGCTGATCTCAAGTGGAACTTGATATTCTCTTCTCCCCAGGTGTATGGTGGAGGGGCACCTAGCCTCATTTTGTAAATATAGTCCAATGTTGGGTTTTTGGGTATTTTGATTCATATTTGGTGTAATAAGGTCTATTTAGATCATTTTCAATGTATGGAGTCTCATGGGGTCAGTTGTAGTTAATGTTGTCAAGTTTTGTAAAATTTTGTAAAAGTTACATAAGCAACTTTGCAATTTTTCCATATGTGGAAGTTGAACGGTCACAAGTTCAAATAGTAATTGTGAACCATTGAATTTTGGTTGTTGGTGTTTAAATATGCCTCAAAAACATTGAGGAAAGGTTCTAGAGACATTTTTGATGCACGAGCAAGAATAAAACTTCATTTTTCTATGTCTTTTCATTGAAATATTGTGCTACAGCCAGTGGTACGATTTCGTACATGTTGCAAATGTACTAATTGTTATTAGAATTGATGTAGTTATGAATTAAATCTATTTTTATTTTGGTTTGAATTGATTCCATAGAGTTTTAGGGATGTTATAAGCAATTTACTGAAAGAGGTCTATAAACCCTAGATTGAGAGGCTTTGAACAAGAAAATGGAATAAACGACCATTCCACCGGTGGAAATATCTGCAAATAGGTGGAATGGCATTATTTAGGGTTTTTTTCATTTTGGTAGTGATTTTAGATGTAGGTGATGGAGTTAGGGCCCTATGTGTGCAAGCCCTAGCCTAATATCTCAATTTATTAGGCTTAGAATGCAAGGTTAGAAGTAGGGTTTTGGTGTTAGGGGAATTTGTAAATGTTCTATTGGAGAAAATATATTGTTTTAGACCCCATGTGATCTATCTAAATCCTTGGAGTGAATATTTGTGATTTGGGAAAGGAATATCATATAGTTTCTTTGTAAAAGAGGCCTAATTGGGCTTAAGGGCATTATAATAGTCAATTTTAGGAGGGAATGTTACAAAACAATCCTATCTCCAATTTTGATATGTCAAATAAGGGCATAAAGGGTATATTGAATGATTATTGGTTATTTTTTATGAAATAACTTGCACAATAGAAGAATATGATATGAAATATGCTGCAAATACTTGATAATAACTGAGAATAACAAGCCACTTCAAGGGGGAAAACCTCCAAATATCTCTAATGAGAACACACTTCACAACTTGATGATGAAATAAGACTCACAACCTCCTATATATACCTATTTATGCCTAGGATATCACCTAGGCTGACTTAGACACACCTATATAAGTCTTAGGCTGACCTAAGAAACTAAATAACAATATACTAATGATAATATGACTTAATAGAGCGTTAAGATAGCCACAAGCTAACTATTCATAACTCGATGTACACTAATATTAAGAGTGTAGCATGCCCCCCTTATTCAAAGAAGCATTGTCCTCAATGCTAATCAAGTTTGGATACTTCTGAATGAACTCCTCATCCTCCCATGTGGCATCTTCAACTGGTAAATTCATCCATTGGATGAGATACTTAGTGAGAGTTCTATTCCTCAGCTTCTTTGTGCATGTTTGATGAATGCACTCTGGTTCCAAAATGATTCTTCCTTCTTCATCGAGCTCTGGTAGTCTTGTTTGAGTGGGAATATTATTCCCAATGACCTTCAAACAAGAAACATGAAAAGATGGATGTATCTTTGTTGTTGGTGGCAACTCAAGCTTGTAGGCAACACTACCAATATTTTGCATGATTTGGTATGAACCATAATACCTTGGAGACAACTTATTATTCTTTTTTTGTTGCTTTAGTGAGATTTTCTTATAAGGCTGCAATCTCAAGAAGACCGAATCCCCAACTTTGAAACTTCTTTCACTATGATATTGGTTTTCCTGTTGTTTCATTCGATTTTGTGCCATGACTAAATTCTCCTTGAGTCCTGAAAGTACTTGTTGTTGATGAAGCAAGTGGTCTTCTACTTCCTGAACTCTTGGGGACACCTTTATTGATGATGTGATGGAAGGAGGATGATATCCATAAAGTGCCAAAAATGGAGACATTTTTTATGAGCTATGAAAAGAAGTGTTATACCACCATTTTTCAAGTGGTAGCCAATCTACTGACTGATACTATTTCTCTGAAGTGAAAAAGCATAGATATCCTTCCAAAAACTTATTAACAACCTCATTTTTCCCATCTGATTGAGGGTGGTATGAAGAGCTATGAGCCAATTGAGTACCCAAACATGAGAATAAATATTTCCAAAAGTGACTAGTGAAGATAGCATCACGATCACTAACAATAACCTTAGGTGTACCATGTAGCTTTTGGAAATTCTCCAAAAAAGCTTTTGCCACTGCACTTTCTCTAAAAGGATGTGGCAATGCAATGAAATGTGCATATTTAGTGAGGTGATCAACTACCACCATGATGACATTATGACCTTTGGATTTGGGAAGCCCTGTGATGAAGTCCATGGATACCTATTCCCAATGCTGGCTAGGAATAGATAAGGGTTACAAGAGACCTAGTGTCTTAATTGTCTCCCCTTTATGCCTTTGACAAACCAAACATTTAGCCACAAATATTTTAACATCACCCTTTAGCCCTTCCCAAAAAAAGTCTTGCTTGACTTGATGATATGTCTTTAAAAATCCTGAATGACCACCCACTAGAGACTCATGCAACTCTGTGAGAATCTTGTGTTTAAGATTGGAATTCTTACAGAGATACAAATGCTCTTTATACCAAAGAGTATCTCCCTTCCAACAAAACTTATCTGAACTACTAGGATCACTTTTTAATTGTTCGATTAGATTACTTGTCGCAACATCATTTTGCCACTCTGCTTTGGCTTCCTCCACCCAATTTGCTTGTAATATTGAAATTGCACACAATAAGGCTTCATCTTTCTCATCCTTCCTTGAAAGTGCATCTGTGACAATATTATCTTTCCCTTTCTTATATACAATCTCAAAGTCATATCCTAACATCTTAGTGGCCCATTTTTGTTGCTCTTCAAAAGATAGTCTTTGTTCCAAAAAATATTTTAGGCTATCATGATTTGTCTTAACCTTGAAGTGTCTACCCAATAGATAAGGCCTCCATTGTTTCATTGCATGGAGGATTGCTAGCATTTCCTTCTCATAAATAGGTTTTAGTTGATTCTTAATTTTAAATGATGACCAAAAGAAATTGGTCAACCTTCTTGCATGAGCACTGCTCCTATCTCATTTCTAGAAGCATCACATTCCACAATGAATTCCTTGGTAAATTCAGGAGTGGCAAGCACTGGAGTTGTACACAGCCTCCTTCAATCTCTCAAATGTTGTATTGGTAGACTCGTTCCAATGAAAAGAATCCTTCTTTAATAGAGTGGTAAGAGGTGCTGCTATATGAGCATAATTCTTCACAAATATTCTATAGTACCCTTTCAATCCCAAGAAACCCCTTAGTTTCTTAATGGTTTTTGGAATAGGCCATTCCATGATAGCCTTAATTTTGTTAGGGTCCACATTTACTCCTTCATGTGAAATTATGTGTCCCAAATACTCCACCTCTGTAAGACTAAAAGCACACTTGGATGGCTTAGTATAGAGTTTATGATATTCAAGTATTTGTAATGCTTGGTCCACATGTTGCAAATGTTCTTCCCAAGTCTTGCTATAAATCAATATATCATCAAAGAATACTAACACAAACTTTCTCAAGAACTTCTTAAAAATGGAATTCACCAAACTTTGGAAAGTAGATGGTGCATTGGTAAGACCAAATGGCATCACCAAAAATTCATAATGAACCTCATTAGTCTAAAATGCTATCTTACAAATATCTTCCTCCTTAATCTGAATTTGGTGATAACCAGATCTAAGATCTAACTTGGTAAAATACATAGCTCCATTCAATTCATCTAGCAAATCATCAATGACTGGAATAGGAAAATTATCTTTAATGGTGTACATGTTGAGCACTCTATAATCTAGACACATGCACCAAGTATCATCCTTCTTATGTAACATCACCACAGGCGAGGAGTAAGCACTTTGGCTATGCCTAATAATTCCTGCCTCAAGCATCTCTTCAACAATTTTTTCTATCTCTCTTTTGTATGTGTGGATACTTGTAAGGCTTGATGTTCGGTGGTTGGCTCCATGGGACTAACTATATGGAATGATCATGATCCCTCTTAGGAGGAATTCCTTTAGTTATATCTCCAAGAACAACTAAGTGACAATCAATTATAGCTTGCAAATCTGGATGAGTAGGAGCATTAGATTGAGAGACTTCTAATGAACATAGTTGGGCCACAAATCCATCCACTCCTTTCTTAAGCAAATTTTGCACTTGATGAGAGCTTACCATTTGTGGGGATTTTTCCTTCAACCCCCTTAGCTCTACTAGCCTTCCTTCTTATTGAAATATCATGAATAGTTCTTGGAAGTTCATCTCAATCATTCCCAATGTAGTAAGCCATTGTACTCCCAAAACAATATATGCTGCACCCATGGATATCGCATACATTGGGGTATCAAGTTGATAATCTCCCATGGATAATTTAATGCTATGACACTTCCCTGAACAACTAACTATACCACCATCTGCAATCAAAACCTGAAACTCTGGAGCTGGATATATAAAACAATTTAGATGAGTAGCTAACTTTTTGTTGATGAAATTATGAGTACTACCCGAGTCGATCAACACTGTTACCTTCTACTTCTTTAAGAACCCCACCACCTTGAGAGTTTTTGGAGCATTGAAACTTGAGAGTGCATGACAAGAAATGATTGGTTGAGAATCATGTGATTCCTCATTTGTCTCCCTTTCGTCCTCTATTATGGGTTCCTCCTCTTCTTCCTCACTTGGACCTTCAATATAGAAAAATTTATTTTCACTACATTTATGTCCTCAACTGTATTTGCTATCACAATTGAAACACAGCCCTTTTTATCTTTTCTCCTCAATTTTTGGTGGAGTCAACTTAGTAGGTTGTGTTGAATATCCTTTCTCTCTTGTCACATTATCCCCTTGCTTCTTAGGAATCCAATACTTCTCCTCTACCCTGCGTGCTAAGATAAAAGACTCATTTATGGAGATAGGGCTAAACATGCGTACCTCATGTTGAATGTGATCCTCGAGACCACCCAAGAATAAGTAATTCAAGTTTCCCTCCATAATTGTATCCACTCTTAAGGATAGATTTTAGAATTGCTGAATATAATCCTTAACTGATCCTATTTGTTGGAGTTTAGCCAACTGGCTGAAGAAGTTGTCTGTCACGCTATTGCTATATTGTGCTTGGAGTTCCTCTGTAAAAATTGACCATGAGATAGTGAGCCCATTTTTCCTTCGATGAGTGAAAATCCAATGATACCAAATGAATTGATCTGGTTCTAGATATAGGGAAGCCATCGTGACCTTTTGTCTATTTGGGATTTGGTGTACTTCAAAAAAATTCTCCATTTGGTTTATCCATGTTAGAGGATCCTTGCCATCGAACTTGCGCATATCCGCCTTTGGAAATAAATTCCTAGATCCTATATGAGTACTAAAGCTTGTGTCAATGGTAGCCGACCTAGAATTTTTACCTTGGTCACTTGAGAACTCCTTTCTTGGTTCAGCCATGTAGGTGCTTAACATGTTTCACATGTCTGATATATCTCCTCTTAGGTCACACATATCCATATTAATTGAGGAAATTTATTCCTTGACCTTATTTATTTCCTCATTAGGATTAATATCCTCTATTGTTACCCCATCCCTATCAAGAGTCTTCCCCAGAGTGACAACATTTTTTTTGCCCCTTGTTGCAGGCCCCGTCATGATGGAAACCACTAATTTTGAAATAAATCACACAAATTAAACTTAAATTCTCTAATATTTTTAATTTATTATCCTTTATTATATCTTCAAAAACCCAATAAAAATCAGACTCCAATTCGACAAGATGTGCGAGATATGCAGATTCCAAAAAAATAATGTAGAAACCATAATTCTGCAATAATTCGCTTAATTCTTCTCCAATTCTTCTGAAATATTTACTGTAGCTTCTTCAATATGTTCTTCAAAAACTCTTTAAAAATCAGAAAACAATTCACCAAAATCTGAAAGATATTCTCTTCCCAAAATCGCCTCCAAAATTGAGAAAAACCTTGCCTCTACGGTGCCAAGATCATGCTCTGATACCACTTGTTATGAAATAACTTGCACAATATAAGAATATGATATGAAATATGCTGCAAATAATTGATAATAACTGAGAATAACAAGCCACTTTGAGGGGGAAAACCTCCAAATATCTCTAATGAGAACACACTTCACAACTTGATGATGAAATAAGACTCACAACCTCCTATATATACCTATTTATGCCTAGGATATCACCTAGGTGGACTTAGACACACCTATATAAGTCTTAGGACGACCTAAACAACTAAATAAAAATATACTAATGATAATATGACTTAATAGAGAGTTAAGATAGCCACAAGACGACTATTCATAACTCGATGTACACTAATATTAAGGGCGTAACATTATTTGGTTTGAGGCCTTCTATAAAAGATATGGTCAAATTGCATTGTTTGTTGTGCTACTAGCAAGATTGAAGGAATTACGAGAAAGCTTCAAGTTAGGGTTTCCAAAGTGGAAAAAATTGTTCAAGGTTGATTGAATTGTGATTGTTTTGAAGATGTCCACCCTACTCTGGATTAGAAGGATTAGCATCAACTTGTATAGGTTCAACCTTTGATATTGGAATGAAAGTATTAGAGGAGTTCAGAAGGTTGTAATCATATGATTTATAGCTTCATTCATCTAATTTTATTGAATATATATTGTTATTGTATTCAAGTTTCATTGTACAATGAAGACTATATGGGACTCCTTTCATAGCATGAATCCATGGTCTCCCTAGGAGAAGATTGTATGGAAGGAGTCGTAGCATGATATGGATAGGGGTAGGTAACACTACAGGTCCAACCCCAATAGGTAATGTGATAATTCCTAATGGTTTCCTATTAACATTTTTAAAGCCACAAATATGAATATCATTAAGTTGAATGAGCCTTTTGTCCATGCCAATTTTTTATAGGAGGTCAATTCTACAAACACTAAGATCTGCTCTATTATCCATGAGAGTGCACTTAACTACGGTTTCATTAATTATCACATTTATCATCAAGACTTCTTTTTTTTAAATCTCAAGTGAGGGTAATTCATGTTTATGGAATGTGATTTCTGACTATGTGACTTGTGTGGGACGAAAGGAGGATGTTACATTATTCAATTTCATATAAGATTAGATCTCCTCCTACTTTATTTGCAAAATTTCTTGAAATAGACACTTGTATGTAGGTGATATTTGAATGAATTTCCACACATATATTAGTGGGAGTAATTTTAAGGTCTTAAACACTAGGAAAAATATGTTGATGCAATGAAGTAGGAGGGGTTTGTGGTTGGCTACATGTTTGAGCAACTGTATTATATTTTGGTTGTTGCAAAACATTGTTGTTGTTAAGTTGCATCATAGATTTCAAGAAACCTCTTACTTTCTTATGTGATTCGCTAATGGGAGGTGACTTAGAAAGATCACTAGTTAAAGGATATCATATTTGTATCATCATAACCTCAACAATCTTGTCTTTATTTGCATGATCTCGTAGTGAAGAGGGATCTAATGTGACTTGATCATCTTTATGTAAGGGATCCTCATTACTAGTGTTTGAAATACATGTGTCAATGTTCAGATCTTCTTGCACCATGATATCTTCCCTAGGATGAGAGTTTTTAGGAGAACTACAAACTATATGTTCATGATATTTAAAGGTTGATTCTTCAAAAATGACTTCATCGCAGGTAGGGGGATGATCAATTGTTGAATTTTATTGTTCATCAATGATTTTATTATCTTGTTCCATAATGTTTTCCCATATAAGAATCTCATGAATTTCATTAGTTGTGTTTTCTAACATCAAAGTATCTTCTTCACAACTAGGACAAATACTAGGAGAAAAACAAATGTGATTGTCAAGATTGTCCAAATTCTCACTCCTTTGTCCCATAATGTCTTCCAAAATAGGATAGGTGGGGAAAGAAACATAAAGAGGGCTGTCATATATCTTAAAGGTTTTCTTATCTAACACCAACATATCCTCATCATTATCACAAGAGGAGAAGATGTTGGGAGATGAATGTGGGTAGGTTTTAATGGTCTCTTTTTTCTGATGTTATTGTCATGATTAATTATTGCTATGCTCTCTCGTTTAGTAATGGCTTGCCTAATATGAGAGGTAAGAGGAGAGAAACAACTTGAGTTCTCAAAACTCTCATCAATTAGTTCTTTTAGCGTTACAATATCTTCTTCACAAGTAGGAGAGATATTAGGAGAACAAATGTGATTATTATGATTACCCATGGTTTCTTTCACTAGACTAACCTCACTCTTATAAGGGATACTAGGAGAGGGATCAATTATGAACAAAAAGAGAGGGGAAAGGACCCCATATTCATATGCACTTAAAAAAACTTTCTTACAACATTTAACAAGATCGGAAAATAGAACATGAAGTATGATAAATATAGCCTTTTGTAATAAAAACATGATGTAATGATTGTTCTACAAGCATTAAATGCAATAATGATAAAGAAAACATGCAAAAGAATAATGCAATTTTTTAGATTTGGAACATGATAATTGATTGGTTATGCTATGTAACAATGTGAGAATGCAAATTTGAAATTAAGCAATAGATGAAATGAGTCAAATTAAGCTAGATCTAATGAAATGCATGTAACAAAAACTCAACCAACTGAAATAGATAGTTAATGGAAGAAAATAGAAGTGCAGAAAGAAGGTTTTTAATTATATAAAAGGAAGTTTCAGATGTGCACTAGGACTAATTCACCCAAGGTGGTGAATGATTCCTAGTAGGGATTTTTTTTTCAAATTGTTTAGAAAATTTTAATTGATTTTTTATGCTTTTTATATTGTATGATTTGTAAACTAAATGAAAATGCATTTTTTAGATGCTTTTCAATTATTTGAGATACAAATATGCTAACTATATGCACTTTCACTAATGCAAAAATTTGAAACCCTGGAATGTCAATTAAGTAATGCAAACCCTAATGCAAAGTGAATGCAAGCTAGATCTAGGGTGATGATGAACTCCAAATCAGTAAATGGAGGTTCAACAAAATGGAACCTCTTTCAAAATGGTGTTAGGATTATGAGAGAGTTCTATTGTATGGTTTAAGACATAGAGCACACCCACTTTTAAGAAATTTCACTCAAGGATAACCCTAGAGATCTTAATGCAAAAGAGAAAGAGATATTGCAATAGGGTTATCCTAGGGGCTGAAAGTAGACTAATGAGGGGTTCACCACCAAGCTAGGGCTTGGAAAAATATATGAAATGCAAGATCTAATGACAAAAGATAGTGATGCATGAAACTTAAATTAATGACCTAGAAATGCATATAAATCATAATAGAAAGTTGCAGAATCATAAGTGTGCACCTGGAAACATGTAGAAACTTGAATGAAGACTAGAAATGTTGTAAATCCTAAAATTTTGGCCTACTGGGACTCATTCTCCACTTTGGGAGAATCAGTCCCACATCTAGGTTTTTGTACAGGAACAAGCTTCTTGCAAATGGGTATCCAAATTTGCAAAAATCTAAAAATTGACCTAAACAAGGACTCATTCGCCACTTGTGGTGAATCAGTCTAGTTAGGGTTTTCTAAAACTTGAAGGTATGGATCTGGTCTTTAATGTCTTCTCTTCTTATTCCTCTTGATTTTTGGATCTGAAACTGTCGATTTCAGACCTGTAGGTGACTTTTTTGTGAAGATGACAACCTTTCCATTGAGGAGACAACTCAAACAACTTCCTTCAATATTGCAACCTAATCTTCAATGGTCTTTTAAGCTCCAAGATACCTAGATCTGCAATCACACAAAGAAAGAGAGAGAAAGTGTTGATTGTTAGGGAATAGGGGTTTTCCTTGGTCAAACTGCTTTTAACTAATTAAACCAAATGATGAATCAATGAAACAAGGAGATGAAACATGAAAGATCGGACATGAAACATAACAATGATACCTTAAATGATGCCTTGTTAATGAAGCTTTGTAAATCTACAACTCAACATGAAATGGCCATGAAGGATGTAGATCTTAATCTTGATAACAGGAGTAAAACAATTCTTGATCTTGGATCTTCAATGCTACATCAAAACACTAGATCAACAACATGCTTGATGCCTAATAATACAGACATGACAATGGATCTTGAATTGCTACAATAGTTGATGAAAAATTCTACCCTTGAATGCTCTTGAATGCTCTTGTGAACTCAAACTTCCCATTAGGAATACTCTCACAAAAGTCTTAGGTGAAAATGAGTGAAAGAACCTTGTATTTATACTTGATTATGCAAGAATTCCCAAAATTACAACACTACAAGCCGACATCAAATCTAGAAGGATAAAATCCCTAGCCATAAATTTGAATTAATTTTGATTTTAGGCCACATGAGACTCATTCGCCCAAGGTGGTGAATGAGTTCCATCAGGCTTAATGTATGGGACCAAAAACCAAAATATGCTTAGAAAGTTGTGAAAACAGGTTTGAGACCCAAAAATTTAGGTGGGATTCATTTTCCCAAGCTGGAAAATGAGTCCCAGATCACTAAATATGGGCCATTCAAACCTGAAATGCCTAGATTATGATTGGGTGATGATTGGTGTCAGGATTATCCTCAAAAAGATGCAATAAATGAGGCTTGTGGATGGAAAATAAGGCCAATTAAAGTGTAAGAAAGCCTAATTTATTAATGAAAACCCTAGAAAAGTGTGAGAGTGTGTTAAAACACTTTAGAACACTTTAAATAAGGCAATATTAAGGTTTATTTTGATTAAAAAGAGGTTTACTAGGTTTAGTTAATTAATAAAACCTTAGAAAAGTGTGAAAGTGAGTTACAACACTTCACAACACTTTAGCAAGGTACCATTCTTGTTCATTAGTTCACAAGGGCCCAAGACCTAATGTGAATGTGTCAAACACATTACAACACTAAATCAAGGCAAAACTAAGCTCAATTTACAAGGAGGGTCCAAACAAGCAAGGAAAAGTAGAAGGGATACTTTTTTTGTTACCACAGATACCTTCATTTGATCTTGTATCAAAATTTTCCAAGTTCTCTTCATCTCTTCTAATATAGAATTTTCTTCCAAAAACTCTAATGTATTTGATAGTAGGGATCCTTCCATACCACAACTCATAGGGCTCATATTTGCAATATTTTCCCTTGCTTGAACTCTATCAAGAATGTACATAGCAGTATGAATTGCTTCTTTATAGTAGAATTTTGGTAGGTTTTCCTCTTTCATAATTGTTCTTGCATCTTCATGAACAATCCTATCCTTTATTTCAACCAATCCATTCTATTGAGGAGTCCTAGGGGTAGATAAATGGCTCTTTATCCCATGATTCTCACAAAAACTATTAAAATCATTAGAGTTGAACTCTCCACCTCTGTTAGACCAACACTTGATTTTCATATCCATTTCATCCTCAACCATAACTTTGAATGCTTTAAAATTATCTAAATATTTATGATTTTTTTTTGAGAAAAGTAACCCATATCATTGTAGAATAATCATCAATCAATAGCATGATATACCTGTTACCTTGAAGACTTCTTATTCTGGTAGGACCACAAAGGTCTGTATGCACCAGCTCCAACAGTTTGGTAGTAGATTTTTCTTTGACTTTGAAACTTCTTCTCGATTGCTTTCCAATCTAACATTCCATCTAGACAACATTGATGTGCTTTGTAATCTTTTGTATATCTCTCATAGATTGAACTAAATTGATTCTCACTAGGCTATCAAAATTGATGTGACACATCCTTCTATGTCATAGCCAACTTTCATTAATCTAATCCATAAAGCAATAACCATTAGCACCTTTAAGTTGATAAACATTTCCATCTTTCCTTCTAGAAACAACCATAGTTATAGAGCCTTTTTTGATCTCACATCAATCATCCTGAAACATAAGATTATATCCTTTGCTACACATTTTTCCAACACTCAAGAGGTTATGCTTACCATCAAAATTGATAGAAGCTTTTCCACATATCTTAGCAGATGTATCATCACCAAACTTAACTAGACCTCCTTCATATTTAGCAAGTCAAACAAACTTACTTTTGTCACCATTCATATGATTTGAGCACCCACTATCAATGATCCAGTATTGCTTCTCATATCTAACATGAAAAATAGTCAACATAGCATTATGACCTACTTTCAAAGTACTTTCCTTCACACATCTCTCAAAGTTAGAAAAATTAGATTCAAATTCCATATCCATAAACATGCGTTCACTATCTTCATCATCCCTATAATTAGATTCATCATAACATATACAAACATCTTCCCTAACATAATTTTTTTTAATTGATTTACCTTTGTTTCCTTATTCTTTTCATTTAAAGCTATGTTTGGACATCCTAAAGAATAATGACCTATCTTTCCATTAATTAAACATTTGAAAGGTAACTTACCTCTATATTTACCAACACCCTTTTCCATTCTCCTTAAAAAAATTGATTCAACATCATCAAGACCCTCTTGATCTAATTCCTAGATATTTTTTGATTTGCCAACCTTAAAAGAAGTCTGAAATTTTTCATTACTTGAACTAAATTTTCTTAATTCAAAATTAGTTAAAGTGCCAAGTAACTAATCTCTAGAGTAGTTATTTAGATTATTAAATCTCAATATCAGAAACCTTATGACTATTTAAGCTTTAGGTAGAGTTCTTCATACCTTCTTTACCACCTCATCATCTTCAATATTTCCACCAATTCCTTTGATGGAATTGAAAAATTCATCCACTTTCTACATGTAGCTCGTAATGTTTTCATCCTCTAGCATCTGCATATTTTCAAACATGATCTTTAGATTCTACATCTTAGCTTGCTTGACCTTATCATCTCCTTCGTAAATGCTTTCCAATTTTTTCCTAATCTCATTGGAAGCTTTAAGATTCATAACTTTCACAAGTTTAGTAATTAGAAAGACCACTCAAAAGAGCATACCTTTCTTTCCCATTTTTCTCATAGGCCTTCATCTCATCATTGATACTTAGATCATTTATAGGAATAGTGCATTTAGTCACAACAAACTTCCAAAGTCCATATCCAAGGGATATCATAAATCCTTCCATCTTTGTATTTCAAAATGCATAGTCTGATCCACCAAATAGAGGACCACCTCTCTTGTGCACCATCTTAATCTACCTCAAATAGTTAACCTTTCCTATGAGGAACCTTGGTTTGATACCAATTGTTGAATGCAGAAGAAAATTGAGAGGGGGGTGAATCAGTTGTATATTAAAACATCAAACCCATCATAAAAAATTAGATCCACATCAACTTAATTAACCCTTAATATGCTAGAATGATTTAGTATGAAAGTAAATAAAAGAAAATGAAACACGTGAACATAATACATAATAGAACACTATTTTTATGTGGAAAACCCAAGAAGGGAAAAACCACGGTGAGGATTAGCTCACAATATAAAGTAATTGTGACACCAAATACAAAAGGGTTATTGTTGGATAGCTCACTTCCAAAAGGAAAGAAGGGCTCATTTCCAATTCCTCACTATTAGATTACAAAAGAGAAGAAAGAAGAATGTTACAGTGATAAATCCATCTCAATGCAGTAGAAAAGTCCACCATAGTATCACCAATACATTTTTAGCCTTCCTGAAGATCGTGGACACCTTTTTCTCACTGATTCCCATGGTATAACTCATTAAATATCACATTTCACTTCACAAACTCACACTTCACAATTTCGTACTTCGCATCATGCACCCTCTACACACAATCGCCCATCAATACAAAACTTATTTAAACCTTCTTTAACCTTGAAAACATTCTCCAAGGTCATCTATGCACATCAATCAAGTAAATTCAAATTAGGTCATCACTAATCATTCGTACAGTGGAAAGGAATGAAATATGACCACACCACATCTCAATTAGGACCTAAATCTACTCATACATTCCATGCTACACTTCCAAAATCACCAAAGAAAATCCACAATTAGTGTAAACACCCAAGGTTGGTTGAACCTGTGTAAACACCACTAACGTTTAAGTACACACTTCCTTAAATCTAAATACGAATCATGGAAAACACACAACACTTAAACACAATCTAGAATATTTCACAAACACCCTGAAAGTCAAACAAATCCCTTTGTAACAACATTCATTTGAAGAACAAACTCATCCAATTCACTCAGATAAACTTCCACATAGTGTAACTTCATAAATGAACCTGCAGAGCACCAAACCATGAGTAACTTCAGTTGTAGGTAGATATGAACCTTATCAATACACTTCTAGAACTGCAAGACTAGAAATAAAATTGTAGAGAAATGTGGAGCAAAACCATTTCTCCTAGACAACACTATAACATAGTTCACATACTGGTGAACACAATTTCCTTTGCACAATGATCTAGACCAAGAAATTATAGATATAACATCTATGGACATATTTGATCAAAATATCATAATAATACAAGAAGATCTTCAATATAGAAGAAATGTGGAGTAAAACCTAAACACCATTGTGTATGCCAAAACACCTCTACAACACACTATTTCTTTTTTATTCATTTTTCTCAAAATAACTTTGAAACCAGACACCAAAAAAAAATTCTCATCATATTCACCACTTCCTCATCATCATCATCAAACCCATTGCAACACAAAAAATTAACCAAACAACATTCACAAGTAGAGTCTTATCAAAGCAACAATAAAGGCTGACACCAATAGCACTTACTAATGATAACATAATGAAACTAATCAAAGAATCACCACAACTTCTCAACCATAACCAATTGACATCAATGACAACAAAAACATAAGCCTATTGACATCAATGACAACACCAACTACACATACTTGCAAAAGATATTGATCATCAACACAATCCTCTTTAATTTTATGTATAAAGTGATGAAATATTAATGGCATGGATCTTTGATATGTTTCCCCAACATTTTTCAATCCAAAGGGCATACTAACCCAACATAACACTCCCCAAAGTGTAATAAATGTCATTTTATATTGACCTTGAGATTGTTAAATGTTTGATTGTATCCCAGAAACCATCCATGAATGATAATAAGGAATGTCCCACCATTGAATCAACAATCATATCAATAAGGGGAAAATCATCTTTCAAATATGCCTTATTAAGTTCATAGAAATTTGTACATATTTGAATACAATTTTTAGGGTTTTTACTACAATAATGTTGGATATCTAAGGTGAGTATTCAATAGGGTGAATAAAAATATCTTATAAAATATTTTCAATCTTAGACTTAACTAAAAAATCCACCTTTTGATTCAATTTGCTAATATTTTGTCTTATAGGTGTTATGCCATCTTTTAATATAATGTTATGTATGACTACCTTAGGATCTACGTTAGGAATATTAGAATAAGACTATGTAAAGAGATCATAAAAGTCATGTATCAATGTTTCATGATATTCTTGTTCATCCTTATCAAGTAACTCTCTAATTAGAATTACCTTTTATTTATTAAATGGGTTCATTGATACATCTAGAGTATCCTCTACAAGTAGTGTACCACAGTCTAGAGTATTAGAAATTTTTGGGATAAATCTTTTTGATCATTAGATGACTCAAAATTTTTCCCAAAATATGCTTTAGCATTTAAATAATAGGGGAATATATGATCATGATGACAAGTATGAAAAGTCTCATACATTCCCAATTTTTTTCGGTAAGGACTCATTATTTTCAAAGGCATCTAATGATATATCATTGTTTGAGTTGTCTATGAATTTGAGATGAACTAATTTCAGAGATACTTTAGGAGGGTCTTGTGTTATGGTGTTGACATTAAGTGAAGGTTTTCTTAATTATTTAGTGGGTTTCAAATGACAATAACCAATACCACTTGTTTTTTCCTTATGTATTTAGCTCTATAGGTACATGAGCACCTTGTTCTTTTATACCACATCCTTTAGCATTATACCCAAAGTGTGAAAGGATTTTATAACCTCTTCCATAAATAGCTTCTAATTAATTTGAGGAGGGTGGTATTTAATAATCACTCTCACCATATGTGGATGTGTAATTAGTGTTTCCTTCTATTTTGGAGGTGACAAAGTTTGATTCTTTAGGCGATTCTACAGGAGACTATGTGGGTACTATTGCAATTTATTTTTCTTCATTTGGTTTTGACGGTGAGATTTTAAACTCCGCTATGAAAGCAGGTGTAAAATATAACCCTCAATCATCATCTAATATCTTTTTTATAGGTAGGTATGTGCAGGATCATGATGGGCCAAAAAGTGGCAATATGATGAGTATGTGGTTGACGACTTTTTTTAACCCAAAATTGATGAAATGAAAAGGGTTTTTAAAGGAGATTCTCAACTTTCCACCAATATAAATTATGCTTTAATTTGAATTTAATAAGTAATTATTATTCATTTTCTATTTGAATTATGACTAAAGTCCTAATTGATAGGTTGATTGAAAAACATCTATAACTTTCAAATGGTATCACATTTTTTGAATCCAAAACATGTGTCATATTCTATGCTTCACATACTATAGGATTAAAAGAAGAAAATTTTCATTTCATGAAGTTTTGACCAAGTTAAGGTGGTTAGACATGCAAGTTTTTTATATTTTTAAAAATTTGTAATAAAAAAATCATAATTAATTATTTACTTGGAAAAAAATTACAAAAAAATATGCATCACATCGGGACATGAGTCCTCTACTTATATCTTAAATATTATAAAAAATAATTATTATTTTATTGTTGTTAGGGTGGTCAAACAAACACCTACTTCTTATTTTTCCCCGAAATTTAAGTACTCTTGCATTGAAATTTTAAATTTTCACCAAATAGATTTTTTTTTAAACAAACCTAGTAGTTTAGAAGCTACATTCAATTTTCTATAGATTTTATTCTTACATATTTTTTAAATAATATGGATAACTTATTCAATTTTTTATGTCAAGTCGCCTAACTCTGATTTTTCTAAATTTTTTACCACTTAAGGGCCTGTTGTTTCCATGATGATCCTGCACATACCGAGGTGAAACATAGTCATCATTTTTTCAATTTGTAGAGGTTCTAATTTAAAAGTTGAGATTAATGTGCTAAACGGTCTCTTAATTCCAATTTTAGTTTACAAATAATTTTCATAGTTAGGATCAAATTTCACCATGTAAATCTTATTTTTATATGTGTATTTGATTAAACAATTTAGCATTGAAGGAATTCCTTTCATCTCATGAATCCGTAGTGGTGCAACCACAGTAGGAGGGTCCTCAAAGAGAATAATCTGGACTGTGCAACAAGAGTAACACAATGAAAGAAACATAGAATATGGAGGAAAATTCATATCAAAATATGCTCATTAATATAAATATCAATTACATTCGGCCAACAACATCTAGGCTTATAGATTCAGCTCACAAGCCTGATAAAATATGCTAAAAAATAGAACATTCTAGTTCATGCTCGTATATGTGAGCTAAATATTACATATCAGATCTATCTTAGTCTTTTGGATCAAATTCTACTTGACTAACCCTCCTAATGATCTATTACAAGCTTTATATCGTATCCAAAATTTTGGAATCATCCACGTTGTCCAAAGATCCTCACATTCTCCAAGGAAAGAAAATGTAACGTGTGAATGAATAGGTCAGCCTCAAATTTGAATTACTCTTCAACAGGTGCATAAGATGAAGTGTAGACCCATAATGAAGGTTGAGGACACTCCATGAAACATTTAAAATCACAATGTTAAGATTCACAAGTTATGAGAATGATCCACCAGTGATCAAACTAGCTACTAACTTTGAAAGTTATTTCGGTGTCGGTTCAACAAACTGTCAAGAAATCCAAAAGCGATAACTTTCTGAAAAAAGATCTAATCATTCTCAAATCTTGGATTAAGTAAAATGAACATGTCAACGATTTACACAAAGATCCACAAGTTCTGGTGATAAAATATGATGAATCCACTAGCATGAACTGAGCAAGAACAAAAACTAAAAGAAAATATTTTTAGTTGATGCAAGATTGTTAAGAACCAAGGATGCTCCTACATCAAAAATTTGGGTTTATTGAAAATTGAGTCCCTCACTTTGTTGGGGCCAAAGGAAAACCAAAATAGTCTACCTCATCCTACGAAATCCAAGAAGAATCCTCCACTCGTCTACCTTTCCACTTAACAAGATATTCTTTGTACTGTTTTCCACGAGTCTTCCTCCCATCTCTGACATCCAAAATATCTTCTATCTCATCTACTTGTTGTTTAGGAAACTGATTCTCCAACTTTTCTTGGTTTTATTTACTGAAATCTTCTTCATGGTACTGATGTAGATCTACAATGTTTAATATAGGTGATATACCCATGCCATCCAGTAACTCCACTTCATATGCATTCCCTGAATCAAAGTTCTTTAAGATCTTACAAGGTCCAAACTTCCTCATCTTCAACTTATTGTATGTACCAACTAGAAATATTTCCTTCCTAAAATATACCATCATTTCATCTCTAACTTCGAATTCCTTATGTCTCCTCTTTTCATCTACTCTATCCTTATACTTCTAGTTCATATCTTCCAATCATTGTTTCACCTAAGTATGCACATTTTTCATATTTTTTGCAAATTCCTCTGCTTCTACACTCCTTTTAGCTTCCATACTAATGTCTCTAAACTCTAATATTAGGATGAACTCAAGTAACAATCTCAAAAGGTGTCTTTCTTGTACTCTTGTTCACTGAATTATTGTAAGAAAACTTTTCTTGTGCAATGACTAAATCCCAACTTCCAGTCTTTTCTCCAACCAAACATCTCAACAAATTCCCCAAACTCCTATTTACTTCCTCTATTTTTCCATCATTCTATGGGTGAAAAGTAGAACTGAACCTCAAATCCATTTTCAACTTCTTCCAAAGTGTCCTCCAAAAATAACCAACAAACTTTACATCTTTGTCTGAAACAATACTCCTAGGTAATCCATGCAATCTAACCACTTCTTTGAAAAACAAGTATGCTACATGTATTTCATATGTTTTCTTCTTACAAGGTATGAAATGTGCCATCTTAGAAAATCTATCCACCACCACAAATATAGAATCATTACCTCTTTGTTTCTTCGAAAAACCAAGTATGAAATCCATGCTCATATCTTCCCAAGGTCTCTCTGGAACTGCCAAAGGCTTATACAATCCAGCATTCTGACTACTCCCTTTTGAAACTTGACAAACTCTACAACTCTACACAAATCTCCTAGCATCCTTATGAATCTGTGGCCAAAAGTAACTCTCTCTTACTAAGGTTGTTGTCTTAGCAATTCCAAAGTGTCCTGACAATCCTCCACTATGTTTCTCCTTCACCAAGTTATCCCTCATTGAACTCTGGGGTATACACAACTGATGTCCTCTAAACAACATGTCCTCCTGAATAAAATAGTCCAACCACTGACTCCTATCCTCCAAAACTGGTTCTTTACAAGCTCTCCAAGGTTCTAGAAAATATCGGTCTTCCTCATACAAGTTCTTCAACTCTTCAAATCATAATACCTCCACTCTCATCTCTGTCAGTAAATTCTTTCTCCTATTCAAAGCATCAAAAACTCTATTTGAATTTCCACTTCTATGCTTAAAAACTAAATTATAGCTCTCCAATAATTCTACCCATCTCATGTGTCTCTGATTCAACTTACCTTGACTGTTCAAATATTGCAATGCTTGATGATTTGTACACAACACAAACTCCTTAGCCAACAAATAATGTGTCCACTTCTTCAAGGCTTGAACTATGGCATAAAATTCTTGATCATACACTGAATTTCTTCTCCTAGAATCATTCAACTTCTCGCTAAAATAAGCTATAGGTCTCCCTTCTTGATTCAATACTACTCCAATTGCATTTCCACTTGCATCACAGTCTACTTGAAATACCCTATTGAAATCTGGTAAAGCCAACACAGGCTGCTCAGTCACCTTCTACTTCAATAATTGAAAACTCTGGTCTGCTCCAAATGTCCAGCTAAAATCCTTCTTATCTCCTCTCATTGCTTCTATCATAGGACTACATATAGAACTGAAATTCCTAATGAACTTTTGGTAGAAACTATCCAATCCATGAAATGATCCTACCTCTCCAATGCTATTAGGTGTATGCCACTCAACAATTGATCTTACCTTCTCAGGGTCCATCTTCAATCCATCCATAGATATCACAAATCTTAGATATACCAACTCTTCCTTCATGAAACTACACTTCTTAATGTTTATCAACAACTGCTCTTCTCTCAACCTCTGCAAAACTTGTCTTATATGCAAAAAAATGTTCTTCTCTAGTCTTATTGAAAATCAAGATGTCATCCAAATACACAATCACAAACTTACACAAGAATTTCTTCAATACCTCATTCATCAACCTCGTGAAAGTACTCGGTGCATTTGTCAATCCAAAAGGCATCACCAACCACTCATACAATCCTTCATTTTTCTTGAATGTTGTTTTCCACTCATCCCCTTCTTTGATTCTGATCTAATGATGTCCACTCTTCAAGTCTATCTTTGTAAAGTACTTAGCTCCACTCAAACAATCCATAATGTCATACATCTAGGGAAAAGGAAATCTATACTTGACTGTGATCTTTTTTATGGCTCTAGAATTTGTACACATCCTCCATTCTCCATCCTTCTTAGGTGTTAAAACAAAAGGTACTGCACATGGACTTAAGCTTTCTCTGATCAAACCCTTTCTCAAAAATTCTTGCACTTGTCTATTCAACTCCTCATTCTTTGTCGGTTCCATCTGGTGTATTTCTTTATTAGGCATACTAGCTCCATGAATTAGATCCATATAGTGACTAATACTCCTCACACATGACAATCCATCAGGTACATTATCTGAAATGATCTCCTCTTACTATGTTAGCAACTCCTTTATCTCTTTTGGGTGTTCTTCTACATGCTTCAAGTCTTCAACCTTCTTAGGAAGCAAGGCATAGCACACATTTTCATGTCTCAATCCATCAAGGAATCTCCTTCCATCAACTAGACAAATCCTAGCATTTGTACAAACCTCAACTTTAGGAACATCTTCCAAGGGTAACAAAGTATGCTTCATCCCATTAGCAACAATGGTGTATATATTCTTCTTTCCATCATGAATAGCCTATCTATCATACTACCAAGGACTTCCCAAAAAAACATGGCATATATCCATAGGAATAATATCACACGAAACTTCATCATGATAACTTCCTATCTTCAACTTCATCAAAAAAATTTCACTTACTAGTATCTTATGCTCATCTTGAATCCAAGCAATCTGATTGGGATTCAGTTGTTTCAATATTTCAAACTTTAGTTTAGTCACCATCTCTTTAGAAACTAGATGTACTCAAAACTTCCACTATCAACAATCACTTTGCAATATTTTCTAGCTACCTTACATCTGGTCCGAAACACATTATTTCTTTTCAATGGCTCCTTCTTCAACTCACTTTGACACAATACTCTTCTATTCCGCAACACTTCCTCTTCTAGTTTGTTAGATGATCCAACATGATCTTCCTCAACAAAGGTTGTTCTTATATTATTATTTGTCTTTCTACTTGTCTCTCCTTGATTACATTCAAATGCTCTATGTCCTTCTCCACCACACTTATAACAAGTTCCCTTGAATACTCTTTTCTCCTATTCTCTATAATCACTTCTATAACCTTCATTCCGGTAACCACCATATCCTCCTCTTCTATAAGAGTTTCCATCACCTCTATGGTATTAATTTTCATTATTACTTACCTCCTTATCCTTATTCTAATCTGGAAAAGATCCTCTTCCTCCTCCAGTAAAAGTCCTTCCTCTTTGAAATATTCCACCTCTTCCTCTTTGTCTTTGCTCATGTCTTTTATTCAACTTTTTTTCTGCTTTTAGGGCACACTGATATGCCTCCTCCACACTCAACAACTTGATAAAATTATTTCATCCTATATAGATGACATCAAACCATTCACATATCTAGCTATTTGTTCAACCTCATCCTCTGAATGTCCATAACTGATATTCAACTTATAGAACTCCTTGGTATACTCTATCACACTTGATTCTTTCTACTTTAGACTTTACAACTTCTTGAACAAACTGATTTGATAATCTGCAAGCATAAACTTTGTTTTCAACTTGTTCACCATCCGATCCCATGATTTTATCTTTTCTTTTCCTCTTCTTTGCCTATCTATCTACAAGTTTTGCCACCAAAGGGATGAATGTGCTCTCAAATTTTTACAAGAAAAATTCACCTTCTTATCTTCAGGGGTACCTTCAAATTCAAAATAATTTTCCATCTCTGTAATCCAATCAAGCAATTCTTCTGAATCCAACTTAAAATTATAATTGTTAGATGTTGTGGATATGATTGTTATTTATGTCAACACTATTAGCATTTGGTGTATTAAGAGATGTATATGTTGAGGATATTAAGAAAATTGTAAAAGAAAGTATTCTAGGTTACTAGTGGAATTGTGCAGGTCATGAAGGTGTCTTGTTCTATACTTTCAAGATTAGCTGGTGTGGATTAAAGGGTTTATTTTTGAATGTTTCTAGATCATCTTTTGGAAGTTTCAAAGGTTTGCATGAAGTTTTGTTTGTGTTGTGGTCTGATAGTGTTTTTGTGGTCTCTGTCAGTGTTTCTGAATGAGGATTGTGTGATTCTATTAATCTCAATTGTTGTGGATGATTTTTTTTTGTTTCTTGGTGTTTTATTATGTATCTAGATCATTACCTATCTTTGTGGTACATCCAAATTATTTGGAGAGCTCGTGGTTGAAGATATTTTATTGTGCATGTTCGGGATTTTCATGTTGTTGGTCGACATGTTGATGGTAGTGTGTTGTGGATCTTTGTGGTGAAATTAATTAAAGTATTCTTGTATTGGAGATATTAATTTGGGTCTCCACTATGTTGTGGCCGACCTTGGTGGATTCACATTGTAAATGTATTTGTAAATTTGGGTTGACATTGAAAATATATTTTATTTTCCTAGCTGACTAAGATATGATGAAATCTCATGTAGCAGATATATATGTGTGATTGTTTCATCAGTGTAGTGTGTGGAAAATTTTCTTAGTGTGTATGTGTGGATATCATTCAATTATAGAGAAGAGTGTGAAGAAGGTTTTCTAAGCTTAATTGGAACTACAATCAAGCTTGTGCAGAAGCTATTTTCTCAGTTCGTACCCTTTGGATTTTAATCCTATTATGTATTGTTGGATAGTGAGTCCCTTTTGTATTTGAGCAGTGAGCTCTAGGAAGTGTGCCTGAATGCATGTGCATCCCCGTTATTATTTCTCATTGTACTTTTAATAGGGTATAATCTTGTGGGCTAACATCCATCATGGTTTTTCCCCTAACAGGGTTTCCACACAAAAGTCTTGGTGTTCTCTATCTCTCTAATGTGTTAATTGTTTGTGGTTAATTCCTTATCATGAGATCTGAGATTAAGTTAGGTTAAGTAAGAGAATTTTAAGTTTCTATCACAACTAATTCACCCCCCTCCTTCTCAGTTGTGTGTGTCCTTGTTTTTCCAACAATTGGTATCATAGCAAGTTCCTCTAAAGAAGTCTAAGAGCTTGAGGTGATATGAGATGACAACATTCAAGAAGGATAGTCTAAATTTGATGGCAATAACTACTCACTATGGAAGGTTAGGATGCAATGTCATCTAAGATGTATTGATCAAGGTTTCTAGAAGATTAAAAAAGATCCATATGTTATTCCCCAAAATGGTCCCTCCACTCTTGATGATATTAAAGATATTGAAAATAATATTAGGGCTATTGAAGCTCTGGTGAGTGCTCTGATAGATTCGGAGATGGCCAATGTGATAGGATTGCAGAAAATTCATGAGATTTAGACAAAGCTAGAAACCTTGTATAAAGGAGATGCACAGGTGAGGATGGCTAAGCTACAGAGTTTGAAAGGCAAGTATGAGAATTTGAAAATGGGTGAAGATAAAAATATTACTTCTTTTATGCAAAGAGTAGATGAGATAGTGATGGGTATTAGATGTGTCTATGTTTTTGTGGATGAGGATGAAATTGTGGCTAAGATACTTGGATCCTTACCTCCCTCATATGAAGTGAAATCTTATTCTATTGAAGAAATCAGATCAGTAACAAAGATATCAAGAGACACACTGGTTGAAAAGCTTGTTGCTTTTGAAATAAGTGAATTTGGTGAATCTACACTCGAGACTAAATATTCATTCAAGGCTACTATATCCAGAAGTAATAGGTAGAGATATGGTCCAGGAGAGTGTTCTAGAAATCCATCCAAGTATGATGAAGAACTGAAACATCTTGAAGATAAAGAAAAAGAGGTAGAAGAATTGGAAGCACTGATTGCAAAGCAAGAAGGCAGAGGAAAAGGTAAGTATGAATATGTATTTCCAATTAAATGTTTTTCTTGCAATAAAATAGGTCATTTTGAATCAAGGTTTCCTAAAAGAGTTCCTAGATCTAAACCTAAAAAGTATAGATTCTAAAAGAGATGTTACTTTGCTAAAGAAGCAGTGACGGATGATGAGTTTGATAAAGATAATGGAAATAAAGATGAATAGGTTTTCATTGCTACCATTGAAGATAATACTATGGCTACTGAATCTACTAAAGATGAAAAGGCTCTTGCAACCTAAGTTAAAGAAAATGATGAGTGGGTGATTGATAGTGGATGCTCACATCACATGACCAGTGATAAAAGAAAATTTTTGAGTCTAGAGAAGTATGACGGTGGGGTTGTAAGATTTGGAGATAGCAATGCTAGTGTGATTTGTGGCAGAGGATCTATTTTTCTTGGTGGTAAGGATAACACTGATGATGTCCTTTATGTTGAAGGCTTGAAACACAACTTGTTGAGTGTTGGAAAAATGGTGCACAAGGACTATGATCTTCAGTTCAAAAATGGAAGATGCAAGATATGTGGAAGTTCTGGGAATATGATTGCTACAGGTAAGCAGACAAAAGGTAATATCTTTCACCTGACTACTACTAGTGGGAGTTGTTTAATTGCTCAAGTAGATGAAAGCTAGTTGTGGCATAGGAGGTTGTGTCATGTAAAATTTGACAACATTATCAATATAAGTTCTACTCAAGCAGTAAGAGATCTACCTAAGTTAGTGAAGCCTACTAACACAATCTGCAAGGAATGTCAGATGGGTAAACAAACTAGAGTTTCTTTCTGGAGCAAACAGTTTCATTCAAATAATTTGCTAGAGTTGCTACATACTGACCTTTGTGGTCCCTCCAGAGTCAGAATTATTCATGGAGAAAGGTACTTTATGTTAATTATTGATGATTACTCTAGAATGATATGGGTTTCTTTCTTAAGAGAAAAATGTGAAGCATTTGAAAAGTTCCAAAATTTTATGGCTATGGAAGAGAATGAGAAAGGTCTCAAAATCAAGTGCCTAAGATCTGACAAAGGTGGTGAGTTCACCTCCAGAGAGTTTAACTCTTTTTGTGAAGAGAATGTAATTAAAAGACAATTATCTACTCCCCGATCCCCTCAATAGAATGGAGTTGCAGAGAGAAATAATAGAACAATTTTAGATGTTGCCAAAACATTGGTGATGGAAGGAAATATATCTTAGATGTACTAGAGTGAAGCGGCAAGCATTGTTGTGTATACCTTGAACCAAGTAAATGTTAATGGTAATACTAGTAAGACCCCTTTTGAGTTAGGGTTTGGTTACAAGCATACTGTTAAATATTTCAAGATCTTTGGAAGCAAGTGTTATATCAAAAGAGATGATGATATTGGAAAGTTTGATGCAAGAAGCGATGAAGGGATTTTCCTAGGTTACTCCACTAAAAGAAAGGCCTACTGATGCTATAACAAAAGACTAAGAAAGATGGTTGAGAGTGCAAATGTAAAAGTTGATGAGGAATCTGTCAAATCATCAAGATATTGTGGTTATGATTCAGATGAAGAAAATACTAGCAAAGGGAAGAATTCTCAGACATAGAATCTACTTTAGATTATTCCATATGTTTTGATTAAGAAATCTCAATTTGTTCTAGTAAATCTAGTCAGGAAAAATAGACAAGTGGAAGTGTAGAAGAAAGATTAGAAGAATAAGAAGTTCAAGAATGTCCCAAAACTCCAAGGTATGTAAAGCTAAATCATTCTGATAGTCAGATCATAGAAGATAAGAATAAAGGAGTGCAAACTAGAAGAAATATTGGAAAGAATATTGTTTGATTTCTAGGATTGAACCTAAAAATGTCACTAAAGTCTGTCAAGATGAACACTGATTGGAATCTATGAAGGAAGAGCTGACATAGATTGAAAAGAATGACACATGGATACTGGTTCACATGCCTAAAGAAAAAAATGTGATTGGTACTAAATGGGTATTTGGGAACAAGCGGAATGAAGAAGGTGAAGTGGTCCATAATAGAGCAAGAGTGGTATGTAAAGGGTATTCTCAAATGGAAAGTATTGGTTTTGAAGAAACCTTTGCTCTTGTTGCTATAATTGAAGTTGTAAGGTTATTTCTTGCTTATTTTGAATATAGTAGCTATAAATTATATCAAATGGATGTGAAATTAGTGTTTCTGAATGGAGAACTAGAAGAAGTATACATTGAACAACCAAATGGATTTCAGCTAAATGACAATGAAGATATGGTTTGTCGATTAATGAAAGCTCTATATGGACTCAAGCAAGCCCCCTGTGCCTAGTATGCTAGATTGGACAAATATTTATTGAAGCTTGGATTCACTAAAGGTACTGTTGATAGCAACTTATACTTCAAATTAGATCATAATGAGTTAATTATAGATTTTTTTTTTTATGACATCATTTTTGGAGGAGATACCAATCTATGTTTGAAGTTTGTTGATGAGATGAAGAATGAATTTGAGATGAGTATGATTAGATAGATGAAGTTATTTATGCAATTGTAAGTTACTCAGTTAGACAAGGGGATTTTCATATCTCAGTCCAAATATGTGAGAGAACTGTTGAAGAATTTTGGAATGGATGACTCAAAACCTATTGGTACTCCCATGGTGGCTGGATGTAAGTTGACATAGAATGATGATTCTCCTTAGGAAAATCAAACCAGATACAGGTCAATGATTGGTGGATTTCTCTACTTAACTCTGACTAGACTACGCATTATGAATGTTGTATGTATGGTTGCTAGATTTTAGGCTGATCCAAAAGAATCACATGTGACTGTTGTGAAGATAATTTTCAAATATCTGAAAGGAATAGTTGATTTTGGACTTTGATATCCAAAGGATGATGATCTCACTTTGAGTGCATATACTGATGTGGATTGGGTTGGAGATGCAGATGATGGGAAAAGTACTAGTGGTGGTGCTTTCTTCCTAGGGAAGAAATTGGTGTCCTGGTTGAGAAAAAAACATAATTCCATTTCTCTATCTACTACTAAAGCAGAATACATTGTTTCTATAAATAATTGTACTCAAGTGATATGGATGAAATAGATGTTGAAAGATATCAGGGTGGTATATCAAGAATCTATTTCCATATACTATGAAAATTCAAGTGCAATAAATATTTCTAAGAATCTGGTGATGCATTCTAAGACTAAACATATATCAATCAAGTTTCATTTCTTTGGGGAGAAAGTGAATGAGAAAGAAGTCAAATTAGAATATGTTCCTACCAAAGAACAGATTGCAGATATATTTACTAAGCCATTTTTGAAGGATACTTTTGAGTATCTCAGAGGAATGCTAGGGGTAATTACCCCTCCTGATATGAACTAAAAGATGCATTTATTTGCATCAATCTATGAGCTTCATTGCT
Organism: Sequoia sempervirens; assembly: GCA_007258455.2. Lineage (NCBI taxonomy): Eukaryota > Viridiplantae > Streptophyta > Pinopsida > Cupressales > Cupressaceae > Sequoia > Sequoia sempervirens. The sequence continues at coordinate 504,317,175 of VDFB02193867.1, read as the reverse complement.
ATATTCTGATTTGGATTGATGTATCCGAGGTTGCTACTCATGGGGAGTAGTCAAATGTGCAATTATGTGGTTCAGAGTGTGTATGTGGAAAGGTCATGGTTACCTTTTCCATTGATGTCAAAGGGGGAGAGAAGTGCATTGTGAAAAATCTTTCCAAGGAGAAAAGCATTGTGGGGAAAAGTGCAGTTGTGAAGAAGAAGTCAGTATGTTGGGTTGATGGTATTTTTCACATCATGTGTTTCCATTAATGTGAAAGGTGGATATTGTTGGATGTTGTGGATATGGTTGTTGATATGTGGTTGTCACTGATGTCAACACTATTAGAATTTAGTGTATTAAGAGTTGTATATGTTGAGGATATTGAGAAAATTGTAAAAGAAAGTATTCTAGGTTCCTAGTGGAACTGTGCATGTCATGAAGGTGTCTTGTTCTATACTTTCAATATTAGCTGGTGTGGATTAAAGGGTTTATTATTGAATATTTCTAGATCATCTACCAGAAGTTTCAGAGGTTCGTGTGAAGTTTTGTTTGTGTTGCGGTCTGACAATGTTTCTATGGTCTTTGTTAGTGTTCTTGAATTAAGATTGTGTGATTATGTTAATCTCAGTTGTTGTAGATTCTTCTCCATTATTTCTTGGTGTTCTATGATGTCTCTAGATCATTATCTATCTTTTTGGTACTTCCACATTATTCAGATAGCTCCTGGTTGAAGATCTTTTCTTGCACATGTTCGAGTTTTTCATGTTCTTGGACGACATGATGGTATCATGTTGTGGATCTTCATGGTGAAATTGATTAAAGTATTCTTGTGCTGGATATATTAATTGGGTCTCCACTATTTTGTGGCCGATCTTGGTGGATTCACATTGCAAATGTATTTGTAAATTTGGGCCGACATTGAAAATATATTTTATTTTCCTGGTCGACTAAGATATGATGAAATATCATGTAGCAGATATATATGTGTGATTGTTTCATTGGTGGAGTGTGTGGAAAAGGCGCTCGGTGTGTATGTGAAAATATAATTCAATTAGAAAGTAGAGTGGGAAGAAGATTGAAGGAAGTGTGAAGAAGGTTTTGAGCTTAATTGGAATTGTAATCAGGCTTGTACAAAAGCTATTTTCCTAGTTTGTACCCTTTGGATTTTAATCCTATTCTGTATTGTTGGACAATGAGTCCCTTTTGTATTTGAGCAGTGAGATCTAGACAGTGTGCCTAAATGCATGTGCATTCCCCTTATTATTTCTCATTATACTTTTAATAGGGTATAATCTTGTGGACTAACATCCACTGCGGTTTTTCCCCTAACAGGGTTTCCACACAAAAATATTGGTGTTCTCTATCTCTTTGATGTGTTAATTGTTTGTGGCTAATTGGTTATTCATGAGATCTGAGATTAAGTTAGGTTAAGTAAGAAAATTTTAAGTTTTTATCACAACTAATTCACCCCCCGTCTCAGTTGTCTGTGCCCTTATTTTTCCAGCAATAATCTGGTGGATTGAAACGGGGTTTTGTATTCACTCTAGTTAGGGATCTTATGAACCTTTCTTCTCCCTGATCTAGGCTAGGTTTCTCTTCTCTTCCTCTTTCTTCCTATACTTCTACTTCTTCGTCACTCACACCATCAACTGGTCGACCTCTTCTCTGGGCCATTTCAACTACATCTAATCTTGCATCAATTCCTCTTAACATCTCCATCATAACTTGGTTTGCATTTCCACGTGCTCCATTTCCTCTACCATTTCTTCTTCCCGCCATCTTTACACTTTTCCTCTACAACTGTAGGTCAGATCATCAATTGACCACCTCACAAAAAAATATTCAATAGGACTTTGTGAAATTTGGCTATCTGACAAGGAACGAATCTCACTCTGATACCAATCTAGCGTAGCCACGATAGGAGGGTCCTCAAAGAGAACAATTTGGACTGTGCAACAAGAGTAGCACAATGAAAGAAACACAAAATATGGAGGAAAATGCAGATTCAAATATGCTCATTAATAGAAATATCAATTATATTCAACCAACAACATCCTAGCTTATAGATTCAGCTCACAAGCCTGATAAAACATGCTCAAAAGTACAACATTCTAACATGCTCCTATATGCGAGCTGAATATTACATATCAGATCTATCTTAATATTTTGGATTGAAATGTACTTGAATACTCCCTCCTAATGATCTATTACAAGCTTTATATCATATCCGCAATTCTAGAATCATCTGTGTTGGCCAAAGATCCTCACATTCTCCAAGGAAAGAAAAGCTAACATGCACATGAATAGGTCAGCCTCAAATTTGAATTACTCTTCAATAGGTGCATAAGATGTAGTGTGGAACCATAATGAAGGTCAGGGACACTCCATGGAACATTTAAAATCACACCATTAAGATCCGTAATTTATAGGAATGATCTACCAATGATCAAATTAGCCGCTAACTTTGAAAGTTATTCCGGTGCTGGTTCAAGAAACTCCCAAGAAATCTAGAAGCAATAACTTGCCAGAAAAAGATCCAATCACGCTCAAATATTGGAATAAGGAAAATGAGCATGTCAAAGATGTACACAAAGATCCAAAGGGTCTAGTGAGCAAATATGATGAATCCACTAGCATGAACTGAGCAAGAACAAAAAAAGAACAAAAATTGAAAGAAAATATTTTTGGTTGATGCAAGATTGCTAAAAACCAAGGATGCTCCTGCATCACCTAGTCTACCCAATAGAAAATTATATGATAGAGTATCATACATAACATTGATAAGAGTAAGTAGCACAACAAGACCAACCTTAACTAGTAATTTTATCATTCCTAATGGTTGTCCTCCCAAATTATCAAAACCATGAATAGCTAGAGCATCAAGTTGAATTAATTTTTTTATCCACCCCAATATTGTCTACAAGTTCAATGCTACAAATGTTAAGCCTTCAACCATTATCAATAAGGGTATACATAATACCAACTTCTCTAAATACATTAGTTATCATCAACACATCATTTTATTTTGTATCTCGAGAGGGGGTAATCCATTTTGATGAAATGTAATATCCAAACTTTTTGAATTTACTCCCTCAAGTAAGTATACTACATCATTTGGTTGAGCACTAGTAGGAGAACCTTTTTGCAAAGAATCTTTAAGCATTCCATGATTGATGGGAGAGGCTTGAATCAAATCCCACAAGGAGATATTAGTGCGAGTGGCATCATAATTCTCTACATGATCATATTACTTAGCATCATATTGAGGTAAACAAGGAGTAGTAGGTAAGATAGGTTGTGGGAGGGGTATTGATGTAGGAATGACATGTTTTTTTTGGTTGCTTGTTATTTCTTGTATTGTATGCATGAGAAATAATATTATAATGTTGTTGTGATACATTGTTTGAATGGTTGTGTTGGGTTAATTGTCTTGTGAAATTAAAAATGTGACCTAAAGTTTTTAGTTTATTTGATGGTGGTCTAATGATAAGTATGGGTTTGTTTTGTGGTTGAGGCTGATTTGTGGGTAGGAAATGATAAGTTGAGGTATGATAAAATTTATTGTTCTTTGGTGTGTTGGGATGTTAGGAACCTTAGTGTATGTTCAAGGTGAATTGAAGTACTCAAGGGCCTCAACTAAGATATCAAATTCATCACAATTAAAAGGCATAGTAGTTATATAATGTACTTGAAGAGAGAGAACTAACACAAGAATATTATTATGCTTTCTCTGAGACTAACCATCAATTTTCAATTTCAAAATATGTTTTTATTTATTAATTAAAACCAAATTATGACCTACAAAATTTTTATATACAAAAATATGAAAAATAAAATCTAGATCTACAACAATGATATAGATATTAGTCTATGACTGAAATATGAGCTGAAATAGATTGTGTTGCAAGGTGTGACCCTTGGTATCCTCTTCCTATGGTAGGCATAGTCTAGCATGGCACTTGGGCTTCATGACATGGTTTAACCACCTCCTATGGACCTTGATCTTGTATAAATATAGCAGTTGTATTAGGCATTAATAGGTCGATCTTTTGGCACAATGGTAGTCATCTTTGCAACAATTGGTATCAAAGTCAAGGTCACAGGTTCAAACCTCGTGCTTGCATTGGGGGGGATTGTTGCAAGGTGTGACCCTTGGTCTCCTCTTCCTATGGTAGACATTGTCTAGCACTTGGGCTTCGTGACATTGTTTAACCGCCTCCTTTGGATCTTGATCTTGTATAAATCCAGTGGCTATATCAGGCATTAATAGGTCAATCTTTTGGTGCAATGACAATCATCTTTAAAATATATTGGTCTAGCATGAAAGGATGCCCCAAATTGTCTTATGTTTTCTTTATAATTTTAATTTTTTTCACTAATGATAGGTTTCAAATATTTGAGATAAATTGGTTTAGATCTAGGACTGAAATTGTGACTATTTTGATCAATTTTTAAATGTAATGTAATGTGATAAACTAAGGTTTTTAGAATTTGCAAAAATGAAATTTGGCGCAACCATAGGAGGAGGGTCCTCAAAGAGAACAATCTAGACTGTGCAACAAGAGTAACACAACAGAAGTAAAAAAAATATGGAGGAAAATACAGGTACAAATATACTCATTAACAAAAATCTTAGTTATATTCAGCTGACAACATTTAGGCTTACAAATTCAGCTCACATGCCTGATAAAACATGCTAAAAAATACAACATTCAAATATGCTCCTATATGTGAGCTGAATATTACATATCAAATCTATATCATTCTACTTAATCAACTACTACTTGAACACTACCATTCTAATGATCTATTACAAGCTTTATATCATATCCACAATTTTGGAATCATCTGCGTTTGCCAAAGATCATCACTTTCTCCAAGGAAAGAAAATGTAATGTGGACATGAATAGGTCTGCCTCAAATTTGAATTACTATTCAATAGGTGCATAAGATGAAGTGTGGACCCATAATGAGACACTCCACAAAACAATTAAAATCACACCATAAAGATCCGCAAGTCACAAGAATGATCCACAATGATCGAATTGGCTAAAAAGTTTGAAATTATTCTGGTGTTGGTTCAAGAAACTGCCACTAAATCTAGAAACAATAACTTTCCAGAAAAAGATCCAATCACACCCAAATCTTGGAACAAGGAAAATGAACATGTTGACAATGAAAGTAAAAATCCACAAGGTCTAGTGAGAAAATATGACGAATCAACCAACATGAACTGAGCAAGAACAAAACGAGAATGAAAATTGAAATAAAATATTTTTGGTTGATGCAAGATTGCCAAAAACCAAGGATGCTCCTGCATCAGACATCTGGGGTTATTGAAAAGTGAGTCCCTCACTTTTTTGGGGCCAAAGGAAAACCAAGATGGTCTACCTCATCCTGAGAAATCCAAGAAGAATCCTCCACTGGTCTAACTTTAGACTTCACAAAATATTCTTTGTACTACATTCCACGAGTCTTCCTCCCATCTCTGACATCCAAAATCTCTTCAATCTCATCTACTTGTTATTTAAGAAACTAAGTCTCCAACTTTTCTTCATGATGTTGATGTAGATCTGCAATGTTGAATATAGGTGATATACCCATGCCACCCAATAACTTCACTTCATATGCATTCCCTAAATCAAATTTCTTCAAGATCCTACAAGGTCCAAAATTCCTCATCTTCAGCTTATTGTATGTACCAATTGGAAATCGTTCCTTCCTCAAATATACCATCACTTCATCTCCAACTTTTAATTCATTATGTCTCCTCTTTTCATTTGCTAGATCTCCTTATACTTCTTGTTCATATCTTCCAATCATTGTTCCACTTAAGTATGCATATTCTTCATATATTTTACAAATTCCTCTACTTCTGTACTCCTTTTATCTTCCATACTAATGTCTCTCAACTCTCATATACCTCTAAGATGAACTCTAGTAGCAATCTCAAAAGGTGTCTTTCATGTACTCTTGTTCACTAAATTATTGTAGGAAAACTTTGCTTGTGCAAGTGCTAAATCCCAACTTTCGGTCTTCTTTCCAACCAAACATCTCAGCAAATTTCCCAAACTCCTATTCACTACCTCTGTCTGTCCATTAGTTCATGGATGAAAAGTAGAACTAAACTTCAAATCTGTTTTCAACTTCTTCCAAAGTATTCTCCAAAAGTATCCAACAAACCTTACATCTCTATTTGAAACTATACTCCTAGGTAATCCATGCAATCTAACCACTTCTTTGAAAAACAAGTCTACTACATGTACTACATTTGTTGTCTTCTTACAAGGTATGAAATGTACCATTTTATAAAATCTATCTACCACCACAAATACAAAATCATTACCTCTTTGTGTCTTCGGTAAACCAAGTATGAAATCCATGCTAATATATGTCCAAGGTCTCTCTAGAATTGTCAAAGGCTTATACAATCCAACATTCTGACTACTCCCTTTTGCAACTTGACAAAATCTACAAATTTGCTCAAATCTCCTAACATCCTTATGAATATGGGGCCAAAAGTAACTCTCACTTACCAATGCTACTATTTTATCTATCCCAAAGTGTCCTAACAATCCTCCACTATATTTCTCTTTCACCAAGTTACCCCTCATTGAACTCCAGGGTATACACAACTGATGTTCTATAAACAACATATCCTCATGAATGAAATAGTCTAGTCACTAACTCCTATCCTCGAAAACTGGTTCTTTACAACCTCTCCAAGGTTCTACAAAATTTAGGTCTTCCTCATACAAGTTCTCCAATTATTCAAATCCTAATACCTCTACTCTCATTTATGCTAGTAAATTCCTTCTCCTACTTAGAGAATCAACAACTCTTTGAATTTCCACTCCTATGCTTGAAATCAAAAGTATAACTCTACAAGAATTCTACCAATCTCATGTGTCTTTGGTTCAACTTACCCTTACTATTCAAATATTGCAATGCTTGATGATTTGTATATAACACAAACTCCTTAGGCAACAAATAATGTATCCACTTATTCAAGGCTCAAACTATGGCATAAAACTCTTGATCATACATTGAATATCTTCTCCTAGCATCATTCAACTTCTCACTGAAATAAGCTACAAGTCTCCCTTCTTGACTCAATACTGCTCTGATTGCATTTCCACTTGCATCATAGTCTACTTGAAATACCTTACTAAAATCTGGTAAAGCCAACATAGGCTTCTCAGTCACCTTCTATTTTAACATCTCAAAACTTTGGTCTACTCCAAACGTCCATCTAAAATCCTTCTTATTTCGTCTCATTTTTTACATCATAGGGCTACAAATAGAACTGAAATTGCTAATGAACTTTTGATAGAAACTAGCCAATCCATGAAATGATCTTACTTCTCCAATGCTCTCAGGTGTAGTCCACTAAACAATTGATCTTACCTTCTTAGGATCCATCTTTAATCCATCCACATACATCACAAATCCCAAATATACCAACTCTTCCTTCATGAAACTACACTTCTTAATGTTTATCAACAACTACTCTTCTCTCAACCTCTGCAAAACTTGTCTTATATGCAACAAATGTTCTTCTCTACTCTTACTAAAAATCAAGATGTCATCCAAATAAACAATAAAAATTTTACCCAAGAATTTCTTCAAAACCTCATTCATCAATCTCATGAAAGTACTCGGTGCATTTGTCAAACCAAAAGGCATCACCAACCACTCATACAATCCTTCATCTATCTTGAATGTTGTTTTCCACTCATCCCCTTCTATGATTCTGATCTGATGATATCCACTCTCAAAATCTATCTTTGTAAATTATTTATCTCCACTCAAACAATCCATAATGTCATCCATCTAGGGCAAAGGAAATTTATACTTTATCATGATCTTGTTTATGGCTCTAGAATCTGTACACATCCTCCATTATCCATCCTTCTTCAATGCTAACATAGTAGGTATTGCATAAGGACTTAAGCTTTCTCTGGTTAAACCCTTCCACAAAAATTCTTTCACTTGTCTATTCAACTCTTCATTCTTTGTCGGTGTCATCTAGTGTGTTGCTTTATTAGGAAAAATAGCTCTAGGAATCAGATCGATACAGTGACTAATACTCCTCATTGGTGGAAATTCATCAGGTACATTATCTAAAATGATATCTTCGTACTCTTTCAACAACCCTTTTATCTCATCCAGGTGTTCTTCTACATGCTTCAAGTCTTCATCTTTCTTAGGCACCAAGGCATAACACACATTCTCATGTCTCAATCAATCAAGGAATCTCCTTCCAACAACAAGACAAGTTCAAGAATTCATACAGATCTTAACTTTAGGAACATCCTCCAATGGAAAAAAAGTATGTTTCATCCCATTAGAAAAAATGGTGTATATATTCTTCTTTCCATCATGAATAGCCTATCTATCATACTACCAAGGTCTTCCCAACAAAACATGGCATATATCCATAGGCATGATATCACACAAAACTTCATCATGGTAATTTCCTATCTTCAACTTCACCAAACATTGTTCAATTACCAGTATCTTATTCTCATCTTAAATCCAAGCTATCTGATAGGGCTTCAGGTGTTTCAATCTTTCCAACTTTAATTTGGTCACCATCTCTTCAGAAACTAGGTTCTCAGAACTTCCACTATCAACAAACAATTTGCAACATTTACCAAATAGCTTTTATTTGGTCTAAAACAAATTCTTTCTCTGCAATGGCTCCTTTTCCAACTCATTTTGACACAATAATCTTCTATTGACCAAAACTTCTCCTTCTTCTGGTAGATTAGATGATCCAACATGATCCTCCTCAACAAAAGTTGTTCTTCTATTGTTCCCAGTCTTTCTACTTGTCTCTCCTTGATTCCATTCAAATTCTCTATGTCCTTCACCACATTTATAACAAGTTACCTTGAATACTCTTTTCTCCTATCCTCTATCATCCCTTCTATAACCTTCATTCTGATAACTACCATAACCTCCTCTTATATAAGAGTTTCCATCACCTCTCTAGTATGAATTTTCATTCTTACTAACATCCTTATCCTTATTTTGATATGGAAAAGATCCTCTTCCTCCTCTAGTAAAGGTCCTTCCTCTTTGAAATCTTCCACCTCTTCCTCTCTGTCTCTGCTCATGTCTTCTATTCAACTTCTCTTTCGCTTTTAGGGAACACTGATATGCTTCTTCCACACTCACCAACTTGATCAAACTAATTTCATCTTGTATAGATGACCTCAAACCATTCACATATCTGGCTACTTACTCAATCTCATTCCCCGAATGTCCAAATTTGATATTCAACTTATAGAACTCCTTAGTATACTCTATCACACTTGAATATTTTTGCTTTAGGTTTTACAACTTCTTGAACAAACTAATATGATAATATGTAGGCATAAACTTTGTCTTCGACGTATTCACCATCTAATCCCATGATTTGATCTTCTCCTTTCCTCTTCTTTTCCTATGTGTCTGCAAGTGTTCCCACCAAAGGGATGCATGTCCTATCAACTTTGTGCAAGAAAATTTCACCTTCATATCTTCATTGGTACCTTCAAATTCAAAATAATTTTCCATCTCTGTTATCAAATCTAACAATACATTTGAATGCAACCTACCATTATAATATGGTGGATTGAAATGTGGTCTTGTATTCAATTTAGTTAGGGCTCTTATGAACCACTCTTCTCCTTGATCAAGGTCAGGTTACTCTTCTCTTCCTCCTTCATGTACATCTACTTCTTCATCACTCACATCATCAACTAGTTGACCTCTCCTCTAGGTCATTTTAACTACATCTAATCTAGCAACAATTCCTCTTAACATCTCCATCATAGCTAGGTCTGCATTTCACACACTCCATTTCCTCTACCATTTCTTCTTCCTGCCATCTTTACACAAGTCCTTTGTAGCTATAGCTCAGATCCTCAATCTACCACCCCACAACAAATCTTCAACAGGACTCCACGCAATTTAGTGATCTCACATGGAATGAATCTCGCTCTAATGCCAATATGGTGAAACCATGGTAGGAGAGTCCTCAAAGAGAACAATCCAGACTATGCAACAAGAGTAACACAACAAAAGCAACACAAAATATGGAGGAAAATGCAGATACAAATATACTCATTAACAAAAATCTCAGTTACATTTAGCCGACAACATCCGAGCTTACAGATTTGGCTCACAAGCCTGATAAAACATGCTCAAAAATATAACATTCCAATATGCTCCTATATGTGAGTTGAATATTACATATAAGATCTATATCATTCTACTTAATCAACTACTACTTAACTAAGACCATTCTAATCATCTATTACAAGCTTTATATCATATCCATAATTTTGGAATCATCTACATTGACCAAAGATCATCACATTCTCCAAGGAAAGAAAAAGTAACATGGGCATTTCAAATTTGAATTACTCTTCAATAGGTGCATAAGATGAAGTGTGGACCAATAATGAAGGTCAGGGACACTCCACAAAATAATTAAAATCACATCGTAAAGATCTGTAAGTCACGAGAACGATCCACAACAATCAAACTGGCTGAAAAGTTTGAAATTATTCTGGTGCCAGTTCAAGAAACTTTCACTAAATCCAAAAGCGATAACTTGCTGAAAAAAGATCTAATCACGCCCAAATCTTGGAACAAGGAAAATGAACATGTCAATGATGAAAGTACAAATCCACAAGGTTTGGTGAGAAAATATGACTAATCCACCAACATGAACTAAGCAAGAATAGAACAAGAACAAAAACTAAAGAAAATTTTTTTTGGTTGATACAATATTGCCAAGAACCAAGGATGCTCCTGCATCAAAATATTTTTAAACCTATGCAATGTTTCAAAAAAATTATGTATTTATTCTATAGATCTAATAGCTTTTAGAACTTAAAATGAACCAATTTCCCAAAATTTTCATAAAATAATGTAAAATAACACTTTTATTTAAAAAATGTACACACTTTTTTGCAAATAAAAAACCTTATGATTTCTAATATTTTTTTAAAAATTGATTCATTTTTTAAATCTACTAAATACTAATGTAAATTATAACATCTATTTTAATGCTAAAAATGTTAGTTTCACCAAAAAATTTTGTTAAAAAAGGGATCCTAGTGTTGGAACACAATGATCTACTAAGAAGGGGGGTGAATGAGTAGATACCAAAATTTATCCCTTAAAACTTTTACCCTTAGAAAACTTATGCATATTACTTCTTTGAACTCTTAATGTGCAGATACTAATATGAAGAGACATAAACACACACACACACACAAGAACATCACATAACACCATATGTACGTGGAAAACCCAATATGGGAAAAAACCACAGTGAAAAAAGGCTTCTTGAGTCTACTGCTCAAATCCAACATCACAATCCAAATCTCTATTACAATACTTTTAGGGCTGCAACCCAAGGATGTATCAACTACCTAATTTAGAAGCAGCCACTTCAAGGATGCAAAAACACCCTAGTTTAGGAGCAACAACTCCAAGGAGACTACTATCCCCTAAGTTGAGCTACAAATCAATATAATGAGGTTACAACCTCTAAATGATTACAAGTTCATATATGATTATAAATGGTTCTTCATAAACCTGAGATGCAACATTACATTTTATTCTTTGTTGCACATACTGCAACTCACATCTTACTATTGAATCTGCACTCTCAACAGCACACCCCTGCTCTGCACTCTCCTTTTCTGCACATAAAACAATCAATGTTCTATCTCTCTACTCTACACACACTCTTCATCATGAATGAAATTTGATGCCATCTACATTATGCTAATCTCTCTCTTTTCTTACAGAATTCATTCCCAACTCATCTCTCCCTCTCTACAGTATATCTCACAAAGATGTAACTCTTTTCCAGTTCAACATACAACTATAGACCTCTCACACCTATTGCTAATCCTATTTTTCTAGACCATACTTAGATTGTCTTCTTTTTGTCTAACTCTTCCAATATGCAACCTCTCTCCTCGAGATCCTCATCACCGTACAAATTATCCAATCTAGTTGTTCATCTATTAGGGTTTCTCCTTCAAAGTTGTCTTTTCATCTCAAGCCTTGCACCATCATCCATCTCATCTCATAGAGTATATCAGATATGACCATACTGCTAGAACACTATTCTCTACTGAGAGGGGTGAATTAGTAGATTACAAATTTTTAAACCTAGAGTGACCTTTAGCAGAAATAAACTCAATAACTCAAATGAGGAATTCAAAGCATAAAAAACTAAAATAGTCACAATCAAGAGAGAGACAAACACATAACACCAAATGTACATAAAAAACCCAATATGGGAAAAACCATCGTGAGAAATGCTACTAGGATCTATCATCCTAATCCAACCTCACAAGCATCAATGTTCTATTATAGGTTTTAAGGGCTACAACCCTAAGGAAGCTTCGACTCCCTATTTTAGAAGGATAAAATTCTAGGATGCTACAACACCTTGAACTGAGCTGCAACTCAACACTAATGGAGGCTACAACCTCTTACAAATATTTTCAATCAACTATGCATATCATGGTTCTACTCAATCTATGATGCATCAATTCAACACATTATATTTTTCTTTTTGTTCTCTTAGACACAACTATAATTAGATTCTTGTATATTTATAATTCTTCTCCGTTATAGTTCTTTTTCACTTCTTTCAAGCACACACTTTTTCTAACTCATGCCTTTGTATATTTCATACAAGCCAAAACCTCTGTTAGGGTTTTTCACTTGCAACCTACATTAGCAAGTGTCAGATCATCGAGCTGCCCACATACTATTTTTTCCATTAATGATGGAATCCAATAAGACTTGCCATATCTCGCATCAGACTGCACACCAATCAACCTCGTTATCAAGAATTTACCAAATTTCGCTCTCTTTTTTACTCAAAAATTTGATATGCATTTAGCTTCCTCTTTTGTTCATTCGATCAGATTTGATATTGATCAAGCATGTCACCTTTTTAGCATCATCTTCATTAAATTTTCACATTTAGTTAGCTAGGTGATCTGATTCTATTCACATGTCGGTCACCGACTTGAAACCCCTATTCACATGAACCAAACCATCAAGTGTGAAAATTGGCCAATGATCATCTTGCGGACTAATCAAAAGGTAGAAACATGATCAGGATTCATCCAAAAGCTCATTACAATCTCAAAACAAGCTTTGACAACATTATCTATGGGGTTTATCAAACTGGGGCACTTTAAACAACACTTTCATAATGAAGAGATCACTTCTAGACCACCAAATCAAGAACCATTTGAGTTGAGGGAAAATAACAATATTACAAGATTAATTCTAGAACCACAGATCAAAAGATGTAAATTCAGAGGAATGTAAAGAAAAATACATTCTCTGTGTCACCACCAAATGTATAGATAAAGCAGTTTTCACTCTGGTAAACATAACTCATTCAAATTTTCATACCAGACGCTCCAACTTGGAACAAACCTATTGGAATCAAGGAACATTGAGAGGGGGGGTGAATCAGTGTTCTACAATTTTTAACTTTATTAATCTGATCTTTAAAGCACTTGAAGCATAGAACCAAAAGAGAGATGCAACAACACGAAGCAATCAACCATAACACCATAACACAAGGATTTTTATGTGGAAACCCTATTAGGGGAAAAACCATGGTGGAAAGCCAATCCATAATATGAGTATACTCATAAAAAAGTGTTTACAAAAGGAATGCACACACATTTAGGCACACTGCCTAGAGCTTATTGCTCAGATACAAAATGATTTGGATTACATCCATGGATTTGAACTGAGAGAATAACATCTACAAATTCTAGGTTATAGTTCCGATTAGGCTCATTAGTCGCATTCTTGACCTTTTGTCTGATTCTTCTCTTCTTCTTAGAAACTTTGACTGCTTCAAAGTCGAATAAAAAATCTCTACTCTGTGCAAGTGAAATTGTGCACAATCACTTTTGACTTTCATAACACACTTCATACATTCATCCAAATGATATAAACAATTTCTTATATATATCCGCGACTAAAGATTTAATCGCTACATGTTGGCTTCAACAAAATAGAAAAATATTTACAAATTGTTTGCTCAATTCACACCAAAGTTGGCTACAACATAGTGATGACCCAAAATAATATTCTTGAGCACTAAATACTTCAAAAAATTACTCCTCGAAGATCCACAACATGGTATATTCACTTAGTCAGTTTTCCTGCATTGATAGACAAGAAAATAATCAACTGAATCTTCTAACTTTCACACCAATTGATACAAGGCTCTATGATTCAAAGACAACATAGATAATACATAGAAAAACATTCCTTGAGATCCACAACTCAAAATGATAATATATAGTAGCATATGAATCAATAAACATAACTTTTTCGAATGCTCTATTCTTGCTTGATAGTTTAACATAAAACTTCTATATGACTTCTAGTATGATCAAATGCTGACGTGTGGATCAAATCACTGACTAGGGTTTCCATCAATGACAAAACTAGATGACTTATGTAGTGTATCTTGCCAACAAAACCATCTTCAAACATGCCTCTAAATAACTCCCAATCCGCATACTAAGATATTCAATATGCGAGAAATGTGGAGCAAGCTACTAGACCATTCTTACCAGAGGCTCAAACTTGGAACATAGCATACCGAAGGCTTACTCAAATCTTCATACCAAAGCACCAAACTACAAGAACTCTTTATGGAACACATATAACCCCATTATAGATCTTATTCCAAATCCACAAGACCTAAAGAAAATCAGTAGAGGATTTCAGAGTAGATACAATTCTCCCAATCCATAGATAACCAACTCTTCTGGATTAGTTCACAAACTAGTGAACTTAACTTTCACTCTATGATCGGGTGGCTTGGGGATAGGGGATAGAGGCGGGAGCAATACTGCGATATCACAATGTCAAAGATGTGGATGTGTGGAGGAGGTGATTTGATGAGGTGCAGGATGAGATGATAGTATGGCATCCATATATGCTACAATGATTCAGGGACTAGAGGGACAATGAGGAGGGACACAGGGGTTACTTCTTCACCCGATGTTATATTATTGGGAGAGGTCTGCATGTACTAGAGTTTCACAAGCTAGATCGGGTGATGAGGCAGTTTGGAGTGAGGCAAGATATTCCCATAGGGCGAGTGATGTTCTAAAGATTGACACGAGAGCAACCATGGGGGGATGAGTTGGATCTGGAGGTAGTGTGGGAGAAGTTGAAGACACTATAGTTTGTGCTATACCCAGGCAGGAGAGAGGGGTCAAGACATGTAGGGACAACAAATTGGTATGGTCAGTGGTTTTGGAAACATCCACTTATGTGGATTACATCGATGGTGCTAATTGAGGGGGCACTAGGTTTCAGGTCAGGGGATGAGAGATAGCTAAGGGAGGAGAGAGAAGGATAGGGTCCATGGGGACAACAGAGAGGAGGTTAGGAGAGAGGGGGATGACAGATATGAGGACAAGAGGCGGTCAGAGCAGCCGAGGAGCCAGTGAGGGTAGGAAGGAGGAGGAGACAATGATGTATAGCCTAAGGAGGAGATAGTGTAGAGGAGGGAGAGGAGGAGGTTAGGGTTGTAGTGTAGTAGGATAGGAGACTAGAGGCCCAAAGAGAGAGGAGAGATGAGGTGTGCACATCCTTAGGAGGTCGGTAGTAGGGGAGACAAGAGGAGGTCAAGGCCAGTGGAGAGCAGGAGAGATAGGAGGCAGATGTGGCTATAGGAGGGCAACAATGGTAGAGATAGGAGGAGGTTGAGGCCAGTGAAAAGTAGGTATGGGGAGCCCCCATGGTGATTGATGTGGATGAGATAATGGCATCGACAAAGAGTGAGGGGTATGAGCCATAGGAGATGGAAATTGATACAAAGGTACATGACATCCCACCACTATCAATGGCACCACCTAGAGGAGAGGATCTGGTAGTGGTACTAAGAGGGACCCTAGAGAGACTATGACTTAGTGAGTAGTGCTTATGGCAGATAGAGGTAGAGATGAGTAAGCTATAGGCATGATTCGCCTAGAGCAAGACAGACTACTGAGACCTAGCCATGATGGTGAAAAATATGGAGAGGAGATTGTTGAGAGAGAGGGATGAGGCACGAGATGAGGTGGCTGACCTATAGGCAAAGGTAGAGAGGTTGCAAGTAGAGGTGGTTAGGGAGCATGAGGAGGGGGATGCAGTGATATGGGAGAGAGACCATTTGGTGGTTGAGGAGGTGATACAATGGGCTATTGGAGCAGGGATAGGGTAGGAGCTGACAGAGATTGGGGTAGGGACTCCAGGAGATATAGAGGGTTTGCAGGGATAGCTAGAGTGATTATGGAGAGAGAGAGAGAGCATATTTGCACCAGGAGCAGGATGAGCTCAGAGGTAGAGTGTACTATTTAGAGAAGACAGTTGGAGATATGGGATTGATGCAGCAAAGAGAGGAGGAGATGAGGATGCAGATACGTGTGCTACAAATAGAGATAAACATGGAACAGGCATAGGTATAGGACATAGAGGCAGAGAGGGATGTGGCACAAGCACATACTCAGGTGTTATAGAGTGAGAGGCAGGTGGTAGAGGCAGAGACTAATTTACCTTATCTTGAATCGATCCTTTGGTTGGCCCTTGATTTTTGATGCTATGTATGCTCCTTGGATGGCAAAAGATGCAAGTGTGGGATACAAGATGGACAAGAGAATGGATGGGAATAAATGAAAATGCAAGTTTTTCGCTAAGTATGGCTCAAATAAAAAATTTGTAAGAGTTTTGCTAGCACAATGATCTCCCTCCATAAAATGAGAGAAAAGAGGGGGTATTTATAGAGAATTTTGGATTCTCTAGAGAAATGGATGGTTGAGATTAAACCAACATGGCCAAGATGTAGGGCTATGGTGAGTTGAGAAATCACAAGCCCTCACATCTTGACATGTGGCATGTGAAGTGGCTTGGAAAAGATGATGTGGGCATGACATGGAGGTACTATATAGTACCTTAGGATTTGGACAAGATCTCCTCATAAAGGAGGTCCTTGTCCACATGTGGGTGAGAGGATGTGAGGAATTAAAAATTCCTCAAATATCCACATGGGAATGAGAGAAAGAATTTAAAATTCTTTGAAATGTATTGGAGGATTAAATATGAATTAAAAATTCACATGGGGAAAGGGGTGCCTTCTCCAAATGGAGAAAGTTTTTAATAAGGTTGACTTATGACACATTCCATAAATGACATGGAGATTAGGTTGACCTAATTAAGTGATTAAGGTTGTGCAAGTACCTGATTAGACAAATTAATGACATATTAGAGGCAAGTGGGGGATTATGGAGGATGTGACCCTAAGGACGATTAGGGGTGTGCACATCCTAACCATAAATTAATTATGATTAGAAGAGGGTTAGATGGTTTAGAGAGATTAGAGACCAACTTGCAAAAGCTGGAGGATGTGATAATGAGAGAGAAAGTGAGGAATTAAAAAATAATAATTTAAATTCCAAGAGGTAATATGACTAAATTAAATAAAGTGGTGTATTTATTTAATTTAGAGATGGAAGAGGGTAAAAGTATTTATTAAATTAAATACTTTAGGAACATTATGTAGGACATGAAATATTAATTAAATGAATGATTTAATTAATACTGACAAAGAGGACAAAATAGATGAGAAAATGGATGATTAAGGAGACGTCTTTGACTATATGGAAGTAGTCAAATTTGGATGTCTACATTTTTCCCCTCTTCGAAATACTATTAGGATAATAGGGTTTTGAAGAAAATAAAATGTAGATGACTCTATAGAGGAAATGACTAGAAAAGAGATTCCACAACATGGGAGAGTTTGTATGAGCTTCCCAAACGAAGGGGAATTAAAGGGGATGCCCTAGTCTCACAAGAGAAGGCTTATGACAGAAGATTGGGAGAGAATGGTAGGCTTATGAAATATTAATTAAATGAATGATTTAATTAATACCGACAAAGATGATGAAGTAGATGAAAAAAGGGGTGATTAAGGAGACATCTTTGACCATATGGAAGTAGTCAAATTTGGATGTATACATTTTTCCCCTCTTTGAAATACTATTAGGATAATAGGGTTTCAAAGAAAATAAAATGCAGATGACTCTATAGAGGAAGCGACTAGAAAAGAGATTCCCCAACATGGGAGAGTTTGTATGAGCTGCCCAAATGGAGGCTAATTAAAGGGGATGCCCCAGTATCACAAGAGAAGGATTATGAGGGAAGATTGGGAGAGAATGGTAGGGTATTCCCCCTCGAGAAAGTAGACGGGGAAGGAAAGGGTTCCCAGGAAACTTCTTGAAAGTATGGAGTGGTATATGTCATTGGAAAGATCTTAGAAAACTAGGAAGAGTTACTTTTGAATAGATTCAAATGGAGGTACAATGCACAAATGGTGGCCTTGGGAAGATAGAGGGTGAATGGATTAGTTGGAGGAAAATTTGGTTAAATAAAGGAAAAATATTCCCTTCATTTAAAAAAGGTAAAAAGGAGGGAAAAAGGTTATAAAAGGTAATTATAAGAATTACCTCTCCTCATTTGGACAACTTCCAATTGAGGAAGAGAAGGAGAAGAAAAGAGGGAGAGGGTGAAAGTGCATGATGTCAGAGTATAATCATGACATTAGCCATCGGGGGGACGAGAGACAATGGTTCTTCAACAAGTGTGCCATGCCATGCCAAGTTAGCCCCAAATCCAACCTTGTGATTTTGATCATTTTGTTTAAGTTTCTAAAAGATTTGAAAATATGAGTTTTGTTGGGGGCGAGGAATGAAAAATGGGATGGACTCTCAAAATAAGGAGATAGAGGTTCAGAATGGATGAATGTTTACTCATAATGAGAGAAGGAATGGTCAGGATGACAAAATGATAGTTTGAAATGATAGGAGGAGGTTTGAAATGGGTGAATGTTCACTTGAAATGAGTAAACGAATGATCAAAATGGTAGAATGAGAGTTCAAAACAGAAAAATGGGTGTGTGAAATGATGAAAGAGGTGTCTAGAATGATGAAATGGATGATAAAACTTACTATTCAAGGGTTAGGTCTTCCCTTGGGATGGGTCAGGTCCACCCTTGGAGGACAGGTCCACCTATGGAGGGCAGGTCTGCCTATGGAGGGGTCAAGTTGGCCTATCTGACAAAAGTTGGTCAAAATTGGCTAAAACAAGCTGAATAGGGGCTGGTTAAGAGGTCAAGTTCACCCCTAGAGGGGTTAGGTCCACTTGTGGAGGTCAGGTCTGCCTATGGAGGGAAGGTTCACCTATCTAGAGGTTAAGTCTTCCTGTTAGTCAGGTTAGGTCCGCTTGTCTGAAGGTCAGGTCTGCCCCTTGACAGGTCAAAACTTGAATTTTGAAAAGATGACTAAGGAAAAGGATCCAAAACACAGCTAGCATCAATCAAAAGGATATGACTAAACAAAAAATTATAGGTTTTGCACAAAGAAGACAATTCAAACAACACAATCCTAAGCCTAGTAGAAGGGGTATGGCTAACAGAGTCTTCTAGTCTAGGATGAACATGGTTGCTAAGGAGTCCTCGATATACACCTAATACGTGAGGCCCAAACCGTGAACACCAACCCATTACAAGCATGATTCAAGAACATTAGCGAGATACTAGAGGCTCGGACCAACTCTTCACACCATCCCGATACTTCACCAATTACAACGTGGTTGGATTGAGGTATAGCTTTCGCTCTCCCTCCTTTATATACCACGTCGGTACGCGTGGTTGGAATCGTCCCTTGGGGTGATGAAATCCCCAAGCAGGTCCCACTAAGAAAAGAAAAATGGTGACTAAAAGGACTTGGTAAGCTATGATTTCTTGTCACCTAGGATTTCCAAATGGTGCAAGGGGATTGGATACATCAAATAGCTTACCATCAAGTACAACACATAAGATTAATTGACACCCCTAGTTAAACTATGTGCCTAACTTATGTGAAACAACAAATAGCAGTTGATAAATAACTAACCCTGCAAGTAAACTTGTTAATGATTCTTGCCCTTGCTCCTTGAAAAATGTTGATTAGATGCTTGCACAGACTCAAACATGACACGTTAGGAGGTCAAAAACACTTAGAACAACCAAAAAAAGTGCTAAAAACTAAAATTTCACCTTTAATTTTTTTTTGTCCAGGTTAGGTCCACCTGTCTGCAGGTTAGGTCCGCCTGTCTAGAGGGAAGGTCTACCTGCTTGGAGGTCAAGTCTGCCTATCTAGAGGTTAGGTCTGTCTGTCAGTCAAGTCAGGTCTGCCTGCTTGAAGGTCAGGTCCACCTGCATGAAGGTAAGGTCTGCCCCTTTGTGAAAAATCTGCAAAATATCAGTTTTTGGAGTTTGTGTAAGGTAGGTCCACCCTTGGAGGTCAGGTCCGCCTGTCTGTTAGGTTAGGTCCACCCCTCAAGGTCAGGTCCACCCTTGGATGGTTGGCTCTTCCCCTCTGTAGATCAGGTCCACCCCCCTAAAAACTACACTTGCAAAAAGTGACAAAAAATAGCGAACGTGAAAGTTCCATACCCATTTGTGGGTCCCACCGGGTGTGCCAGAAATGTGATTGGGTGAAAACGTGCTCCCAGAAATGAGTAGCAACAAAATATGCAAGAAACCACCTAAACACCTAACACATCAAGATTAGCTTAGTTGGATTCAAAAACAAAGTAAGGATAACAAAATAAGCTGATTTATTGTGTCTTGAATCAATTCTTTGGTTGGCCCTTGATTTTCAATGTTGTGTATGCTCCTTAGATGGAAAAATATGCAAGTGTGGGATGCAAGATGGATAAGAGAATGGATGAGAATAGATGCAAATACAAGTTTTTGGCTAAGTATGGCTCAAATGAAAAATTTGCAAGACTTTGGCTAGCACAATGATCTCCCCCCCTAAAATGAGAGAAAAGAGGGGGTATTTATAAAGAATTTTGGATTCTCTAGAGAAATGGATGGTTGAGATTAAACCAACATGGCAAATATGTAGGGCTATGGTGAGTTGAGAACTCACAAGCCCTCACATCTTGACATGTGGCATGTGAAGTGGCTTGGAAAAGATGATGTGGACATGACATGTAGGCACTATATAGTACCTTGGGATTTGGACAAGATCTCATAAATGAGGTTCTTGTCCACATGTGGGTGAGAGGACATGTGAGAAATTAAAAATTCTTCAAATATCCACATGGGAATGAGAGAAAGAATTTAAAATTGTTTGAAATGCATTAAGGGATTAAATGTGAATTAAAAATTCACATGGGCAAAGGGAAGCCTTCTCCAAAAGGAGAAAGCATTTAATAAAGTTGACTTAGGACATGTTCCATAAATGACATGGAGATTAGGTTGACCTAATTAAGTGATTAAGGTTGTGCAAGTACCTAAATAGACAAATTAATGACATATTAGAGGCAAGTGGGAGAAGGGGAAGAGTTCACATGTGGCTTGATGTGACAAGTCAAAGATCATATGGGGAAGAGAAAAAGGAATTTAATATTCCTTGGAAGGATAAAAGGAATTAAAAATTCCTTGAGAGGTTTATTAGGCTAGTTAATGAAGGATTAGAGGAGGGTTAGGTGGCTAAGAGAGATTAGAGGCGAACTTGCAAAAATTGAAGGCTGTGACATCCTAATCAAAGATTAGGCATGTGCACATCCCTAATAATGAGATTAGGAGAATAATTAGGATTAAGAAAAGGATGTGACATGTGAGGAATTAAATAAATGTCATATTTATTTATTTCATTTGATGAAAAAAAGGATTAAAGAGATGAGGTATTTATTTATTAATTAAATGCCTTAGGGATTTGGCAGAATTAAGGATATTAATTAAACAATAGCGATATTACTTAATTAATACAAATAAGGGGATGCTTAGATGAAAGGGGATAAATTTGGATAAATTAAGTGTCCAAATTTAGGTTTCTACACACTCTTCATCAAACTAGCAACTGGAATCCAAGATATATCACCCATGGATATCCTTGAACAACACTTCAAATATGCATATGCATAGGATCAAAATAGTAGAAATGTGGAGTACACACTAGAGTACATTCAAAACACATACCAAAGCATATTCTAAACCTGCAATCACTTGTGTCCTTTCACTTCATCAACTTATATTGTGTTGACATCAATTACAACACCTATTAGACACATATTTGCAACAATCTACCCTTTTTTCATTGATGGCAACACATGATGTGAAAAACCATCAAAGACAACATCCATTTTATTCGAGTATTCTCCTTTATTTTTTATAATTAGACAACCTACACAACTTTTCTTGCACCCGGTTATCCTTGTAATATTCTCTCTTTCACATGACTTGCTCTCCCCCTTCTTAGATTAGATAGACTACACAACATTTCTTGCACTTTGTCTACCCCTAAGTTTTTCACATGATTTCTCTCCCACTTTTACATCAATGAGAAGGGGCACATATTTGGACTTTGTTGCTCTAAAAAATTGAAGGTGCACTTGTTGGTCTAGATCCAAAACCCATACTAGTAATATCTAGCTACTCCCCCTGAGGGGTAGCCTTTGGGCACTACTGAACTGATGCAACACATCCCATACATATCACCAATTGGACTTCTACACAGAAGCATAACAACTCACCCTAGGATAGACACTTCTCTAATCTCATCTATAAAAATAGGTAATCTTTTGTTGATGATATCTCTTTGGAATCAAAACCAATTTTTTTGAATTCTGGATATGATGTAGATGAATGTACCTAGATGCTAATCCCAGCTCCACTACCTCTGTCATGAAAATGTAGTAAAATGTATTATTATTCAATGTCACTAGCTCTGGTACTCTGCAACAAAATGTTCCTAGTCCCAACTAATTGGAATCTTCTAGATGTTCCTACATCACTTTGATTTTTCATGTCTTGATCATAGTCTTTAACTAGGTTCAAATGAATGATCAATGAAATTTCCCCTGAATACATGCCCTATCACTAGAGTTTAGTGATATGAAGTGGGAGAAATCACTCCTAGCTTTTTCCTCAAGTATTCAAACTGTTTGGTGGGAAGAGGCTTGGTAAATATAGCAGCCACTTGTTCCTTGGTTGGAACAAACTCCATGCTGACTTCCTTATTTTCATCCTTTTCTTTGATGAAGTCATACTTGATTGAGATATGCTTGGTTCTGGAGTGCATTATTGGATTCTTTGAGATATTGATGGCACTTGAATTATCACAAAGAATGGATATAGGCTCATTGTATTCCACTTTGAGGTCTTTTAATGTCTACTTCATCCATAAGACCTGAGTATGACAATCAGTTGTAGCAACATATTATGCTTCTGCAGTAGAAAGGGTGATAGAATCTTGTTTCTTACTCATCCAAGAGACTAGCCTGTTACCCAAAAATAAACCTCCTCCACTTTGACTCTTTCTATCATCCACACTTCCTGCCCAATCTACATTTGTGTATGCTATAAAATTGAATTTTTTTCTTTTGGGATACCATAATTCATAGTCAACAGTACTTTTTATGTATCTAAATATTCTCTTGACTGCACTGACATGTCATTCTTTAGGTTTGTCTTGAAACCTAGCTACCATACAATCTGCTTGCATTATATCAGTCCTAGATGTAGTTAAATAGAGTAGACTTCCAATCATAGATTTGTATGTAGTCTGATTTGCATCCGGTGACTCATCAGATTTGCTCAATTTGTAGACTGTGATCATAGGTGTGCTAACCAGTTTACAGTCCTCCATGCCAAACTACTTAAGCATTTATTTTACATACTTGGTTTGAGATATAAATATACCTTTATCAGCTTGTGTAATTTGTAAACCAAGAAGAAAAATTAGTTCTCCAATCATGGAAATTTCAAATTCATATTTCTTGGTTGTAGCAAATATTTTGCACATTACATCACTACTACTACAAAATATAATGTCATCTACATATACTACAACAATGGTAATATACATACCTCTAGATTTGAGATACAAATTGCTATCAACACAACCCTTCTTGAATCCTTGTTGTTGTAGATACTGATCCAACCTTGAGTACCAAGCCATTGGGGCTTTCTTTAAACCATACAATACCTTTTTCAATCTGCAAACATAATCAATATTCTCTAACAGCTGAAAACCTTTTGGTTGCTCAATATATACGTCCTCTTCTAGGTTTCCATTCAAGAAAGAAGATTTGACATCCATTTGATATACCTTGAAGCCTTTGTAGAATGAGAATGCAAGAAACATTCTTATTGCTTCTAATCTTGCAAGAGGGGCAAATGTTTCCTCAAAATCAATCCCTTCTACTTGTTCATATCCTTTGCACACCAATATTTCTTTGTTTCTCACCATTGTTCCATCTTCATTTAGTTTGTTTCTAAACACCCACTTAGTGCCTATTACATTCTTGTTTAAGGGACTAGGAACTAGTTCCCATGTTTTGTTCTTTTCAATCTGATTTAACTCCTCTTCCATGGCTTCTATCTAGTTCTCATCTTTGCTAGCTTCAACAAAGGTTTTTGGTTCAATGTAAGATAAGAGGGAAAATTTCACTTGTTCTTTGTTCTTTGCAAGCCTTCTTCTTATCTACACACCATCATTCTTGTCACCAATAATCTGATCTATCATATGATCTTTTTGAACATATTTTTGCAGGAGCCCAGTTAAATTCCTACTCATTCTCTTCTTCTTCTTCTTCTTCAACCTGTGGACCTATCTCAACTTTATATGAATCACGTTATTGATTGTTTATGCTAGGATGACCCTAATTTTCACTTTCATCAACCCTGACATGACACTCTCTACAATTTTATGCAGTATCTTATTATAACATTTATAAGCCTTGCTTTGAGATGAATACCCCAAAAATATTCATTCATCACATCTTGACTCAAAAATTCCTAAGTCCTCAACATCTCTTTTGATATAGCATTTACTACCAAATACTTTGAAGTGCTTGATTGAGGCAGGGCTACCAAACTGCAATTCATATGGAGTTTTACCACTATTAAATCTGATAAGAGCTCTGTTTTGAATGTATACAATAGTTTGTACTACTTCTTTCAAAAATGTATCCATTAAGTTTCCCTCATTTAGCATGGCTATAGCAATATCCTTCACAATCAGATTTCTTCACTCTACCACACCATTTTGTTGTGTTGTTCTTGGGGCTGAATATTGGCATCTAATTCCATGGTCTTCAAAATATTCCATGAATTATTTTGACATGTACTCTCCACCTGTGTCTGATCTGAGGCATTTGATTCTTCTACCGGTCTCATTTTATACCAACATCTTGTAACCTTTAAATGCTTCAAATTCCTCAACCTTCTTCCTCAAGAATGTGACATATGCCTTTCTAGTATAATCATCAATCAACAACATAAAATAGCTTTCTCCTTGAAATTCTTTTTTTCTCATTGGTCTGCATAGATCAATATGAACTAACTTTAGAGTTTTTATTGTTGAATAGTCCTTAGTGGGAAATTTAAAATTTTCTAGCTTTCCTTGCTAACATCCTTGATAGATGACATTGTCAGGCTTTGCAATTTTAGGCATATTTCTAACCAATCCTTTTGAGCTTATCTTCACCATGTTGAAAAAATTTACATGTCCTAGTCTTCTATGCCATAACCAAATTTCTTTTTCTTGATTAATTAGAGATGTTTGGCCTTCCACTTCACATAGATCATAAAGATTACTATCATTCCTAACACCTTGAGCATTTATTTGACCATTTATTCTTATCTTGCAGCCTTCATAATCAAATACAACTTTGTATCCATTATCACACATCTAACTAACACTAAGAATATTATGTTTTAGGCCTTCCACATAGAGCACATCTTTATTTTGGTTCATCCCATCTAAGCTCAAAATTCCTTTACCATGAATCTTGACAGAAGTGTTATCACCTAGGCTTGCTAAACCTCCTTTTCTCATTTCAAGTTTGATGAATTTATTTTCATCTTTGGTCATGTGCTTGGAGCAACCACTATCAATTACCCACAAGTCTTGTTCTTTTGCATGCAAGGAAGTTCGATCAATCATTGACTAAGTACGAATCTGATTTTTCTCCTTCCATACCTTCTTAGGTTTATTTTCAACCTTTTCTTCCTCTTCATTAAT
>VDFB02193867.1:504066400-504290970 GCA_007258455.2 Sequoia sempervirens | reverse complement strand
GTGTACATGTTCACATCAAGCCTAAATCAAAGAAGGCTAAGGTATCTTATGATACCTCTACAGATCAGAAAGATGAACAAGATATTCTGGTAAGTTTTGGCCCTTGGTATAAACTTGATCCAACTCTTAATTCTTTGTTGAATTTTGAGAATATGCTCCAACCCACAATTGAATTCTATGATAAATTTGGAGAAGAAGATAAGAAAACATTGCTTTTAACTATTATTGAATATGTTATTAACTTAGAAGTAAAATGGGATAACAGAAGGAAATATATTCCTAAAAGCATGTGGGATGATTTGATGAAAAAAATATTTGAGGTTGTAGTGTTTGAAGAAAAGATTAGAAATGCAACATATAATAATATTGGTTCTTCTCTGACCCCTGATGATTTGAAATCTCTAAAGAGGATCTGTGCTGAAATGTTTTGGATGAAGAGCAAAGTGAATATGTTGATGATAAGAAATAAGAAATTGACAAAGAAAGTAAGAAAGGAAACAACAAAGGTCATCTAAGAAACAACATCAAAGTATGGTATACTCAAAACTATTGATGATGATTCTAATGAAAATGCTAAGGAAAATGTTTCTCTAGTTATAGGAAATGAAGACATTCTTGATAATTTTGATATTGAAATTAGTATTGGTGCATATTGTGAAGAATGAAGGAGAAAATGAGCCTAAGGTGCATAATGATGCTCCATCAGAGCATACTGAAGGAGAAGAACGCAGTAATAGGAAAGGTAATGTTGAAGAGGAAGGATAGGGAAATGAAGAAGAAGGTCAAGATAACCCTGAGGAAGAACAAAACAAAGATGAAAAAGATGAAAATGAGGAAGAGGTAAATAATGATAAAGATAAAGATAAAGACAAGGATGAAGGTGAAAAGGATGAAAATAAAGAGGAAGAAGAAGAGACAGTAGAGGAAGATAAAGAAAAAGAAAAGAGAGAGGAAGAAAAGAAGGTCATGGAACCCTTTGGGAAAAATGAAGAAGAAAAATAGATTGTAAAATCACTGAAGAATCCTGGCGATTCATCCTTCGGTGGTAATGTACTGAAAGGTTTATTGTCTAAGAAAATTAGATTTCAACTGATTATTCCCCAGGAACTTTTGAAACTCCCTATGATTGAGGAATATGTTGATGTGGAAAAGATGTCTTCAGTAAATAAAGTTGATGTTGATTTTGAAACACATCAATAGGAAATGGAAATGATAGAAGATGCTTTGAAAAATTTATAGGAAGCTATATACCCAATGCATCTACTGATACATCCCTTGCCCCTATTGAAAATCTAAGATTATTGTTAGATTCTTTCAAAGAATATTCCTTTAGGCTTAACGAAAAGACAAGACAGGAGATAGAAGAAAATTTGGAGGAGAAAAGGTTGTTAGATTTGCATGAAAATTGTGCTCTTGCACATTCCTATGTTGAAAAGTGTCTAGAAGCAATGAAAGTTTGTGAGTTAGAGGCAGATGTTGTTCTCTCTTATTGCTTGAAGTGGCCGGATGCCACTCAAAATATCAAAATTGTCATGGAATCAATTGAGTCTCAGCTATCTACTATTTCTAGTACTCATAGTGTATCTAAAGATAAAGATAGATCAATCCGGAAGGCCATCACTGCACATAGAGAAAATTTATTTTCCTTGAAGAAACAAAAGGAAGAAATTATCATAAAATTCAGTCAATTAAGTGACATTGTGAGAATCACTCCAATTGGAGAGGCTCTAGTTTACTCTGGAAGGCTTGAGAAGATAAGCCTGATTCTTGATACTCCAGAGGATGCTGAAGAAACTTTGATAGAGCCAAAATATTTGAACAAGATGTCAACTACAACAAAGGATGGCTGGGAAAAAGGAAAAATAGTCTAGGAAGGTATTCTGAAGGAGCTTCAAGGCTCATCATCTTCTAGTTGATATATATTTATTTGTTTTCCTTTCTTTAATTTTTTCTATTGGCACACCCTTTTTCCTTGATGTCAAAGGGGTAGTGAAGTGGTGAAATGATGGTGTTAGGGGGAGAAATGTTGTAAATAGAGAATTTTGTATATACTCTTTTTTTTTGGTTTTGGCACATGTTTCCATCAATGACAAAGGGGGAGATTGTTGGAAAAATGGAGAAGAACATCTCATTTTGTTACTTTTTTTGTCATTGATGTCACCATGATATATGAGTTGCAAATACAAGATGAAGACTAAAGTTACTCTGGTATTCTAATCTGGTATCTGAGTTGTATTTTTCTTACATCCTCTAGTATTTTGGTTCGCATTTGTTCTCTGGTGATCACTGTTGCTTGTAGTCTTGGGAAATGGTTTAAAGGTGTTAGAAGCATGTTCATACAAGTTCTCACATATCCATTTTTTTGTATGATGTCATGTTGATGTTTTGCAACTATGTTTTTTGGTCCATATTTGGCCGTCTTGATGGATGTATTATGTAAATTAACTTTTGCTATGCGAACATATGTGCAACCTATTTTACGTCTGTGCCAACTTGTTGAAGCATGTGTATTATCTTTTTCATAGCTTGAGGCCAACAATTGATATTTTTTGTAAATCAGAAGTGCATCTAATTAGGCTAACCTAATTGATTCTTGCAAAGAGATTGGGTATATATAACAAATAGTTTTTGAAGAAGGTGTGGGTGATGGTGCAAAGTAGTGTGAACATAATGAAATGTGTCAAGTCTGTTTATTAAGCTTTATCTAGAACTAAATTTTCACTCATTAGGTGTACTTTGTCAGTTCATTTTATGGTTGAAAGCCATTCAATCATTGTAATTCTATAGGAAGTGAGCCTTTGTTTCTAGACAATGAGTCTCGATAGTGAGCCACCCATTTTTGTAATATATTATAACCGGTTATACTATATTGTGAGCTAATGCTCACCGTGGTTTTTCCCATTTTTGGTTTTCCACGTAAAAATCCTAGTGTTCTTGTGTTCTCTGATTTTATGTTCTATTAATTATTTTATTTATCTCTGCTATTGTTTGCATTGGAATAATTGTATGGTATTTGATCAAAAAATTTAAGAAGATACTGATTCACCCACCCTCTCAGTATCTTGGATCCTTAACAAAATCTAGGTGGCTTGTTTGAACCATCCTAAAGTTCCATTTTGTTCACCTATCCAAGATCAACCTGAGATGGTTAACCTTCTCCTAGGGAACCTGGGGCTCTGATACCAATTGTTAGAACACAATTCTCTACTAAGAGGGGGGGTGAATCAGTAGATTGTAAATTTTTAAATCTAGAGTGACCTTTAGCAGAAATAAAATTAATAACTCAAATGAGGAATTAAAAGCATAAACAACTAAAGAAGTCACAATAAAGAGAGATACAAACACATAACACCAAATGTACATGGAAAACACAATATGGGAAAAACCACGGTGAGAAATGCTGCTAGGATCTACCATCCTAATCCAGCCTCACAAGCATCAAAGTTCTATTATAGGATTTAAGGGCTACAACTCTAAGGAAGCTTTGACTCCCTATTTTAGAAGCATCAACTTCTAGGATGCTACAACACCTTGAATTGAGCTGCAACTTAGTACTAATGGAGGCTACAACATCTTACAAATATTTTCAATAAACTATGCATATCATGGTTCTTCTCAACCTATGATGCATAGATTCACAACATTATATTTTTTTCTTTGTTCTCGCACACAAAACTGTAATGAGATTCTTATATTTGTATGATTTTTCTTCTCTGTTATAGTTCTTTTTCACTTCTTCATTAAAGCATGCATTTTTCTAACTAATTCATTCATATATTTCATACGAGCCAAAACCTCTATTAGGGTTTTTCACTTGCAACCTACATCAGCAAGTATCAGATCATCGAGCCACCCATAAACTATTATATCCATTAATGATGGCATCCAATCAAATTTTCCATGTCTCACATCAGGCTGCACACCAATCAACCTCTTTATCAAGAATTTACCAAATTTAGCTCTCTTTTCAACCCCAAAACTTGATATGCATTTAATTTCCTCTTTTGTTCATTCAATTAGATTTGATCTTGATTGATCATGTCACATTTTTAGTGCCATATTCATTAAATGTTCACATGTCAGTTAGCTAGGTGATCTGATTCTATTCACATGTCAGTCACTAAATTGAAACCCCTATTCATATAGACCAGACCGTAAAGCTTCAACACTAGCCAATGATCATCTTACAGACTAATCAAAAGGTAAAAACATGATCAAGAGTCATCCATAAGCTCACTAAAATCTCAACACAAGCTTTCACAACATTATCTATAGGGTTTATCAAACTAAAGCACTTTAAACAACACTATTGTGCCATAGAAAAATGGCACCTTGTCAATTTCATGGCCTTCTAAGTCTTGTTTCATGGCATTTGATATGTTTTTCTTTAATTTTATGTTGCAACATGGCTTGAACATGAATATTTAGGTACTAAAATTCAAATAATGATGTCTTGTGAAGGTGTTGTGAAGCGTTGGAAGACATTTCTACATTATTTTAGACTTTATTCATTACAATTCACCTAAAAAATCATTTTTTTACACATAATCAAGTCCTATTTTGAAGTGTTGTAAAGTCTTGTAACAAGATTTCACACTTTCCTAGGCACAACTTCACTATTTATCTAGGTATGTGTAGGATCATGATGGGCCAAAAAGTGGTGATATGATGGGTATGTGTAGGGTGTGTGGCTGATGACCTTTTTTTTACCCAAAATTGATGAAATGAAAATAGATTTTAAAGGAGATTCTCAACTTTCCACCAATATAAATTATGCTTTACTTTGAATTTAGTAAATTATTATTATTCATTTTCTATTTGAATTACGACTAAAGTCCTAATTGATAGGATCATTGAAAAACATCTATAGATTTCAAATGGTATCACATTTTTTGAATCCAAAACATGCATCACATTCTATGCTTCCCATACTATAGGATTAAAAAAAAAATTGAATTTCATGAAGTTTCACCTGCTAAGGTGGTTAGACATACAAGTTTTTATATTTTTTAAAAGTTATAAAAAAATCATAATTAATTATTTACTTGGAAAAAATTACAAAAAATATACATCACATTAGGACATGATTCCTCTACTTATATCTAAAATATTATTAAAAAAATATCATTTTATTGTGGTTAGGGTGGTCAAAAAGACACCTACTTAATATTTTTCCCTAAAATTTAAGTGCTCTTGCATTGAAATTTCAAATTTTCTAAATAATTTTTTCTTAAAAAAATAAACCTAGTAGTTTAGAAACTACATTCAATTTGCTATAGATTCTATTCTTACACATTTTTTAAATAATATAGGCAACTTATTCAAATTTTTACATCAAGTTGCCTAACTCTGATTTTTCTAAATTTTTTGCCGCTTAAGGGCCTGTTTTTTCCATGATGATCCTACACATACCCATCTCTTTCTTATGACTTAATTGACCCCTTTATTCCATCATATGCTTTTATTTAAGTGTATTTTTGGATATTATCCTGACAAATAACATTAAATGAAACATATTTCCCAACACTTGTTTTTAGGTGCTAGGTGGGACCCATTCGCCATGGGTGGCGAATGAGTCCCCATTGGCCCCAAATTCAAAATATTTCAAATTTATTTTTGGGATTTCATTAAAAATCACTTGATGTTAGCTTGTGATGAGGTATGAATGGTAAACTTTGACACAAGATTGTATAAATAGTTATTTTTCATCTCATTTTACATCTACAATCTCATTCATTCAAGCAACTTCATACAAGCATTCAAGCATATTACAACATCAATTCAAGCAACATTCAAGCACTTTGAAGCATCCATTGACATTACTTCAGACTTGTATTATCAAGGGTTTGGTGAGTTAATAGAATTTGCATGTTTTTAGTTTATCTTTCCTTTGCATTTCATTATCTTTTCAAGGGTTTAATTATCAAAAGCAGGGTTTGACCAAGCCAAACCCCTATTCACTAACCCTAATCATTTTTCCCCTATTGCATGTTTGTTTGTAGCTCTTTGTTTGTAGATTTGACAAGTTATTAGGTGTTGAAGATTGATTTCCAAGTCAATTAGGTGTTTCAAGTCAACTTAAGTATATTTCATGCTTGAAGATTGTTTTATGTCTGTTTCCTGCAGAATTGATTTCGACAACCTGACAAGCAGAAATTTCCAGATTTGGTGTTGCAGAGTTGTCTTTTTATTTTCCAAAATTTTGGGAGTGGACTGATTCAACATCAGTGGTGAATGAGATCCACGTTAGGACTGAAAATCTCAGTTTTGTTAAATTTTGGATCTTGACTGTCAGAAACCAACTTCCGATACTTTTTCACCAGGAGGAGGACTAATTCACCACCCTGGGTGAATGAGTCCCACTGTGAAAAGTCAATAATATTCACTAGCATCCAAAATAATCTAGAGTCATCACAATTCATCCAGGTGCACTCAGATTCACCCCTTCTCTTTCTATTATACATATTTCTTTCATTTTCTTCATTGTTTGCATATCATAATGTGTTTTCAAACATAGCTTAAGTTGCACTCTTGCATTCATTTTCATCCATTTAGATTAAATCATTTAGGCATAAAAAACATCACACATAACATTAATTGAATGAACCCTATGCATTTTTGGGTCCTATCTCTCTCCTTTTAGGTGAAAAACCCTATGAGTTAGAGTTGTCTATAGCGACCCAAAAATCTACAGTTCATTTTGGTGAACCTAACTTTTGAACACTTTGCATTAGAATTCAATTAGTTCATTGTTTTATTTTTGCATTCTAGGACTTTCATATTGCATTAGTGAAAACATCATTTATATTTCATTTTTGCATTACATTTCATTGAAAAATCAAAAAAGTTTGCATTCTGCATCTGTACTTGCATTCTTTAGAACATTTAAATCACCTTCAAAATTCTAAAAACACAAAAAAATTGTATCCTATGACTCATTCACTACCCAGGGAAAATTAGTCCCTTTGCACTTTTTTATCAGTATTTTTGGCATTTTTCTAGCATTTTCCCGCATTTCTATTTTTTGTAGTTTGTTCTCTATTATAGTTAGTAGTATTTTCTATTATTTTCATTTAAACATCTTATATTACCTTACATTTGACTTCAACATTCCTTTGTGGTACTTGTATGAGTGTTTGGTGTCATGTTGATAATACTTTAGTGAGAAGAAGTTCTAGACTCATGGCTTCCCACGATAGCACTTTCATTGTGGACCTTGGGATCTCATGAGCTCCTACTCCTAGTATGGACAATGGTGCATTAGGAATTGATAATACCACTTCCATGCCTTTACCCTTCCATCCAATGAATGTTGACACCTAAAATAATTATCTTCCCCAAGACAAGGTCATTATTCTTCATGCAAAATTTGCACATTTACAACAAGACTTGAAACTTGACAAAATTTCCCAAACTTCCATACCTTCCATTGATAATCTTCATCATTTGATTGAAAGTGATGAAGGCTTACAGGTGAAGAATAAAGTTGTTGAGATTTACAATAAACATGGCTCTTCCAATACCCAATCCACAAAAAATCCTGTAAGCGAAGGAGGACCTTCAATTCCCCCCCTTCAACCATAGCTTCCATTCCAACTTATACCAATCTACAGGTCACTACAACTATGCAATAGATTAGTTATATGGATCCTTCCTTTACAATTCCACCTAACATTCCTACCTCTCTTGTGGCATCGCAAGTCCCTTCCACCACTTTCACTTCACCTCACATCCCTTACACTCCATCACCATTTTTCCTTCCATCTCATTCTACATACGCCAATCCCGTTATTACACAACTCCTTACTACCATTTCTTCAATGCAACATCAACTTTCCAACATTAGCCAAAGTCAATCCATTCCACCCACATATCAGTTCCATAGTAGTCCCTTATCCTTAGAAATATTATGTACCCCAATGCCACAAGGGACAAAAATGCCTCAGTTTGAGAAATACAAAGGAAAAGGAGACCCTATCAATCATGTTAATGCTTACACAACTTTATGTAGTGATTTCTTCCTTGATGAGAGACTTCTAGCCAAACTTTTTCAGAGAACCTTAAAAGATACTATGTTAGAGTGGTTTTCCAACTTGCCTAATCATTCCATCCATTCCTTCAATGAACTTGTGGATGCTTTCATAAGTAATTTCCAAGTTCACATGACACCTAAGAAAAAAATGGTTGATCTCATGTGATGTAGAAAAAAAACAGATGAAAAAGTTACATAATTTATCTCAAGATACCAATCCTTGAATGCCCAAATTGATGTTAAGATTCTTGATGCACATCTGCAAAAGATTTTTATTGAAAAATTTCACACAAATCTTTAGGATAAGCTAAATAATATGAAATTCCCTTCATTTATGCATTTATGCACAACTTTATGTGAATATCATAACTTGGTTTCAAGTTGTGATTCAAAATCCACTTCTAGCCAAGCTAACAAACCTGAACACAACAATCAAACCAGCAATAAAAATCAAACCTTTTGTAGACCAAATAGAGGCTTTTTATAGTTTAATCTACCTCCTCAACAACAACCACAACCAACCCCACAAATTCAAAATTGAGCAGCAACTATTAAGTCAGTGGTGCCTTTTCATTACGGGTATCCCAACATAAAATTTACTCCCCTACCCGACACCCTCCATAACATGATGAACCAATTAATTCAAAAATGCATACTCACTTTACCACCCGTTCAACCACTTGATACAAATCAGCCATTACCACCTACATTCAAACCTAATGCTTATTGTCATTTTCATCGCCAAAATGGACATGACACTGAACATTGCAAGTGTCTAAAACATTTAGTTCAAGACCTCATTGATTCAAGACATCTAACCATTATGGGTGTTAATGATCAAGGAAATAAGTTTGTTGCACCCCCTAACCATAATTTACAAATCTTCACCAATCCTATGCCTACTTCATTTGTCAAGGCTAGTGAACCTTCCAAACTTGATGTAATGATTGTTGATACAAATCATGAACATGATAACACTCCAACTATTACCCAAGATGATCCTATGGATATACTTGTGGCTACGATAGACGTTATCCCTCGAAAGGGCCAAACCTCTAAATCTCTTAATATCACTTTTTCTATTAAAGACATATTACAAAAACTTCCTAATGGTCCTCTCTACATAGCTAGAAAAATCTATGATAATCCCACTAATGGGATATTAATAGATCCCACTTGTGGCAAGATCACGATCACAAAATATTTTCTTGTATTACATAAACTATATCAAGATGATTATAAAAAATTGACTGCATGATCAAGACACATACTTGTTTTGCATTCCCTACAATTAGATCAATCACACTCCCTTTACAAATATGACCTAGAACTTTGGAGGTAGCATTTTTTATTATTCCCCAATCTGACCAATTTCCTTTGAGGCTAGGCCACCCTTGGCTTCGCTAAATGAAAGTGGTCTCATTAGTTGTTCACAAGTGTTTGAAGTTTCCACATGACAATGAGGTATTCACTGTACATCATAGTGGATTTAATCCATTATCTTCCAAAGGTGACTTCTCATTAGAAGCCTTTTGGCCTGAACCCATGGAACCCATTACACCTCGAAAGGACTTCTTTTTCATAGCATATCAAAAGTTCAAAGCCAAGAAAATAACTGAATTATCTCTTCGTAGCATGTCCCTATCCACTTCCGCACCTCCCATCATAGATGAAACCATGCTTCAACCTGAATTAGACATTGAACAAGCCATACAACCTTTTGAACAACCAACCTTATACATTTCTCTATGATCGTCTAAACTACCAAGAGAAACTGAAACTAATCCTATCATACCTCCTCATGTTAAAAAAGTGTACAAAGCAAAAGAGAAAGAGGTTGACCCATCTTCTTCAGCTTATTCTCTTTTTCCTTCTTTGGAAACTTAGTAGAACCTATGTTGACTCAATCCACTCCTACACCTCAACAACTCCAAAACTGCATTAATAGAAATTGTGCTACTAGGGAACATCAACGCCGTCGTCGTCTCCTTGCTCATCAATCTAGAATAGAAGAAAATGAAGATAGTCTATCTTTGACTTTGACGGAAGCAATAGATGACCACCCTACATCTCTTGACCCACCACCTGATAATCCAATCCAACCTCCACAACAACTTGAACCAATTCAACAACCAAAATTTTTGATACATCTGCCTTTAGAAATCACCCTTCATCCTCTCGTTGCCATTAATCTTGATGATTATGATGATGTGGAGATTTCCAAAATCAATGAAGAAATACACAATAATTTAAATTCTTTATTCTCATCCACAATGAGCTTAAACGATAAACCTTCTTCATCAAGTGAAGAATCTGGTACCATTCTTAGTTTAGTGCTTGCAATTCTACCTTTGGACAGCCAACCACCCTCCCATTATAATGAAAATGATTTGGAGGAAGATGACTTGTTAGATGGTTGACTTGCATTCGCCTTGCTAGGCCTTTTTCCCACTTCTTTTATTTTTCTTTTATGTGTGTATTGTGTTCCCCTGTGACATGTGTTTGGTGTTTCCTTTCTTTGTACACTTCTATTTGTACCATTATTCTTCTAATCACTTTTTCTCTTTTATTTTATTTTATGTTTTTCATTTGGAGATGACGCAAAGTATAGAGATGCCCTATGTCTCTTCCATGTTGACCCAAAAGGTCCTTGTCTTTTTCTATTTTCTTTTGTTTTGTTTTGTTTGGGGATGACACAAAGTGTAGACATGCCCTATGTCTTTTCCATGTTGACCTAAAAGGTCCTTGTCTCTTTCTCTTTTGTTTTGTTTTGTTTTTTCCATTTGGGGATGACACAAAGTATAGAGTATAGATTCCTTCCATGTTGACCCAAAAGACCTTTTCTTTTATTTTGTGTTTTCCTTTTGGGGATGATGCAAAGCGTCCAGACTACAATGTCTCTTCCATGTTGACTCAAAAGAGCCTTTCTTTTTCCTTTTTTTTTCACTCTCTTTGTGTCATTATTCTAGTTCTATGTGTATTTGGGGAATAATGACAATTTTGATCTCCTTCATAAAAACATTGCAGTAACGAACATACTGACCCCAAATCCATAGATCCCTTATGTGTTTGGTGTGCTTTCTTTTCTAGAGGGCAACTCGCTTTCTTTTGTTTTTCATTTTTCCTTGAAATGACACAACCTAACTTCGAAACATATGACTTGGCATAGGGCTTTCCGAGTTGGCTCTCATGTCTTGTTTTCTTTTTGCATTTTCTTTTCTTCTCTACTTTCAAGTAATTCTCACAAAATGATGTGTAGCAATTCCTTTAAATTGGCAGGCATACATTACCATTAGTTCATTTGCATTCTTGGTTACTAGTGTAGCCTTGTCATCTGTGTGATGTGTTTGTTACTTTGTGGATGACATTGGGTGTGATGTCCTTCATAAGTGTGATCTATCACAACATATTGCATTCCTCTTGGTGGTTTGATGTGACACACTACATCCCCTAAGTTGTGAATATACTATTCTTTGATTGGTCCTCTCTTGGAGACATTAGACACAATGTTCCCTAAGTGACTGACCTTGCATAAACTTAACAAGACTCCATTGAACATCCTTTTACATTTTTGCATTTTACTTTTTTCATTTTACCTCCTTGCATAACACAACTTGCATGATTGTGGTACCTCTGTTCATTAGAATTTTTCTTTGTGGCACCTTGTTAAAGTTATCAATGGGCATAACTTTAGCATGGTTGTGTGGGAAGCCCACCTAGTGGCATGAATTTCCCCCTAGCCACTTTTTTGTTTTTTGTGAGTGCATACCAACTAGCTTATGTATCTTACCTTTTTGGGCTTTCTCACACCACAAAGTGAGTACACATTCTCTTTTGGCCTAGATCTTATCCACAACTAGTTGGATTAGTGATCAAAGCTTCATTCAGTTCATTTTCAACACTTGTGTGTTCCTTCGCTCTTATGTTTAGTTTTCCATGGGATCTTCATCCTAGGGACTTGATCACCTCTCTTGATTGTTGTATTCCATATTGCTAATGTAAGTGCATTTGAACCCTCTTCTTAATGTTCATGGCTACTTTAGTGTGAGTTTGAAGAAGGTCCATTCTCTCACTAAAGTGGGGGATAAATGTGTCATAGAAAAATGGCACCTTGTCATTTTCATGGCCTTCTAGGTCTTATTTCATGGTATTTGATATGTTTCGCTTTTATTTTATGTTGCAAAATGGCTTGAACATCTCCTACAATCTCATTCATTCAAGCAACTTCATACAAGCATTCAAGCATATTACAACATCAATTCAAGCAACATTCAAGCACTTTGAAAAATCCATTGACATTACTTCACACTTGTATTATGAAGGATTTGGTGAGTTAATACCATTTACATGTTGTTAGTTTATCTTTCCTTTGAATTTCATTATCTTTTCAAGGGTTTAATTATCAAAAGTGAGGTTTGACCAAGCCAAACGCCTATTCACTAACCCAAATCATTTTTCCTCTATTGCATGTTTGTTTGCAAATTTGACAAGTTATTAGGTCTTGAAGATTTATTTCCAAGTAAACTAGGTGTTTCAAGTCAACTTAAGTATATTTCATGCTTGAAGATTGTTTTCTGTCTGCTTCTTGCAAAACTGACTTTGGAAACCCTACAAGCAGACATTTCCAAATTTGGTGTTGCAGAATTGTCTTTTGATTTTCTAGAATTTTGGGATTGGATTGATTTTCCATCAGTGGTGAATGAGTCCCACCTTAGGACTGAAAATCTTAGTTTTGTTAGATTCCAGATCTCGACTATCAGAAACCAGCTTATGACACTTTTTCACTAGGAGGAGAACTAATTTGCCACCCTGGGCGAATGAGTCCCAATGTGAAAAATCAATAATCTTCATCAGCATCCAGAATACTCTAGAATCATCATGATTCATCCAGGTGCACTCAGATTCATCCCTTCTCTTCTTTTTTTTCATATTTTTTCCATTTTCTTCATTGTTTGCATATCACAATGTGTTTTCAAACATAGCTTAAATTGCACTCTTGCATTCGTTTTCATTCATTTAGATTAGTTAATTGCTTTTAGATTACTTCATTTAGGCATAAAAACATCACACATAACATTAATTGAATGAACCTCATGCATTTTTGGGTCCTATCTCTCTCCTTTTAGGTGAAAAACCCTAGAAGAGCTAGAGTTGTCCATAGTGACCCAAAAAACTACGGTTGAACTATCATAATGAAGAGATCACTTCTAGACCACCAAATCAAGAACCATTTGAGTTGAGGGAACATAAAAATATTACAAGCCTAATTACAGAACCGCAGAGGAATGTGGAGAAAAATACATTCTCTCTATCACCACCAAATGTACATATAAAGTAGTTTTCACTCTGGTAAGCATAACTCATTCAAATCTTCATACCAGTCACTTTAACTTTGAGCAAACCATATTTAGACACGCCTCTAAATAAATCCCAATCCACATACAAATATATTCAATATGAAAGAAATACAGAGCAAGATACTGGACCATTCTTACCAAAGGTTCAAGCTTGGAACATAGCATACCAGAGCCTTAATCAAATCTTCATACTGGAACACCAAACCACAAGCACTCTTGATGGAAAATAGATAAACCCATTATAGAAATTATTGTCGATCCACAAGACTTGAAGAAAATTAGTGGAGGACTGCAGAGCAGATACAATTCTCCCAGTCCACTGATAACCAACTCTGCCAGATCAGTTCACGGACCGGTGAACTCAACTTTCACTCTTCATCAAACTAGTAGTTGTAATCCATGATAAATCACCCATGGATATCATTGAACAACACTTTAGATCCACATTGCATAGGAAAAACATAGTAGAAAGTGGAGTCCACATCGGAGTACATTTAGAACACATACTAGAGCATATTATGAACCTACAATCACTTGTGTCCTTTCACTTCATCAACCTATATTGTGTTGAAATCAATGACAACACTGGTTAGACAAATATTTGCAACACATACCTTTGCATCAAGCCGGTTCCACATTTATTTCTTATACAAAGTATTTTCCAAAATTTTCTCTTTGTTTGACCCCAAAATCTTATATGCATTCAATTTATTCTCCTTCATTCGATCTGATTTGGTCTTGATCGATCAAACCTCATTTTAGCTGCCAACTAGTAGATCAGATCTCCTTCATTAAATGTTCATTGGGATAGGTGAGTGATCTAATTTTTTTCATTTTTGGTCACTGACTTTGAAACCCCTGTTCACATGGACTAGACTATTGTAGATCTTGAAGTTTGAACACTGGCTGCCAATATTCTCCTTTTGTGCCTTGATCTAGTGTTGTTCTGTAATAAGGAGGGGAAAACAACAAATTATTGATTTCCATATGTCTGCCTTCACTTTGCACGTCATTCTATTGGGTCCACATAGCACTTTATCACTCTCTTGAGGGAACATCCATCTCTATTCTACCAATGTTCCTATGTCACAACAATGAAGATACCTCAACATACTACCATGGTGGAGTCCATTAGTCCAAGTCACTGCCACGTGCCTTTTTTTTATTCATCTTCTGACTATATGTCATCCTCAACGTACCAAATCTCACATCGGATCTCACTTCCACATGCACCTTACTAGGTTCCACATCTAGTATCACACTCACCATGTCGAAGAGACATTTGAATAAGTCTTATTGGCACTACATGGTCTCAATAAAAAATCTCCATAGGCTTGTTATTTCAGTGTTGAAGAGACATTGCTCAAACTTTTACCGATAATGCATTTTCTTGTCAACAAAGGCTTCTAGGAACAATCTTCATCCATGATCCAAAATCATTCTTGCAAACCACCAAATCATGAACCATTTGAGTGGAGGGGACATATCAACCTTAAAAACCTAATTCTCAAACTGTAGACTAAAAGAATTAAATGCGAACGAATGTGGAGCAGAATGCATTCTCCCTATCACCACCAAATGTATAGAAAAAAGCATTTTTCATTCTGTTGAACATAACTAACTCAAATATTCATACCCGAGGCTCAAACTTGGAACATAATACAAAAATTCCTCAAAATAACTTCCAATCCATAGACAAAGATATTCAATATGCACGAAATGTGGAGCAAGCTATTGGACCATTCTTATCGAAATCTCACTCAAATCTTCATATAGGAGCACCAAACCATGCAAAATATTGAAGGGACACAAATAACACTATTATAAACCTTCTTCTAGATCTGCAAGACCTTAAACAAACTAGTGGAGGACTGTGGAATAGATACATTTCTCCTAGTCCACAGATAAACAACTCTACCAGACCAATTCACAATCTGATGAACTTAATTGTCACTCTTTATCAACCTAGAAGCTATAATATAGGATATATCACCCATGGATGTCCTTGAACAATACTTTAAATCCGAATAAGCATAGGTTCAACATAGTAGAAATGTAAAGCACATATTGGGGTACATTCTGAACACATACCAGAGCATATTCTAAACTTGCAATCACTTGTGTCCTTTCACTATAACAACCTATACTGTGTTGACATCAATGGCTACATTAATGAAAATAACACCATATACATTCATACCTCCAACACATCATACACATGTAGGTACATCACTTGAGCACACAACCAGTTAAGCTATCAGGAATGCAAAAACCATTTGCATAATTTGTATTTTTGACATCAATGATAGCTATATGCACTTCTGCACTAGATCAACACACTTCTCCTTTGATCCCATTTTGACATCAATGACAACATATTCCAACAATATCCTCCTTTTTCATTGATGGAAAAACTTGAATGCTCAAAGATACCAATTGATCAATTCAACATTTGTAGTAGTATCATCTTTACTTCTACTTATGGTGCTGCTCTCACCAATTCTCCTCTTTGAGTGTTTTCATACTTTCTTCCCCTTTAACATCAATATAAAAGGGCTCACACCTTCTAAAAGCATTATCCCCCTTTGAAAAGTAGTGTAGAGGGTTTAGTTGTCCTCTAATATCCTCCTTTGAACTCACAAAATGATTTTCTCCACCTTTGACTGATACAAATTGATATCAATCATTGTGCTTATGCGAGATACTACTCTCAATCATTTCATCAATGGCTAAGCCATGTTCTCCAACCACTTTTAATTAAATACCTTTAACTAATGGTAGATGAAGTTCCATTACACACTTTGAGACAATTGAAGATACTCTAATTCATACCTTATAGGAATTAGGTCAAATATCAAGACCTAGATTCACCTTTTGTTCTTTGTGCACTAATCTGAGCATGCTTTCCTTTATGCTCAATACTAGTTTATACTCTTGACTACATTGTATGTTGATCTGATGCATATATCAGCTCCCCTTGAGGAGATTACTCCATTTTTTTCATGTATCTGAATGTACACTCCACCACAGTCTTTGTACCAATTAAAAAATTTCTTGACCACAATAACATCTCCTCCTTAGACTATTCTCCATTATTTTTTCCTGTATGAATTAAAATTTACTCTTCATTGGGCTCAATATCAATTTGCAAACATTTCTTTGATGCCCAATTTGTATTTGATACCTCTCTCAACTTTACTTATGCCCATGAGAACTTGATCATCCTTTCTCCTCTTCTTCTTCTCAAGTCACCATATTGTTGTAGCCATCACTCCTTCTTAGCAATGACAAAGGAACTTTTCTCCTCCTTGAACTAATACCAATTGAAAAAAAAAATTCTCTCAAGCCAACTACTGCATTCAACCTTTTAATTCTCTTCTCCAATCAAGTTTGATATCAATTGTATATTTTTTGATTCATGCTCTATTCCAATTGAATAACTTACGTGACACCAACTGATGATATCATGCTCTGATCTTGATTATCAATTTGATACCAATTGTGAATGTGTTAACTTTACGCTATGTACCAAATGATATCTAGGACTGTATAGTATCAAGTATAACACTCAGTCGATGCCAATAAAGGCTCCCCCTTAGACCTTGCTCCATGCACTTTTGTTGGCCCACACATGCATTTTCTTCATGTCTTTGCATAATTATTCATTTCATCATTTATATCCTCTACAAGCCTTCAAATCATAATCAAGTTGGCTTAATTGCAAGGGCTAGTCAGGTAACTTGTAGACCCAAATAAGTCAGACTAAAACATAAGGCATTACTCCAATGATGCTTAGATCTTCATATAGATCCCCATGAAGGTCAGCTAGGTCCTATACTTCATTAAATGATGTTCCTTTAAGCTCTGCAAGACATGTACTTTCTCCTCAAGCTGATTAGACTTCAATCAACATTGTTGGCTCAACACTGTGAAAAATAGGTATTCTTCTGGAAGTGACATCTCTCCAAAATCAAAACCAAATGCTCTGAATTTTGGATATGTTGAAGATGATTGTTCCTGGATGATAATTCCAACTCCACAATTTATCTCATGCAAATGTTGTAAAATGTGGTATTCTCCAAGGTCTCTCTCTCTGGTGCTTTGCAATTGAATGTTCACTATCCCAACTAATTTGAATCTTCTGAATGCTCCTACATCATCTTCATTTTGTAGGCAGGATGTATTTCTCTTAACAGGGAATCTATACCATTTTTTTCAAATATGATACCCATGGTTGATATCAATTTTTGTAGCTAACTATCTAGTTCTGCTAATTTTCTTACATCTTGACAAAAAAATTCAAGGAGAAAGAGTGTGATCATAACCCTATAACCATCAAGTCGTTAGAGATTTGTTAACATATTTTACCTAACTCAATCTCTCCTTCATTTCTAGGGATGAATGAAGTATCAATTTAGCTCCCCTTGGACTCAAGCCTTACCACCAACACTTAGTGACGTGAGGTAGAAACAACCAAATTAAGTGTTTTTTGCCAATCCTTCTCTCTCCAAACCATCTTTTGCTTATTCTCTAATATAGCCTTCTTCTCAACAACATGCAAACACATGTTCATAGTAGAGGACATATTCTTTTTTGTATTCTTTCTCTTTCTCTCTACTGTAGGTCTTACAAGTTCTAGTTTGCAATATTTATCTATGTGACTCAAGTTGTCAC
The DNA here is from genome assembly GCA_007258455.2 of Sequoia sempervirens. Classification (NCBI taxonomy): domain Eukaryota; kingdom Viridiplantae; phylum Streptophyta; class Pinopsida; order Cupressales; family Cupressaceae; genus Sequoia; species Sequoia sempervirens. Next base: position 504,272,907 of record VDFB02193867.1, on the reverse strand, counting down.
ACTTGTAGCATACCACATGCATATTCCTTACCAAAATAGATAAATTTCTATTTATATATTTTGTACTCCTTCTAGGTGCAACTCTACAATATCTAGCTCTATGACCATATTGATTACAAGAATGACAATAACCATTGAAACAATGGGGAGTACCTGGTCATAGCATTCCTTTGAACTAGATGATAAGGTCTTCTTTGATTTGACTTATTTGTATATCTCATCCTACTAAATCTTTATGCATCATCTCCCTTTATGTACTGATATTTCTTCCAATTTCTAAGAGTTGGTTTCTCCATCTTCTTATCTGTTCTAGGATCCCTCAACTTGGCAACAATATCCATATATGGTTTCTTCATCTTATCAGTGGTTCCTTTATCTGATCTTCCATTTCCAAAGCTACTTTCTCTAGAGAAACTTTTGTAGGCTTCCTCTTTCTTTGTGCAACCTTTTTCTTCTATCTTAACCAATTTTGTTGAGGCAGAAGGACTCTTCCATTTTTCATCACCAAGGTCAATCTTCACCATTGGTCTAGACCTCGGTCTAGATGGATTTTGTGATCTCACAAATTCATTTAGTTTCCTGAAGACACCTTCGAGCTTAAATCCTTTATCAATCTACTTCTTTCCTTTTTCTAATTCTTTTCTTAAGGTCACTATTTCTTCTTCCAATCTCATGCATTCATTTGACTTACACTGTAGTTTGGATCTAATTACATCATCTACCCTTCTTGCTTCTTCCACTTGATTCTTCAAGAAGATCACCATCTAATTAGAATATTCAAGGCTCTTATTCAATCTATCTATCTCAATCTGAGAATGCATCTTTTGATCATCATTCTCCTTCTTCAAACTTTTAATCTCATTTAGAGAAAAAATGAGTTTTCCTTCAAAGTATACTTCTCCTTCTTCATTATTGAAGGTTCCATCTTCTTCATCTCTATTAGACCTCTCAGACTCTTCATCAGAGGTCATTGGAAATGGTTCAACCCCATGGAAACTTTCACTTTCATCATCTAATCTACCACAACCATCAGATGACTCTTTTTCTTTACTAGCCTATAGGTCCTTTTTCTCATTTTCCTTAATGTCCACTTCTTTCATATGACTATCCTTTTTACTATGAAAGAATCTAGCAGCACTAGAATTTATTCTACCGGAATAAAAAAAAATTAGTGGATAGCTTACCTTTGTATTTTCCTGAGCCTCTTCTCAGTCTTCTAATGAACTCAACTTCCTCTTCATCAGTCTCCCCTAATCTAGAAGTTGATGTTCCTTCTACATCACTTCTTGATGTAGCCTCACTTGAGAACCACTTTGCATAATTTTGATCTTCACCTGTCTCAAGACTTTTTGATTCACTATGACATCTCTCAATCACTGACTACACCTCAACATCACTTTCTTCATACATCATCTTCAACTTGTTCCATACTTCTTATGCATTTTGGAAATGCATGATTTTGACAAATATGGAACTTGACAACCTATTAAGTATTGCATTCATTTCCTTAGCATTTTCATCAAATGCCTTCTTTTCAACCTCAATATTTAGAGGTGTAGTAGGAGCAGTATAACCATATTCTACTGAAAACTATACATCAAACCCTATGGATCCCAAGTGCAACTTCATTTTGAAGCTCCACCACATATAATTTGATCCATTAAAGAGAGGCACTCCTTCTATAGAGGATATTTTCTCATTAGCCATATTGTGTTCACTTACCAATATCTACCCAGCTAATTAAGCTTCTCCTATAGAACTTGTGGCTTTGATACCAATTGTTGGAGCACAATGTTCTACTGAGAGGGGGGGTGAATTAGTAGACACCAAAATTTATCCCTTAAAACTTTTACCCTTAGAAAACTTATGCAGATTACTTCTTTGAACTCTTAATGTGCAGATACTAATATGAAGAGACATAAACACACACAGAGAAGAACATCACATAACACTATATGTACATGGAAAACCCAAGATGGGAAAAACCACAATGAAAAAAGGTTGCTTGAGTCTACTACTCAAATCCAGTGTCACAATTCAAATCTCTGTTACAATGCTTTTAGGGCTACAACCCAAGGATGCATCAACTACCTAATTTAGAAGAAGCCACTTCAAGGATGCAACAATACCCTAGTTTAGGAGCAAAAACTCTAAGGAGAATACTATCCCCTAAGCTAAGCTACAACTCAGTAGAATGAGGATACAACCTCTAAAGCATTACAAGTTCATATATGCATATAAATGGTTCTTCATAAACTTGAGATGCAACATTACATTATTTTCTTTGTTGCACATACTGCAACTCACATCGTATTGTTGAATCTACACTCTTAGCAACACACCCTTGATCTGCACTCTCCTTTTTTTCACATAGAACAATCAATGTTCTATCTCTCTGCTTTGCACACACTCTTCATCATGAATGAAAATACCTAGATGATGATTTGTATTATAGTCTAGGACTTCCTTACATATGCATTCTCTGTCTACACTGTCTGTTGTCTACACTATGGTAATATCTCTCTTTTCTTGTAGACTTCATTCCCAACTCATCTCTCCCTCTCTGCAGTATATCTCACAAAGATGTAAGTCTTTTCTAGTTCAACATACAACTATAGACCTCTCACATCTATTGCTAATCCTTTTTTTCTAAACCATACTCAAATTGTCTTCTTTTTGTCTAACTCTTCCAATCTACAATCTCTCTCCTCAAGGTCCTCATCACCATCTAGATTATCTAATATAGTTGCTCATTTTTTAGGGTTTCTCCTTCAACGCTGCCAGTTCATCTCAAGCCTTGCACCATAATACAGCTCATCTGATAGAGTCTATAAGATATGACCATACCTCTGCATAGAGCTAGTTCCACATTTATTTCTGCTATAGAGAATTTACAAAGTTTTGCTCATTGTCTGACCCCAAAATCTGATATGCATTCAATGTATTCTACTTCATTTGATCTGATTTGGTCTTGATCGATCAAGACTCATTTTAGATGCAAACCAGTAGATCAGATCTCCTTCATTAAATGTTCATTAGGATAGCTATGTGATCTAATTTTGTTCATTGTTGGTCACCAACTTTGAAACCCTTGTTCACATGGACCAGACCATTGTAGATCTTAAATTTTGAACACTAGTCATTGATCTTCTCCTTTTGTGCCTTGATCAAGTGTTATTTTAGAACAAGGATGTAAAAAAATGATTTATTGATTGCCATATGCCTGCCTTCACTATGCATGTCATTCTATTGGGTCCACATAGCACTTTATCACTCCGTCAGGGGAACATCCATCTATGTTCTGCTGGTGTGCCTATGTCACACTGATGAAGACACCTCAACATCCTACCATGGTGGAGTCCATCAGTCCAAGTCACTGTCGTATGGCTTTGTTCTATTCATCTTTTGACTATACATCTTCCTCAACACACCGAATCTCACTTCCACATGCACATTACTGGGTTCCACATCCGGTATCACACTCACCATGTCAAGGAGACATCATAATAAGTCCTATCAACACCACATAGTCTCATCGACAAATATCCATAGGCTTGTTATTGCAATGTCAAAGAGACATTGCTCAAACTTTTACAGATAATGCATTATATTATTGACAAAGGCTTCTAGGAACATTCTTCATCCATGATCCAAACTTCTTCTTGTGGACCACCAAATCATGAACCATTTGAGTTGAGGGAACATATCAACATTAAAAACCTAACTCCAGAACTGCAGACCAAAACACTTAAATGCAGAGCAATGTAGAGTAGAATACATTCTCCTTGTCACCACCAAATGTACAAAAAAAGTATTTTTCACTCTAGTTAACATAACTCACTCAAATTTTCATACTGAAGGCTCAAACTTGGAACATACTATCTTCAAAAATTCCTCTAAATAACTTCCAATCCACAAACAAAGATATTTAATATGTATGAAATGCGGAGCAAGCTACTGGACCATTCTTACTAGAGGCTCACTCAAATCTTCATACTGGAGCACCAAACCATGCACAATCTTGAAGGGACATAGAAAACACTATTATAAACCTTCTTCTAGATCCACAAAACCTAAAAAAAACTAGCGGAGGACTACAAAGCAGATGCATTTCTCCCGATCCATAGATAAACAACTTTTCCAGACCAATTCACAATCTGATGAACTTAACTTTCACTCTTCATTAGCCCAAATGTTGTAATGCAAGATATATCACCCATGGATTCCCTTGAAAAATACTTCAAATTTGCATAAGCATAAGATCAACATAGTAGAAATGTGAAGCACATACCAGAGCATATTCTAAACCTAAAATCACTTGTATCCTTTCACTGTAACAACCTATATTGTGTTGACATCAATGGCTACATTAATGACAACACCACCATATGAATTCATACCTACAACACATCATACACATACAGGTACATCACTTGATCACACAACCAGTTAAGCTATAGGGAATGCCAAAACCATTTGTATAATTTGCACTTTTAACATCAATGACATTCACTTTTCCATTGGATCAACACACTTCTCTTCTGATCCCCTTTTGATATCAATGACAACATATTCCAACACCTAGGTCTAGTGGATAGATCACTAAAATCAATTATTTTCCAATAAACATTAGAACCCACATTGGAAAATGTGAGAGGTTCACTTGCAACTTGAGAGGTGATTCAACCAGCCTTAGATCTAGAATCTTAATTCCTTATGAATTTATTGAAATTAATTTTAATTAAATGAATAGATTTGACTACAATACCTGATCTAAAAATGCAGCTCTTTTGTATTGACAAATATAGAAAACAAAAATCTAAGAGCAGATCTAGGAAGAGTAGAGTAATATGCACCTAGTATGAAAATTTAAGTATGATTTCCCTAATATAGGGTGCAAGGAAACCCTTATCTAGCTTCACTTTCCCTAGATATGATTTTGCAATCCTATACCTCCTTGTCTTCATTTTGTGCTCCTACCCGAAAATCTTTTTCTTCAGATCTATACATGCACAAATCTAGAAAAAGATAGGAAATGTGATGGCATTTCCACCTCCACAAATAACCAATGGATAATTGATAAAAGGTGTGTGCTCTTAACCTTAAGTGCATCTAAGGCTGTAATGAGCTAAAATACATAAAACCCTACTCAAATGTGTTAGAGAAGGATTCCTAAATAAGAATAATGAGATCAACACAAGAGAAAGTTAGATACCCAAAGGAAAATCTAAAATGTAGCAGTACCTTGATTAGGTTAGCAATTAGGTTGACTATTGAAGATGAGAACACTCAAAAAAAAAATCATTAGGCTATTGAAAATGACCAAAATCAATCTCCAAAACCCATATTCCTTCATGTTCTTCTATAGACATCAAACACCAATCATTTTAGGAAACTTGATCAAATCTGAAAATCGTTTTGAAAGCCTATAAATTCAATTGTATTTATTTAGATATAACTCTCTTCCTATTCTTCTCCAGGTAATTTTTAAATAATAATTAATGTTTATATAGTGGAATTTAGAGTAAATCCATATTTAGGCCGACTCAATTAAATTTCAAATTTTGGGATTAAATTACTACCAAGGTCCAAATTAAAAATTGCATCTTCAAAATTAAACACTGAAAAACATGAGAAATCAAATTTGTCAAAAAATAGCTAGTCTAGGGCACCCTACACCCTAGACTAGCTTTCTAACACTCAACAAAATCTTGACATGGGTATTTAGGGTCAACTAAAATCAGGACTTTTTCATGGTTAGGGTACTTGTAAAAAATAATTTGATGATGTTTAATTGATAAGAAGGGTAGTGTATAGACACATTCTCCTAGGTTGATAGGAAAATTATAGGACTTAGGGAATGGCTTAATGTATTGATGAAAACGTAACTCAAGCTAATTCCAAGTAGAGCATAAAATTTTACTTTCACCTAAGATGCAGTAAAATTTCTAATGCTACACTATTTTAATTCTAACATCTCAAGTTGAACACTTATTTTTATTCCACAAGACTCCTCCACATGCACTTTATAAGAAAAGTGAGTAGCAACCATGTTTGCTACTAGTATCCTCACAAAAATTTGATGTATTATATTGGATTTGATGGGCTTGAAGAGAAGAGAGAAATATGGAGAGTTGAGAACAATTGTGTCCTCAAAATTGCTTGATCTAGGAACGAGATTGTGTTGTTATCCATTAGAAAAGTGATCTATTTGGTGGTGTATTTGAGAGTATAGAGAAGTGAGCTTAATCATGAGGTGCCATATCATAAATAATTAAATATCTTATTTTTCTTATCTCCAAACCATTTTGTGGTGGCGATGATGGATGAAATGTCACATAAAACATCATTTATGTTCAACACAAAGTTGGTAGGAGTCATATTTTATGTTCATCTTGTGAAGCTCAACCAAATGTGAAAAAATATTAGGGTAGGTGGATGCATGATAGATAAATTATCTATTAATTATCTATGTCAAATGATCATTCTAATCTACACTATTTTGATGAAGTCTATTAAGAGACTTGAGTGTGAAAAATTTCCAAACTATGACGGATTGGTTCTCAAAATATCTAACACTTATAAATGTTCCATATAAACTTGTAGCTACATTTAGGTTCACTCCATAATAACCAATATTATTTTTTCTTATCTCCAAACCATTTTACTTTAGTAACAATGGTTTCAATTTTGTAAAAAAAAATCATTTGGGTTCAACACAAACTTGTTATGAGTCATATTTTGTGCTCTTTGTATTGTAGAGCCCAAAAAACTATGTAAACACATCATGGTAGGATGGTGAATTCTAGGGGAGCCCCTCTTTTGTACCCTAATTATTTTGATCATTTTGGCTTACACTATTCTAGTAAAGTCTCTTAAGATACTTGAGTACACAAAAATACCAAGCTATGATGGATTGGATCTTGAAGCTCATGGAACCTAATATTTTTTAGTCTAAAGCTATAAGTGGATATGAGGTTTTTCTATAGTACCCTATCTTGATTCTATTTAAATGAACACCAATTGACCATTCCAATAATGAATGTATTCTTGTAAAAAAGTGTAAATTGAGAGAAATGTAAATGTGGAATCATGCACTTTTTGAATTTTGTGTCATGGTGCTCAAATGACTATTCCAAAAAATTGAGCTTGATGGTTCAATGCTACTAGATTTATTGTTTCACACCCCAATTTTCCCAATCTTTGTAGACTACAAGATTCTAACAAAGTATTTAAAGAGACATAAGTGAAAAAATCTACCAAACTATGATAGACTAGTTCTCAAAATTTGTGCCACCTATAAATTTTTTGTATGAACCTATAGGTGGGTATGGAATTCTCTACAATATAATATCTTTATTCTACTCAAATTGAAACCATTTGACCATTCTAATAATGAGTTCATTCTTGCAAAATGTGTCAATTGAGAACAATGTAAATATCAAAACAAAGACTTTTGCATTTTGTGTGTTGTGGGGCCCAACTATCTATTGCACCACATTGAGGTGGATAGGTTAATGCTAAGTTAGAGGCCATATTTTAATCTAATTTTTTCATCTAATAAACCTTAAATATTTCATAATAATCCTCTTTATTATTGTAATAATCTTCCTACATGATGTAAAATTATGTTAAATAAGGTGAAATGAGAATAGGATTTAAACATAATAATCATGGCATAATTAATATAGAAGATTAAATGAGAATAGAAAGGAACAAAAAACTTTTTAAAATATTCATCCCCCTCATAGTCATGTATCACTTTGATGAATTACTATCACCAATTTCAACATGCTTTAAATATTACTTTAGTAATTTCTTCTTCATTTCATTAGATATAATATTATGAAAAATAAGAATGCCACTATGAATGCTTTTATGGCATATTCTAACATATACATCATGAGACTTATTCCCTCATCTATCTGCTTAGAGACTTATTTTCTTCTACATCCACAATTGGACATGTTTCTTCCCAAAGGAATGTTTCTTGTAGGAATTAGATCATATTTTATCTTCAAGAATTCTTCATTCATATAGGAGCTACATCATTATGAGGGGATATATTGTCTCTCTTTTTTCCTCTTATGGGGGGAAATTGATTGTATATTTGTGATAGTTGTAGTCCTTGGGGGATCAAGTTGAGTCCTTCTTTCATCACTTATTTATATTGTTTTGCATCTTAGATCTCTTTTGGAAAGGAATTTTCTCCCACTAGATTTTTTCCTTTTCTTCATTTGTGAGAAATTATATATGTTCATGGACCTAACTAACATGCCTAGTAGTTGGGACCCATAATTCATGCATCATTTTTACACCACTTTAATTTTTATTACTTCTCCCTATGTTGAACTTAATGGGGGTGTCGGTGTGAAGTTATTTTACCTAACTATTTCATCTAGTAGGGCGTATTCACACAAGTTCACATGTCAAGTCTACTTAGGGATCTAGGAATATTTCTAAAAGTCTTAGATTTTTTCTTGTCTTCTAATTTACTTTAGTTGTCTCATTGAATAGGATTAAAAAAAAATTCACAATCTTGTCTTGTCCTATCTCTCAAATTTCCTATATAAGTAATGCACCATATATACATTTCATTCCATTTAATCAATGTAACTATAAAATCCACTCCTCGGGAACTATAATATTTTTTTATAAATAATGCACAACTACCAACTTAACCAGCCAAAAATATTCCATGCAAATTATAAGTGTTAATTTCAATAGCTATATATTCACCATGGTGGCAAAAAAATCAACATCACTACTTATATGCTTACACTAAAAGTGTTAAGCTTATATAGCTAGGGTCATTCCTAGACTAGAAATATTCCTCAAGTGTTCATGGTGACCCTACCTACATATCCCCTCATGGGAATCATAGGATTCATAGGTCACCCAATAATGTTAGAGGGGATTAATTATCTCCTCCTTTATGATATTTACGATCTCACTTTTAAACTAGGATTATTCATTAAACATTAGTTATCAACTTACATAATTATAATATAATGATAATAAATTTTCCATCAAGTGTTGGATCCATACCAAGCATTAGTGTACAAAAATTCATAAGTCACAAAGGCGAATATAATACCATAATCAAAAAGATCATACATGATGAGTATCATGAACATACCTCCATATACACAAGTTGAATAGCTCATACACATCACAAGTACAATAGTGACTAGATCGTACATAGTTCCCAAGTGTAATAATGATTGGATCATACACAAAACACAATTACATCAGTGATAGGATGATACAAATATCATAAGTACAATGGTGATTAGCTCATATGTACATCACAAGTACAACCATGACTAGCCCATTTGCACATCGCAAGTACACAATGGTTGTCTCATATGTATATCATATTTACATTAGTGACTGGCTCCAACATATATCACAAACACATAGTAACAAGTGCTATCATACTTCACATACATAGTGATGAGCTCTATCATAAATTCACAATAATGAACTCCATCATACATCACAAATACATAGTAACGAGCTCCAACTTACATCACAAATGTATAGTGGCAAGCTCCAACATGCATCACATACACAGAGTGACTAGCTAACACATCCAAAAAAGTTGAATAACACATGTCCATGATGCATCCCAAATAGAAAGAATATCAGTACATTGCACACTACATCATGGGTCCTATCCTTTCCTCTAGTCTTCTACACCATTGGACAAATGGGAAGAGGATTTGATGCATCCCATACTACATCACGAGTCCATCCCCAACCCCACAAAGTTAGGTATCAAATCTAACAACTAGGAAGGGGATTTGGTGTATCCCATACTACACCCTGGGTATGTCCACCATCCAAAGGTTTTCCCCAAGTAGTGAACCTACCATAACCCAATGTATTTTGACTTTGATTTCCTATAGGCCATTGGTGATAAGTCTATCCACCCAGGAAGAAGTAGCTCCTGCCATATACCAACTTTGTGACATTAGCAATATTTTCATCTATCTTCTTCACAATCCTGAGTAACACTAGCATCGGTCACTTCCATGCCCTCAATGACAACTGGAATAAACCCCCTTAATACAATGGTTATCACCAAATTACCGTTACCTACATGGATGAGTCCCTACCCATGCAACCATTACCGTATCATAATCATAAATAGGTAGCCCATATGAGGAAAGAGGGTAATCCCTTCAATCCAAAAAAACACCCACTCACACAAGTTTAAAAATCAATCAACAACATAGTGAACAATTGCAACAACAAAATTTATTTTATTCAAATCAACATAAAACTAACTTGTTATGAAAAAATTTCAATTCTGGCCTTCAATGGCATCTCTTACACTTTAAATTTGCTTCACCTCAATCTAGGATAGAAAAATCCTCTTCTTATTTCCACTACACAACTTATTGTTTTATCTTTGTAATTAATTAAAATATCTTCTATATGCAACTACCTAAAAGACTCGTGCTTGACATCTAAAACCAAATGCGTTCAGCCCCTCAACCAATCCTCTCTTCGCTATGGCACTCCCTCCTCTTCTTATTTTCTATTTTGTAAGCTAATAAATGGATGCAACCTTTTCATTTCCTATTCTCTTCTCTCTTCTCTAGCTCTTCACATTCTTCCCCCTACATTGCCTCTTATGCCTTTACTTTAATTTATTTTAAAACTTCCAAGTTTTGGTGCAAACTGGAAATTTTAAATAAAAGAATAAATATTATTTTTTCTTCAATTTCTAACACTGTCATATCTGATGGTTATAAAAAATCAGTCATTTAATCACTTGGATAAATTGGTGAATAAATAAATTTCAATTTTTTTGATTCCATTGTAATAATAATCCCTTTCAAAATTAATTTGAAGAAGACTGAAAATGCCAATTCATGTAAACAGGTGTTGGTAGGAAAAAAACTAAAAGTTCTCCAATTTGCACGAAAATTGGTGAGTAGTCTCGAAATGATGTCTTCAGGTCCTCTGAAAAATGATTTCACTCCAGCCTTCACAAATTTTGAAAAATTGAAGTTTCAATAAATTGGCAACACTATTTTGGCATTAAAAACACAAACTTCTAGTGTTAATTTCTCTCAAACAGTGAAAGATATAAATTTTATTATTTTTGCACATTTGACATGGTACCTCCTAGAATGTCCCTATAAAAGGAATTTACTTGATTCCTTATTAATTTTCAATAAATAATTTTTAAAGTTATCCATGGAGCCTTAAAACGACATTTTGGGAGAAAACTTCAAATTCACAATTTGACTCCACAATTGAGTTCCTTTTGTAGAGAGATGCCACACATGACCCAAATAAACTAAAGATGGAAGAAAAAAAAGCCAAAAAATATTTTTGGTTGATGTTGATCACCTGTCTGCCTATGTTCTCTTGCACCAGACACACCAGATAGAAAGATTGTGAGCATAGGCTCACAATGGAGGTGTTGAGTGATAGAATCACCCTTTGAGATTGTTAATAATCTATAGTGAGCTCAATTGCTGAATTTTGTACACCAAGTTATTCCTTATTCCTCTTCTTCCAACATCTTTTTAGAACACTGACCATCTTCCTTCAACAACACTCTCATTCATGGGATCCAACCCACTATAGACCGACCACCTCCACCAAAATCTTACAAGATCCTACATAACTTCTATATGAAAACACTTATCCATATGCAAATTTGGAATCACATGATCTATCTCTCTATCAACTAATTTTGTATTCACCTCAACCATATGAAAACTCAACTTAGCCTCCTCATCACTAAATTAAAGAAAATTAGATTTTACTTCTTTCTCTTTTTTTGTTGTAACATCATCTTTTGCTGCAATGTCTTCCACATCTCCATTAGTTGCAACTTCTTGGTACTCCATCATTGCGACTACATCCTATATTGCTACAATCACTTCTTCATTTTCTTTCACCTTCATTTCTTCTTCACATACCTTTGTAGGGTTTGCTCTTACCTCTCTCTCCTCCCATCTAGGGCTATACCACTCATTTCTTCTATTCTTCTTTCTACTTTCCTCTCTCAAGAGAACCTTCTTCTCACTATTCTTCACCACTTTTCTCTACTCTTTTCCACTTTTCCTCAAACCATCTTTTCCATTGATTCTAACATTTCATCTTCCACACCATTCAAATACCGCTCCCAAAACAGTATCTGCATGGGCCTCTTCAAGACCCAACCCATCTTTATCTACAATTTTTTTCCACAACTTACATTCTTTGTAGCTTCAAGCTCTCCCTCTCATTGCTCAGGATTTCTCACACACCTACAATAGCTCTCATGAGCTTCTTCTCTACCACTTCACACACTTTCCTCTAAGTGTGAACTACCTCACCATCAACGATCTATTCACACACACCCACAGGTCCTTGTGGATCCTCTCCACTCTCAAGATCCCCTACTCTGATGCCAATTGATGAAAGAGGGTACTCCCCTCTCTCTGAAAAAACACCCACTCACACAAGTTTGAAATTCAATCAACATAGTGAAAAATTGCAGCAATTTTATTTTATTTTATTCAAATCAACATAAAACTAACTTGTTACAAAAAAAAATCAATTTTGGCCTTCAATGACATCTCTTACACTTTCAATCTGCTTCTCCTCAATTTGGGACAGAAAAATCCTCTTCTTATTTCCACTGCACAACTTATTGTCTGATCTTTGTAATTAAATAAAATCTCTTCTATATGTAACTCCCTAAAAGACTCATGCTTGGCATCTAAAACCAAATGTGTGCAACCCCTCATCCAATTCTCTCTTCACTATAGTACTGCCTCTTCTTCTTATTTTCTATTTTGTAAGCTAATAAATGGATGTAACCTTTTCATTTCCTGTTCTCTTCTCTCTTTTGTGGCTCTTCACATTCTTCCCCCTATGTTTCCTTTTCTTCCTTTTCTTTTATTTATTTTCAAACTTTCAAGTTTTGGTGAAAACTAGAAATTTTAAATAAAAGAATCATTCCTTTTTTCAATTTCTAACATTGTCATATCCAATGGTTATAAAAAGTCAGTCATTTAATCACTTGGAGAAATTGGTGAATAAATAAATTTTAATTTTTTTTATTCCATTGTAATAATAATCCCTTTCAAAATTAATTTGAAGAAGACTGAAAAATACCAGTTCATGTAAACAGGTGTCGGCAGACGAAAAACTCAAAGTTCTCTAATTCGCACGAAAAATTGGCAAGTAGGCTCAAAATGATGTTTGCTAGTCCTCTACAAAATGTTTTCACTCCAGCCTTCATAAATTTTGAAAAGTTTTTCGTAAATTGACAACACTCTTTTGGTATTAAAAACACAAATTTGCAGCATTAATTTCTCTCAAATGGTGAAATATATAAATTTGATTTTTTTGGAAATTTTATATGGTACCTCCAAGAATGTCACTACAAAAGAAATTTACTTGATTCCTTATGAATTTTCTAGAAATAATTTTTAAAACTGTCCATGGAGCCTTAAAAAAATATTTTGGGAAAAAGTTCAAATTCACAATTTGACTGCATAGTTGAGTTCCTTTTGTAGAGAGATGCCACACATGATCGAAATAAACCAATAATGTATTTTGTTATTGTTGATCACTTGTCCACTCATGTGCTCCTATATCAGACACACTGAGTAGAAAATTTGTGAGCATAGGCTCACAATGTTGGAGTTGAGTGATAGAATCACCCTTTGAGATTGTGAACAATCTGTTGTGAACTTCATCGCTAAATTTTGTGCACTAAGTTATTCCTTCTTCCTCTTCTTCCAACATCTTTTTGAAACACTCGCCATATTCCTCCAACAACACTCCACTTCATCCTTCCTTCCTCTTGTGGACTCATGTCCACCATGAATTGTCCTCCTCCGCCATCCACCCTCTATTCTCCTCTTCTCATTCATGGGATCCAACCCACTACAAACCAACCACCTCCACCAAAATCTTGTAATATCCTTGAAAACTTCTATATGTAAACACTTATCCATACACCAATTTTCAATCACATGATCTCTCTTTCTATCAACTAATTCTTTATTCACCTCAACCATATGAAAATTCAACTCAGCCTCCTCATCACTAAATTAAAGAAAGTTAAATTTTACCTCTTTCTCTTTTGTTGTTGTAACATCATCTTTTGTTGCAACGTCTTCCACATCTCCATTAGCTGCAACTTCCCGGTACTCCATTGTTATGACTACATCCTCTATTGCAACAATCAGTTCTTCATTTTCTTTCACCTTCATTTCTTCTTCACATACCTCCATAGGGGTTGATCTTACCTCTTTATCCTTCCATCTGGGGCAACAACACTCATTTCTTCTATTCTTGTTTCTGCTTTCCTCTATTAAGAGAACCTTCTTCTCACTACTCTTCACCACTTTTCTCTCACTCTTTTCCACTTTTCCTCAAACTATCTTTTCCATTGCTTCTAACATTTCATCTTCCACACCATTCCAATATTGCTCCCAAAACAGTATTCACATGAGCCTCTTCATGACTCAACCCATCTTTGTCTGCAATTTTTTTCCACAACTTACATTCTTTGTGACTTCAAGCTCCCCCTCTCGCTGCTCAGGATTTCTCACACTCCTGCAATAGCTCTCGTGAACTTCTTCTCTACTGCTTCACACACTTTTCGCCAAATGTGACCTGCCTCACCATCGGCGATCTGTTCACACACACCCACAAGTCCTGGTGGATCCTCTCCACTCTCAAGATCCCCTACTTTGATACCTATTGATGAAAGAGGGTACTCCCCTCTCTCCAAAAAAAACCCACTCACAAAATTTTGAAATTCAATCAACAACAAAATGAACAATTGTAGCAATTTTTTTAATTTCATTCAAATCAACATAAAACTAACTTGTTACAAAAAAAAATTCAATTTTGGCCTTCAATGGCATTGCTTACACTTTCAATGTGCTTCTCCTCAATCTGGGACAACAAACTCCTCTTCTTATTTCCACTTCACAACTTATTGTCTAATCTTTGTAATTAATTAAAATCTCTTCTATATGCAATTCCCTAAAAGACTCATGCTTGGCATCTAAAACCAAATGCATGCAGCCCCTCACCCAATTCTCTCTTCAGTATTACACTACCTCTTCTTATTTTCTGTTTTGTAAGCTAATAAATGGATGCAACCTTTTCATTTCTTGTTGTCTTCTCTCTTCTCTGGATCTTCAAATTATTCCCCATACATTTCCTTTTCTTCCTTTTCTTTTATTTATTTGAAAACTGGAAATTTTAAATAAAAGAATAAATATTTTTTTTTCTTCAATTTTTGACACTGTCATATCCGATGGCTATAAAAATAATAGTCATTTAATCACTTCGAGAAATTGGTGAATAAATAAATTTCAAAATGTTTGATTACATTGTAATAATAATCCCTTTCAAAATTAATTTGAAGACTAAAAATGCCAATTCATGTAAATGGGTGTCGGCAGGGAAAAAACTCAAAGTTCTCCAATTCACATGAAAATTGGTGAGTAGGCTCAAAATGATGTCCTCGGGTCCTCTACAAAGCTATTTTTTTCCAGCCTTCATAAATTTTAAAGAATTAAAGTTTTTTGTAAATTGGCAACAAGTTTGCCATTAAAAACACAAATTTCTAGCTTTAATTTCTCCCAAACGGTGATAGACATAAATTTGATTCTTTTTTCACATTTGAAATGGTACCTCCAAGAATGTCCTTGCAAAAGGAATTTACTTGATTCCTTTTAAATTTTCCAGAAATAATTTTTAAAATTGTTCATGGAGCCTTAAAACGACATTTTGGGAAAAACTTCAAATTTAAAATTTTATTGCACAGTTGAGTTCCTTCTATAGAGAGATGTTGCAGATGATCAAAAATACCAAAAATGGAAAAAAAGAAAACCATAAATATTTTTGGTTGGTGTTGATCGCCTGTCCGCCTATGTGCTCCTACACCTCCATAGCAACCATCACTTCCATAAACTAGGTGAATTTTGGTTAGTCCCTAGCATTATCCTAGAAATCAATCATTGGCACAATCCAACAACTGCTTTTCACTACTCAAATATCTTGAAGGTTCACACTTGGGTGGGTCATACATAAAATGAAGCACAATCACAATCAACATATATATGGGCCTATACCTAGAGACCTCTAGATATGGAGTATGTTTTCACAACACATAAAAGTCACATGGAACCAAAATGAGATGCACTTTATCTAACTTATACATATACTCAATTACCAATTATAAGTAGTTAAATCACTTACTTTATTTAGTTACTATTCAAAACACATCATGCTTTAAATACAAGTTATTAGTTTTCCTTATTTCATTTCATACCTATTTGGTACCCTTTCAACCTCAAATTGAAGCTTACAAAGGAGGAAAGGTCAAACCAATTAGGAACAACCTCATCCCTTGGAGTTATCCCCATGAACCCTCCCTCTACAGACTTGAGGTCATAGGGACATCTTTCGTCCAAGGATCACCTACGTACCCACTTCCAAATGAATCAAAGTCACACATAGTTCTACTTACAAATCCTCTCAAGGATACCTACACATAGGTTCCCACAACCCAAGTATTCACTTCCCTTTAAGTATATCAAGGTCTTGGATCAAAATCCACTCAATTTATTTATAATCTTGTTTGAACATCTTGACTCTCTTATATTTTCATCCCATTGACCTAGCTTGACTAGGCTTATTACTTAATACCATATTACCTTATTTCACACAACCCATAGGAAATCATTTCCATTTGAAACTTATGTAATAAGTTCAATAATGAGGCTCTTATAATCAAGGGGTCAATAGATACCTTTGAAGGAAAAGTAATGGTATTTAGAAGTTTATTTTAAGTTATAATCAATTCCTAAATCCTAATTAATTAACTTAGGAAAACTATATCCATTAGACCAATACCTAAAAACATAACCCATTAATAATAATACTAATAATGTTCTTGATCTTCTAGTTTTCCTTTACCCTATGGAGAAATCCATATTCTTTAATAGTAGAGTTCATTGATTGGGTAAGTTATTTAAACTAAATATGATCACGATGGTCAACAATAAGGTCTCAAGAGATGTTGGATAGCATGACCTCATAGGTTTATCTGCTAACTTAATTTGAGCAACATAATCCAATTAAACAATAGTTATCTTCCACCTATAATATGAGACCATATTATGGTTCATGATAGATCTAATATCTATTTTTCAAATTCACATAATATTTTTAGTATCAAGGTTCTCACATTTAAGAGGTTAATAGACATAGTCCTACCAACAAGGCCACCTAATCATGATTTGAATATCAAGGGACATATCACCCTAGTCATAAACGAGCTTTAAGCATGATCAATGAACTCGTACTTAAGATCGTTGGAAATCTTATAAAAAGCAAAATATCATATGAAAAGTACACTCATTAATATAATTAAGAGTAATACTCTTAACCTTTGATTTTATTTATCTTGATTAACACATATCTATTGCATGCCTAAGATCATGAAGACATCAAGTCTTATGATTATGTACTTTATAATTGATTCATATAATTGATTTTATAACCATAATGATTTGATTATACAAAATAGCTCATCCTAACCTCTTACATTTGTCTAGAAGAGAGCTACATAATCCTATGACATAGCTCCTTTTGTCATTTTCATGTAATATACTTTAAGGAAATGAGATTAAACTTCCCAACTACTCAAAATGACTTTATTTGTTTAAGTGTCTTTCCCCCATTTCTATTATTAAGTAATACTAGCAAGCCATTTAATTACATTATTTGATTTATTAACGCTCAATTCATAAATACTAGCATTTTTTTTAAGGAGCAAGGGCCTATATAATTTTGTGGTTTAACACCATAAAATATCTTCTTAATTTACACATGCATTCACATATTAGTGTTAAGAACATAAGGATATCAACTGTTCCCTAATCTATCCAAGTGAAGATACAAATTTCCTTATTCATATATGATATAATATTTTGTGTATCCCTCATTATCATATACAAGCCCCAGGTCCACAACAACCACTAGATTTACATGGCTTGTGCTGATTTTTATTGTTGCAGGCATAAGCAGAGGCCATGAGAGCCAATTTAGGATAGACTCCAGGAATGATGAACATGCCATTGATAATATCCTTCCTTAGCATCGTGTAGGCACACCAAAGATATTTAATCAAATCAAAGTGATCAATAAGTTATGAAAATAACTTCTCACTTTCAACCATTAATACCACTGCGCCCTCCAAATTGCTTGATCTGGGGCATGAGATTGCGAGAGTACAGTCCAATATCACTTTATTAATGGAGGCACACCAAGATATAAAATCATAGTTTTAAGCGTGCATTTTGTGTGGTTGCATAGATAGTACGGTGAAATATCACTTGTGCATCATGTTGGGTGCATAAACAATATGATCCAATATCACTTTAACAATATAAGAACTCCAAGATATTTAATCATAGTTTTAAATGCACATTAGACCATAGAAGCATAAATCTGCAAAAAATCCCGATTAATCCCAATTTTAAAAAAATCTGCAGGATGGACAATTTTTTCCCCGATTTTTTGAAAAAATATTTGACCTTTTGGTCAACGGTTTTTTTCCTATTTAAAATTGCAAAATCACCAAAAAAATGATTTTAATACTTGCAAATAAAATTGCATTGATTTTCACGTGAAAAAAAACCATGAGACTATAGCTTGTTGCTTACTATTATGCTTTGATAGATTGTTTCCAAGCATACATAACTTGTTTGAAAGCACCTATTTTAGGCTTTTAGCCAAGCAGCAAGGCAGTGAACTATTTGATAAAATGCTTTGGTAGACATGTACAAAAAAATTTGTAGCATAGACAAGGTAGTGAACTATTTGAAAAAATGCCTCAAAGAAATGTGGTCTCATAATGATGGAATGCCATGACGAATGCAAATTGCTATGGATTTTCATGGCATTCCATCACCATGAGACCACATTCCTTTGAGGCATTTTCTTAAACAGTTCACTGCCTTTTCTATGCTATTGCTTACTATTATGCTTTGATAGAATTTTTTCAAGCATCCATAGCTTGTTCAAAAGCACCTATTTTAGGCTTTTAGCCATATCAGCAAGGTGGTGAGTTTTTTGATAAAATGCTTTGGTAGACATGTATGAAAAATGTGGTAGCATAGACAAGGTAGTGGACTATTTGAAAAATACCTCAAAGAAATGTGGTCTCATGGTGATGGAATGCCATGACAAGCCCCCATATGCTTTTCATGACATTCTATCACCATGAGACCAAATTTCTTTGAGACATTTTTTCGAACAATTCATTGCCTTGTCTATGCTATTGCTTACTATTATGCTTTAATATATTTTTCCCAAGCATCCATAGCTTGTTCAAAAGCACCTGTTTTAGGCTTTTAGCCATAGCAGCAAGGCAATGAATTGTTTGATAAAATTCTTTGGTAGACATGTATGAAAAATGTTGTCGCATAGACAAGATAGTGAACTGTTTGAAAAAATGCCTCAAAGAAATGTGGTGCCATGGCATGCCATGACAAGCAAATGCAATTGGTAGCTGCTCCTAATTATTAGTTATGCAATGTGAAGAAATCACATAACTACTTAGGTTGACTTTGTAAAAAACTATATTGTGATTGAATTTTTGTCGTCTATCAGCATCTAGTTATTAGTTATGCAATGTAAAGTAATGATTTGAGTTTGAAAGATGTGCAATGCAATGAATGTAATTAGCAATATGAAAATAAACCACAAAAAATCTATTTTCCACAATTCATTAGTTAAACTCTTTATTTTATTTGCTCTCTATATCTCTATGCTATGGAAATGCCTTTCAATTTCAAAAAAAATAGTTTTTATCTCTTATTCTACAAATTTTTATGTTTTTTTTAAATCTGATTTTTTCCCGATCTTTTCCTGATTTTTTCAAAAAATCTTATACTTTTGGTTTGCTGATTTTTTCCCCAAAATATTTTTGCTGCTATGCATTAGACAGTATTGTCCAATATCACTTTAAGTTGTATCGTGTTGGCTGCATAATACAATATCACTTTAACAATGCAGACACATCAAGACATTTAATCATAGCTTTAAAGATTGTATTGTACATAGCTATATACGTAAAATATATACAATTTAATATATACAAGTTAATTAATTTTTATTTTATTTTTATTTAATATTAATATTTTTTATTTTAAAATCAAAATTTCGTAGATCCAATTATGAAAATGTATTTCTAAAATTTGTATTAAAATTTGAAATTATACTTTCTATATATTAAACAAGAAATCCTAATCTAATTAGTTTTTAGATTAGCAAATTATAATATTAAAATTTTAAAACACTAAACTAAATTAAGTATTAATAGCATGTGATCTAGAAATTAGTAAAAATTAATCAAAAAATTAATGTTAACATAAATTCCAATTTTGAATTTAGTAATATACAATTTAGTTAATAATATAGTTTAATTATGAAACATTGAGTCAAAGTTAAAAATTTTAATTTTGCAATTTTGAAGCTTATGAGCTACAATATGTGTGGTCTCACTTGGTGTACTGCCTTTTCTTCTAATTTTTTAGTGTATTCCATTACTCCTTGGTTATTAGTGATTTGAGAAATATGATTTAATGGGCTCCATTAACTCCTTTATTGAGCCTGGAGTCACGCCCTTAAGTTTATATCCTCAGCTCCATGTGTGATTTTATTCATGCCTATAGTTTTTTTTTTATAATATGTACACATTTTAGCCATTAAATCCTACACATGTATTGTTTAAGTCTTGCATACATGTCTTGAATTGCACTTCATGTTTTAAGTTATAATTTCCATGTTGATACTAGTAGGATATAACTTAAGTGAAACCCTTTTAATTATATTGCTATTGGTAATAGGCTTAGAACATTTTTTTCCTAAAAACATGGATAGTTAGTGAATGTTGGTTGCATTCCTACTCTTCTCTAGCCTTTTTTCACTCTTTAACTAGTAGTGATAAGTATAATTTGTAGCAATCTTATGCTAATGTGCTAGATCTTTGTTGGTCAAGGGTGCATATGCATATGCAGTTGTAGTTTCATGATGAGCTATCCAATCTATATTAGTTGAATTAAGTGTGTACTAGCATATTTATGTGACCTTAATTTGGTTGGTAATTTAATTAAATAGATATATAAATAGGTGGCATACAGTAGCTAATTATTTTCTAATGGGTTATAATTACAATGTAATTGTTTTTGCATTGCTAGCCACTAGCTATCGAATCATGCTATTTATTTTCATGAGTCACCTAATCTCCTAGGTGTACCATAATGATTGTATATTGTTAATGTACTTTGAAAGTTGCTACTATTTGGATGTGGCATGCATGGAGATTAAAATAGTGTATCTAGGTTCCACATATGTGAGAATAATTATTTCTAATGCACCCTCAAGTAGAAACTTGATGGGCCTGAGAATATTAGTTGACGTTTTTCTATACATTTGCACCTGTTGATGTGTATGTAAGAATACAAATGATGTTATATTCAAGAATAAAAACTATTACAAAATAGAGGAAATAAATAATTACATCAAATGAACAGATGAAGCATATACAAATAGGCTACCTTGAAGTACATATAAATAGGGAACCTAAATCCATGACTTAATGAGATAACATGTACAAGACATATAAGTTAACTCTCAATCACTTTCAATCAAGAGGTGAGCTAACTTAATTTAACTATAAATAGAGGTGGCACCTAACTACCATTAATCATGAGTTGATGTGATAGTGGTGGCACTTTTGTATGCTAATTCTAGGTGTACAAACATGTTACTATTAGATACTTATGTGAGAATAATCAAAATTTCATAATTATCTTAGGTAAACTTATCAAATACGTGTAACATAACACTTAGGATATTATACATATCCAAGATTAATAAAATATTACACCAACACCTCCATAAGTGTAACTTAGAAGAAATGAGTCCTAGCAACTAGGATATCTTAGGTACTTGTATGAAAAATTATTCCCTCACAAATAAGGACAAAAATATCTTGTACAACAAATGTTCTCAATAGAGAATGAAGAGAGAAGGTAAATTTGACCCTCATTGAAAAAATAAGAAGGAAAAGTCCCCATGTAAGGAAAAAAACTCTCCTATAATAGAGAGAAGAGAGAGAATGTGCAACCCCCATCAATGTGTATATTTCTATAGCAATAATATATGCATGACATAGAATTCTAATTAAAGGTGGTATATGATCATCAAACAATGTTTCTCCCCTTTGGAAGAAAAAAAGCCAAAAATGTAAGAAGGATAAATTCCCACTCTTGGAAAAAATATAAGGGAATAAAAATTTTAATATATGGTGTATCTAGAAGCTACTTAAGTGTTATAATAATTGTGCTAATGGGTACCAATAGCAAACCAAGAGTTTAAGGAAAAATTAAAAAGTGAAAAATTAGAACCTCATGGAAGAAGATGTAGAACAAGATCCAAAGATGAAGATAAATCCTCTAAATGTTGCTTGGTAATCCCCAAGCCAATGTTAAACTATGGTAAATGCTAATAAGATGAATCAAGCACCATGCAAAATTTAGGTTAAGTAACCATGTTTGTATGGTAATAAAAAAGGTAAGAAAACTAGAACAATGAGAATCTATTACTCCTATAAAATGTGTCAACATGAATGATGGCTGAGTCGAATATGTGAAATCATGAATGTATATAAAATATTGCATGTTATAGGAGCAAATGTACATAGAGAAAGAACAAGAAGGATTAAATGTGCTCTCACGAAATGTTAAAAAGATGATGATGTGACTCTATAGGAGACACCATCATAGAGTACATGGTTTTCATTAACAAAATCCTCCAAGTCTATGATATTTAGAACTCACTTGAAATAAACTTGAAACATTAGGAAACAACTCATCCCAGAAAGCAATAGCTAGAAGACTTATATGAAGTTGAAAGGAATCATTAGAATATATGGACAAATTAATAGTATATTCAAATGAGAGACAAGTGATGGAGATGAGATATCAATGAATGTCATTTGTCTAACAAATAAATGTGATTATCTTGAATAATTTGTATAAATTCATTATGAAGGGAGTTATGTATATGATATATTCTTTGATTTGTAAGAGAAGGTTAGAGGGAGGTTACATTAAAATTTGGACCAACATTATGGAAAGTTAGTACACTTTTCAGGGAACATATTTTAAGTTTTAAATAAGGATGAATTGAGGCACCTAAATTTGAATGGTAAAATATTACAACTACAAGTTATGGCATTGTAAGTTGTAAGGGGTATGCTAAAAATAGTGGGAAGAACATGACCAAAGAGGTGTGTTGGAATTTGAACCCACTCCTTTGGACATGGCATATCTCTAACGTCCTTACAACTTATTTTCCCAAATCATTCATAGTTTTTAGTTTGTACTTCATGTGTGTATTTGTACTTGAATTTATAGTTTCTATGGTTGATTTGTACCAGTTATTATACATTTGGATTTACTCTAAATATTACATGTTGGTGATATTCCTCTAATAGATTTCTCAATAAGTCTATTTTATCCCAACTGATTACTAAATAATATAATGAGTTGCTCTGGAGCATGGGTTTTTGTCCTAAAATGAATTACCACACATATGTTATGTATTATGTTATTTCTTATTCTATGTTATTATGTACTTCTACTTTCTATAGTTGCAAATATTTGAATAATATTAACACAAACCTTCTCACTAGATTAGTGTAAGAATTTTTTGCATGTAACTTCCATCCTCTAAATATCTCCCCCATTAGGATCATAATAGCGAGTATGAGGGGATATACAAGTGAGCTCAAGTTTGATGTGATATTTCATGGGATATCTAGAGAATATGTATGTGACGGTAGAAGAAAATATTTTTTAGGATCAAGTGGAACCATAAAACCACCTAGGAGATTAGTCATCAAAGTCAAATTAGAATTGAATTCTCTTAAAAAGTATATGAAAATAAAAATAGAGGATGCAAGTTAACTATTATCTATTGGAATTTTTTTTTTCATTGAGGAGATTGTTGAAATTATGGAATATGGTATTGTTTATGGTGTTGTCATTGATTGCAAACCATTCATTAATTTCAACCCATTGTATAGATGCATAAGTGTTTCTGGAGAAGACCAAGTGGTTTGGATATTTTACCAAGTCTTGAGTGTAGTTTGAATGCTACATATAACTAGTTTTGTGGCTCACATTGCTCTTCTATTGATGCAGAGAAGCCTTCACTTAACATAACTTGACACTTTCCAAATAGGGTTTCAATATAAATCATTCAAATATGCACCCTTGCTCATTCTTGGCAATGTGTTTCTAAGCCTAAAACATGGGGGCATCAATATAATTGCACTAAATCATTGAATTAAACATGGAATGAGGGCCATATAGTGTATATAGGCTTGTTTCAACATACTTCAAGGTTTTCCAAACACACATAGTTTAGATCAAGTGCTTGACACCATGGATCATGCAAACTAGGTCTTACTTCCACTAGGTGTATCAAGGCAATGACTTCAAACAAGGCAAGGAAACTTGTCACATGCATTATCAAACCTGTGTAGGCCCCCAAAAACATCCCAATATGGTTCTACACTCTTCCATCAATGATTAATGCATAGATTGTTCAAAGCAACAATGAACCTAAGGTCTTTTGGACTATTTACACACAAATGTGAGCATACTATCGCTAATATCTCCATAAAAATTGAAAAAATATGAATTTTCCTTTAAAGGGTATTTAGAAAATGTCAAAAAAGAAAATTTCACAGCTTTTTAGAAAATTTGGATGATTAAAACAAAATATATGAATTTTTAATTGTTACTAGAAACCCTAGGCAGGGTTCAGACCTGTACTCACCAAAATCACAATATCTTGCACAAAAATAAATGAAAATATATCAAACTAGTTGTATTTGATAGCTAAGAACTTCCTTAAATTTATACAAGTGTTTTTATTATTGTACCTATCTGTACCATTCTGTACCATGTGAATTACCGTCACTGCTCACATAAAATGCAATAAAAAATGTGCAAAATGAATTGGTTTCTCATTCAAACTTCTCTCCAACCTTCTCCAACCTTCTCCAACCCTTCAGATCAATATTAAATTGCATAATTATCATAATAAAACCAATACCAACTAAAAAAACCAACCTCTAACTCCTTGTTAACTCTAATGACATCATTTACAACTTTTGACAACATTTTTGACAATATTTTGCAACATTTTGCAACTTTTACAATATGAATCTAAAACATTATAAATTAGATGTAAATGACTCCAAAAGACTCCAAACGGTCTTAAATGACCTTATTGACCATTACATGACCTTATTTGATCAAAACACATCAAAATGACCTTAAAAACATAATGTAAGGTGATGCTCCTACATCAGCTTTGTAGAATTTTGTCATGTGGTTTTGAGGTGTTCATTATGTGTGTTGGGAATGTTTAGATCCAAAGTTTCATTGTTTTATGTCTTCCATAGTTGAAGATATTTTTGATAGTGTATTAGCTAAGTTATGATAGAGTTAGTGGTGCAGATTGTATGTTGGAATGCTCTACATTCCACTACAGTTGAATATTATGTTATGTAGATTCATGGTAGTGTTTATAGATGGAAATAGTGTGTGCATTACAAATGGAAAGTTTTTTGGTGGTCCACATGTCAAGTTGTGGATGAACAACTAGTTCATTCAGTTATTATTCACCAATTTTTCTATTTGGTGTTGACCTAAGTATTTTGGGGTCATGCAGAGTTAAGTTTTGTAAGGAGCAGATTCATGGGAGTGATTTTAGGTCGTGACAACCTATTTTAATGTGTCACACATTTTGATTCCTTATATAAGGTGTGTGTGTTAGTATTTTCAGCCAACAAGTTATGGTGTTGCATGCTTCATCTAATTAGGCCAATTGAATTTATGTTACAAGTGTTTGTGGATGTTGTGCATATAAATATAAGGTCAATTCAATATCTGATGTATGAGATATGAGTATGATTTGAATGTAATGTGAAGTATATTAGTGAAAAGTGTGAAGAGGTTGATAAGTAGTGAAGTATGAAGTTAGTAAAGTTAGTTTTCTAAGCCTAATTGGAACTTTCTTCAACATGTTGTTGATGCATTATAATTAGTTCAATCTTTGGTAGTGAGCCACCTTCATTTCTATTATGTATGTAATCCATTTCTTTTATTCTCTAAATAGTGAGTCCTCCAGATAGTGAGTCCACCTAGTAGTGAGCCATTTTTTAATATATTGTGAGCTAATACTTACTTTGGATTTTCTTTTTTTGGGTTTTCCACATAAAATTCAATGTTCTTGTGTCTATTGATGTGATGAATTCCTTTAATGTTTCCTTCCATAACTACAAATTGAATAAGATGTTGTCAAATGTATTTTAAGTTTTAATGAATTACATGGAATACTAATTCAAGCCCCCTCTCAGTATTCCAAGTGTTCAATAATTGGTATCAGAGCTTGGTTCCTTTAATTGGCTTGAAATTTGAGGTAGATATTGGAGATTAAATACATGGGAGCTAGGAATTATCCTATCCCTTCGAAAAAAATTCCTATGGTAGGATTTACTAAAGAAGATTGTATACTTGATATGAAAGGAGAACCCAAATCAGCCTTGTAAGATCTAGATAGAATAGAATGTGAGAACGAAGATCTGAAGGAAAATATTAAGGAAGTAGATGAGGGTATGTGCAGGATCATGATGTGCCAAAAAATGGTGATATGATGGGTATGTGTAGGGTATGTGGCTAATAAATTTTTTTACCCAAAATTGATGAAACGAAAAAGTTTTTAAAAGGATATTCTAAACTTTCCACCAATATAAATTATGCTTTACTTTGAATTTAATATATAATTATTAATCATTTTCTATTTGAATTATGACTAAACTCCTGATTGATAGGCTGATTGAAAAACGTCTATAGCTTTCAAACAGTATCACATTTTTTGAATCTAAAACATGTGTCACATTCTATGCTTCGTATACTATAGGATTAAAAAAAAAAAAGAATTTCATGAAGTTTTGACCAAGTTAAGGTGGTCGTATATGAGTTTTTATATTATTTAAAAGTTATAATTAAAAAATCATAATTTATTATTTGGAAAAATTACAAAAATATGCATCATATATGAACATAAGTCCTCTACTTATATCTAAAATCTTATAAAAAAAATATTATCATTTTATTGTGGTTAGGGTGGTCAGACAAACACCTACTTCTTATTTTTTCCCTAAAATTTAGGTACTACTGCATTGAAATTTCAAATTTTCACCAAATAGATTTTTTTTTTTTTAAAACCTAGTAGTTTATAAAATACATTCAATTTTCTACAAATTCTATTCTTACATATTTTTGAAATAATATAGATAACTTATTCAAATTTTTACGTCAAGTTGCCTAACTTTGATTTTTTCTGAATTTTTCGCCACTTAAGGGCCTATTTTTTCCATGATGATCCTGCACATACCCATGAGTGCATCAAGAATTTGAGGGAGCAAAACAAGAAGTTTAAAGAAAGATACAATTCAAACTAAATGAGTATCTTATGCAATCAAATGAAATAATGACTAGTCTGAAATTGCAAGTTGAAGAAGGAAAAAGGATTAAATAATACTTGAATGCTAAAATAAAAGAAAAAAATTGAAGAATGCTCAAAGCTTGAACAAGAGATTATGACCTTAAGAATAGATATAAATAAATCAAAGAATCAAGAGGAAAAATTCACTTGAAGAGCTCCACCTTGCTTGATGAGATGATTGTAAGTCAAAAGGATTCTAAAGAAAAAGAAGGATTAGGATTTGAGAAAGGATAAAGTTCAAAGGTAGATCAGACTCCAAAAAATGCTGAAATGAAGAATGACAAGAAGAAAATTGTCAAACATGTCCAAAATTAGAAGAAATGTTTCAAGATACCACCTATCAAACAACCAAATACACAAATGTATTCATATTTTAATGGTTACTATTATTCATGTTATAAATTTGGACATAGAGCTATAGACTGTAGAAGTAGAATGAATCGTAATGTTCAATGGTTTCCTAATCAATACTATAAATATAATAGATTTTATCATAGAGCTAGTGAATTCATAAATCAAATGATGGATGGCTACAATAATTGTGTGATGTTTCAATCATTCAATGGATACTATTATAACTGTAGTGGATTTGGGAATAATAGTTTTGAATGCAAATCTAGAATGGCTGAAAGTAAGTTAGTTCAGCAAAAAGGTTTTGTATGCCACAATTGCAACAAATTAGGACACATTGCTAAGCTTTGTAGAAACATGAATGTGAAGCCCTTTTTTTCATAAAAGAAGGTTGATCTAGTAGAGATGAAGAAGGAAATGAACAAGATCTTGAAGAAGAAAGAAGAGAGTGACAGAAAAAGTGAGTTTCTACCAACTCTTGGTGCAGATATTTCCTCTGGAAACTATATAAAGAGATGTTGGCTGACATGCTTAATTTTTCAATGAGATCTTTTGTACGAAATATCTTGTTGTAGATATTTATAGAGTAATTGAAGGAAACTATATCAACATAATTAGGGTTTATCAACATTTCAAAATAACTTTATCTATTACATTCGATGTAAATTAGGTCACCAAAAAATGTTTTATATTTCATTTTGCACAATCAAAAGTCATTTGTAATCGATAAATTGAAGTAGAGAGAAGAGAAAATATTATTTGAAGCATTTGGTATATTATGTAAAACCCTAATTGATGAAGAATTTAAAAGGTATTTATAGTTTCCTTCTAAACCCTAGCTTTGTGAAGTTTCAAAATGTTTACTCCTCAAGTGGTTGATGTATTGGAATGGTTGATACCGAAATTCAAGAAACATCCATTCAAATCCATTGAGATGAATTCAGAAGGTGTATTTTTGAAGGTTCCCTTTGGAGTAATGCACATAGAAGATGTAAGAATGTAAATCCATGTGAAGATGGAGGAATATGATCACATTAAATTGGTAGAGTTTAGAAACAAAAATCTAATTGTAGATGATTGCAAGCTAAAGCTTGACTACAATAGCTTAGCAAATAAGAATTTGGAGGTATGGAATGATTTTCCTAATTTATACTATGAAGATGAGTGGGTAAGATATTTCCTTAGCATAATTCATGATAAGTTCACATGGTTGGAATTTCTGCATATGATCAACAAAGATGTAATCAGGGTTGTAAAAAATTTTCTCCCTAATGGACCCATTCTAGCATTGAAGGTAGTGAAAAATGATGTGGTAATGAAGCTCACTAGTGTAAAATATGACAAAAATTCCCTAATGGTGAAGGATATTGAAGATCCAATAGTGAGGTATGGATCCATGATGATTGGCTATAATATATTTTTCACAAACATAGAAAAATATATTTTAGCCATCGTAATTCATATAGCTTACCAAATGGTAATACAAGGTGAAGACATAGATTTGTGCTAACTTCTAAGATAGTAGATAATGGAGAATTCACAGAGAAAAAGATTCCAAATATCCATTCTCATATGGTACTCTTATCATTTGTTTGATTTTTTTCTTTCTTAGAGAAATGCTCAAAGCAAAGAATGTTGTTTGGTTGGATAATGTACCTATTGATAGAAAATTAGAGATAATTTGAGAATGTTTCTAGATTCTCAATCTTAGAAACAAGTTTGTGGGGATATTTCAAGTTATTTGAAGATAAGATACAAAGTAGAGAGAGGATTTTGTCATGTGTGGTAGATAAATACAAGAAGGATATCACATTCATGGTAAGCAAAGATTACTACTATATGGAGGTAGTGGAACCCATAATAGTCTAGATTTTAGAACTCAGATATGAAGTGATAGAAGATGAACTCATTAGATTTGCAGAAATTATGTTGAGATAACCAAGAGATAGTGCAATAGACATGTTTGGAACCTATGAAAAGAAATCCAATGAAGTACACCTGCAACAAAAGGAAAAGGAGATAAAGAAAAATGTTGAAAAGATGAAAGCATAGTTAGAGGAGATTGTTGGTTCACCAAAGATCCCTATGGAGAAATTTAAAGGAATACCTACTCATCTAGAGGCTACTCCAGTCACAAGAAGGTCAATTAGGATTTTATCCTCCTCCCCTATTGTTCGTAAACCCTTCAGAACAAAGCTTCCAAGGAGTTCCAAGAAAAGAGGAACATCTAGCACCCCTACACAACAGAATGTTCTAAAAAAGAGAAGAAAATAAAAATATACCAGAGAAAATACATCAGTTGTGAAGATGAGGAAGATGTGGAAGAGGAAGGACCACATCTAATCTAGAAGAAGAATATGTCTCAAGCCTTCACGAAAGAGACAAGTTCCAAAAGAACAAAGGTTGATGTGATAGATACAAAAAGTGAAGAAGTAGAAAAGAAAAAGAAAGCTATTATTATTAATAAAAGAGAAAAGAGTTTAGGATAAGAATCAATTAAAAATGAGGGAAAAGGTAAAGGAAAAAAGAAGAAGATCCCTCCGGTAAGGGAGCATAGTCCCTTGAACCTAGATGCTTTATTTAATAGCATTGTAGAGTTTGGTCTCTTGGAAGAAACAACAAAAATGTATCCAAATGAGAATGATGTGAATAAGGCTACATTAGAAGAAGCTATAGTAAAATACATGGTAAGATTTAATACTATCCTTGGAGAAATTGAGAGTCAACTTCCTGATGACCTTAAAGGTATTTTGAGTGCTAGAAGGCAGGAAGATTGTGATGAAGATGCAAAAATGAGAGTATTTTCCTTAGAGAAGATTGGCTCTTCTATTACAAATGAAGATAGAGCTAAGTTGGCTCAAGTGTCTAACAAGGATTTCAAGACAAAACAAAGAGTTAGCACTTTGATGAGTAGAGATAAGGAAGATATTGAAAGGTTAAAGAATGAGACACTTTAAAAGGTTGCATATCTAGAAAATGAATTGGGAATGTCTTTGGGTAGTGAAGAACAACAACAATTTGACACATCTATTCCAAAAACTAGTGAACCTATTAATGAGCAACTTGAGCATGTACCTGAGCTTGATGGTGAACAAGATAACATGGTAACTAATAACACTCCTTTGGATATGGAGATTATTGTTGATGAAGAGAAGAAAGAAGAGAAATAGGACATCTTGGAGTAGAATGAAGCTCAATATGAGCAAAAATTCTGCCCTCTGGATGTGAAGACTAATATATTGAGAAGAGAATAATTTAAACAAGATGTCCCAAAGAAAAATAAAGTACAAAAGGAATAAAGTGTGCCTCCTCAAGATAGTGAGAATAATATAGAATAATTCTCAAAAAATAAAGAGAAGGAAAAGATTGAGAAGAAGGAAGAAGAAAGTGCTCAAATAGTTGTTGAATCCTCCAGAGATTATAGGGATTCATTAAATGTATACTCCATGCAAATACAATTCAAAATTATGGTATCTAAATAATTATTATAGATTCATATGCAACAAGGACAAATAGATATGGATATGTAGACACTTAAAAATGACCTAGGCCTGGAAGCTTAATTTTTCATCTTTTGTCCTAGCATAATTATGAAATTTAATTATGTCCTTGGTCCACATTAGACTATTAATTAAATAATTCATAATTATTTAATTAATTCATGCATGTTTATTCTTCACGATTATTAAATAAATAAGTATTATTTATTTATTCTATAAGTCACAAATGGTCTATTATCTTCTTACAATTAAATAAATTTCTTAATTTATTTAATTCCTTGTCTTCTTGAGTATTAAATAAATGATTTTTTTTTTATTTACTTAATATGTCACTCACTCTCATAATTAAATAGATTTATTAGTTTATTTAATTATTGGTCACAATATCTAAATTAAATAATTATCTTTAATTATTTAATTTCCTTATTTGACATTTCCCTCATTTTAAATAAAAATAATTATTTAAAATGTCCTCAGATGCTGACTGCCACTTCTTTTTAGTAAATAATTAAAATCAATTATTTACTGTCACACAAAATCCATATTTTGAATTAATTTTAATTCAAAAATGATAATATTTTTCCATAAATCAAGTAATTGATCAAATTCTTGATTTTCTAAATCTGCTTTTTTGTCCAATCTTTATCTTCTTGATTTTTTGAATCTTATCTTCTTATCTTCTTGATTTTCAAAATCTTTATCTTTTTGGCTAATCTATATCCTCTTGTCACATTTATTCTCAACCGTTGATGCAATTTTCTCAAATTGCATCTTGGCCGCTTATTTCAATTTTTTTCCCTAACCCTAATTAGGGGTTGTCACACGAGATCTCGACCTCTGATTTTTGGGATTTCATCAGCTTTTAATCTTGACCATCTGTCCAAAATTGCATTTTTTATAAAATGCCAATTTTGCTCACATTTTGAGGGACACATCTTCTTGATATTTCATTCTAGCATAATTGTTGAGTCTTAGGAAATCTTATAGTCTTGTCATTTGGTCATAGGCTTTATTTTGACATAGTTTAGTCATATCCTAATCCTTATTATTTGCATGGTAGAATTATAATCATTTTAAAATCCTTCAAACCTTGCTTTCGACATTGTATTTTTCATAGTTATTGCTCACACACTCAAAGCTAGGGCAACAATTACATTTGCAACAAGTTAGAAGGGCTATGGAGGTGATTCATGGAGGCTTCAAAGGTGATTTGGTATAATCATTTTTATTTTATTTAATTGTGTTCCTTTTTGCTTCATAGTTAATGTTGGATTTTATGATTTAGTCTCTAATCAGCTAACACCATAAAATTGCATTGTTACATTGTTGAACCCAACATTTTTCTTGCATATTTTTGTATGGTTTGTGGTCTCTTTTTTTTTGCAAATACAGGTACGAAATGCCTCATTTGTTAGAAACTTCGTGTCTCCCCTCGACTTCCAAATTTTCACATTAACTTTAGTTTTATTAATTTAGATTAATTTAGATTAATCTAGTTATCATTAACTTTAGTTTTATTAATTTAGATTAATTTAGAGTTAGATGTAAATTTAGATTCAAGATTTTTTATTTTTTATAAGTTATTTTAAATTTAGCTTTTTAGATCTTAGATTTTTAGTTAATTTAGATTTTTAAATTTTTTTAATTAGCTTTTAAATTAGACTTTTAGAAAAAAAAATTTAATTAGCTTTTAAATTAGATTTTTTATTTTTAATTAGCCTTTTAATTAGATTTTTAGATTTTAAATTAGTTTTAATTAGATTTTTTAGATTTTGAATTAGCTTTTAGTTAGATTTTTTAGACTTTTAAATTAGATTTTTTAGATTTTTTAATTAGATTTTTAGATTTTTAAATTAGCTTTTAGTTAGATTTTTTTTCGATTTTTAAATTAGATTGTTAGATTTTTAAATTAGATTTTAGATTAGATTTTTACTAGATTTTAGATTAGATTTTTATTAGATTTTAGATTTTTATTAGATTTTAGATTTTAGATTAGATTTAAAATTAGATTTTTATTAGATTTTAGATTAGATTCTTAATTTAGATTTTTTTTAACTTTTTAATTTAGTTTAGATTTCTAATTTCTAATTTAATTTAGTTTTTTAACTTTTTTAATTTAGTTTAGATTTTTAATTTTTATTTTAGTTTAGAATTTTAATAGATTGCATGTTTTAGATTAGAGATTTTTGGTTACTAATCCTTGTTGGCAGAATGTGGCATTTACATTTTGAGGGTCCAAGACAATTTGTTCAAACTACTAATTTGTGGTTTTGTAGATTTGTTTATCCAAGAATTCCAAATTTGAAACATTGTTTCTATGAATTTTAGAATAGAAAACACTTAATTTGGTGGACTAAAATGAACATGTTTTCTATTCTATTTGACTGTGCTTGAAGGTGGTAGGTGACTATGCTCTCACCCTGTGCAAACTAGGTGATCAGAAAACCAGACCCGCCTTGTTTTTATGTAACCTTGACTCAATAATCGAAGTATCCTCTCCCATTGTGCACTTATGTGATCTTGGGTGTAAGAGAAATGGTTATTGACTCTAGAATTTGGGCTTGTCTTGGTAGGAAAAAGTACTCACCCCAAGGTGACTCAAACTAGAAATGGAGCTAAGGCCAAGCTACCCCCGACCGGTATATAAATGTGAATCTTAAGGTAAAGCCTAGGATTATGAGTGCAGATGTGTCATACAGATCAAGTAGTGGGTATATGCATGATCATGATGGGCCAAAAAGTGGCAATATAATGGGAATGTGGCTGATGACTATTCTTTTACCCAAAATTGATGAAACAAAAAGGGTTTTTAAAGGAGACTCTCAGCTTTCCACCAATATAAATTATTCTTTACTTTAAATTTAATAAGTAATTATTATTCATTTTCTATTCAAATTATGACTAAAATCCTAATTGATAGGTTGATTGAAAAACATCTATAGCTTTCAAACGGTGTCACATTTTTTGAATTCAAAACATGTGTCACATTTTATGCTTCTATACTATAGGATTAAAAGAAAAATTGAATTTCATAAATTTTGACCAAGTTAAGGTGGTTAGACATATGAGTTTTATATTTTAAAAAATTTGTAATAAAAATTCATAATTAATTATTTACATGGAAAAAAATTACAAAAAATATGCATCACATTGGGGCATGAGTCCTCTACTTATATCTAAAATATTATAAAAAATAATTGTCATTTTATTATGGTTAGGGTGGTCAGATGACACCTACTTCTTATTTTTTCCACGAAATTTAAGTACCACTACATTGAAATTTCAAATTTTCACCAAATAGATTTTTTTTTTTAAACCTAGTAGTTTAGAAGCTACATTCAATTTTCTACAGATTCTATTCTTACATATTTTTGAAATAATATAGATAACTTATTCAAATTTTTATGTCAAGTTTCCTAACTCTGATTTTTCTAAATTTTTTGCCACTTAAGGGCCTATTTTTCCATGATGATCCTGCACATACCCTAGTACTCCCCAAAACCCTATTGAGCGTAACCTCTTCAGACTGGAGTGCCTCCTAAATGGAGATTAATCTTGCACCCCATGTAAGGACACTCAAATGGGGGTCCCAAATTAAACACCTTTGTGGAGTAGCCAAAAACCTTCTATTTTCTAGCGCAACATCGGTCAGTGTGAAGGAATCCAAATCTTCACAGTATTTAGTAGAGGTGATCAATCTGCCATGGGAGTTTCATGGGGTTGTAAGCTTGGTTGGCCTGAGAAGAGAGTGCACTATAAGGGGGAGCCTATGTAGCCAAGCTTCTGGATTCACATGCTACTGACATGCGGTTGGGGAAACCCACATGGAATCTAGCAAATATTATCTTGGCCTAACCATAGGATTATGCTTGTCTTATTTTTGTTTGTCTACATTCAAAATCTCATGCTTGACAAGTGTTTTCTAGATACTGAAATAAAGAAAATAAGATTCACACATCTAGAAACCAACAATCAACTTCAAACAAATCAATTTTTTTACCAAAACTTCAAGTCCAAACATTTTTAACCTATTGTTAAACATATTCTTTCAGAAGTCTTTATCAAAACTAGATCAGAAAATTGATCAAATCTCTCATTCCTTGTGCACTTTAGCTTGCATCTTACCATAGGGTCATCTTTGCAAATTTTGGCTTCATCCTTAGGCTTCACCATTTGCATTTTGAGTTATAAACCAAAAACTTAGGTCCTCATCTCATTTTGCATATTTTGGATTAGGACAACCTTACCTCACTTTGCAAAATATTGACTTTAAAAATTAGGTTATCATTGGACTTAATCATCATTATCTTCTTTAGTCATTTTTTGAGATCCTTCCAACTCAACAGTCTAGTTAGGAAACCTCACTTGTCATTTTTTCCTTGTCATTTGGTCCTTTAAACAAGTCCTTTGATATTCCAAAATTGAGACATAGATCAAGCATAGGGTGGTAAGGAAAATTTCTTCCAAGTCATTTGAACCTTTGCATTTCCATACTTTAGACATTCAAGTCATCTTAGTCATCACCTTGCATAATTTATCCTCAAAAAAATCCAAAAATATTGTCATAACTTTCATCATAGTCCTCATTTGGCATCTAGACTTGGCATTGGTCATTTTCCTTAGTCAACATTTTCATATTAGTCTTCATTGTCACCTTGGCATTTGGCATCCTTTCTTGACAATTTTATCTCCTTGCATTAGTCATTTCCCTTAGATAAATGTCATTATCACTTTGCATTTAACATCCTTTTTAAACAACATCATGGAATCCACCACCTTGTCTTCCCTTCAACAAACTATTGATAGGCTTGCTAGTCAAGTTGAATACCAGTTACTCCGTAGAGGTCAATACCAACAAGCCTTAAACTTTAAGAGACAATTCTTCCAAACCAAAAATCAATGCCCTTTGTATCAACAATCCATTAGTCCAAGTCCTCCATCCATCAACCCTCACTATCATGAATCACTTAACGAAAGTTATACCATTAATCTCCAACACACATCTAGTTATTACCCTTATCCTAACCTTGACAAGGGAAACCAACCATCCACTAGTCCATTTGAAGTCTCCATGTCATATGCTAGTCCTTCGCCTATCAATCCTGTCCACATCTACATGCACTATTAGCCATCTACTAACTCATGTCAAGTCCCCACATCATATCATATCGATCTGGTCCAAGTCTCCATGTCCTATTTTAGTCAGCCTTACACCAATCTAGTCCAAGTCTCCATGTCATATCCTATGTCCTCGCCAACTAATCCAGTGCCAGTCCCTAGGTCATATTCTAGGCCGTCATCCACTAGTCCCTTCCAAGTCTCCATGTCATATCCTAATCCTTCACATGCTAGTCCAGTCCAAGTCTCCATGTCCTATCCTAGTCCTTTACACACCAATCTAGTCCAAGTCCCCATGTCATATCCTCATCCTTCACAATGTAGTCCAGTCCAAGTCTCCACGTCCTATCCTAGTCCTTCATCCATTAATCATTTTCAAGTCACTCCCTCCCAAGCCACATTTAGTCATGAAAATTCTATCATTACTCAAAGCCACATCCCATTGTCTAAACTTGAGGATACATGTCAAAATGAAAGCCCAAAGCATGACATTATAACATCACCTTCATGTCAGGATCAAGGTAGTCCATCCCATGACCGTATCTTTCAATCCATCCAAGAAGTCCTTTAAGACAATCATGACATCCAAAATACACCTACCCTTGACAAATACTTCAATCCCAATTATATCATCTACGACAACCCCATCTTTGACCAAGATACTACCATTTATCAAGAAGTCCAAAACAATCCACTCCTTGACCTTCATTCTATTCATGATCAAACACTTCATGAACCTATTTAGGCCTCGACTACTGACACTTTCCAAAATGAGACACTTGCCTCCATGGGACACATAGATGATCTACCTCAAGAGCAAGAATCTCCCACTATGGAAATATTTTCAAATGATCAAGCTATAGCTGAATTCAGTAGCCTCTATGACACTAACCATAAGGATGGGTTTGACATCAACTTGAAAGCACTGATAGAATCATCTGAACCTAACATGTCAAAAGATCAAACTAAGATATCACTTAGAAATATGTCCAACATGTCAGTGAACCTAAGGCATCCTATCAATTAGGATCATCCACCATTGTCAGAGTAGGCTTTCTCACAGACGAAAAATATTCTAGGTAATAGTGTCCACATACATCATGATGGATTACCATATTGCTTTCAAAACAATAAATACCCCATCTCAAAAAAAATCTATCAAAGCATGCAATATCAAGGAAAAGGACTAGGCATACATGAGCAAGGCATTCAAAAACCAATACAGCTCCAAAAAAATTATAGACATCAAGGTCTTGGCTATTCTTCAGTCAACAAATCAAACGATGTCAGTGGAACTTCCTCAATATTGGGGGAAACCTTGTCAAATACAAATATCAAAATAGAGTCCATGAGAAATCCTTGTCATAAGATTGTTGCCAACACCCCATCCACCCACATCATAAACTGTCATTCTCAACATCTTAAACCTTCCCTTTGGAACCAACAAAAATGAAATTCATACAAGTCAAAAGATCAAAATCAAATGTCAAAGGCCATTGAATTAAACAAAAAGACAAGTGGACATATGAAGTTAAAATGGATCCCAAAGACAAGTGGATCAAGCAAAGAAACTATGTCAAAAGAAATAGTTAATTTCAATGTGGAGCCACAAGAAAAGAGGACTCCCACATATAACACATGTCCACCTCCTTCAAAATGGTCATCAAGCAAGGCATCTAAAGGTGTTGGTTCCACCTGCCATCCCTCCAAAATCCATCATCCAACATCCCAAGTTTGGAAAATAAAAAGTGATTCATCCAAATGTCCAAACAATCCTTTCACGTCTACCATCAAAATTCATAACCCTACATCTTGCCTAAAGTCCAAAGATCCCACGTCACAAATCTGTCACATCATGGAAGCAACTCTTTACCACAAGGAATCTCATGGCACTCTATCATGATGTGCGTATTATGATAAAGACAAATCTAGTATCAAAAAGGACC
The DNA here is from genome assembly GCA_007258455.2 of Sequoia sempervirens. Taxonomy (NCBI): domain Eukaryota; kingdom Viridiplantae; phylum Streptophyta; class Pinopsida; order Cupressales; family Cupressaceae; genus Sequoia; species Sequoia sempervirens. The sequence continues at coordinate 504,234,353 of VDFB02193867.1, read as the reverse complement.
ACGATGACATCATTCAGTTGTATGCAAGAGCTACGATCCTAACAAGGAAAATACTTCAAAAAGGACATTATTGGAATATAATGGCACCAGTCTCTACATCAGAACCATCAACAACTTCAAAATAGTCAATGGTCATCTAAAGCATCAAGGCTATCTGAAAATATCAAAAAATTTGAAAAATCAAAAAATTGTCACCCTGATGAAAACTTGGCAAATAGGCATCTTGGTGACACCAAAAAATTTAAAAAGTCAAGAAAATAGTAAAGAGAAAAATTTCATCCAACAGTGAAAACCTAGCAAACAGGCACCTTCGATAAGTACCATGATGAAAACCTAGAAAACATGTATCATGTGTAAAATAAATCAACTATGTGCACTTTTGCACTTGGGGGCAAGTCATCTCATTTCCCATGCTTTCCTCATGACATTGACATCCGACCATTTCATTCATATCATTTTTGTCCATTTTCCCACCTACCTTGGTCTTGACATAAAACTAGCACACATAAATCATGCTTTGGGAAAACTCTTGACATGTCTATCCTTTAGTCATACATTATTCATGAAACATCATGCCATTGCTGACATAACCTCATTATCCTTATGCGACATAGTCCTTGAAAATCATATGAAAATTCTCTTAGTCTCATGTCTCTCATCCTTTACAAAGGCCACCTCTCATCCTTTCATGTCTGTCACCTATTTTGGCTTTCCCTTGTCAAATGGTCTAAGGATACTCCATCCCTTTTAGTCCTAACCAAGTTATTTCAAATGCAACGAGTCTAATTCATACAAGCACATTATCCAAAACATTACTTGACTTTGTTTCTAGCCTAGCTGTAGACCTTGATACTTTCATCACATTATCGTCATCCTCACGTTGTTTCAGGATGCGTCCTTCCCACGTCAAACAAAGTTGTTGTATACACCTACAAATAGTCACATCTCAATAGTCTATGTATAAATAAATCTAAATAATTTATTTATATTGTTCATTCTTTCATTTCGATTAAATAAATAAGTTTATTTAATCACTTTTCTTATCCATTTCTTAATTAATTAAATAAACATTATGATTTATTTATATTAATTATCATATAATCTTGGCTTGAATATTTTATTCAAATAAAGATTAAATATTCTTCTCTTCTAAAAATCTTCTAAATTTCATTCACAATTAAATATTCCAAATATTTAATTAATTCTTCTAATGTCTATTCGCAATTAAATATCTCAAACATTTAATTGAATCTTCTAATGTCCATTCACATCAAATATTTCAAAAATATTTTAAATCCTCAAAACTCACATAAAATTAAATAAATTTATTTATCTAATTTGGATTATCTACAACAACCTTGAAATAACTTCAAAATAGAAAATCAATAAATTTCTCTGTTTCTGAGCAAAGTTGTTCTTGTGGGTTGAAGACAAACCTTCATTCTTCTCTCCAACCTCTAAACATCTTCCATCTTCCTCTCAACCTCTCCATCTCTCACCATTCAAAATTACCAGACAATCTCATAGCCATTGATCTTTGCCAGCCAGGCTCTTACCTGTAAAAATCTATAAAAAGGACTATCGGGTCTTTGAAAAAAAAGAAGCTTGCATACAAGAAAACTATAGTCAATCAGCCTTCCAACATCCATAGCCTTTAGAATCATAGCATAGCATAGCTTAGCATATTAGAAATCCATATCATGGCCTATCATCCTCATATCATAGCTTCAATAGCATTCATAATCCACAACCCCTATGCATAATTTACAGACCCTGTGCATATCCGTATACCAACATTTCACTTCACCAGCATATAGGATAGATAAGTACTCTCCCTTTGCATACTCGTTCTATAGGTTGCCATTCTGAGAAGCTTTGCTTATACAATCTGACAGTAGCAGCTTCAAGCAAATCACTAGAGATAGAGGAAAATGGAACCATTCTGAAGAAGCTCTGTTTGATTTCTTTGATTTCATTCTATTTAGCTTTCTTTAGTTTAATGTTGCATTGGTGTGTTTTTGTTATCTTATTTTGATACTAACATTTCCCACACACAGTTGTCATCACCTATCAATTGGTATTCAACTTGACTAGAGACACAATCATGTTTGTCCTTGGATTCTCATGTGTAGGAATCAATCACATGCATTTGTCATGATCCTCTTAAACATTTCAAAAATACAAAAACATCATAAAATTTCTTGAAAAAAGACTTAAAAATTGAAAAATGTCCTAAAAAAAACTAAAAATTGAAAAACATCATGAAGAAAGACCTAAAAAATACTGAAAAACATCTTGAAGAAAAATACAAAAACATTCAAATCAATGTCAAAATCCCAAAAACAGAGTCAAAGTTAGTTATATAAGTCAATCCATGTCATTGTTGAACTACGTTGTCTTTGCACATTTGCTACATAGCAAGGCCATCAGTCGATGAGTCCCCAAGACATTATGTTAGTCCTTTTAGGTTTGTCCAAATTAAATCATGGAATTTGTTGCAATCATCACATTAGCTAAATAAATCAAACATACTCAAAATCAGACACAAGACAGTCATTCGAGCATTGATATTCCAATCGTGACCTAATAGACAACACAGTCCAATCAATCTTATAGTCAACATCAGTCAACTTGCCAAAACATATTAGTCAAAACAATGTCAATCTCGTCACTCTTTGGTCCTCTTCAAGATGTGTCCTTCTTGGAGTTAGACTGCATTAAAATGTCCTTTTCCTTTGTTAAGATGTCTTTCCTCACAATAGGCCTCGTCAAATCGTCAACACTATCAAATTGGAAAAACTCTTAAACTGTCAAAACTATCAAACCAACAAGAAATCAATCTTTGGAAAACATTGGAAAACAAAATTAAATGGTTGTCAATCTTTCTTGTCTATCTTGTCTTATATTTTGACTATTTTGTCTATTTTTGTCCTATATTTTTACTGTCTTGTCTTTTTGGTTATATTACTAGCTACCTCGAGGATGTCCCATGAAGGATTTAGAGGTGCGATGACATCTCCTAGCCTATTTTATTTTCTTTGACTATTGTCTATGGATACTCTTGAGAAAATGACTGGGGCAACATGACCCTTAGTATGAGTTAGGACATTCTTTGTCTATGACTGTCTATTTTTCAAGTGGATGACCTTGCACACCTTGGTCTACATCATACCATGGTGTTTGTTGTCCATTTGTGTCATTTTTACCACCCAATGATGATTTAAGCAACATCTATTAGTTCTTTGGCAAGTGTTGAAGGATTATTTCCCATCCCACTCTTCTTTGTTTCCCTTCTAACATTTCATCTAATCTGCATCTTCATCATCCATATCTTTTGCACTAACATTTCTTTGTCTCTTCATATTCTAGTCTTCTCATCAATTTCGAGAGCACACCCATGTTCTTTGAACCCATTTGTCCTCTCGAGGGGGCATATCACTACCTTCATTATCATTCTTCCTCATCCAATTTTGCACTGGGGCATATATTTTACTTATTTTCTTTGTCATAATGCGACATGCTACATTATGACAAAGAGGGGAAAAATGTAGACACTTAAAAATGACCTAGGCCTTCAAGCTTAATTTTTCATCTTTCACCCTAGCATAATTATGACATTTAATTATGTACTTGGTCCACATTCGACTATTAATTAAATAATTCATAATTATTTAATTAATTCATGTCTATTTATTCTTCATGATTATTAAATAAATAAATTTTATTTATTTATTTGATACGTCACTAATGGTCTATTATCTTATTACAATTAAATAAATTTCTTTATTTATTTAATTCCTTATGTCTTCTTGAGTATTAAATAAATGAATTTTTTTAATTTATTTAATATGTCACTCACTCTCATAATTAAATAGATTTATTAATTTATTTAATTATTGGTCTCAATATCTAAATTAAATAATTATATGTAATTATTTAATTTCCTTATTTGACATTTCCCTCATTTTAAATAAAAATAATTATTTAAAATGGCCTCACATGTTAACTACCACTTTTTTTTAGTAAATAATCTAAAATCAATTATTTTTTGTCACACAAAATCCATATTTTGAATTAATTTTAATTCGAAAATGGTAATATTCATCCATAAATCAAGTAATTGATCAAATTCTTGATTTTCTAAATCTGCTTTTCTGTCCAATCTTTATCTTCTTGATTTTTCGAATCTTATCTTCTTATCTTCTTGATTTTCAAAATCTTTATATTTTTGCCTAATCTTTATCCTCTTGTCACATTTATTCTCAACCATCGATGCGATTTTCTCAAATTGCATCTTGGCTGCTTATTTCAATTTTTTCCCTAACCCTAATTAGGGGGTGCCACACAGGATCTTAGCCTCTTATTTTAGGCTTTCATCAACTTTTAATCTTGACCGTCTATCCAAAATTGCATTTTTATAAAATGCCAATTTTGCTCACATTTTGAGGGACATAGCTTCTTGATATTTCATTCTAGAATAATTGTTGAGTCTTAGGAAATCTTATAGTCTTGTCATTTGGTCATAGGCTTTATTTTGACATAGTTTAGTCAAATCCTAATGCTTATTATTTACATGGTAGCATTATAATCATTTTAAAATCCTTCAAACCTTACTTTGGATATTGTCTTTGTCATAGTCATTCTTCACACACTCAAATCTGAGGGAAACAATTACATTTTCAGCAAGTTAGAAGGGCTATGGAGGTGATTCATGGAGGTTTCAAAGGCGATTTGGTATAGTTATTTTTATTTTATTTAATTGTCTCCCTTTGTGCTTCATAGTTAATGTTGGATTTTATGATTTATGCTCTAATCAACTAACACCATAAAATTGCATTGTTACAAGATAAAATGTCACCCTTACATAAATTATAGCTTGGTGATGTCTTTCATGCCTCCAAAAGGAAGGAGATATTTTAGACACACCAAATGAGTGCAAAAATGATTGATGAAGTAGTAAAAGTATTACAAGATAGTTTCCCCCATAAAAATGTTGATAATTTTTTTGTCTAGTGTACAACAATTGTGGCTATTACTTGATTCCTTAAGGAATATTCTATTGGTTTGGAAAGGAAGTTGAAAAAGGAAATCACAAAGAAGGTCAGTGATAAGAAGTTAGTAGATTTTTTTATAAATGTGATGTTTCAATGGTAAGTTGTAAAGCAATTTAAAAGATGTTCAAAAATGTGTGGAAGAAGCTAAAGTTTTATTTCAATTCTTATTGAAATTTCCTAATTCTAAAAGGATCATAAAGGACCAAATGGACTCAATAAGCTAACAAATTGCTCAGGCCTCTGGTGTTTATGATCTGTTAAGTGATGTAGATGGTGCAATAAGGGTAACTATTAAAAATATGCATGTGTAATTTTTTCAACTACAAGAACAAAAAGCAAAGATCATAATGTAGTATAGTCAACTTAGAGACTTGGTAAGTGCAAGGCTTACATATCTGACTAGAGTTTTAGCTAATGTTGAAAAGGTGTTGCAAAAGAATGTGATGCCTAGTTCTTTGGATGTAGGAGAATGGAATCAAGAGACAATACTCTGCACCTAGAACTCCTAAAAAAAATGGACTAGTAGAAAGAAGGAACATAATGGTTAAAGATATGGATAGAGCTATGTTGAGTGAGGCCAATTTGGTAGACACATTTTGGAGAGAAGCAATCCATGTTGCAGTTTACATTTAGAATAGAGCTCAAATAAGAGAAAATAGTGGTAAGACTCCATATGAGTTGTGGTATGGCAAGCCTTCATTTTTCAAGTATTTCAAGGTGTTTTGCAACAAATGATGCATAAATAAAGAAGATAAAATCTTGGGAATATTTCTAGAATATTCCACCCAAAGTAAAGCTTACAAGTGTTATAAAAATTGGCTGCACAAGATCATGTAAAGCGTCAATGTCAAGGTTCATGAAGACATGAATCATGTTAAGACCAATAGAAAGAACTTTGAAGTTGAGTCGCATTGTGAAGAATGTGATGAAGAGGTTGAATGAGCAATTGCAAAGTATGTGCAGAAAAATCACCCTACAGATCAGATTATTGGTGATAAAAATGAAGGTGTTCAAACAAGAAGAATACTTTCAAAGAAAAAGGAGCAACTAAATTTTTCCCTCCTATCACAAATAGAACCAAAATTCCATGTGGAATCTAGCAAGGATGAGAGTTAGATAAAGATAGTGGGAGAAGAGCTAAATCAGTTTGAGAAGAACAAGACTTGGGAATTGGTTCCTAGACCCCCAAGCAAAAAAGTAATTGTAGTGTAGAAACATGTCATCCTTTACATTAAAATGAATCTAAAGTTTCCTTGAACTAGTTTTGTAATCTGTTTTACACATTCACATTAGGTTTAGGGACCTTTTAAGCTAAATAAACCTAATTTTTCTTTAATTTAAGATTGTAAAGTGTATTTATTTACACCTTAAAATTAATTTTAAGGACCTCTTACATTTATGACCTTTATATAATCATTAATAGGCCCTTAATACCCTTTATTATGCATCTCGAGGATTATTTCAACCAATATCCTAATGTAATCAACAAATACACTTAATTTTCCAACTCCCCAATATTTCCTCTATCTAAAAAGGCCTTGTGGGACCCATACACCACCTTGGATGTATATGTCCCATATAGATGAGACCTATACATCATAAGTGGTGTATGAGTCCCATTTGGCCCCTTTTTAGGGTTTTGAGTAGGAAATCAAGGTTTTGAATTCAAATTTCATGAATGCCAGCATTTGTGATCTAATAAATGGTAAGTTAGATGGAATGCCTATATAAACAAGGTTTCAAGTCATTATTTCACCTAAGAATTTATGATATCAACCTAAGCAATGATAAGATCAACTAAGCAATCAAGATTCGTACATCCTAAGACTTCACAAGAGTACATCAAGAGTTTTTACAAGGTCATTTGTAAGGCATTCAAGGGAATATTTATTCATCATTTATTGCAGCAAACCAAGATCCATCATCATGTCAAGATCATAAGGCATTAAGCATGTTATTGAGCTAGTCTTGTGATGTAGCTTTCAAGATCCAAGTTAAGCATTATTCTACATCTAATTCAAGATTAAGATCTACATTCTACATGGCCACTTCATGTTAGATAATTGATTTAGATCTTAGGGCATCATTCAAGGTATCACTATTCATGTTTTATATTTCATTGTTTCATCATAAGATTTAATTACCTAAACGAGGTTTGACCTAGGAAAAACCATATTCCCTAACAATCAACATTTTTTTCTCTCTACATGTGTGATTGTAGATCTAGGTGTTTTAAAGCTTAAAGATCCTTGGAAGAAAAAATTGCAAGATTGACGAAAGTTATCCAAGTTGTCACCTACATTGCAAGATCACATAAAGTCACCTACAAACTAGAATTTATGGTTTTGGAATTGGAGATTTGGAAAGAAGAAAGCTATAGGAAATCACTAGAGAATACCAAAAACTCAGCCAAAATCATAATACTGAGACTAAATTGCCACTTGTGGTGTATGAGTTCTTGTACTACCATTTTCTAGGTTTTAGGAGATTCATATTTGTCTTTGTGAGATTCCAATTTTGGCATAAAAAACCTAGTCTAGGAATAAATCACCCAAACTGGTGTATGAGTCCTAGTGGGAATCAAATAATATAATTTCATGGTTTTGGAGTTTGTTTTGATCACATATTTCTTCCAAGTGCACATCTATTCATTCTCAGTTTGTTATCCTAATTTTTAGTTTCATTTCCTTGGTCGTCTAGTTAGGTTTTACATGTTACATTCATTTCTTTTCTTTCCAAGCCCTACCTTGGTGGTGAACCCCATTATTATCTTTAATCACACCCAAGACACCCTTATAGCATATCTCTTTCCTGCATTCCATCCATGGATTGAGATATCTAGGATTCCTTGAATGAAACTTGAAGAAAATTGGTCTAGGTCCCTAAACCTAGGTCGTTTGTGTTCCATCTCCCAAAAGGTGGAGAAACTATTTTCTACATTTCATTTTGGTTAACCTAGCCTTTAGAACACCTTATTTTCTGATTTTGAGTGCATCATAGTCCTATATCTAGCTTACATTAACTTTGCATTAGGTCTTGCATTAGTTAATTTGCATCTAGGGTTTCAAAATCTTGCATTAGTGAAAGTGCATATAGGTTGCATTTTTGCATCTTACATAATTAAATTTTATTTGAAAACTACAATTTTACTTATTCGAGACATCATACAAACTAGAAAACATAACATTCACTCAAAATTTTCTCAAATTGGTGCAAAACCCCTAATATGGGACTCATATGCCCCTCTAGGCAATTTAGTCCTAGTACAGGTTGTTTTGCCTACTTTATGGGAGTTCTATGTTGTGTATTTTTTAGCATTTGACCCTTCCAAAAACCTTGACTATGACTCATATGCCCCTTTGAGAAAATAAGTCCCAGATCAGACCTGAAACTTCCTTTTACAACATTGAAAACATCATTTATGTACTTCTATTTGTTGTCATTAGATAGTTGCTTCAATTTGTTGAGTTTTTGTCACATGCATTTCATTAGATCTAGCTTAATTTGGTTGATGTCACGCATGTCTTAATTTCAAAATTGCATTTACAACACTTCATTTTCAAATTGTTACATAGCATAATCATCCAATTATCATGTTCTAAATTTAAAAATTGCATTCTCCTTTTGCATGTTGATCTATCATTTTTGCATTTCAAGTTTGTAAGACAATCATTGCATCATGTTTTCATTGCAAAAATATATGGTTATTATACTTCATGTTCTATTTTTTCAGATCTTGTTGAGTACTGTAAGAAATTCTTGTTATGTGCATATGAATATGAAGTCCTTTCCCCTCTCATTTTGTTCATCATTCATCCCTCTCCTAGTATCCCTCCTATGAGTGAGGTTAGCCTATTGAAAGAGAATACAACCTTGGATAATCATAACAATCATATTCATTCTTCCCCTAATATCTCTCTTATTTTTGAAGAAGATATATTGGTGTTAGAAGAACCAATCAATGAGAGTTTTGAGAACACTAGTTATTTCTCTCCTCCTACCTCTCCTATTAGGCAAGATATTATTGAACAAGAGTACATAACAATAGGTAATCATGATGATCACATAACACAATAGGAGACCATTGAAACCTACCTAAATAACATTTCAACTAGTCTACATTCATCTCCCAACATCTTCTCCTCTTGTGATAATGTTGTAAATGATGAGGATATGTTGGTGTTAGCTAATAAAAACCTTAAGATCTATGACAACCCTCTTTATATTTCTTCCCCTACCTATCCTATTTTGGAATAAATTATGGGAAAAAGAAATGAAATTATGGAAAATCATGAAAATCACATTTGTTCTTGTCCTAGTATCTCTCATAGTTGTGAAGAAGATACTTTGATGTTAGAAAATACAATCGATGAAAGTCATGAGAATATTGGTTGCCTCTATTCCCCTAGAGAAAACCTTATTGAACAAGAAAATACAACCATTGATAACTCGCTTACTTGCAATGAAGTCATTTTGGAAGAACCAACCTTTGAATGTCATGAAAATCTAGTTTTTAGTTCTCCTATAAACTATCCTCCTAGGAAGGATATCATGGTGCAAGAAAATGTAAACATTGGCACATGTCTTTCAAGCACTAGTAATGAGGATTCCTCAGATGAAGATGATGAAGTGACATTAGACTCCTCTTCAGTAAGAGATCATGAAAATAAGGATACATTTGTTGAGGTTATGATGAAACAAATTGGATCTCCTTTAACTAGCGAGCCTCCTAAGTCACCTCCCATCAATGAACCACATAAAAATAAAATAAGAGATCTCTTGAAATCTATAATGCAACTTGATGGTAACAATTTTTCATAGCAACCAAGTTATAATAAAGTTGCTTAAAAATGTAGGAAACCACAAACCACTCCCACTTCATTACCATTGCCTCAACTTATTTTGCATAGTGATTCTCATTTTCATTTACATAATTTAGATGAAGACCTTAAAAATTTTGCTGCTAATATATCCATATGGCATATTATTCAAAAATCACCTACATACAATTGGTTATTCCATGAAATGTTGCAAATAAAGCAAGAGGAGATCCAATCTTCTATGAAATTGAGTGATGTAGGATCCTCATTTGATTGTATGGAATTCACATAGTTAGAAATTACATTCCCTAAATGTGAATTAACCTCACTCCAGATTAAAAAAAAAACATGAATCCTTGATGATAAAGGTGATCATTAATGAAAACACAGTTAGGCACACTCTCATAGATAATGAAGCAAGTCTCAATGTTTGTAGCATTGACCTCCTAGATAAAATTGGTGTGTACAAGAGACATATTCAACTTAATCATGTTAATAATTATGGATTTGACAATGTTAATAGGAAACCATTAGGAATGATCACATTACCTATTGAGGTCAGACCTATAGTATTGCCTACCCCTATCCATATCATGCTAGGACCTATTTCATACAATCTTCTCCTAGGGAGACCATGGATTCATGCTATGAAAGGAGTCCTGTCTACTCTTCACTGTGAGATGAAATTTGAATACAACACAAGATATACATGGTTGGAGAAGATGAATAAATCTATAAATCATACAATCACAACACTCCCAACTCCCCTAATACTTTCATTCCAAAATAAAAAGTCAAACCTATACAAGTTAATGTTAATCTTAATTGTATTTCACCTTAGAAGTTCTCGTAAAAAGGATTGTTCAGTGTAGGAAATTTGGGAACAAAGAAAGGACAGCTTAAGGTCTATGACTACTATCCTCAGTTGCAGTATAGAAACTTCAAGAGAGAATATCAAAGGGTGAATGATTCCTTTATCGCACACATAATCAGGCTCCTAGGAGGATACTTTGAAAGGAGGGTATCACATAGTTCCAAGGCCTTTATCTAGCGGTTTGGGTATTTTTTCATACAGTTCCCAAAGTTTACATATGTTAGAATAGAAGGATTCTCTAGGAAGACCTACTAGTTGCCTCACTATCCCAATGATCACAAGATCCTGCTAGAAGTTTCTCAGCACTTATAGAACTCCCACACACTATTAAGTGAAAATAATAGAGCTATGATTCCATATCCCCTCACCTTCGGTCAAGGAATGCATTCCTATCCCGTAGCCCATTGTATTCATTATTCAGAGAAAGAATTGGTGGAATACCACCTAGATGTCCACACCAATTGAGGAAGGATGGATCCTTATGGAAAGTTGAAGAAATGGGTTAGAAGATAGTATGACCATCAACCTTAGGTTGAGGACTTCTAGGCCAATTGTTTAGATGATAAATAAATGAAAATGAGGCACTATATGAGAATGATGACCCAATTCGTGAAGTTAGTGAATTGATTCCTCATACCCGACCAAATAGTGGAAGAGGATAACAATATTATTGATGACAAATACAACACTATAGCCAACCTACCTTTTCCTATGATAGATTGGGCTTAATAAGAGGTCACTAACCTTGATATACTAACACAACCAATTGAAAATAGAATGAGGCAATGGATGGATACCCAGATTTCCCAACTCAAAGCACAAGGCACCAAACTGACATTTGGTGAGCTCGAGGATGAGCTTGAAAGTGAAACATACCGTGGAGCAGTTTTTGCCTCATCAGAAGAGGCTCCCAAGTCCCCATCGATGACAAGGTCAAGGAAAAGAAAGGATGTGCTCGATCATAATCCTAAGCACAAGGTATATACAAGAAATTCCATCAAAGGAGATTCATCCAAGAAGGAAAAGAAAATAGGGGCATTTGTACTTCATATTCCCACCATCCAAGAGGAGGATCCCCAAGATGAAGAAGAAGAAGCTGAGCAACCACATTCACCACTTGCCGCATCCATTCTTGTTTTCATTTTTGCTACCATTGAAACCTCTCCACCTTCCACCTCTTAGGCTTTTCCCATCTCATCTCCGCCTACCATGGATATCTTAGTCCAGCTTGCTTCCACCTCACCAACTACTCTGGTGATGATACTCAATTCCTCCTCCTCCACTACTTCCCTGCTATCAACTTCTTTGCTCCCACCTCCCTTGCATACTCTATCTAATTTTATTCCTTCTACAATAACCACCACTATGGAAATTCCCACTCTGTCACATGCTTTCGTGAAGTTTATGCAAAACATGCCAAACAAAATTTTTGGGGTAATATTTGATCCCAAGGTTTAGGCCCTAATGGCCCAATTTTTTTTTGCTTTTCCTCTCCCTCTATAGCCTATAGAGCCACCAAAGATGGAAGCTACCATGCAGATCTCAGAAGAGATGGAAAAGTGTCACGAAGAGAAACAAAAAGAGGCTACAAAAGAGGTAGTTGGGGAGCCTAAAGATCTCCATCAAGATGAATATTTTCAGCACCTAGAGGGTGGGCTAAATGTCAACTTGGACAGAATGACATCTGATGACAAGAAGTCACATTCCTCAGAAGAGGACACAAAGGCTCTCAATGAGTAGTACATAATAGAAACATCAGACCAAGAATTAAATGAAGAGCTACCTCAGCAACCCAAGGATATAGGTAGAAAGTTCAATCCTAAAGAACACCCCTCTAAGGAGAAAGATGAAACTGATGTAAATGTGGAGATACTCAAAGAGCCTCCACTCATTAGCCAAGATGAGGGCTTGGTCCAAGAAAAAGAAGCACCTCTAGAAAAGGAGGAAGAAAAAGAGGAAGATAAAGGAGAAGAAGATGTATTGGGAAGAGGCCATGAGCTTGAGCAACATGTTGAGATCGAGCATGAACAAGAGAGGGCATCTAGGAAGAACACATCATTGAGGAGAATATAACTTCAACCAAGATAGATAGAGGGAAGACTGTATAAATAAAAGGCTCAGATGAAGAAGAAAAGAATGATCAAGAGGCCCCTGGAAATGAAGAGGAGCAACCTCAGAATGAGAAAAGAGAGGAATATGATCATGAATCAGCCAAAGAGAAAAACAAGGTACCTGACTAGCTAAAGCACCAATTGGAGAAGAAGGAGGTTCATGTTGTCACTAACCCAAGGGCTAGACTTGAAACAATCTTGGCATGGGCTCAAACAAAGACAAGAAAAGGGAAGAATCCCAAGGTCCATTCTCATATCATGGTGGATGCCTTTGTATCCAAAATAGTGCAAATTACTATTCTTGTGACTGAAAAAGATATGAGTGCCATGCAAGGCCAAAGCTACAATATATCCATGATCAATCTATGCCCCACAACTTGTGAGGAAAAAAATAGATGAATTCAAAGGTTCGGTAGCCACCATCATGCAACAAATGAACAAGGACCAATCCATGAAGGAAAACCTGAAAACACAAGTAGTAGATCTTACCGCTTACATTCAACTATGGATGTCCATCAAATAAGAGGTGCCTAAAACATCATTCATGCCCACTCTCCTCTCCCAGGAAGAGTTGAATATAATGGAAAAGACTAAAAACTAGACCAAGTCCACAACAAAGTGGTTCAATTAGGTGTTATATAATGATGACATGGGTATCCACCATGCCTGAGCATTCAACAAATTCTGAGAGTTGAAAAATTAGATAGATGAAATGATAAATACATTCCATAGGTTTTCTGAGCTATATATGATCACGTATCTAAAGCTCGAGAGCATCCTCAAACTCTCCTAGGAAATATGGGAAAAGGAACTCGAGCTCCTAAAGGATGATCATTAGTTTGTAGAAACATGCTAAATGGGCCTTGATTATAGGAAAGATGTTCTAGAGAAGGATTTGCAAGATATGGAGCTTGATCTTGAACTCCGGGCTGATAGTGAAGATTATTTGAAAATGATGACTGATTATGAGATGCCTACTTTGGAGCTAGATCCATAAAAGATAAAAAAATTATTCCACAAGAAGATGGAGCAGGGGGCTACAAATATGTTGTCACTAGATTTTATGGAATCTACTACGAGGGCTTTAATGTAGTTTGAACAAGTCATCAAAGAAACACTGAAAGGCACCAAGATCTGGGAGATCACTGGGAAACTTAAGAACATATCCTTCCAAATCCTTCAATCCGACATCATGGAAGGGGATAAGCTCCAAGATCTAATCAGGAAGCTCATGGAGTATGCCACTCTCCAAAAAAATGTAGGAAAACCAATTATAGATGATGAATTTTAGTCCTGATAGCTATAAAGGATGGAAACCACTATAGGAAAAAAATGCTACAATTCCAGGGCAGCTAGGTGACAAAATAGGGAAAAGAAAAATGATGTATTTTATATTGCCATATATTTGGTAGGAGGTGAGACCCTAATGTAAAATGAATCTAAGTCACATAATGAATTTTAATCCTGTCCATTCATTTTTCTTTTGAAAAACTATAAATAGGGTGTCTCCTCTCATTTTCAAGAGAGAGTTGAGTTGTTGTATAAAGGCATGCTGAAAAATTTAATGAGAATTTCATTGTTTTGATGGATTCTTGTGTTTTCCTTACATGTGTGAATGATTCATCTTCTCAACATTAGATTTTAGCTTTATGTTCTTATTTTAAGTTATTCTAGTTGTTAGTTTATGCTACACTTTAATGGTGAAGAATGCTATGGTGTTGATATCTTCTTTTCTTATACTTTTTGTTGTCTATTGATGATAAAAAATTATGTAAAGTTAGTTTGAGCATCTTTTTATTGCTGTAGTTAAGTTCATCTATTTTTCATGCTTAATGGTGAATGAATGGTTTAAAATCTATAAAAATTAGAAGATTGCACTTGTTTCATGAGACTATAGGCTGCCCTTGGTTAAGTGGAATGAAATTTTAATAAGGTTGTCAACTGTAGCATCCTCCATTGTTACTGTTCAACATTAGTTGCAGGTTTAGGAAACTTCTTATCCCTTTTCCCTTTTGACCTTTCTTTGAAAACTAAAGTTAAAACGAAGTTCCAACATCATAAAAAAGCTAAAATTGATGAGTAAAGAGGAGTTTTAGACTATTGTTTTGAACTTGCGGAAATTGTCCTTCACTTCCAAAATTTATAAAACTACCTTTTGAAAATCCAATTCCCTCCAAGATTAGTGACCATAAATTCCCTTTGTGATTACCAGAAAATCACATCAACCAACTGAACTATTCCAAGCATTGTCATGACCTAACACCTGAGAGATCTTGGGGTGATTTCTAAAACTTAGTTGCTTAAATTACCTTTCAAGAGAGGTAACATACTCATGTGCTACCTATGTTGAGAAGGTGCAAAAACACCCATCAACAAAACTATCGCTAAGCCAGATAAAATTGGTTCCTTCTACCCTTAAAGGTTTCATAGAGTGGTTAGATCCACACTAGAAAAAGGGGAACTCTAAGAACTAAAGTACCCTACAAGGGCTAAGAGAGCCAAGAAAGGGGAAGCATCCACTTCAATCCCTTCCATCTACCATCCACCCCCTCCATCTCCTTCCATCCATCCATCTCATTCCTCTCCTTCACTTCTAACAACACTTTCTTCTACCTATTTTCTCCAAAATGCCTTTCCACTTTCCACCTCCCATGGCCAAGGTGTTGTCCCAACCCCTATGCTTCATTTCTAGGGTGCTTCCCTAGCTACTATCCCATTGTAGCCTCAGGTTACTATAGCACACCAAATGCAACCTCTACCTCCCACAATGACATGGCTGGGTACAAATCCATCTCCATTATCCTTCAATGACTACCATGACATGCCAAAGAACCTAGAAGTCTTTTGTATTAAGTTTCACCACCACAATCTACAAAGGACAATAGGAGAGCACATCAAGATCTTTCAGATAACCTTGAAGGATATGAAAATAGAACATGAAGATTTAGCTTCCAGGATCTTTCCCTAGTCATTGGGGGAGGAGGACTTCTATTGGTACATCCACTTGCCGACTGGATCCATCACCATAGAGGATCAATTGAAGGACACATTTTTATAGAATTTCAAACTTCTTGTCAACCCCTCTAAGTTATACCAACAGTTCATGTCCATTAGGAGGAAAGTTAATTAGCCTATTATCTCCTTCAATGGCCAATTCCATAGATCGTACATGAAGTTGCAGCTACCCTATGTGGTAGATGATTCCTCAGCTAGGCTAGTCTATCAAGTAGCCTTGGGTAATCTAACATCTGTTTTAGTGAAAAGGATGTGTCTGCCACTTGCTAGGTTGGTGGATGCATATGCAAAAGAAGTCACAACAAGTATGGACTTGGGGCAGCACATTGTAGGTTCATTTCCTTCATTGGGACCCACTTCTCATCCAACTCAAATCCAAGGGTTCACACATGCCTTATCCAATCAAATGCCCATGCTGAAACAAGTCCCCCACCTATCCATAGTGTTGCATCTAGGGAAACCCTTGAATCAAGTCCTTTTGTTACCCATTACTTGTAGCCTCCACAACAAAATGCTTATTCCCAATAACCTCAAGTTCCCACATACTTACAAAATTCATAAATCCCACCTGCATAGCAAAACCAACCCGCGACATAGCCAATCTTCCTTCAAAACTCAATACTGCAGCATAATAACGCTGAGAAAGATCAGATTGATGAATTGATTGAAATGGTAAAGAAGTTTTATATGGATATGACACATTTGAGGAATTAAAAAAATCAGTTGCAAGCCTCCCAAAAATCATTCAAGCCAACCTCAATTGAGACAACTGTGATTTAGGTGAATCCATCAAACAAAATTATGAAACAAGACAAAATTCAGGACAAAACTCTAACAGAAGGCCAACAGAAAGGAAAAATTGAATATGGAACACAAGGCTGAACAATGGAGGTGTCCCTATAACTCTCATCAACTAGTAGGTGCAGATAAGTCTATGAACATGTTCTATCTAGCTGAGGTTGCCTTATTTGGATGGTGTCAGAGTCACAAGATAGACATGCATTCTAAGCTAGATTGCCCAGAATTTCAAACAACTACAAAAATATTTCAAGTTGAGGCCCAGAACATAGTTGATGGTTCAGGTTTTTGAGACTTAGTTCCTTCAGAGCCATATGATTTTTTTAGTGCTAGTGGTCAACCAGGTTCCTTTCCCAAAAGTTGAAAGCAACATGCCCAATAATGAGGCTTCCCCTAAGGATGAGGAGGTGAAAGAGGTATGTAACGATGCTACTTTATCTCAGATTTTTGATTCAAAAGATAATGGTCCAAAAGAAGAGGAAGAACCTTGTGAGGATGAAGTTCAAATGTTCCACTAAAGAGAAACTCCTTACAACTTGAGAAATAGGCAAGTAGGTGTCCCTTTCATGACTTCTACTCCTCCCAACAACTTTAGTACCCCACTTGATCCTAATGCTAGCAATAATCCTACCTATCCCCACGTTCTTACCCAATACTTCAATAGGATTAGGCAGCCAAATCAAAATTAGGATCAATCCACTAGCTCTTCCCAAGGAAAGTATTTCAAAGTAGAGGTTGAACAGATGGGGGAACACATAGCCGAAGAATTCAAGAAGGTTAAATTGAGCCTCTCAGCCTTTGAATTACTCTGAGTCCCAGTGGCTAGAAATTACTTCTTTAGGATGCTTAATGGAACTGCTTCATCTAAATCAGCCCAAGAAGTAACTTCCAAAAGAGTTTCTTTTGACACCCCAAACAATAATCCCATAATTAGGGAAATATTGGGAATGAAACTCGATCATCCCCCAAATGAACAAGCCAATAAAATTCAATCAGTAGACAAGACTCCCCCCAAAGAGTCAAATCAAGTGAAAGAAAAGGATAAATCTAATGACAAAGAAAAGGATCAAGTAGCCCAGGCTAATGTTTTAGTAGGGTTGTTCCAAGGGAAACTGGAAACACCTCCTCTCCTAACGACAATTAGAATATTTGGCAAGAATCTGCATAACTGTTTACTAGATTCATGAGCTTCATCCAATGTCTTGTTGTTGGCAGTATGTAAATTCTTGGGGATAACTCCCACCCCCTCCCGATGGAAGGTGACTCAGCTGGATAATACAAAATTGAACATATTCGAGTAATTGAACAAAATACCCATGAAGATCGCAGTGGATTCGAGAGTCCAGCATGTTATAGATTTTCAAGTTCATGATATCCCAGACACCTATGGCATTAGACTCAGAAGGTATTTCACCCATGCTTTGAATGTCTATGCTACAACATTTTATTCCCACCCATGGCTTCCTTGGAAGGGGCTACCCAACCATATCTACATTGATTAGAAGCCTCAAATGAAGTTCATGATCACAAAATATAACACAAATGAGGTGTTATTCATAGAGGAAAAATTGAGAAATTACTCTCCCATGGCCTATCAAGATGATGAAATGTTTCAAGAAGAGGAATTTTCCTAAGAGGTCCTTCTTGTGTTGTGCAGTGCTCCTACCAACTTAACCCACATCCCTGATAGCACAAAGGTGTTGATTGAATCTGAAGATGAAGAATTTGGTGAAGATGGTAACCTTGGATTGTTGGATGGATTCCAAGAATTTATACAAAAATATACACAAGACGAGCTTAATTTGGGAACTAGAATGGATTTTTAGGAGTTGTTACTACTAAGTTGGTGTAGGGTACATAATGTCACCCATTCAAAATTTGAGTGTTGCCAATGTCAAATAGCAATTGAGCATATCAAAATGAAGATCATTCTAAAGGAAACTACCGAGGGAAAACAAGAGTGATGTCTTCCTACACATATGTAGCCACCTAAGGATACAAAACTAGATGCACAACCAAGAAAGAAATCATGCTCAACTAGCTCCAAATTTGAAGTTTCTTCCAAGTTCTAGACATTGTGCTTCCATGGGTCTAAATCCAAACAAGGAGTAGGAGCCAGCTTCAAGCTCATCAGTACCACATGTAAGACACATTTTTCTTCCCATAGAATGCAATTTAATTGTACAAACAATGTAGCAAAATATGAAGCATTAGTTCATTGACTCTTGATGGCATTAAGAAAAAAAGTCAAAATGTTGTAAGTGTTTAGTGATTATGAGTTGGTAGTGAAGCAAGTTATGAAACTTTACTCTTGTCATGATAGGAGGTTCGAAAACTATAGAAATTGGGATATGGGACCTTATAGAAGGGTTGGATGCATTCAACATTCAATTAATCCCTCATAATAGGAATCAAACTCTTGATGCATTAGCTCAAGCAGCTAGTAACCTTCAACCCCTGTCCTTAATAGACTTAAATAAATTCACTGTAGAGCTCACCTTTGCCCCATCATTGCCTGAAAATGTCACCAAATTTCAAGTGTTCAATGGTGAAAAACACATCCTTGATTTTATAACAAGTTTTGATGTATTCACAACCCAAATCATTGATGAGACAAAACCTGAAGAGGCTACACTTGACATAGAGGGAGTCATCAACCTAAAAACCAACACAATACCATCAGGTATGGTTTAGCTAGAAAAAATATTTGATTTGGACCAAATAAGTGATCAAGATCAGTAGACTAAGAAAAATTCAATAGAAAATCAATGTGATGCTCATAAATGGGAACAACTAAAGAAATTAGAAATGTGTTCATAGGAAAAGTGTGTACACCGAATGAAAGAAATGGAATCATCGATTCCTTATACATGTATCACAATATAATTTCTTGGGGATATGAGGATTTGAAAATGTATGATACCTCAATGATCACTCACACCACCCCCCTCAAGCTAGATGCAAGGCCTTTCCGACAACGTCAATGCCCAATCAATGCACTGTTAGAGAAAATTATCTACAAAGAATTTCAAAAGCTACTATCCACCTAGATCATTTTTCCCATCATGAATTCCATGTGGGTGGAAAATTGGTTCCGATTAGAAAGAAGATTGGTGAAATTAGATTATGCATGGGTTTCTTGAATTTAAATATAGCCTCTGAAAAGGACAACTATCTAGCACCTTCACCAGATGAGGTGCTGCAAATAGTTAATTGATCTCAAATGATGTCATTTTTAGATGGCTACTCAGGATATAACGAGGTAATTGTAAAATATGAAGATTATCATAAAAAACATTCACCACGAAGGGGAACACTTGTATAGAGAAGAATGTTATTTGGATTAATCAATGCCAACACCACGTTTCAACATTCCATGGAAATTTCCTTTAAAGACCTCATTGGCAAGTGCATTGTCATGTATATGGATGACCTCACCATGTTTTCCAAGAAAGGGGAGACCACATTTCTGATTTGTGCAATATTTTTTAGAAGTGCAGAGAGTTCGACATCTCGCTAAAATTGAAGAAATGTATCTTTAGAGTGACTGAGGGAAAGCTGTTGGGGCACACGATCTCAGAAAAGGGATTCTCAATTGACCTTGAGTGCATGCAAGCCATACTAAAAATTCAGCTCCCTGGAAGCAAGAAATAAATGAAGTATTTCTTTGGAAAGATAAACTTTGTTAGAAAGTTCATCACAGGATTTGCTAAAATTGTCAAGCCCCTAAACACCATGCTCAAACGCAATGCTAAAGTGGAATGGACACTGGAATCCAAGTAGTATTTTGAATAAATCAAGAGAGCTATTGTTGATGCCCCAGTGCTATTCATCCCAGACTATTTGACACCATTTTACATTTATTATTCGCTTCATACCATTCTTTCACTAGCATGCTAATGCAAAAAGATGACAAAGGGAATGAACACCCTATTGCATTCATGAGTGCTCCATTGAAAGATGCAAAATTATGATACCACAATTTTGAAAAGTAGGCTTATGCCTTGTTCAAGGTAGTTAAGAAGTTCTGACACTATATTCTCTGGAACATGGTGTTTTCCATTGTCCCAGTTTTGGGTGTCAAGACCCAGTTGATGCAGAATGAATTAAGAGAAAGAAGAGAAAAATGGATCACACTATTACAAGAATATGACATGGAGATTCAGCCCATGAAGGTAGTCAAAGGAAAATCCCTCACTCATACCATAATAGAAAATGGACCCGAGCTCACAGTGCAGTAGTACCAGTTGGAGGATGTCTCTCCAAGAGAGTGGTATACTAACATCATCTATTATTAGTTGAAAAAAAAGTGCCCATCACTGCTCCAAGGTGTACAAAAGTGTGCTTTGAGATTGAAGAGCAACAACTATATGCTGCAGGGATCCATATTATACAAAAGAAACCATGAAGGAATTTATCTCAAGTGCCTCAGAAAGGAAGAAGCAACTTGGGTGCTGAAGGAGTTTCATGACAAATTTGGCACTAGCCATGGATCTGGCCCTTCCACCTCCCATCAAATCTTGTGAGCTGGTTACTACTAGCCAACACTATTCAAGGATGTACACAACCACGTCAAAAACCTATCACATCTTCCAAAATACTGCCACTGAGGAAATGAATGCTACTGTCCCGTTGTAGCCAGTTGTGGAGGTAAGGCTATTTGCTCAATGGGAACTCGACTTCATCGGTCTAGCAAGCCCACCATTATCTATAGGCCACAAGTACATTCTAACCACTTTTGATTACTACACTAGATGGATTGAAGCAATAACATCCCTTAAGTTCGCTAGTTGGGCCTTCAATTATGGAATCATGCTTAAATTCTCATCCAACTACTACCCTCAAGAAAATGGTCTAGTTGAATCCACAAACAAAATATTCTAACTATGATTAGGAAGCTTCTTGACAAGAATTCAACCCAGCTGCATTTTTCCTTATGGGTAGATAGCACGTGCCATAAGGCCACCTTGGATAATTCCCTGTTTCATCTCGTTTATGGCCTAGAACCTATTTTCCCAGTTCACCTTAAGATCCCCATGCTCCAATTCATCAACACATCTTATGAGGAGGGAGAATGTCAAGAAGCATATCTTGATGAATTGCTACATTTAGAAGAATTTCATGATCAAGCAACATAAATTTTTCCAAACACCAAGGCGTAGTCAAAAGATGGTTTGATCACCAAGCCAAAGTAAAGGCCTTTAGGATTGCATATTCAGTCCTTTGTTGGGAAAAATCCAATGAAAAGAAAGGGGGCATGATAAATTCGCCAAGATCTACCTTAACCCCTTTCAGATTTCATAAATTCTAGGAGATAATGTCTTTCGCCTCAAGATGCTCACTTGAGAAGATGTCTCATTGCATGTCAACGGGCATGCCTCAAGCATTATTTCCTTGCTTGAGATTCTCAAGTCACTCTTTGTAAATAGTTAGGGTAGATTCCTTTGCTTTGTTGGTTTTCCTTCACCTTTCTTTTGCTCACTTTCCTGACTCTTGTTTTTGTTGAGGGTGTCTCTCTTTTTTGATGTGGGGGTCGTGTTTGGCTCATCATAGGGATACTTTGTTATCTACTTGTTGTTGGTGTTTTCTGCACAACAACAACTCAGACAGAATGCAATATTCTATCTCTCTTGAAAGGTTATTTTCAACAATAAAATACTGAAAATCACCCCAAGGTCTCTTGGGTGTCAGGTCATGACAATGCATAAACAACTCAGATAATATGTGAAATGCTGGTAATCACAATCAGACCTTACTACAAGAAAACTATATCTTTCCAATTTATCAGATTGTGCAATATGATCTCAAATCCTAAATCTAACCGGATGATCAAGAAATAGTAAAAGATAAGGGTGCAAGAATATGATGAGATCTAAACTATTCCTAGAATGAACAATGCAAATAATAGATATTTGGAATGGACCAATCTCAATTAACCAATTCTTGATCAACCCATAATGCAATCTAACAAGAACGGTGCAATCTTCTAAGGTATATAGATTTTTAAATCATAGACATTCATCCACAATCGAACTTAAGCACATATAAATATATGGTCCAGGTTGACTTCACCGGCCTACTACAATCAGATAATTACTGGGAGTATAGACCAGAGATTGCTACAAACATTCCAAATATGAAATCATGAACATCATTCACCAACTAATCTAATTCCAAGACACTAAATTCTAAATCTTTAAGCAATTTGAAAGATTAAAACAACAGGAACCATGCAAGATAATCTAACACAAGAGATTTCACCAGGAATACCACAATATCTTCGATTGTATTAGATCATCAAAATGCTGCAACAATTCCACTGTTTTGTTACAATTTTTGCTTCAAGAAATTGACTACTACTCCTACAAAATGCTCTAGCTCTTACTGATCTAACTTGTCTCTGTTATCTTTTCTTTTTCTCTCGCCCTTTACAATGAGACATGAATGCCCTTTATAGAAAATTCTCAAGACATGTCGGCCCAGCCAAACATTTACAAAATAAGAACAACCGCTAGAACAAGTCGGCCCTAGGAATACAAAATAAGGCACACATTAAATGCCGATATATCATCAAGGTCAGCCTAGACACAATCCCCAATGTAGTCTGGATTAATACATGCCCTATAATAATAAGGAAGCACAAATCTCAAGACAAACATTAGCTACCACCTCCCTTATCCTTACTCTGAGCCAATGATCCCTGAACCCTCAAAAATATTTTATCCAGCTCGGCAACAGGTGGCAAAGGAAATATTTTAAGTTGATTTTAACTGGACTAGTGGAGAAGGGTGCTTTTCTAACTCTTCAACCTTGAGCCTAGCTGCCACACCAAAGAGTTCTCCTTCCTTGAAAGGTTCTGCCTCTCCACTAGTCTCATGTTCCTCAAGAGTCTCTTGCTCATGCATGCTTGGCGAAGGAGAAGTAGCCCTAGGTTGCTCCACAACTGGTGACTTTGGAGGAGGATCCATCTTTTGCAAAGTTTCCTTAGGGGATGGGTCCTTGATCTCCTCGAATAAACCTTTGTTTTCTCCCTTGAACTTTCCACATCAACAATAAGAGTCTCATCCTTAGAGGTATCTCGACCCTTCTTCTTTGAAACTCTAGCTATCCTTGTCTTCTTTGGTGGTGGAGGAACATCCTCTTCTTCTGGCTTTTCAAATTCTTCCTCATCAGAGGACCTGCCTATTTTCAAAGCTCTACTTCTTTTCTTTCCTTTTGGTTTTCTTTTTGGTTCCGGCTCACTTTCCTTAGGGCCTCTAATTTTGATTTTGAAGGGTGAGCTCTCTTTAGTTTTCCCTTTGGGGTCATCTTCCCCAGATTCTTCTGAAGCAGACATAGGATTTAGGTTTCCCATCAAATTAAAGGTACAAGGTACCTTCTCACTTTCCAACTCCCAAACCTTATGCTTTAGCCATGAAGTAGTGAATCTCATGATAGGGGCCATTAGGTCTTCCAACTCAATTACCTCATCATCATTCAAGCTTATCTCCCCAATTGATCTGTCCTTAACAGATTCATAGGCATGATCTTGCACTAGGTTTCCATCATCCTCTAGCTAGTTAGGAATTAGCTTGACATTGTATTGCCTAATCACATTGATAGGTAGCCTAGAGTACCTTTTCTTTCTCGCCTCAAAATCATCTTTGATATTGGCCCAATAGTCTTCTAGGTCATTCTTATGACTGTACTCTTTGGTAGCCTTCTTCTGTGCTTCCTCGGTGATATCAAAATTTGTCCTTTTGGAGTGGAAGGAGAAATCATGAGTTGTCAACTCATCACCCACCGTGTGTGCTGATTGAATGGAAGGGAACACCTTTACTATGCCAATTCCAAGAGGGAAATCCCCACCAAAACCTGTTTTATGCTTCTCCTTTTTGACAATTTTATTGAACTCACATATCTGTCTGAGAATTTCCAACAACACAATATGATCAGTAGGGTACCTAGGTAACTTGTATGGAGCAGCTGAGCATCCATCAATTCTAATGTAAGAGAAGGTAGGAAACTAAATGAACCAGGCTCCATATGTCTTTATCAATTCCTTCGCTCCATCTGACAGTCTCACATGCTCTAAATTTTAAAGCATCCTAGTGATATGCATTGTGAATGCATCATTGGCCCTTCTATAATCCTTGTGTCCTAGTTGCAATTCCGGATATATTTCATAGACTATGTCTTATCCAAATGTCCCCTATGGATTCAAACCCCTGTATGGGTAGAATCTAGCCAACACATACACCACATAAGAGGACATGGTGAACCTCTTGGTTTCTAGGACGTCCCTCAGCTGTTTGTCAATTATAGTGCTAATAAGTCCTTCCCAATGATAGTTGGTTCCTTGTTCAATCTTGTTTATCACATGAACCATCCAACTCTCTAACACCTCGTCAGTCTTCAAACCTACCACTCTGCTAAAAAATGTGATAGCAACATAAATATCTGATCTGAATTTAATCCTGTGCAATTGCTTGGGAAATTTAGAGTAGTGTGATTTTGGCTTCTCCAACCAAGAATTGATCATCTGTTGAGCTTTGGCTGGCTCATTCTCATAATATATTCTAGCCAAGTCCATGTTTAGAGCACACACAAAAGGCAAATCTGGCATGTCAAAGGCTTGGGCAATAGAAACAGGGCTGAAATTCGCCAAGACCCTTCCTTTAGTGCTGACAACCCTTTGTCTGTCAAAATCATACTGCCAGGCACACTCTAGGATTAATTCATAGCACTGGATTGCAGGAGGAAACCCTTCCACATGCACTAATCCAGACTTCATCATTCCCTATCTCAAGACTGACAGATCCTTCTGAGCTGTTCTCTCCTTAAACTCCTCATATCGCCATGCTCCAACATTCATGTCTGAGACCTCAGACCACATCGAAGATATCTTGCTTTTAGGGAGTTGACTCTTAGTGTCCAATCTTAACCTTTCTGCCTCTGAAATAGAGGACCCCTCCGTGTCACCCTTAGGTTTTCCTGCTGCAGCCTTACTTGATTCAGCCTGCATTCACAAAAGGTCATCATGAGTATCCAACTGTCATGCGTATTCCAATCCAAAGGTTAGCATAAAATCATAAAAGCCATTGAGATCCATCAAAAATCATCAATCTTTGAAAATCCAGAAAATAAAGCAATACGGGAAAACAAAGTAAGCCGGGAAAATCAAGTCGAGGCAAAATTTCAGAGAAATCTGACCCAGACAGTTTCCTGTTGCCAAGACACCATGCACCAAATAGATCATTAGTACAGATGGAATATTATAAGATTATCATGAAATTCATCCATTAGCAACAAGAAATTAGCATTTAGCATTTACTCCATGAATCCTATCTTCGAAAAATTGAAAGAAATGAAACCAGATAGGAAAACCAGAAAAGTTCAGACAAGATGGATTTTCCCAGACAGTTCGAATACTCCAGAATTTGTTATACTCAATGGAATTGGCCAAAACAGGGAAAATCCTGGTGCGCAGGAATTCCACGGACACCTCGGAAACCCGACGAATGACAACACGCAAGCCATCGACTGGATGATCATGCAAACTTTTCTACCTGGATTCTAATGGTCCCAAAAATTGACGCCAATAGACAAGACCTCAAATGCAAATGAATTCAAATTTCCAAAACCTTTAAATGACTAATCCTCATGGTGAAACAGTGATGCCCTAGTTTTGACAAATAAACCTCCCGCCATGAAAACCAGGGTTAATTCGGGGTTTGGAATACTATCCCTAAGGGTGAATCTAAGCACTCCGAGTCTTCAAAAGGCAAGGAACTGGTTAAATCTAGGCGCAAGATAGACAAATCATAACACATTCATTAATCTGGGCCGAGCACCGAAAAAACCCTAACCTCACACAAATATAATGAATTGCGCATCTAGAACAAAATCCTACCCTGAACGCCCATCAACACTGACCCATTGGACATTTATTGGGAAAACAAAGTAGTGCATCGTGCGAGTGATGAAAAATGGGTGAAACCCTAATTCGATAAAAACAAAATCGTGACCAAACATAGGCCGACCCGAAATGACCATCAATCAACTCAGAAAAAATCAATCATCGCGCAAGAAAATGAAAGGGCCAATGACAACTTACCATGGAACGTCCAGATGAAACTCGAACTTGAGGAAGCAACTGGAAAGTGAATATGCCCTAGCAATGAAAATCTAGACACCGGCACCCAAACAATCCACACGCAAGATGTTCAAGATCAATCCTTAAAGCTCGAATGAAGAATGCACTCAGACGCCAAGGTAGAAGACAACTGAATAATGAAGTCAAAATGATGCTTAAAAGATTTTAAATCCACCCATATACACATTTGAGCAAAGGTACTTTAGGCATTAATGAGCGACAAGACATGTCTAAAAAATCCAGAAACCCGAGCCCAGGACGGAATTTCATAAAATCCCAAGATATGCGGAAAATCCGGATGAGCACGAATTCTGCGGAAATAGCAGAAACCGGGATTTTAACGAAGTTTGGGATTTTGGCACAGTCCAGGAAAATCCGCCAGAACCAGAAAATCCTGGAGTTGACCAGAAACTCAGATTCAGAAAATTCTGCAGTAAACAAACAAAGAACCAGAGCCCAGGAAAATCCGCCAGAGCTGGAAAATCCCAGATTCAAGTCAAAACCCGGATTTTCACTAAAAGCCAATTTTAAAAAATCTAAGCCTCAAGGCAAGACCAGAACCAGTAAGACCAATGTCTCAAGACCTTAAAAAGACAAATCCAATAAAACCAAAGGTCAAAAGACATCATCAAAAGAGGGTCCCTACTCCAAGTGGGGCGTGTGTGCAGAACTGCACAACAAATGGCAACTCTGCTGGGGAAATGCTCCCGAGCATTTTGATGACAAACTGGAGTCAAGAACCCAGAACTCATGGTTTCAACTCACCTATCCTACCACCACCCATGTTAAAACAAAGAAGCCTCCTAGTCATCCAAACTTTCCTATACCATGGTCAAAGTGTGTGCATATGCCTTCATTATCCTCCTTTAGTTGCAACAGGAACCAAACTTGGTATGAACAAGTTACATAAAGATTCATACTCTAAAAGTAACCTGGATAGAGCCTCGCTGCCAGTCAGGTGTTCATAGCCCCGATGAAGTTATCGTTGTGATCCTTCTGAACATAGCTCTATTGCCAGCCAAGCATCTATAGCCCTGGTAGAGATATCCAGATCCCCCTGATGAGTTGAATTCAAACCTGCTAATTTTCAATATGTATTTCCCTCTTTTTGTATATTGCTTGTCTTTTCACAGCTTTCGCTTCAACCTGTGAACAATGAAGTTCACACTCAGGGACGAGAACCATAGTGGCACTAGAGCAGAAAAAAGATTTTTCACTTGTTCAAACTTCATAGGGACCTTATGCAATTTCAGGTATCTTTAATTTAAAACATGAGACCCTAATGTATTCCTATTCAAACTGACTAGAAAACCCTTCGCCTCAGCACAAGGATAAGTGACATTAGGCAGGGAATTCATACCATAATTCCCTAGAAGGATGATTAGAGTTTGTAAAAGAAATACCAAGAACATAAGACCTACTTTGTCACCGCTGTCATACAAATGCAACCAGGGACCCCAAAAAGAAAAGGAACCAAGAGTGAGAGCGACGCAAACCAAAACAAACAAACCAAAGTAAACCTATTATAACCAAAGAAAAACAAGCAAACCCAAAAGAAAAACCTACTCTAACCAAACAAAACAACAAAAAGCAACCTAAACTAACTATATACAAAGCAGTGAGCTGAAAATAGCTCAGGACTGGAAATAATGTTTCAGATACTACCCATTGACAGGTAGTGGAATATCTACTCCCGTGAGAGTCTTCAAACAGAAGGCATTATCTCCAAGTATTTCAGCAATCTGATATGGGCCAAACTATAGTTTGTCAAGTTTCTCATGGTCCCCTTTTCGATCATGAGGTTTATCCCAGTATAGGACTAGGTCAAAAATCCTAAAGGCTTTAATCTTAGCCCTCCTGTCAAACCACCTCTTAACTACCCCCTGATGTTTGGAAAAATTCTCAAGGGTATTATCTCGTTTCTCTTCAAGGTGTAATAGTTCTGTCAACCTAGCCTCCTTTCTGTCCCCCTCATCATAAAACTCATTTATAAACTGTAAAGTTGGGATCTTGAGTTGAATAGGGAATACTGGCTCTAGACCATATAATAAGTGGTAGGGAGATGTTCCGATGGATAACTTAAGTCTTGTATGATCTACCCAAAGGGCAAACCGAAGCTGGGTATGCTAGTCTTTTGGGTTCCTCTTTAACAGCTTACGGATGACAGTCAATAAGTTTTTATTAGAGGACTTTGCTAAGCCATTACCCTGAGGATAATAATTGGATGCAAATTTCACAATAATGCCATGATCAAAAGCCCAATTTGAAAATTTTAAAGATGCAAAAGTAGGACCATTATCACAGACCACAGCAGTAGGGCATCCAAATCAATTAAGAATAGCAGACTCTAAGAAATCAATTAATAACTCAGATGTACATTGCTTACAAGCAAAAGCCTCAGTCCATCTTGTGAAATAATCAGTAATAGTGAGAATGTACCTGTGTCTAGCAGAAGATGGTGGGTTGATGGGACCTATGAAGTCCATACCCCATTGAGAAAAAGGCCTTACCTCAGTGACCAGTTGGAGCGGAAGCGCTGCATACCTTTCCCTTGTTGCTACAGCCTGGCACGTGTGACAGGTCCTGACATGATGGTGGATGTCTTTGAACAACGTGGGCCAGCAATATCCTGCCCTCAAAATCTGATTTGCTGTGGCAATTGTAGAACCATGGCCAGTGCCATACTTTTCATGAAATTCATTTATCACCCTTTCAGCTTCATGTTTCCCAAGACATCTCAAATAAATGCCCTCATGATTTTTCTTCTACAGAACAGCTCCCTTTAGCATGAAACTGTCACTCTTCAATTGTAGGGATCTCCTCTGAACAACATTAAGATGACTTGGAGATCGTTGGTTCAGCAAATAGTAAACTATGTCATCATACCAGCCATCTGGGGAAACCTCCTCAATGTTATAATTCTGGACAGTCAGTTCAGGACCTATTTCTGCCATAGTCTGAGTAAGTCCCTGTCCTCTTACTAACTTCATGGGCTGGATCTCAATATCATACTCTTGTAGCATTGTCACCCACTTAGCTCTACGCTCTCCTAACTCATTTTGCATCAGAAGTAACTTGACCGCGGAGTCTGGGACAACTGCATAAACCTTATTCCTGAGGATATAATGTCTAAATTTATTCACTGCTCTAACCAGAGCATATGCCTACTTTTCTACTCTTGGGTATCTCAACTCAGCATCTTTTAATGGGGCACTCATAAAGGCAATGGGATGTTCATTTCCCTCATCAGACTTCTGAGTTAGCATTTATGCACATGAATGGTCTGAAGCAAATGAATAGATGTAAAAAGGCTTGTTGTAGTTAGGACTTACCAATACTGGAGCATCAGCAATGGCTCTTTTGATTTCTGCAAATACTTCTTTTGCTTCCGTAGTCCACTCGATCTTAGCATCCTACTTCAACATTGCATTCAGTGGCTTAACAATTTCAGCAAATCCAGTAATGAATTTCCTGACGAAGTTGATCTTGCCAAAGAAAGATTTCATTTCCTTTTGCTAGAAAGTGGCTAAATCTTTAGGATGGCCTCCACTATTTTTGGATCAATAGCAATTCCCTTCTCTGATATCACATGTCCTAGCAGCTTTCTCTCTGTTACTCCAAAAATACACTTTTTAGGATTCAGGGATATGCCAAATTCCCTGCACCTTTGAAACACTTTATGCAAATTTGAAATGTGATCCCCTCTGTTTTTTGAAAAAATAGTCAGATCATCCATATAAATAATGATGTATTTGCCTATGATATCTTTAAAAGCAATATCCATAGCCCTTTGAAATGTGGCCCCTGCATTGATAAGTTCAAAAGACATCCTTCTATAGGAAAATGTCCCCCACTTCGTTGTGAAAGTAGTCTTATGTCTGTCCTCATATTGAACCATTACTTAATTGTACCCTAAATAATCATCCAGAAAAGACATCATCTGAGATCCATTAACCACTTGAAGTACTTTATCCAGTGAAGGGACTGGATAGTTGTCCTTTTCTGACGATTTGTTCAAATTCCTAAAATCAACACAAAGCCTGATTTCTCCATTCTTTTTCCTCACTGGAACCAGGTTTGCCACCCATGTTGAATGCCTGATAGGAAATATGATTATGGCAGATAGTAATTTCTGAACTTCTTTTTGTATGATTGGTTCCAATAATGCATTAATTGGTCTCTACCTTTGCCTAAAAGGCTTGGCACCTAGCTTCAAAGGGATAGTATGAGTTATGATTGATGTATCATAAGTTTTCAAGTCCTCATAACTCCAGGCTATTATATCGGGAAAGCTACGCAATGCTGCAATTATTCCTTGTCTTTCTTCTGGAGTGCATATTTTGCCAATAAAAATATTCTTGGCATTATCTTCAGTTCCCATATTGTAAGTATCACACTGTCCATTGATAGACTCCTTCTTTGATTCTTGTTCTTGATATCCATATCAAAAATTCATTCCAACTGTACCATTCCCCTTGGAATAGTATTTAATTTTAGGTTCATCACTCCTTCTAAATCTAGTTCTGCTTCCTGGAGCTCTGTCTCATCAATGATTTGAGAAGCAAAAACGTCTGTATTTGTGATAAAATCTAGAATATGTTTGTCATCTTCGAACACCTGGAAGTTAGTAACATTGTCTGGGACTGAAGGTACAGGAGTCAATTCTACAGTGAATTTTTTCAATCCTAACAAAGATAAAGGCTGCAGGGTGCTTGCTGCCTGAGCCAGAGAATCTGCAGTTTGATTCTTCTACCATGGTATTAGTTGAATATTGAAGGCATCAAGTCCCTCAATGAGGTCCCACACTCTATGCCTATAATTAGTCATTCTTTTATTGTGGCATGAATATTGTCTCCTTACTTGCTTAATTACTAACTCAGAATCACCAAAAACTTGCAGAATCTTAACCTTTTTCTTAAGTGCCATAAGAAGTCCATGAATTAACGCCTCATATTTCGCTACATTGTTAGTACAATGAAATTGAATCCTATGGGCTACAAAGAAATTCTTACCTTTTAGACTGATTAGTTCAAACCCTGCCCCAGCTCCATGCTTGGATTTGGATCCATCAAATCTAAGTGTCCAACACTCAGCAGCTGTAATCTTCTTCATCACAGCCTTTGGCTTAATATTGCTGGATAGTTTTTTAGACGATACAAACTTCTTTTCTTGATAGTCTTCCTGAGGGTTTTGTATATCTTTTTTAACTGTCAGGGTTGGATTCATGCATTTCTGCACTTGTTCCACTGCTGTTTGGCATAAACAACACTCCAACTCTGAATGGGAAGCATTATGGACTCTACACCAATTAGGTAAGAGTAATTCTTCAAAGCTTGTCCTTCTGCCTAGGTGAATTAGATTTTCAACACATTGCTTGATGAATTCCTGAAAACTATCTAATAGGTTGATCTGATTATGTTCAGTTTCCTCTTCTTCCTGCATTGATTTTGTCAAAACAGTAACATGGCTGGATTCTGCATCGATAGGCATTGTGTGTAGCATCAATACCTCCTATAAGTCTAACTCCTCATACTGTGTGGACAACATATAATTTCCCATGCCAACTTCTGATATTAGAACTTCTGTTGAAGTCTTTTGGTATTCTGTGATCATGTATTTCATTCTCAGCTCCCTCTCAATTCTGATTTGATTGGGCACTCCTTTCCAGGGAATCCACATGTGAGAGTGATCAGTAGACACATAACCATTCAAAGCCTTAGTAAAATCTCTTCCTAGAATCAAACCATATGCATCCGGGATATCTGCTACTTGAATATTGATAACCTGTTGAATCCTTGGGTTCGAAGCTATCTGCATGTGAATCATGTTTAACTCTCCCACCACATTTACTTTAGTTCTATCTAATTGAGTCACCTTCTTCTGAGAGTCAGTAGGTGTAATCCCTAAAGCTCTACAAACTCCAAATGGCATCACATTGGTGGAAGCACCAGAATCTAGTAAACAATTATGTAGATTCTTACCAAATATGCACATAGAGATCAAGAATGGTGGGGTTTCTGTCTTCCCTTGAAACAAAGTAGGCTGAGTATCTATTTGAGCCACTTGAGTCTTGTCCTTTTCCTTTCCTTTGTCTCCAGGGGGAAAGTCAGTCCGAGTGTGTGTCTGATCTTGTGTTTTCACAGACTAAGAACTAGAAATCTTATTGTTATGCTCATCAGAAGGTTTATCCAAAGACATAGGATGTGCATCATAGGTACCTAAAACTGCCTTCCTAATGGGAGGGAACCTTAATAACTCAAATGCTAAAAGATTTAACTTTAATTTCTTGAACTCCTCAGCAACATACGAAGAAGCTTCCTTAGAAGGTTCCTCCGCCTTGTCCTTGCCTGCTTGAATAGCCTTTTCCTTCTGTGGGTCAGTTTGGGCCTGTCTTTCCTTC
Source organism: Sequoia sempervirens (assembly GCA_007258455.2). Taxonomy (NCBI): domain Eukaryota; kingdom Viridiplantae; phylum Streptophyta; class Pinopsida; order Cupressales; family Cupressaceae; genus Sequoia; species Sequoia sempervirens. Next base: position 504,201,146 of record VDFB02193867.1, on the reverse strand, counting down.
GAAAGGTATTGTCTGGAAACATGTGGATATGACAGATTATTGCTAGCATTAGGATATGGGGGAGTACTGAAGTTGTTAGGAGGAATGGAAGTGGTGAAAGGTCCCCCATCCTATGGGCACCTATGAGGTATATCTCTCAAACCTTGCCTCTGGAACATCTGTACTTCCTCAACATAAGCCTCCTCCTAATCGAGGGGGGCATTATCATTCATTGTTTCTTCATTGAATAGCTGAGCCACTTCATCCCCATTACAAATTTGATCTATTTTCCTCTCCTGAGAATTAGATTCCTCCTCTGGTACATTTTCCCTACTTGCTGGGAAGGGAGCGTGATTTAAAAACCAGCACAGGAGAATCATAAGGGCTGGAGGGAACAATCTCCTGCCCATTTGCATTATTCTCTACCTCATACTAAAAAATGGAGGTTGCAGTTTGGAATTCTGGACATTCTAACTCTGAATGCTGACTCGTCTTATGAAGCCTACACCATCCTGATAAGGCTGCTTCAGCCAGGTATACACCACTGGGAGGCTTGTCTTGATTGACTGGCTGATTTGCAGATTGGTTGACCACTTGATTAGCTGGTTGATCCAATGGGGTGGGGACTCCTCCATTATTAGGTCCCGTATTCCATGTTATGTTCTATCCCTGTGATTTCCTCTTATCGAATCCTAGTCCACTAGCTTGTCCTCTATCAAAATTTTGTCTCCTATCATTATTGTAGCCTCTATCATTGTTGTAACCCCTATCCTGGTTATATCCTCTGTCATTGTGGAATCCTCTCTCATTACGCTATCCTCTGTCAAAATTCTGCCCTTGTGGAAAATCTCTATTCTGATTGGACTGCATACTCTTCTGAGCCGCTTGTAATTGGCTATTTTGATTCCTTAGGTAGGTCACCTCTAGATTCAACTTATTTATTTGCTCAGCCATTTCATTAATCCTCTCCCTATTTGGATCTCGACAAGGGATCTGGCTTGGATTACTCCGTGGAGGGACAAGCAGTGTAGCAGATCTCATAGACTAATGCAATACCTCAGAATTTTGTAGATAAGTAGGGAAACTATTTGGCTGTGGCTGATACATAGGCTGGTTAACCTGCTGTTGGGGAAAATTTAGCATGGGGGAGACCTGGCTCATGGGAAGACCAGGATGTGGCACCAAGGGTAATTGAGGTACTGGATTCATGATTGGAGTGTGATTGGTAAGTGCCTGATTTACTGCCTGAACCTGATTGGGATGTGCAACTGGTCCTAGAGAAGGCAACAGTCCAGTCGCATGTTGTCTCAGATCTGTGCTAATCTTAATGGCTTCTGTATAGGCATCAGTTAGGTTAGCTGGAGGGTTGGGTCTCCACTTCAGAAAGGTTGCTGTAAGGCTGTCCAATGCTTCGTAATAGACTCCTAGGGTTGTATTGTTATCCAAAACATAAGGATCTTGAAGTCTGTTGTATGCATGGTGGAACCTATTATTGAAACTGGATATTGGTTCATTGACTTCTCTCTTGACTCTAGTGAATTGCAAATACAATTCATTGGCACTAATAGGTATTCTAAACTTCTGTAAAAAGGTAGTTTCAAGATCATTCCAATTAAGAATTGAGCCAGATGGGAGGTGATTGTACCAGTAAAAATCCTCTTCTCCTAGTGAATAAGGAAACAACCTTTAGGCGACATCTTCATGAACAATCCCTCTATCTTTGAGACAGGTTTGGAAGATCCTTATATGATCTTCTGCAGTCCTATTTGGGTCATTAACATGGAACTTTGAACAAAAGTGTTTAGGGTTTTTGGGCATTACATTGTAAGCGTTGAAAGACAAAGGGGATGGATTATTAGCTAGGAAATCCATTGGTAAAAGTGGAGGAGGTGGTTGTGGTTGGTTAATGATAGGTTGAGGTTGTTGAACGGGAACTGCCTCAGGGATGGGTATAGCTTCAACTTCCAGATGCTAAGATGTGGATGATGTAGATGAAGGGATGGGTGATGATGATTCTCCCCTTTCTCGAGTCCTTCTTGACCTAGTGGGGAACTATAATTCTTGTAAATCTTCATCTCCTGCGGTAGATCTGGTATTTATCCTATATCTCTCTGGAGAGATGGTGTTCAAGAAATGATCCAGTGTGCTCATTTAGGCCCTCCTTCTAGTGCCAATCTGTTGATGGTGTTTTCTGCACAGCAACAACTCAGACAGAATGTAATATTCTATCTCTCATGAAAGGTTATTTTCAACAATAAAATACTGAAAATCACCCCAAGGTCTCTCAGGTGTTAGGTCATGACAATGCATAAACAACTCAGATAATATGTGAAATGCTGGTAATCACAATCAGACCTTACTACAAGCAAACTATATCTTTCCAATTTATCAGATTGTGCAATATGATCTCAAATCCTAAATCTAACCGGATGATCAAGAAATAGTAAAAGATAAGGGTGCAAGAATATGATAAGATCTAAACTATTCCTAGAATGAATAATGTAAATAATAGATATTTGGAATGGACCAATCTCAATTAACCAATTCTTGATCAACCCACAATGCAATCTCACAAGAACGGTGCAATCTTCTAAGGTATATAGATTTTTAAATCATAGACATTCATCCACAATCGAACTTAAGCACATATAAATATATGGTCCAGGTTGACTTCACCAGCCTACTACAATCAGATAATTACTGGGAGTATAGACCAGAGATTGCTACAAACATTCCAAATATGAAATCATGAACATCATTCACCAACTAATCTAATTCTAAGACACTAAATTCTAAATCTTTAAGCAATTTGAAAGATTAAAACAACAGGAACCATGAAAGATAAACTAACACAAGAGATTTCACCAGGAATACCACAATGTCTTCGATTGTATTAGATCATCAAAATGCTGCAACAATTCCACTATTTTGTTACAATATTTGCTTCAAGAAATTGACTACTACTCCTACAAAATGCTCTAGCTCTTACTGATCTAACTTGTCTCTGTTACCTTTTCTTTTTCTCTCACCCTTTACAATGAGACATGAATGCCCTTTATAGCAAATTCTCAAGACATGTCGGCCCAGCCAAACATTTACAAAATAAGAACAACCGCCAAAACAAGTCAGCCCTAGGAATTCAAAATAAGGCACACATTAAATGCTGATATATCATCAAGGTCGGCCTAGACACAATCCCCAATGTAGTCCGGATTAATACATGCCCTATAATAATAGGGAAGCACAAATCTCAAGACAAACATTAGCTACCGCCTCCCTTATCCTTACTCTAGGCCAATGATCCCTAAACCCTCAAAAATATTTTATCTAGCTCGGTAATAGGTGGCAAAGGCAAGATTTTAAGTCGACATTCAATGGAGCCAATCTCCTCTTTTGAATACTTAACAGTCTTATTCCAATCATCTTTATGGGCTTGATACTTATCCATTACTGCTAGATAGGTGGCCGCATCATCCAACTAGTGCCCTGTTATGACATTCTCAGAATCTGGAGCATAAACATCATGCCACCATTCCCTTAGTTGTTTCAGGCTCAGGTACTTAGGAGCAATCTTTCTCCTGCCAGTCATGACCTCAAAAAATGCAATGCATCCCTCATACACTCCAGTCAGGTTGCCATCTATCAACTTCTTTTGCTTTTGAATCTTCCTCATGGCCTTCTACGGAATCTGCAAAGCCTCAAACCATTCCCAAGGTTCACTAAGTCTAGAGGAAGAAAGAATCCCATCTGCAACCAACTGATCTTTTCCATATTCTATAATTACTTTGGATTTCTGCAGTAGGAGATCAATATCCTCCTTATCTTGGGATAGCACATATTCCAACAGTTCCTTGGCTCTGACTGCATCTTTCCTGACTGAAAGGATTTCTTTGATGGCATTGTCTCCTTTTACCTGCACATCCTTCAACCAATCCGTTGTAGTTTGAGCAGAGGCCTTCATCTTCTCAATCTCAGAAATAGTTTCCTTGGGAAAGAAACCAGGAGTAGCAGAGGAAGATGGGTGAAGATATTGTAGAGGTTTCATCACCTCTTCCAATCATTTCTTAAGTCTCTCAGTTTCCTTTCTTAGCTCATGCTTGGTCTGAGTCTCCTTCCTTAATCTGTCAACTATCACAACACTGGACCCTTCATACTCCTCAATATCTTGCTCCATGGATGCTGATCCAAGGTTAAAAGTTTCACATTATAATCCTCACCAGTGACATCTTCTCTAGTCTTGTCTGTAGTAGGGGTGGCAATGTGGATTACCCTATTATTTACCTCATCCCTTTCTATTCTTGAAACCACCTTAGCTACCTTCTTCTTCTTACCTTTACCGATCTTAGACAGCATCTCATCCCAATCCAAAGGAGTGTCCTCAACAACTACCTGTTTCTTTCTTGTGGTCTCCTTTTCAAGCCAATCCGGGACAACAGGTTCTACCCGGATTTCTTTTGTTTTCCCCTCTTCATGTTGTTCTGTTGTTTTATCCTCTTCCTTTTCAGGGAGCTGCTCACCTTGATCTCCTACTTCAATCTCCACCTCTTGCACTGGCGATGGGGTTCTAACAAGGATATTCTCCTTTTCAGGTGATCCGTTTCCTTTGCTACTTGCCAGAGAATCTTCATATTGGACTAGTGGAGAAGGGTGATTTTCTAACTCTTCAACCTCGAGCCCAGCTGCCACACCAAAGAGCTCTCCTTCCTTGAAAGGTTCTACCTCTCCGCTGGTCTCATGTTCCTCAAGAGTCTCTTGCTCATGCACGCTTGGTGAAGGAGAAGTAGCCCTAGGTTGCTCCACAACTGGTGACTTTGGAGGAGGATCCATCTTTTGCACAGTTTCCTTAGGGGATGGGTCCTTGATCTCCTTGAATAAACCTTTGTTTTCTCCCCTGAACTTTCCACATCAACAATAAGAGTCTCATCCTTAGAGGTATCTCGACCCTTCTTCTTTGAAACTCTAGCTATCCTTGTCTTCTTTGGTGGTGGAGGAACATCCTCTTCTTCTGGCTTTTCAAATTCTTCCTCATCGAAGGACCTGCCTATTTTCAAAGCTCTACTTCTTTTCTTTCGTTTTGGTTTTCTTTTTGGTTCTGGCTCACTTTCCTTAGGGCCTCTAATTTTTATTTTGAAGGGTGAGCTCTCTTTAGTTTTCCCTTTGGGGTCATCTTCCCCGGATTCTTCTGAAGCAGACATAGGATTTAGGTTTCCCATTAAATTAAAGGTACAAGGTACCTTCTCACTTTCCAACTCCCAAACCTTATGCTTTAGCCATGAAGTAGTGAATCTCATGACAGGGGCCATTAGGTCTTCCAACTCAGTGACCTCATCATCATTCTAGCTTATCTCCCCAATTGATCTGTCCTTAATAGATTCATAGGCATGATCTTGCACCAGGTTTCCATCATCCTCTAGCTGGTTAGGAATTAGCTTGACATTATATTGCCTAATCACATCGACAGGTAGCCTAGAGTACCTTTTCTTCCTCACCTCAAAATAATCTTTGATATTGGCCCAATAGTCTTCTAGGTCATCCTTATGATGGTACTCTTTGGTAGCCTTCTTCTGTGCTTCCCCAGTGATATCAAAATTTGTCCTTTTGGAGTGGAAGGAGAAACCATGAGCTGTCAACTCATCACCTGCCACGTGTACTGATTGAATGGAAGGGTACACCTCTGCTACGCCAATTCCAAGAGGGAAATCCCCACCAAAACCTGTTTTATGCTTCTCCTTTTTGACAATTGCATTGAACTCACATATCTGTCTGACAATTTCCAACAACACAACATGATCAGTAGGGTACCTAGGTAACCTATATGGAGCAGCCGAGCATCCATCAATTCTAATGTAAGAGAAGGTAGGAAACTGAATGAACCAGGCTCCATATCTCTTTATCAATTCCTTCGCTCCATCTGACAGTCTCACATGCTCTGCATTTTGAAGCATCCTAGTGATATGTATTGTGAATGCATCATTGGCCCTTCTATAATCCCTATGTCCTAGGTGCAATTCCAAATATATTTCATAGACTATGTCTTGTCCAAATGTCCCCTATGGATTCAAACCCATGTATGGGTAGAATCTAGCCAACACATACACCACATAAGAGGACATGGTGAACCTCTTGGTTTCTAGGACGTCCCTCAGCTGTTTGTCAATTATAGTGCTAATAAGTCCTTCCCAATGATAGTTGGTTCCTTGTTCAATCTTGTTTATCACATGAACCATCCAACTCTCTAACACCCCGTTAGTCTTCAAACCTGTCACTCTGCTCAAAAATGTGATAACATCATAAATATCTGATCTGAATTTAATCCCGTGCAATTTCTTGGGCAATTTAGAGTAGTGTGATTTTGGCTTCTCCAACCAAGAATTGATCATCTGTTGAGCTTTGGCTGGCTCATTCTCATAATATATTCTAGCCAAGTCCATGTTCAAAGCACACACAGAAGACAAATCTGGCATGTCAAAGGCTTGGGCAATAGAAACAGGGCTGAAATTTTCCAAGACCCTTCCTTCAGTGCCGACAACCCTTTGTGTGTCAAAATCATACTGTCGGGCACACTCCAAGATTAATTCATAGCACTGGATTGTAGAAGGAAACCCTGCCACATGCACTAATCCAGACTTCATCATTCCCTATCTCAAGACCGACAGATCCTTTTGAGCTGTTCTCTCCTTAAACTCCTCATATCTCCATGCTCCAACATTCGTGTCTGAGACCTCAAACCACACCAAATATATCTTGCTTTCAGGGAGTTGACTCTTAGTGTCCAATCTTAACCTTTCTGCCTCTGAAATAGAGGACCCCTCCGTGTCACCCTTAGGTTTTCCTACTATAGCCCTGCTTGATTCAGCCTGCATTCACAAAAGATCATCATGAGTATCCAACAGTCATACGTATTCCAATCCAAAGGTTAGCATAAAATCATAAAATCCATTGAGATCCATCACGAATCGTCAATCTTTGAAAATCCAGAAAATAAAGCAATCCGGGAAAACAAAGTAAGTCGAGAAAATCAAGTCGGGGCAGAATTTCGGAGAAATCCGACCCAGATGGATTCTTGTTGCCAAGACACCATGCGCCAAATAGATCATTAGTACAGATGGAATATTATAATATTATCATGAAATTCATCTATTAGCAACAAGAAATTAGCATTTAGCATTTACTCCATGAATCCTATCTTCGGAAAATTTAAATAAATGAAACCAGACAGGAAAACTGGAAAATTCTGGACAAGACGGATTTTTGCAGACAGTTTGAATACTCTGGAATTCGTTATACTCTGTGGAATTGGCCGAAACTAGGAAAATCCGGGTGCGCAGATATTCCGCGGACACCTCGAAAACCCGACGAATGACAACACGCGAGCCATCGACTGGAGGATCATGCAAACTTTTCTACCTGGATTCTAATGGTCCTAAAAATCGATGCCAATAGACAATACCTCAAATGCAAATGAATTCAAATTTCCAAAACCTTTAAATGACTAATCCTCATGGCGAAATAGTGATGCCCTAGTTTTGACAAATAAACCTCCTGCCATGAAAACCAGGGTTAATTCAGGGTTTGGAATACTACCCCTAAGGGTGAATCTAAGCACTCCGAGTCTTCAAAAGGCAAGGAACTGGTTAAATCTAGGCGCGAGATAGACAAATCATAACACATTCATTAATCTGTGCCGAGCACCAAAAAAACCCTAACCTCGCACAAATATAATGAATTGTGCATTTAGAACAAAATCCTACCCTGAACGCCCATCAACACTGACCCATCCGACATTTATTGGGCAAAAAAAGTAGTGCATAGTGCGAGTGATGAAAAATGGGTCAAACCCTAATTCGATAAAAATAAAATCATGACCAAACATAGGCCGACCCTAAATGACCATCAATCAACTCAGAAAAACTCAATCATCGCACAAGCAAATGAAAGGGCCAATGACAACTTACCATGGAATGTCCAGATGAAACTCGAACTTGAGGAAGCAACTGGAAAGTGAATATGCCCTAGCAATGAAAATCTAGACACCGGCACCCAAACAATCCACACGCAAGTGGTTCAAGATCAATCCTCAAAGCTCGAATGAAGAATGCACTCAGATGCCAAGGCAGAAGACAAGTGAATAATGAAGTCAAAATGATGCTTAAAATATTTTAAATCCACCCATATACGCGTCTGAGCGAAGGTACTTCGGGCATTAATGAGCGACAAGACATGTCTAAAAAATCTAGAAACCCGAGCCCAGGACAGAATTTCGGAAAATCCCAAGATATGCGGAAAATTTGGATGAGCACGAATTCTACGGAAATGGTAGAAACCGAGATTTTAATGAAGTTCAGGATTTTGGCACAGTCTGAGAAAATCCGCCAGAACCAGAATATCCCAGAGTCGAGCAGAAACCCGGATTCGGAAAATTCTGCAGTAAACAGACAAAGAACCAGAGCCCGGGAAAATCCGTCGGAGCTAGAAAATCCTGGATTTAGTTCAAAACCTGGATTTTCACTGAAAGCCAATTTTAAAGAATCCAAGCCTCAAGGCAAGACTAGAACCAGTAAGACCAATGTCTCAAGACCTTAAAAAGACAAATCCAATAAAACTAAAGGTCAAAAGACATCATCAAAAGAGGGTCCCTACTCCAAGTGGGGCGTGTGTACAGAACTGCACAACACTACTCCCATTTGTTCTTTGGAAAAGTATTCATCCATTATTATTGATTTCTAACTGCTCCCATGAAGCGGGTTTCCTTACTTGAACTCAACCTTGATCTAGAAAAAAACCCTTATTTGAATCCCCTCATGCTTATCTTAGATCATGCATGAAAAACACATCTTAAATATTTTTTATGAGCTATACGAAAGCAGTTTCGAGGTTTTAGCAAGTGAAAAATCCTAGGTCTACATTAGTGACCACTATGATTCAAAACCAACTATAAGCTTCAATTCTTATGAAGTTGAGTAGACAAAGAGTATCCAAAAGGAAATATCAAAAGAGAAGAGAAAATAAAATCATTAAAATAGGAAACCGTGTGGGTGTGCGAGTAACTCTATCGAGGCTATGGATGCATGGCTAGAAATAGAGAAATGTTCAGTGGGTCACAGTGACAACTTCGTCGAGGCTATGGATGCCAGACTAACATTGGAGCAATATCCAAGTTACTTTTGGGGTTAGATGATTTACGTAGCTTTCCTAGACTAATTGACTGTTGTTCGTTTTGGTCTCTAAGGGAAGGAAATGAACACATTGGACACACACTTCTGAGGTATTTTGTGATTTGATTAAGCTAAGGATTTCATCCTCCTTTAAGTTCCTAGTTTACCTAAGGAAACTGGTTTCTGGTCTATGAAACTAGAGAGTCTCAGTTCTAGATGAATCCTTACCCTTAGAATGCTTAGGAGCATTCTCCCAGCATAGTTACCATTTGTTGTGCCCATTGCACACATGCCCCATTTAGATCAAGGACCCCCTCTTTTCTTTTTTTCTTCACTAGGTCATCTTTTCCTTTGCCTCATCTTGCATGTACCTAATTTTTGAGCTTAAAATGGTCATGTGTAGTGGATTCACTAATTTCCCTTTGACCAAAGTCACCATCCCAAAATTCACTAAGTCATTAATCCATTTGGGTTTCCCTTTGCACTTTTCCCTAGTGACCATGGAGCTTGGTGGACCAACACTTGTAGGTTTCCTCCTATGAGTCACCTTTGGCACTTAGTCGTTAGCTAATAGCAAAGCCCAAGGGTCCACTAACATTGCGGGTTCTTCACTATTCATCACTATTTGAGTCTCCACCGATGACTGTGCCAATATGGATCTCTGCAAGCCTAACTACCTCTCCTACTACCGTACGTAGGATTAATTATGCATCATAAATGTACCTGAGTCTATAAATATGCAATCAGACTTATCATTTTCATTGTCGTATTTTCAAATTCGAAGGAGAGAAAACAAAGAAAAAAGACCCTATGACTGCATAACCTTACGTTGGATCAAAATCAAAGTTGTCATCAAATTATTGCATTATTTCTAGGTATGCTCGCATTTGAAATCTCAAAATGGGTCTTTTTTGAGGTTAGGGTTTGTAAATTAATGTTAAAATCTTTGAAGTAAACCCTGAATTTCCCCCACAACCTTCACAGCCCTTGACTCTGGATGAAATAATTTATCCTTCACTCAAAAATCATCTAAGTAAGTGAAATTCACATCTCCAAATGCATGTGGAACCAGGAAATTTCTTTTCCATTCTTTGTGCAGCATGAACACCTCTATAGCCTTCCACATTTCCACCATTGCCCTGGTTAACACTAAAACCCTGAATGAAAAACTTGAGTTCTTGACTCATTGCGGGTTTTCTTATGCGAGATACCATTTGTTGGTGATTGTCTTCCTATTGCTGTTGATTAGCAACCTAACCTTGGCTCTCTTCCGCATTGCAAATTCTACCGTCACCTTTCTCGTTGATTGCTCAAACCTTCACTAAGTCTAAAAGAGTCTATGGATTGTGGCTTGCAGACCATTGCATGCAATTTGTCATTAGTCAAGTGTTGCTCCTTGGCGGAAAGGCCATCTTGTTTGCCCGCCATGCAAACTATGACTTCCCCATCTCTATCCTAAGCTTTCTTCATTCTAAAATGACTAAGTTGAAGATAGTCTGCAGACCATCTTGTGCAGGTGGATGCATGTGGGTGGCTATTTCCCTACTGTCATTCCCTGATGTCCATGAACCCATGATGGATTCCCGCATGGTGGGTTTTGTAGAGAGCTTTTCCCTTGCCAAACTTGGAAGTTGCTAAGACATAAGCTAGGTCCATGAACTCACTGTAGGTCTGCTTATGCAGACTGCCGCCTACAAACTGTCTTCCCTCCGACACTATCCCTAACAACAATTATTTGACAACGGTTTGACATTTCCCTTCTGCATCTCCTAAATGGTCAAGTTTTAGAGCATCATGCTTCACATCCAAGGTGCCCACGGGCCTTGCAGTGTGGACTTCCTCCTATGGGTCGTTGCCCCTCAATTCCATTGCTTAACGATAGAGGCCCCAAACATCCTTGGAACTTCATGTGCCCACATACCTCAGACCTGCAAATGCATTAAAGATCAATCAAGCAACCTCAAGTGTCTTACAACCCATTTCCGCATGTGCCAAACTAACTCATTGAACTTTGACTCAAATTCATAATGCAAAACTTTTGTTGCGGTTGGTTGCCTGTGGGTCTCCATGGCCTCAACGCCATCCTACTCCTAGTCCTTCTTGATGGCTTCCAGCCTAGGGAAACCCACATCTTTGGGCCCACATTTCTATATTTGATCTAAATGAGCCTTAAATGATGAAGGGTGATGTATTTTATGATCTTTTAATAATGATCCAACCCTTGGTTTATAGAATTTGACTAGTGCATGCTATGATTTCCATATAAATGCACTTACTACATCTTGTATATGTATGATTTATGGAACCTATTGTAGGGCCTTCTAAGAAGCTTGCACAAAAATATAACAATTGAAAGAAGATGGAAAAGACGCCGAGAGGAAAAGAAGAAAAGGACCAGATGAAGTATTAGTTTCATGAGGTGGAGTGCACCTCCAAGCTCTGTTCCACTTAGGACTTGATATCCAATACAAATCTTCGGTATGTGGACATAGATAAGTTCTATCAAAGGGTGTTGGTCAACCTTATGATAGAAAATGCATGAGAGATCAAGGCAAGTGGTCTAACTAAGGAAGTTGAATTTCCTCTTGTGCTAATCACCCCAGAGCTGGTCATGATGTGTTGAGAGGGCTACCACACCAATAGAAAGATTATTGACCATGATGGAAGGGTGTTGGCATATTTATCTGATAATTCTATTGGCTGAACATTCCGCATCCCCACATTCAATGTAATGGAAGAAACAAAGAAGGAATTTGCAAAAAACATGTGGAAGCAGGACATTATGGCATGCAAAAGAATAATCAACCAGCACTGGTTGAAGGAAAAGAGGGACAATGCTACCAAAGTACCTTAAGAATTGTTTAGAAGTGACTTCTTTGAAGAATACCTTAATTTGGTCACCCTATTGAGTAGGGTAATGGGCCTACCAACTTCTTCCTTCTTCGAAGAATGGATGTTTTACTTTGTTGAGGAGATCATTCGTGGCAAGACCAAGTTCCATTGGGCCAAGATGATCAGTGACAACTTGCACAGCCAACTCATGGAGGTAAAAAAGAGTTCCAAGTTTTATATGACTTCATATTTGGTGTACCTCTTGGCAAAGAAGTTACCGTACAAAGGACTCTTTAGTGTAGGAATCTTGGGAGTGAAGGAAGGAGAGGTTAAGGTCTATGAATACTATCCTCAGTTGTAGTATAGAAACTTAAAGAGAGAATATCGAAGGGTGAATGATACCTTTATTGCACACATAATTAGGCTTCTAGGAGGAGACTTTGAAAGGAGGGTATCATACAGTGTCAAGGCCTTTATCCAATGGCTTGGTTATTTGTTCATCTAGTTACCAAAGTTTACATATGCTAGAACACAAGGATTCTCTACGAAGCCCTATTGGTTGCCTCACTATCCCAATGACTGCATGATCCTACTAGAAGTTTGTCGGTAGTTATAGAATGCCAATGCACTATTAAGCAAAAAGCATAGATTTGGGATTCCATATCCCCTCACCTTTGGGAAAGGAATTTATTCTTGTCCCATGGCCCAATACGTAGATTATTCAGAGAAAGAATTGGTGGAATACCACCTAGATCTCCACACCAACCAAGGAAGGATGGATTCTTATGGAAAGTTGAAGAAATGGGTTGGAAAATAGTATGTCCATTGACCTCAGGTCAAGTACTTCTAGGAAAATTGTGTAGATGATAAAGAAGTGTGAATAAGGAACTATATGAGAATGATGATCCAATTCATGAAGTCGATAAATCTATTCCATATGCCTGACCAAATAGTGGAAGAGGATAACAATACTGTTGATGACAAATACAATGATGTATCCAACCATACTTTGCTTGTGATAGATTGGGCTGAAGAAGAGGTCACTAACCTTGATATATTGACATAACCAATTGAAAATAGAATGAGGCAATGGATAGATACCTAGATTGCCCAGCTCAAAGAACAAGGCACCGAACTAGCATTTGGTGAGCTCGAGAATGAGCTTGAAAGTGAAATAGATAGCATAGCATCCCCTACCTCATCAAAAGAGGCTCCCAAGTTAGTATCGATGACAAGGTCAAGGAAAAGAAAGGATGCACTTGAGCATAATCCTAAGCACAAGGTATATACAAGAAATTCCATTGAAAGAGAGTCATTAAAGAAGGCAAAGAAAATGGGGGTGTTTGTACTTGATATGTCCACCATCTAGAAGGAGGATCCCCAACATGAAGAAGAAGAAGTTGAGAATCTACATTCACCATTTGCCACATCCATTCCTATTGTCACTGCTTCTACCATTTCCACCCCTCCACCTTTTGCCTCTCAGGCTTTGCCTGTCTCATCTCCGCCCACTGTGGACATCTCAGTCCACCTCACTTCCACCTCAGCTACTGCTCTAGTGATGATACTCGATTCCTCCTCCACTACTTCCCTACTATTGAATTCTTCACTCCCACCTCCCTTTCCTACTCTTTCCAATTTTCCTCCTTCTACAATAACCTCCACTATGGCAATGCCCACTCTGTCACATGCTTTTGTGGAATTTATGCAAAATGTTCTCAATGAAATTTCTGGGATAATCTTTGACCCCAAGGTTTAGGCCCTAATGGCCAAATTTTTTTGTTGCCTTGCCTCTCCCTTTTTCACCTATAGAGCCACCAAAGATGGAAGCTACCATGCAGATCTTGGAAGAGATGGAAAATTGTCACATAGAGAAACAAAAAGAGGCTAAAAAAGAGGTAGTTGGGGAGCCTAAAGATCTTGATTAAGATGACTATTTTGAGCACCCAGAGGGTGAGCTAAACATAAACTTGGACATAATGGCATCTAACGAGGAGTGTTCACATTACTTAGAAGAGGATATAGAGGCTCTAAATGAGTAGTACATAATAGAAACATCAAGCCAAGAATTGGATGAAGAGGTACCTTAGCAGCCCAAGGATATAGGTGGAAAGGCTGATCTTGAAGAACACCCCTCTAAGGAGAAAGTTGAAACTAATTTGAATGTGGAGATACTCAAAGAGCCTCCACTCATTGGAAAAGATGAAGGCTTGGTCTAGGAAAAAGAAGCACCTCTAGAAAAGGAGGAAGAAAAAGAGAAATATAGAGGAGAAGATGTGTTGGGAAAAGGCCATGAGCTTGAGCAACATGTTGAGATCAAGCATGAAGAAGAGAGGGAATCCCAGGAAGAACACATCATTGAGGAGAATATAACTTCTACCAAGAAAGATAGAGGGAAGATTGCAAAAATAAAAGGCTCAAATGAAGAAGAAACAAATGATCAAGAGGCCCATGGAAATAAAGAGGAGCAGCCTCGTAATGAGCAAAGAGAGGAAGGTGATCATGAATCACCCAGAGATCAAGCTAAGGTACCTAACTAGCTATAGAACCAATTGGAGAAGAAGGAGGTTCCTGTGGTCACTGACCCAAGGGCTAGACTTGAGGCAATCTTGGCACAGGCTCAAAAAAATACAAGAAAAGAGAAGAAGTCCAGGGTCCATTTACATATCATGGTGGATGCCTCTAGATCTAGAATAGTGAAATTTGCTACTCCTCTAACCAACAAAGATATGAGTTCCACACAAGGAAAAAGCTACAACATATCCACAATCAATCTAGGCTTGGTGACCTCTGAGTAGAAAATAGATGAATTCCAAGGCTTGGTAGCCACCATCATGCAAAAAATGAACAAGAACCAATCTATGAAGGAAGAGCTGAAATAAGAGGTAGCGTATCTTACTGCTTACATTCAATAGTGGAAATCCATGGAAGAAGTGGCCCCTACAACATCATCCAAGCCTTCTCTCCTCTCCCAAGAAGAGTTGAACAAAATGGAAAATATAAAAACCTAGACCAAGTCCATAGCAGAGTGGTTGAATCAAGTGTTATATAACGATGACATGGGTATCTTCCACCCTGCCTGAGCATTCAAAAAATTATGAGAGTTACAAAAGAAGATATAAGAAATTATAAAAACATGCCATAGTTTTTCTGACCTATATAGGATCACTTATCCAAATCTTGAGAGCATCCTCAAACTCTCCCAAGAAATATGGGAATAGGAACTCGAGCTCCTAAAGGACGATCATTGGTTAGTAGAAACATGGTAAATGGGCCTTGATTATAGGAAAGATGTTCTAGAGAATGCTTTGCATGACCTAGAGCTTGATCTTGAATGGGTCGCAAAACTTTGGGCTGATAGTGAAGATTATTTGAAAATGATGATTGATTATGAGATGCCCACTTTGGAGCTAGATCCAAAAAAGATTAAACCTTTATTCCACAAGAAAATGGAGTAGGGGGCTACAGATACACTATCACCAAACTTTATGGACTTTGTTGTGAGGGATTTCGCACAATCTAAATAGGTCATCAAAGCAACCCTGAAAGACACCAAGAGCTGGGAGTAGATCATTGGGAGACTTAAGAAGATATCCTTCCAAACCCTTCAATTTGACATCATGGAATGGGATAAGCTCTAGGCTCTGATTAGGAAGTACATGGAGTATGCCACTCTCTAGAAAAATTTAGGAAAACCAATTATAGGCAATGAATTTCTATCGAGATAGCTATAAAGGATGTTAGCCACTACAGGAAAAAATTGCTATAGTTCCAGGACAACTAGATGACAAAATAGGGAAAAGAAAAAAGATGTATTTTATATTGCCATATATTTGGGGGTAGGTGAAACCCTAATGTAAAATGAATCTGAGCCACACAACAAAATTTAATCCTATCCATTCATTTTTCTTTTGGAAAGCTATAAATAGGGGGTCTCCTCTCATTTTCAAGAGAGAGTTGAGTTGTTGTGTAAAGGCATGCTGCAAAAATTTAATGAGAATTTCATTTTTTTAATGGATTCTTGTGTTTTCTTCACATGTGTACATGATTCATCTTCTGAATATTAGATTTTAGTTTTTTCATTCTTATTTTAAGTTGTTCTAGTTGTTAATTTATGCTGCACTTTAATGGTGAATGCTATGGTGTTGATATCTTCTTTTCTCATACATTTTTCTCTCTATTGATGATAAAGAATTGTGTAAATTTATTCTGAGCATTGTTTTATTGCTGCACTTAAGTTCATCTGTTGTTCATGCTTAATGGTGAATGAATGGTTGAAAATTTGTAGACCTTAGATGATTGCACTTGTTTCATGAGACTGTAGGCTACCCTTGGTTAAGTGGAACTAAGTTTTAAGAAGCCTATCCACTGTAGCGTCCTCCATTGTTACTGTTCAACATTAGTTGTAGGTTTAGGAAACTTCTTATCTCTTTTACCTTTTGACCTTTCTTTGAAAACTAAAGTTAAAACAAAGTTCCAACATCATAACAAAGCCAAAATTGATGATTAAAGATGAGTTTTAGACTGATGTTTTGAACTTGTAGTAGTTGTCCTTCACTTCCAAAATTTATAAAACTACCTTTCAAAAATCCAATTCCCTCCAAGCTTCATGACCATAAATGCCCTTCGTGATTACCAACAAATCACATCAACCAATTGAACTATTCCAAGCATTGTCATGACTTGACTGTTGGCCCATAGTTGTCATTGCACCAAAAGATCAACCTATTAATGCCTGATACAACTATGAGATTTAATGGATCCATGGGAGGTGGTTAGTCCATGTCACAAATCCCGAGGGGAGTACTGACCATCTACCAACAAACTCCCCCTCAACATTACTCAAGGGGCTTTGAACCTGATACCTTTGGCTTTGATAACAATTGCTAGACCATAGTTGTCGTTGTACCAAAAGATCAACTTGTTAATGCCCAATACAACTTCTAGAATTAATGGATCCATGGGAGGTGGTTAGTGCATGTTGTGAATCCCAAGGGGAGCACTGACCATCTACCAACACTGACACCCAAGAGAACTTGGGGTGATTTCTAAAACTTAGTTATAGAAATGAAATTTTAAGAGAGGTAGCATACTCGTGTGTTGCCTATGTTGAGAAGGTGCAAAAACACCCATCAACAGATTGGATGATGCCCCCTTGAGAAAATTGACAAATTTTCAAAAAATTGGCAAGTTTACCAACATGTCAATTTGATATGCGTGAATGCAATGGAAGCAAAAAAATTAGGCTCCAAGGTCAATTTAGGGATTGAAATATGTGTTCAAAGGTGAAAGTTCATGCATTTAGTTATGAATCAGGGGGGAAATTCTAGGTAAAATAGGTTATAAAGAGGCTTCTAAAATAATTCAATGTGTATTTTGAATTTAGGGGTTTAGGAGCTCTGGAGGGAGAATTTAAGTAGAAGTAGTGGAGTTATGTCTCTTGTACTAGTAACAACACATTAGGGATACTAGGTACAATCATTTAGTCAGGAAAAGGGCTTAGGTGTTGCAGTATGCAACCTTTCCTTGCTTTGTGATTTTTTAAAATTTTCCTAGATTTACAGGATCAAAGAAGACCAAACACATGTGGTGTACTTTTTGCACCAAAACTATGTGCATGTTCACTACATGTGTGGGATTATGCACCACATATGTGATTTGTGTTGCAACTATGAAATAGAGCCACAATTGTTAGGTAACTCACAAATTTTAGGTGAATTACATGTGTAATGTTGCATGAAAAGTGTAGGCTAGAATGACACATGTGAAATTCTACACCATAACTGTTGGGTGGTGTAACATATGTGCTTTTGGAAGCTCACGAGTGAATAATAAACTACATAAGTGGGATGCATATGATAAAATGCATGAAACATTTGACTAATGACCAAATTTACTTAATTTTTGACAACATTTTGAAAATGCAATAGGTCCAATAGGATAATTTAGGCATCACAATTAACATGATGTATTTTTTTTGAGTGGAAGTGATACTTCCAACAATATACACATAAGAGAGCTAACCATCATCATTCAGATTACATGACCATTTGAATGATAGGTAGAGAGACATGTTACATCATCTGGGATTCTATCATGTAACCTTTATGCTTGTTATTCAGGTTAATAGAGGACTATCGATAGTGCTTGTAGAGAGATGGCACTTGAAGATGATTTCATTTCATCTATTGACTTGTGACATGAAAATCACTCTTAAGGATGTATGGAGGATTTTGTGGCTTATAATTCATGGGGAGTGGGTTATATATGATCCATATCATTGGCTAGTAGCCACTTAGAGGTTCTTTGATACAAAAGACGTGGCATTTCTGGGCATTGAGGACTATGAGATCCACTGGAATACATTGGAAAGTAGATATGGTAAGCTCATTGTAGTGATTTGTAGCATGATTGGAGGAGTGGTGATTCCTTATCAATGGGGCCATAGATTCTTAGTGGGATGGGATGAGATACTCATGGGAATGATGGAGGATTCCATAATGTATGCATAGGGACTTTGCATGCTTTCCATGCTATATAGCTTCATGATGTTACATATAGAGATGCACCATCTATCAGATGTGGGACCACTTTTCTAATGGTGTGGGTGTGTGAGCACATATCCATGTTCCAACTAGTGGTAGATAAGGATTTAATAGTAGTCTTACCTTATTTTTATATCTATGGAGATGCAGTCACACAAATTGGTTTGGTGACATCAAATAATGGAGACATGGCATTGATTTATTGGATGGATTTACATGTAGACCATACAAGGCTTGGCCCTAGTAGAACCTGGATCAAAATGAGAATCTATTGTATTGTCGGTAGACTAGGTATTTTCTTAGATTCCCAATTCAAACTCAGAATTTCATTGAGAGACATCTACCAAAGTAGGTCCTTTGGTAGTTTGAAGAGAGGTAGGGTGTTCTAGTTGGCATAACAGATTTTGCACAATCAACATGGGAGGTTTCGTAGTGGGGAGTGGGGAGTGATGATTGTTGTATAGATTTCATTACAAGAGATATCTAGGTAACATCCCATTCAGTGGGGAGCAATAAATAATGTGTAAAATGTGGGCATGATAGCTGATTACAAGGCTTAGTTGTATCACCATAGGCTGACTTTGTTCACTGATTCAGATGCACCAACACTAGTAGAGAGATTAAGAAAATGGCCCCATGGGAGACTACACAAGAGAGGTTAGGGAAGATGATATGTTATATGAGGCATTGGATATGATTGTGGTGATGGTGGAGGTGGAGGTTGTAGGGATGGTAGTAGAGAGAGAGGGAGAGGGGGGATGATAGGGGTAGGTGTGATAGAGGTAGTCTACCACCTCAGGTTCCTCAATGGAAATCACCCATCTATGAGGAGGAGGAGTAGGAGTTGAGAGTCAAGCAGATGGAAGTAAATGTAGGTGAGGTGAGGGTAGAGGAGGTGATCGATAATGTTGGAGTGGATGTTGTCGTGGGTGAGTTTGTAGTGGAGGAGGAGGCTACCAAAAAAATATCCATTGAGGAGGGTATAGAGGAGGTTCTCTAGAGGCATGTGATCATGGATGTGGTGGGGGGACATGGAGGATGGAGAGTAGGGTCCTTAGATATAGATACATGAACTACAGGTGTAGGTTAAAATGCTCTAGCAATAGGTAGAACATATGCTATGGTTATAGGGACATGTGGCACAACTAATGGCGAAGAGAGACATGGCATTCATTCATGCACGGAGGGTCAAGCAGTCTATAGAGTTGATTTTTATTATTAGTAAGCCCATAATAGACCTAGGGAAATAGTTATATAAGGTTAGGAGAGTAGCCAATTATTATCAGAGACTATATGAGGATGTGGTACTAGTAGCAAAGAGAGCCCCAAGTTACATAGAGAATAGGTCACAAAGTAGGGAACACTCTTGGAGGACACAAAGAAATGGTGGGGTTTTACAAAATAAGAGGACATCTCCATATTATTGACCACTAGGGTCAAAGCATAGAGAGAACAAGCCACCACCATTAGGACATTCTACATTGGATGACATGGGTAGCACATGCTAGGCCTATTTTAGATATGAACACATGTACTTTTCATCAATCCTTCAAGCTCCATTTTTTAAAGACATCTTGATATTGTACTGACACACACACACACACACACTATATATATGAGATGCATGATTTTATATATTTTTTCTTATGTCATGGACCTATATTATGTGATATATGATATGAATTCTATGGTTATATGTTTTCTATATGATATGGATTATGGATACTGATGTATAATATATACTTCTATATGTTATTATGTATGTATGGATGCACATGATCTTATGATGAGCTTTGTATATATGTATGATGGTACTATATGTTTATGTCTATGCAATACTTATGTGGATGATGATTCTATATAATGCAATTCTATGTATGTTTTGTATTTTCATATGCAATATGGATGACCTAACATATATATGATGATGACATATGTTCTTTCCTAACATGATTATATACGTAGGATGATACAACTAATGAATTCATTTTTTTGTGTCATAGAATGCCACCAAGATTACTACAATGACAAATGGATGAAGTGTTAGCATGAAGAAAATTGTTAGTAAGAAATGAAGAAAAAATGGATGGATGAAATGGGATGAGATCTTGAGATATTGCAAATACATTTTTGAGCTTTTATTTTATTGCATGAGTTATCATAATAGATAATTCTATTATGGAAATGAACAATAAACACCAAGGTATGGCATAAACCAAGGTGCAATGTGTCATCCCTTGCGAAAAAGACACATGACAAACAAGGAGCATCATGACACAAATAGTAACTATAAAACCTTCTCAGAATATCTAAGGAAGAAACCACAAAGCACATTATTCTTGATGCAAGAAAGTTTTAGATGACTACTAATGGATATACTGAATCCTCTAGAGCTCATCAATGATGTCCTTTCAAAAATGAGATCGTAGAGGCAACATAGTCGACTGATCATGACAATGGATGTTTTATTATGAAAGTGGACCAAAATGGTTGGGAACATAATTATGAAAAAACCTAAGGGAATAAACTAAGCCTTAGGGGCTCATCAATGATGGAACGACCTACATGAAGTCACCAAGGCAACGTATCTCGATAACTTGTATTTACTGACACTATTTTTAAAGTTTTTGATGTTTTTTATTTATTTTTTGGAGTTTTTTATTTTTTTGGATTTTTTTGATTATTCCAAATATTATTTGGATTTTTTGAAATGTTTTGAATGATGTTCTTTGATACCATGTCTAGGATCACATATTAAAACCTAATTCAAGGATTTTCCCCTAGACAGGTATATGACCAAATTATTACAGTTGAGATTTAAAGAGCAATGTGTATTATGGATGGATATAGAAAGTGGGAGATGCTAAATGTCAAATATTCTTAGGCCATGAGAAGGTTGAATAATCTTTATTATGGATAGGTGGGAAAGGTCGTGATAGCTATTATGGAAGTGGAATATATGTGAGGGATCATGGATGGGAGTGGAAAATCAAATAGAATGATAGTAGATGATGGAGCAAAGGTTGACTACACATGATACCTATTTTCTAGGTTTTCACCATGGTACTTATCTAAAGAGCCACTGAAGTGGTTTTCACTATTGTACAAATTATTTCTCTTTACTATTTTTGATTTTTTTAATTTTTTAGCATTAGAAAAGATGTTTGTTTGCTATGTTTTAATTAGGGTGATGATTTTTTTTTCTTTTTTTCTTTTTTTACATTTTATTATATTTTTACAAGATTCTTTGAACACTAGGTATAGTACTTGCAAAGTTTGATGCTATTGATAGGCTCTAGTAGTTCGTCTTTAGGAGTAGCGATCTAATAAGAGTTGGATCCATATGTTATGGTTATTATGTAAGGACCTAACTAGTTAGGCTC
Source organism: Sequoia sempervirens (assembly GCA_007258455.2). Lineage (NCBI taxonomy): Eukaryota > Viridiplantae > Streptophyta > Pinopsida > Cupressales > Cupressaceae > Sequoia > Sequoia sempervirens. Next base: position 504,179,252 of record VDFB02193867.1, on the reverse strand, counting down.
AAATATTCTAGGTTTCTCAATCCATTTGATTCTTTAGATTCTATTTTAAGAGCAAGTTACCAATGTCAAAGTGTCTTACTCAAAATTTCTTATTATAACTACAATGGAGATTATTTTGATAAGCTTGTAGATGGACCATTGCATTTTGTTGTCTCTCATCTAGTAACTCTAGCTCATACAAGTGGGATACATGATACTCCTCATCATTAATAAACTATTGCATAGATACTCTTAGGGATGGTAACTCAACCTCAATTGAGAGAATGGATTCATAATAAAAAAATGATGGAATATGGAGCGGCTCTAGTAGGAGTTTGGATGTTGGTTCAATAGGCCATCCCATAAGGAAGGATTAAGTTCGATATGCTAGTCATGACTAGTATCATTGATGGTCTTCTTTAGGATTTTAAGGATGGTTTTATTAGATGCCTTATCTTGACCATTACCTTGGGGGTAATATAAAGTAGAAAAATGGTGATAGATGTGGAATTTCTCACATATTTGATGGAAATCCTAATTTTTGAAAGGATGACCATTATCTGCAACAATGGATTAGGGAACACCATACCAACATATGATGTAGTTAAGGATAAACTTAGCTATTTTCTTATTAGCAATATAGGTCATTAGGATAGCTTCGATCCACTATGTAAAGTACTTGGTTGCAGTGAGGATAAATTTATTTTGATTAGTGAAATTAGGGTGAATCTTTCCCATGAGGTTGACTCCCCATTGAGAGAATGACCATGGTTATGTAATTGTATGAAGTTCCTAGGCAAGTCTGTGCACAAGATCTTCATGTATGTTTCATTATTGATATTTCTTAACAAAATGATATGCATCACACTTCATAGTAGGCCAATAGTATCCTGTTTGCATGAGCTCCTTAGCTAAGATAGGACCACTAGAGTGAGCTCCACATATGCCATCATGTACTTTTTGTAAAGCTATTTGTGCTTCATCTAAATCAAGAAATCTACGGAGGGTGTTATCTAAGCTATGGTGTTAAAGGGTATCATCAATGATGGAATATTTAGGGGATTATTGAACAAATGTTTTGGATTGGTAGGAAGACAAATTAGGAGGAATTAATTGGTCATGTAGGTAATTATAAAGGTATTTAGACCATGGAGAATTGAGAGCAACAATTTCACACACGAGCTTAGATTTGGGGATATCAAAAATAGGGATCAAAAGTTGTTCCACCAAGAAATCATATTGAGTTACATTGTTAGGTATATCCAAGAGAGTTCCTATGGTGGCCATCATTTTGGATGCTTTATTCTAAATTCTTAGAATATGGATAAAGATAATGACATAAAAATAGTGCTTGAAATTGTTGACCATTCTCTTGTAAGGGCTAAGCTTTTCATCTTTAGTTTTATAATCATCATTGACCTGACAGATAACCAATTGTGAATCACCATAGACTTGAAGGTTCTTTTTTTCCATTTAATTTTCATTCAGTGTGAGAAATGATTTGTATTTATCTATGTTATTGGTAAAAGAGAATTCTATTTTGTATGAATTAGGCATCAAATCCATTTTGTTGGAACACAACAATCTACTAAGAGGGGGGGTGAATCAATAGATACTTAAATTTTAGACTTCTATTTCAAGGTGAAAACATAGTTCTCTTAATCTATATTTTAGATTAAAAATAAAATAGATCATATGACACACACATGCACATGAAAAAATCAACACATAACAACAGATATTCATGGAAAACCTGAGATGAGAAAAACCACGGTGAGAAAATGCTACTAGGAGCTACTGTAATAATCCAGCCTCACAATGAAATCCTCTATTATAGCTTTCAAGGGTACCAACCCTAAGGAGACATCTATCCCTTGAATTGAGCACCAAATCAGTTATGTGATGGCACCAACCTATTAGATTTATATGTAGGATGATTACAATTTGTTCCTAAGGAACTCTATTCAATGTTACAACTTACACTGTAACTACTCAACCATCTGATGTTATCACAACTCTTTTTACTGCTCTACACCCAAATAATCCAACCTTGTTCCTCTCTTTCCTTTTTAGTGCATTCTTTGTTCACCTCAATGCAGTATTGTACTCTTCGGTAGCTCTCCTTTTCTATTTTTGTGTATACTCTAGTTGTCACAAGAGCTCAGCATCAATTCTACACACTACTCTCTCTTGCTACACTTTTCCTTTTACCCACTTCTCATATATTTTGAGCAGTACTCATCAATAATGATTGCCTTGGGATCTTCCACTATATTTTGATCCACTATTAGGGTGACTATATTATTCACTTTCATCCAACCGTACTAAGCCACACAACATTAATTCCTAGTGTAGAGTATTTTTCTTCATTTCCATCTTGCTAAACCCTAAGATTATATATGTAGTTAATTCTATCTTCTGAACCTTCGATCTAATCTTGATCCTTCTCTCTATGGTCATCTGTACTGCTATTATGTGCATAAAATCACATTACATCTATTGTTGAGGCAGTAAGACCAATAAATTTTCATCTCTAAGTTGGTTTGTAGGTGAGCCCTATTTACACGTAGTTAGTCATTCGTGATTGCCTCGTTCAAATCTACAATGTTGATCTCCAACCTTCGCACCATGATCCTATGTTCTTCATATGTCGTCACAACTTTAAAAAACAACTGTTTGATTAACGGTCTTTTAAATCTCTATTGATCATGTCCTTCAAGAACATTCACATTCATTCCCTTGATGTTGTAGACACTAAAAATTATCCTAGGCCTGCGACTTCTAATTTCTCCTTCATTTCCCCTTTCATTCTTCATAATTAAATAATTTTTAATTATTTTATTATTTTCTAAAGACATAATTATTCTATTAATTAAATAATTTTATTTATTTAATTAATTCATTGCTACCTTTATTTTCCTCTTTGATTAATTAAATAAATTGATTCTTTTTATGAGTCACATCTGCGACTTCCTATGACACAATTGTATATTCATTTACAGTTTATAGTTTCATTAAAAATTTCCATTTTAGGTCTTTTGCATTTCATAGCTTAGGGGTTTTTTGGTTACTGACATTTGATTTCCAGTGTGTTCCATAGGTGGAAAGGAGACATCCAATTTAAACTTTGCTAATCAAACTATCTTGTCTTCTTTTCATTCACTCATTGGATTAAAATTAACCTTGCATTCACACAGCATTGGGCTTAAATTTACCTTAATTTGCATTTAACTCATTGGATAAAAAGAGCTTGCATCTCACTCATTGGTTTAAAATTAACCTTGCATCAAGTGTCTCTTCACATATTGCTTTGAGAGTTAAAAGGAACAAGTGTTTGCATTTTCTTGTGGTTTGCATTTTTCTTTAAGGTGTGTATACTCTTATCTCACACCACTTGGTTATTTTGAGAATCAAAAACATATTTAAGCATTTTGTACAATCACCCACATGTTTGGATTTTGAATTAAAATGAATCCCATGTGAGTGTGAGGCAAAGGCATTGTGTATGATCTCTTATTGTGCTTAGTGCAATCTTGGAGATAAAAAACAACGTACTTCCTTGATTTTGTGTACCTTTTTTTAGAGGGCCTTCCTCAAAAGAGGGAACAACCCAAGCGGTAACAAGCTAAAGTCAAGGTCTTCCAAATTGATATATAATAAAAGTGCTTCTTGATGAAAGTCATTAAGCAATAGGTGTGGATGTGTCATACCGACAAGTTCCACCCTCAGTAGCCCCGTGAGCTACAAGAAAATCCTTTCTTCGGAAGGGACTGGGAGGCCTCTTGACTAACCATATTCTTGAGCTAATATTGTCATGTGTATGGCCACCTTCAATAGATTCCCTTACTAAGAACCAATTTTTTTAGTGGCCAAAATCCTTTTTAATGTACGCTCATTGATCGTAGGAGGTTGCACCTCTAAAGTTGTCCCCTGTCTTTACTAATCATGTGTAGAGGTAGGAATTCCTCTTTGGGGAATTGAAACTTGGTGATTCCAAGAAGTGAGTGTCATGGGGGGAGCCAGTTACACCAAGTCTCTAGTTGTTCACCTTGTTTAAGTGGCTGGAGAAATCCAAGTAGGGATATCAACCAATGCTTTACTTTCCAACCCTTGGATTATGCATTGTTTTCAAGTTTACTTTTTTTACACATTTAAACATTTTAAACATTTGGACCAAACAAAAGAAAGTGTTTTTTGACCATTTTCTATATGTTCAAAAATTGAACATCACAAAATCACCTGAAATTTGGTCAAAATCTGCTCAAAACTAAGCAACATACACTGCAAACCATAAGTGACTATCTTTCACCGCAACCATGACATAGAAAATCACAATCACCATTTACAAAAAAATGCAATTGATTGTCCTAAACTGCAACTGAGACTCCAAATGGCACAATTTCCTGTCACCAAAAATCTTGAGGAAAACTAAAACAAAGCCATTTTCTAACTGATCCTGAGCATAACCTAAGTCTTTGACCACAAACTTGTAGCATTATAATTCACTTTCCAGACATTTATTTACCATTACATACCTTGCATCCACCATAGGAAAAACATTAAGGAATATTATATCTTGCATATGCCTTGTTGTGAACCTTAGTCTTGGAAACTTATCAAGCTTGAGACTAGTCCATAGTGACCAAATAAAAAATTTCTTGACTTCAACCCTTCCATCATCTTAGTCATTTTATCATCTAGATTGGAACTCAACTCACAAGGCTAGTTTGAGACCACCTTTGTCAAACCTTGTCATTTAGTCATCATCATTATTGAAGTTTTGATAAACTAGATTTGCAACCTTGGCTATCTTAATTTGTTCGAGCAACCTTGCTTTACATCTACCATAGGGTATTTAGTAGAAATACCTTTATTCATCACTTTTTTTCATATATTTATTTTCACCTACCATCCCTTTTACAATTTCATTTCATTTGGCATACCTTAGAAACCATTCTATATTTTGATCGAATACTTAAGCATCATCCTTATACATTTATATCCCAAAAATCCAAAAAATAGACACCTTGCATAGACATTGCCATAGATTTGATCTCATTGTGACACTATCCTATTGACATATTGATACTTTGTCACTTTAAATTCATAACTTGGTATTGTCCTTGGACATATCCTTCATATTGCATAACCTTGGTCATCTTTAGGCATACCTTTTTCATAATCACCTTAGACATCCCACCACATCATTGTCACATATCCTTTCCCTTTTGCAAGTCTTACATGGTTGGAAATATGTTGCAAAGGAAAAGAAAAGACATGGCTTTCCCACAATACAATGAGTTTGTTAACCCATTAACAAATTCCTCACAAGGGGCACATAGACCATACAAATCCTTATTGGAAAAATTTATTACTAGAGACCAAAATGGAAACATTATTGTAGAAGAACTAGGGGCCACTACCCAAGATCCTAAATTTGTCTCTTTTGTGGATGAATTGTTGGCACATGACCCTCAACACTACCTAGCTAAATTATTGAAAAAAATTTCCACATTACCTCCTAGTTTTTTTTCAATGCATTACAAGCATCATCCATCAAATAAACTTAAGGAAACAATACAACTGTCTCTAGTGGCTCTATCCCACAAGTTAATGCATCTATGCCATTAGGAGGAAATACAAAAGACAAAACAACAATCCACACCTCCTTATTTGGCACCCATGGAAATACACAAGGCATGACACAAGGAATGACTTTTAACACAAAACAACCCATGACATTTACCATAGGAGCATCATCCTCAAGTCCATTTGACATAAACAAGAAGCCTAAAGTTACCATCAACACCAAAAATTCCATACCAAACATAGGGGCTTCTCAACACATCATCATGTCACAAGCAAGACATATTCCTCAAGGACATATCTAAGGTTCTGTTCCACAAAACACACAAATTGGCAACCAAGGTCCCTTTACATAATATAGAAACCAAGGACCTTTTCTGCAATTTGGCAACTAAAATCCACTTAGTCAAAATTTTACAAGCTCATGGCATATACCATCCAATTCACTTCAAAACATTCATATCCTGACATCAAACCAAAACATACCAAATCAAAATCCATCATACACATACATGTTCCAAACACAAAACCAAAACCTATCACTAACATATATACCTAATCAAAACTCATCCCACAACATTGGACTCCAAAACACCAACATGAGCTTGAAAAATACACAAGACCCATCGTTAACACAAGTAGATGTCTTACAAACTCAAATGTTGTCCTTGCAACAACAAATGGAAAATATGCAAATTTCCAACAAAAATACTTACACTACCTAGGACTTATGTCATTTTCCTTTTGACAAGAGCTTATACATGTCGCCCTTCCCACATGTCTATGTCATACCCAACTTACCTAAGTATAAAGGAAGGAGCAATCCACTTGAACACATAAGATAATTTTTCATGTAATATGTATGAACATTGCATATGATCCTACATACCTAATGAGACTTTTCCCAAGAAGTCTTATGTGCATAACACTTGAGTGGTTCTCAAGATTACCAACTAGCATAAAAACATGGGGATAATTAACAAACAAGTTTGTGGAACACTTCACATTTAACATTGACAACAAAATTACCATTTCCACCCTATGCCATACCACACAAGAAGAGGGTAAAAATTTTGTAACCTTCTTCCAATGATGGAGAGTTTTGGCTAGTAGATGTCCTGTTGAGATACCCAATAAACAAAAAGTTGTCATGTTCATCGAAAACTTAAACTCAAACTTGAAGCATGATTTGCGGCTGCAGTGTTGCACTTCCTTTTCCTATTTAGTGGAGAAAGGCATCATCCTTGAAAAGGATTTAATTGAAAAATGAGAAATTAAGATGCCCAATAAAAATACCAACACTCAAAACACCTAAAACAACAAGAACAAATATTGGGCTTGAAACAAGAATGTGACTAATGATGGAGTTTTTGATGCTAAGACTATATATACATGCCCTACCATCACACTTAGGGGTTCTAAAATATCCAAAAATGCACCAAGAACATCTGACCAAACTACTAATGCGGTCCAAAACACCCAACAAACAAGGACCCAAAGGAAGTTTCCAACAAAACACCAATACTCTCCTTTAAGGGAGATAATTGAGTCAATTCTCAAACAACTCCTACAACATAATGTCATAAAACTTCTAGACCCAAAACAATATGATCCAAGGAAGTTTAAACTATCTTGGTGGGATGATAATTCCTTTTGTGACTACCATCAAGGTAATGTACGTTCCACTACACTATGTAGAAAACTAAAGAAATCATACAAGACCTTGTGCAAAATGCAACCATTGAACTCAATGAATAGAAAAAACATTCGTCAAATAGCAACCATAAATTTTTTACCAATCCTTTACATCACCATGGAAAAGGAAAAGCCTCTAGTTCAGACAATAAGACCAATAATAATTTTTCCAATTATGCTAATGTCAAATATGATTATAACCATACCACTATCATAAATCACATTTGAGCTACTGATGAATATGTCAAAACCATCATCACTAAGAAGCCTCCCAAATGTGTTGGCAACACTCACTGAACTAAGGTAACCATTCAAGGTCCTCCACCACTACAACAAAAAAAACCTACCAAGCCTCAATACAACCTACTTGACCAATTGGGAAGGACCCCTATGCAAATTTCTATCTTATAATTTTTGTGTATATCACTTGATCACCAAGCCATCCTTGACAAATATTTACATAACACAACCATCCCAACTGACCTTGATGTAACTTTTTTCTAGGAGATGGGAGGATATTTGAAAAATTCCCTCAATGCTACTTTTTCTAAGCAAGAATATTCAATCGAAAATACAAACCATAATGACCCGTTACACCTTGAAGTCCTTGTCCATACAACCAAAGACAGATGAGTCTTGGTAGACAGTGGAGTAGGGTTGAACATTTGTACCTTAAAATTGGTTACGATGTTAGGTTTCTCATAAGCATGTGTAGATATTGCTAAGAGCATTGTCATCAAGGAATATGATGATGAAGAACGATCATCTAAAGGAGTCATAACCTTACCTATCAGAGTTGGTCCTGCAGTCCTGTACACCATTTTCTAAGTCTTGGACCTTGACCTCCCATATAATCTTCTACTAGGCCGGCCATGAATTCATGCCATTCAGGTTGTCCCATCCACATACCACCAATTCCTTAAATTCCCATACAACAACACTGAAACACAATAGTTGGCAATCCTGATCCATTCCAATATTGTAGTAACCTAAGAGGGATCATGCAATTCCAAGTGCGTATCAATAATAAAGCTTCATCTTCTACTTCTTCACATTACATTGATCCATCTTCATTGAATAAAGCATCCACTTCACCTACCATACCATCAAATCCCAAGGTCCAAGTCAACGAGATGGGTTGTGGTGAGTATCATATGGACATGTTGTGGACAAATGACAACACAAATTTTGTTGCAAAGACTTCAATTTCAATAATGATGTCAAGAAAGTTTCAAAAGGCACACAAACAGATGACCGTGCATGGAATGAAACCTTTTGGGATCTTGATGATACATCTACTTTTACCCTATCTGCTTCTACTCAAGCCTTTCATGTCCATGATAACCCTATGTTTAGACAGGATATCTATGATAACCCAGTTTTTGAACTTGATCCCATTAAGGATATCCACACATCATCATTCCATACCACCTATCCTAGGTTAGGGTATGCCCCCCTTACTATCACCTCTACTAAGACATATTTCCAAGTTAGTAAGGATGTGCAAGCCTCTATTGACGTGAATGGTACTAAAAAGGCTAGTCCCAAAGACAAAATTGTTAACATCATCACTCCCATTCATCTACCAAGCATTCTAGGCACTCCATCCACTTCATTCATTCCACTCACATCTATCTACATCATAGACATGGATCAAGAAGTCATATCTGAAGATAATGACAATGACAAGGGAAAGTTCAAAAATCAAAAATAAAAGTGCCCTCTTTAAAAGGAGATCAAGAATCAAAAGACATGATGAAAAGAAAAGAAAATCAAGAAAATTCCTCTAGCCAAAACAAAATGCTATTGGACCAATCAAAAGTACAAGTCAAGAATGAGAAATAATTTCAAGACACGTCCTCTATCCAACACAAAAATCTATTGGATAAATAAAAAATCAAAATCAAAAGTGAAAATAAGAAAGCATCAGTCTCCAAGAGTGCTCCTCGACCAAAAATCACTAGGGGCATCTATCAGAACAAAAAATCTAAAAAATAACTTGTTGATCCAAGGTCTTCATCTCCATCACTTTCACTCATTCCATGAATTCCATTCAATCCACCCATGTTCACTTATCTTGCTTCCATTGGCAATGTCTTTCAATGTATCTTTGATGATGAACCCTTGACATACTCTAGCTCATTGATTTCCCAAACTCCTTTTCCTCTAAAACCTAGCTTCCCATGTAGTGTGTACATTAGGGATCATACCATAGCCTCTTTCATTCACCATTTCTATCATCCTTCTTATTTTCCACTTGCATTCCATGTCAAAATGAGGTCCTCTCATCTAGCATGATCATCCAAACATGGTCACTACATTGTCACGACTTATCAACTTTCTACACATAGCTTCCAAAGGTCCTATCTTAATCAGAATTTTTTATTTTTTTAAAAGAAAAATAAAAAAAATCGTTACCTTGATGAAAACCTATCAAACATGCATCTTGGTAGCACCAAAAAAATAAAATAATCAAGAAAATATTAAAGAGAAATAATTCATCCAATAGTGAAAACCACTTTGGTGGTGCTTTAGATAAGTACCATGGTGAAAACCTAGAAAATCGGCACCATGTGTAGTTGACTTTGCTCCATCATCTACCATCATTTCAATCTAGCTTTTCTCTATATTTTTCCCATCCCATACCACCCATAATGACTAGTTGTCCTTTCTGTAGCCTAGAACAATTGACATCATGTGTCCTTTTCACCCACCATAACACTCATCTTATCCCATTCGAACCCTAATAAATTGTTCTTAGACTCGAGTGGGGGTACATACTTGACCTATTCCCTTTGATCTATCAAGAGGACACTATATCAAAAAGGAAAAAAAAATCACAAAATTACAAAAAGAAAAAAAAAATCATATAACGATAAAATCCAAAAAAATCAAAACATGTCAAAAATACAAAAACATCCAAATAACTTGCAGAATTCCCAAAAATAGAGTCATAGTCAGTCCTATTAGTTCATGTTATCATCGAACTATGATTCCTTTGCAACTAAATGTAGGAAAGGCCATCTTTCAATGCGTTCCTAAGGAATTAGGATAGTCTTCTTAGGTTTTTCAAATAAAATTCATGTCATGTCAAAATACGAGGTCTTTGTGTATTGTTATGTAGGCAAGGCCATCTGTCGATGAGCCTCATGGCCACCTGGGTCGGTCCTTTAGGGTTTTTCATGTTATTCCTAACAAATCATAAATGAACACACAACCATCAAAATATCAGACAAGTCACATATCAAGAAGACAAAAAACCAATAAAGTCACTCAGTCAAACAAGATGAATTATCAAAATTGTCAAAATAGTCAAATAGTCAACTAGTCAAATTTATGTCTTATACAGGATGTGTCCTTCCTGAAACTAGACATTGTCATTTAGTCAAACTTAGTCATTTTCCTTATACATGTGGTCACATGATCAAAACCATACTTGATGTCTTATATGAAATACTTTCATCTTGAAACTAGGCCTTGTCAAACAATCAACTCGCCAATCACCTAGTCATTTAAACCATCAAACAATCAAAATTTTGGAAAACACATTGAATGACTATTGACTTTGTAGTTTGTTTTGTCTTATCTTTTTCTTGATTTTTATTTGAGTTAGGTTACTAGATTCCTTTAGGATGTCCCATGAAGGATTTAGATGAGTGATAATGTCTCATGACTCTTTTCTTTGATTGCTATTTGTGGATTGTCTTGGAAAAAAGAATGGGGCAACTTGGCCTTTAGTATGAGCTAGGGCATTCCTTGTATATGACTGTCTATTTTCTAAGTGGATGACCTTGCACACCTTGTTCTATGTCATAAAATGGTGTTTTTTGTCCATTTTTGTCATTTTAATACCCAATGATGATTAAATGCAAAGCCCATTATGTATTTGGAAAATAATTGAAGATTCTTCCATCATACTAACATCTATGTCTTTCATGCTAACACTTCTTCCATTTGCATTATGATAGTGTCTTGTGACACAAAAATAAAAATCTCACCTACATATCCAAATTAGAAGCATCATATAGGAATTATCATGCATATATGTTAAACCATACATATATCTTGCATTTGAAAATATAAAAACACTTATGACATACAAGCATATAGGCATACATATAACTATTCATTGGAATTCATATTCATGATAAATATAAGCATCCATTCCATTTTATAATACTAATCCATATAATAATTCATAATTACAATTCATGACCATTCATCATATTGCACATATATTTGCATTTGCATCACATAAACAAAATATGACATCACATCTCATCATTTATAAGCATCACATGGAATAAACAACATGATAAAAGTAAATGCATCATCACATAGGATTATATATATAAGGAATCATCACATAGGATCATTGCATCATCATATCAATTGCATAAACATCATAAAAATGTGCATCATTCATTATATAACACATGCATAATAAATCAATGCATATCATATAATTTCTGCCAAAAAATCATATATATATATATATATATATATATATATATATATATATCGCTCAAAAAAGTGTCATAGTATAATGTCGTAATGTGTCTCCAAAATAGAGCTCGCATGCTCGATGGAAAAAATAAAAGTTTCATGATACAAAAGTCAAAATAGGCCCTAGCTTGAACTGCTATGCTCTCTAGATGATGACTGATGGGATGACCCTGGTGTCCTATGCTCTAAAGGAGGTCTATCATAAGGCCCTAGACCCCCATTGTTGCTCCCCCCTAGCTAGATCTACTATGGGACCATCTGCTCTGTGACTGTCCACTGTTCACTACCTCTGATGCACTGGGTGTGTGGTGCTCAAGTGGAACTGCATCCTCATATAGCTACTTGTAATACTTCTCTCTGTGGCTAGCTCTAGCAACCACCCTAGTCATGTCAACTAATGTCCCACTACAGGTAGCAATAAAATCAAGGCTCCTCTCCTCTACATGTTGTGCTCAGATCATTGATGTATCCCTCTCTGACTGAAGGGTATCTCAATCTATCCTCAGGCCATCTCGCTCTACTTGTACCATCCTGAGCTATGCCTCTAGAGCCTCCACCCTAGGCTACAGATCCTATATCCACTAAGATTCACTCTCCTCCCCATCTCTAATAGATACATCCTCAAATATCTCATCTCCTAAGACAATCCTCTCTCGGAGGATACACTCTTCCTCACTGATCTCCTCCTCCTACCACTCGTCATGTCTCTCCACCTATGGCTACTCTATCACCATTGCAACCACATCTACTAGTATATCAAGTTGCTCCCCCTTTGCACTTGGATATCTCTCCTCCATCTCCTCATCCTACCTCTTCTCCTCCTATCTCTCCTCCATCTCCACATCCCATCTCTCCCATCATGTCTCTCCTCCTTTACCTCCTCCTTGATAGGAGATAGTGATCTACGTTGTCTCCTTATCCTTCACACCTCTATCTCCTACCTCTACCACCACCTCTATCATCTCCACTATCATCCCCTCTATCTCCTCTCCCTCTCCCTCCACCTCTCGGGCCTCGTGGACCTCTCCCTTGAAGCACTACAGGTGTTGGATGCTAAGGATCTGTCAATGGATTTGGTCTATGAGCCTTACACCATGTGCCATACTTAGTTGTAATCCTTGCATATGTTGGACCACCTCTCCATGCCCATGTAAATTCTTGTAGCCCATCTATACCCTGATCAACTATTGCAACTGGAATCATAGGCTCCCATGGTGTCACCCTTCTAGATGACCAAGAAAACTTTGCAATACCTTGTGGTACACCTTATTGTTCTCCGAACTATCAAAGTACCCTATCTAGCAAGTCTATCTCAATAATGTGTTTGCATTGGACTATCTATCCAATCAGGTATCTCAGTTGAAAACACCACTACAATTGCTAATCTTGATCTACCCATTGTGCACAAACCCTCTAGGGCCTCCAAATGAAACTAGCCAAAATATCTAAGCCATGCCTCTAATATCCCACATCTTAGACATAGGTTTGTGTCACTATGCCTATGTACAAATATATATATGGTAAATTTGGTCTCCAACTGGCTACCAACTGGTGGAAAAAACAAGGTAATGTGCTCCCAATCCCAGACCATTAGAAGTGTAACCCCATAGCTCATATACTATCCCCACCAGTAAGCTATGTCATGCAACTTAAAATAAGGCATCACCAATAGATATGGCCCACACGCATACAAGGTATCTCTTGCCATCATCCCTACTAGCATCTCCCCCCACCTGACTAGAAACCCATGCCCTTAGTTGTTTGGTATCACAAACTTGGAAATTAAAGTGCACAATATACAATCAAATTGCTCATATCGATCTTCCAAATTCTCCCACTTGATCTTGTATCAATCCACTCCCAGGTCTTTGACATCCTCATAAACATAATACTTTTCCAAGTATCCTCTAAATGGATCATATCTGACCTTCTCACCTCAAATAGGAAGTCTTAGGATTCTATAAACATCCTCTAATGTGATAGTGGCCTCTCCTCTTGGCAGATGAAAAAAACATATCTCTGAGTGCCATCTCTTGGAAAGTGTAGTCAACATCCCCCTATTTGGCCTATGATGGGCATGCATGTCACATGCTACAATCTAGGATGCCACAACCTAAGCTTTTCAGTGTCGATCAATTGGTCCCATAACCAGTATGTGTCAGGCAATCGTGACTCTCATGTATAAATCAAATCTAGTCTAGCTTGTGGCCAAAATAACAAATATGGTGCCAGTTAAACAAATTATCCAAATCTATTTGGTACATGCTATAACAAAAATTTAATCCTACACAAGGGAGAAAATTTAAATAGTTAGTTTTGTCGCATAATTTTTCTATTGTGTCACATGATCGCGCTTGCATCTTATGCTTTCATAGATGTGTCACAATAGTTCAATTGTATGCAACCCCCAATCATTTGTGGTTTAAAATCATAGTTGTGTTATTTCCCAAACAATTTCAACATTCCCTACTCAATTGCATGAAACCCTAGATACTTGCATTGCACATTTGCAATTGTTCATTAGAATACCATAGATGTGGCGATCCTAACCAATTGCATGGAAAAATTTAAAAATATAACCTACCTAGGTGTGTTCATAATAGTTGCATTGATTCACAGATAATTGCATCAATCACAATAACAATTGTGGCTAATGGGAAGTGACACAATTGGTTTTCAAAATTTTCTAATGCCTAAAAATGCATGAAATAAAAAATTGACAAAGTGGGTTTGTGGCTACTCACCGACTCTCTTGCACCCTCCAATCATCTGAAGGTAAGCATGTGGTATGATTTGTGTTCAGTGTGGGGAACATGCAACATCTTGGCTTAGAGCTCATTAATTTCCAATCTCCAAATGTACAAATGAACCTATTGGCCACCAAATTTCCTACTTATACCTCCCAAAAATTAGGGATTTAATAGGGCTTGTGCTGGCTACACTTGGTCAAATTTGAAACTTCATTTTGTCTACCCCGAGGGTCCTAAAAATTATTTCTTTCATCACCATGGCATTTTTGGCTATTAATTTGACTTTTCAGAACAATTTTCAAATTTTTTGAATTCTTTTTGAAAATTTGCAAAAAAATTCTGAAGGGGCATTAGTCTACCCTACTATCACTGGTGCCTATTTTTGACTAAATTTCTTTAACACAATGTGATAAACTGTATTGTATCATAGAGGGGAAAAATGTAGACACTAAAAATTATCCTAGGCGTATGACTTCTAATTTCTCCATCATTTCCCCTTTCATTCTTCATAATTAAATAATTTTTAATTATTAAATTATTTTCTAAAGTCATAAGTCTTCTATTAATTAAATGACTTTAGTTATTTAATTAATTCATTTCTATCTTTATTTTCCTCTTTGATTAATTAAATAAATTTTATTTATTTAATTACGTCACTAATTATGTCCCTTTCTTTCTAAAATTAAATAAATTCCTATTTATTTAATTTTTATACCACTTTCTACTATAATTAAATAATTATTTTTTATTATTTAATTTCTCTTTGTTCGTGCCAATCTTATCTTCCACATCAATTCCTTGTCTATCCATTTATCAATTAACCTGCACCCTTGATTAAATTATTTATAATTTAATCTTGACCATCAATCCCTATAATTTTTCCCTAACCCTAGTCCATACCTCATCTTTAATTCTTGGCCATTAATTATTGACATTCAATCTTAGCCCTTCATTCAAAATTTTCTTTCTTATAAAAGACCTTGCCATTGTCATTTTTCATCTATCCACAAGCTCTCTAGAGTCTACTTATGCTATGTTGCTATGTTTCCATCTTGCTATCACATCATCAAGTCAAGTGCATCCATACTCATATATAATCTTCATTATTTTGCTAGGCATTGTCAGAGGCTTATTATTTGCATACTCAAAAATTTGAGGGTAATTATTAATTCAAGAAAAATGGAGAAGTGCAATGAAGGTGAATCAATGGGGGAAGGAAGATTTGGTCATATTGCTTTATGTTTTAAATGTCTTTATGGTTATTTGTACTTCATTATTTATTAGGGTTTTATTTATATGTTTTATTGTCGATACCTTAATATTTTAACCCTAATTACATATGTAATCACCATTGGATTAGCTACCAATAGATCTATGCCATGCACTGCTATCTCATTAGTACTAACAATGGGCCGACCAGATCTTCATGGGTTGACAGGCTTGTGCCATGTGTCATAATTTTCTTTATCGCTTATTTCCCAACTCTTCCAATTGCTTCACTTCACAACATTGATGTGAAGTGATGATTCCACATGTCATAGGTCCCACCAAGGTTCAATCCACCATCAACATGCATCATTTGGTCTACAACGTTCCTTGCTCCATTGCAATATATGAATGGGTCCCACCACATGTGCCACAGGCTAGCAAGCATCGCTAGATCTTCCACCTCAGCTTGATCATAGTTGTTGATCAACCTCATTATGCCAATTGTCTAGGGTGACATCATACCCCATTAACTTTATATGCTTCCACTATAGGTCCCATTGTCCACTGTGGATTACTTTCCACTAATCCTCACTTCCTCCCAAAACTTATTCAGGACCCACCACAAACTCAATGGGATGGCATGGATATCGTTAGATCTTGTAGTCTCAATCAACACTGTTGATCATGACAAAATTAAATATTTGCATGAAACTTAGGAAATATTAATCACCACAAATATCTAATCAATCATTGGTAATTGATAGATGAAAGGGGTTGGTTACCCACACAACATAATAGGATTAAGTTATCACTTAAGCTACCTACAACTATCAAACACAAGTCACCATAAAATTAGAAACATTGTTTTGATGCCATGACTGTATATTCCTAAGGTTTAACCAATGAACCCTAATTCAAACAGAGAGCACAAGTAATCCTTTCCTGAGCATAAACTTCAACCTCTAAACCCGCAAAATAGTTTTCTAAGATGCTTTGAGAAAACCCCTATCAAATCTATAATCATATCTTGCTTTTGAGGACTGAGATAATTTACTACAACATAATGACAAAATTGCATGACAACAATGCAATATTCTGAGTAACATTTGTAGCCTTCACTCCATCTTCTAGATTCATAATGCCCCATCTTCTTGATACATCAGTGACAACATTTTGACATTAATGTTATCTCTCCTTCATATAGGATTAGTTACATCTCACACCTAATCCCTTTTTGATGTAGTGACAACAATATGCCAACAATCTCCCCCTCTGTTGTTGATGGAAAAACTAAATGCTCATACCAATTGGTTGAAATGGTCAGATACCAATTAAAATCAATTGAGATATGTAACTTTTTAAGCTTTGCACCAATTGGACACTCTAAGCAATACTCCTCCTTTGATATGCATCTATACCATGCTCATCCTGCTCAATTGAGCACTTTTTCATGATCTTCCCCCCTTTTGACATCAATGAAAAAGGGTAGACTCCCCCTAACACATTACTCCCCCTTTGATAATCATTTCAAAGAGAAAGTAGAAATCTTGGATAAGGAAACCATCAAGTCGTTAGAAATTTTTAAAACCACTGGTACCTAACTTGATTAGTCCTTTTTATTTCCAAGGATGAATGAAATATAGATGAAACCCCCCCTGGAATTATGCCCCATCACTAGTGACTAGTGATATGAAGTTGGAACAATGACTCCCATTTTTTTCCTCAGATATTCAAATTGTTCCTTGGCAAGAGGCTTGGTGAAAATGTCAGCTACCTATTCTTTTGTGGGAATATATTCCATGTTGACCTCTTTATCTGTAACCTTCTCTTATGAAATGATACTTAATAGATATGTGCTTTGTTCTAGAGTGCATCACTAGATTCTTTAATATGTTAATGGAACTTGAATTGTCATAGAGAATTGAGATAGGTTCTTTGTACTCCACCTTGATGTCCTTAAGTGCTTGCTTCATCCATAGGACTTGAGTAGAAAATTTTGTTGCTGCCACATACTCTACTTCAACAGTGGATAGAGTTACTAATTATTGATTCTTGCTCATCCAGGAAACTAACTTGTTTCCAAAGAAAAATGCTCCACCACTAGTCCTTTTCCTGTCATCCACATTTCCTGCCCAATCAACATCTGTATATGTAATTAAAATTAAATCCTTGCTCTTGGGGTACCATATCCCATAGTCAACAGTACTCTTGATGTATCTGAAGATTATTTTCACTGCATTTACATGTGAATCTCTAGGTGTAGCTTGGAATATTTCCACTAAACATACCACTTGCATAATATCTAGCCTTGATGTAGTTAAATACAACAAGCTTCCAATCATTGATCTATAGACTGTTTGATTTGCCTCAGGTGACTCATCTAATTTACTTAACTTGTAGCCAGTTATCATGGGGTACTAAATGGTCTACTATCTTCCATTCCAAATTTCTTGAGCATCTCCTTAGCATACTTAGTTTGAGATGTGAATATCCCATTATCAGTTTGTACAATTTGCAAACCAAGGAAAAATGACAATTATCCTAACATTAACATCTCAAATTCAGATTGTATGTGTGTAGAAAATAATTTTCATGTTTTATCATTTCTACCACCAATAATGATATCATCCACATAAAAAAAAAAAAAAATCACGTGCTCACCTCCAGAATTGAAATACAAGTTACTATCTACACATCTCTTTTTGAATCCTTGTTGCTGCAAATACTAGTCTAATCTTGAATACCATGCTCTAGTCACTTGTTTTAGACCATACAATTCCTTTCTCAATCTGCAAACATAATCATCATCTTCTGATAGTTGAAAACCCTCTAGTTGTTGTATTTAGACTTCCTCTTCTAAGTTTCCATTTAGGAATGTAGACTTGAAATCCATCAGATACACTTTGAATCTTTTGTAGATTGAAAAAGAAAGAAATATTTTGATGGATTCCAATCTTGCTATAGGTGAAAATGTATCTTCAAAATCAATGCCTTCAACTTGTGCATACCCCTTGCACACTAATATTTCCTTGTTTCTTAATACAACTCCATCTTCATTCAGTTTGTTTCTAAACACCCACTTTGTGCCAATCACATTTTTTCTTGGGGGCCTAGGAACCAATTTCCATGTTTTATTCTTTTCAATCAAATTTAACTCCTCTTCCATGGCTTCTACCTAGCACTCATCCTTGCTAGCTTCAAAGAAAAAATTTGGTTTAATTTGAGATAGGAGGGAAAAATTTAATTGTTCTTTACTCTTTTCAAATCTTCTCCTAGTCAAAACTCCTTTATTTTTATCCCCAATTATCTGGTATACTCAGTGATCCTTTTGAACATATTTTGTAGGGGCTTTCTCAACTTCTATTTTCTCAAATTCTTCTTCATAATTATCTGCATTGTCTTCATAGTCTGAATCATCTTCTACATCATTCTACTCTACTTTGATACATTTTACTTTCATCAATTTTAACATTAATGATCTCCACAATTTTGTCCAGTCTTTTGTTATAGCATTTATATGCTTTACTTTGAGTGGAATATCTTAAAAATATTCCCTCATCACTTCTTGATTCAAATTTTCCTAGGTTTTCATCTTCTCTTTTGATGTAGCATTTGATGCCAAACACCTTAAAATACTTTCGTGATGTAGGTCTACCTTAGCACAACTCATAGGGGGTACTATCACTATGTACTCTGATTTGAACCCTATTCAAAATGTATACTATAGTATGAACTGTTTCTCTCCAAAACATATTAGTTAATCTACCCTCTTTTAGCATTGTTTTGTCCATATCCTACACAACTCTATTCTTCCTTTCTACCACAACATTTTGTTGTGGATTTCTTGGTGCTAAGTATTGTATCTTGCTTCCATGTGCCTCACAGTATTCTACACATTCACCTGATGTGAATTCTCCCCCTCTATCTAACCATAAGCATTTGATCCTTCTACCTATCTCCTTCTCAAACATCTTTCTAAATATCTTCAATCTCTCAAATGCTCATGACTTGTCCCTCAGGAATGTCACCCATGTCATTCTTGTGTATTCATTAACTAGAAGCACAAAGTACCTTTCTCATTTTAGTATTCTTGTTCTTGTAGGTCCACATAGATCAGTATGAACCAGCTATAAAGGCTTTGTGGTTGAATATTCTTTAGTTGGGAAACTATCCTTTTTTTATCTTTCCTTGTTGGAACTCTTTGCATATGACATTTAAAGGCTTAGATACTTTAGGCATGCACCTAACCAAATGTCTTGAACTCACTTTCCCCAAATTTTAAAATTTTATATGGTCCAATAGTCTATGCCATAACCAACTTTCATCAGCCTGTCATATCAGACAACTTTGACCTTTTACTTCAGCAAGGTTGTAAAGATTGTTGTCAGTTCTTAATCCTTGTGCAAATAATTTTACATTCTTTTTTATTTTGCAACCTTTGAATCAAATGTAAGTTTATATCCATTGTCACACATTTTTCTCACACTTAATAGGTTGTGCTTCAATCCTTCAACATACAAGACATCTTTTGTGGGATTTTTACCATCTAGGATTAAGATGCATTTACCACATATTTGGATTGTAGTGTTATCACCCAAACTCATAGATCCTCCATTACATTTCTTGAGTTTTATGAACTTCCTCTTGTCCCCAGTCATGTGTTTGGAGAAACCACTATCTATCATGCATAGATTTTTATTTTTGGCATGCAAGGTTGTCTATGCAATCATTAATTCTGCAGAGCTCTCTCCCTTCTCTTTCCACACATTCTTAGTTTTCTTATCTATCTTTTCTACCATCTCCTCCTTATTTTTAGATTCTTTGTTTGAAGTAGGAGGTAAAAATTTCTTTTTCTCATTCTTAACATTTGTTTTTGTAAACTTTATTCTACAATTTTTAGCTATATGACCAAAGTTATTATAGTTATAACAAACTACATTCATATTAAGTAAAAGAGCAAATGAATTTATGCTTTCAAGGTTTGCACGCCTTTTAGGAATGATTCTACATTATCTATCCCTATGACCAAACTAATTGCATGAATAGCAATACCCATAAAAATATGAAGAATACCCGGTCATAGCATTTTGTGTGGGATGAGGGGGTCTTTTGTGCATCTTCCTTCTTGTGTCTCTTACTCTAGTGAATCCATCAACATCAACCCTTTTGATGTTTTTCTTGTTCTTCTTGTGATCAGGATCCCAATGGTTATCCTTCTTGTCTACAACAAACTTCTTTTCTTCTTTAGTTTTCTCTACCTCTACAGATTTATCTTTGCAATCTTTTCCTTTACAGTTACTCTCCTTGACAGGTTTAGACTTTTCTTCTACTCTAAATCTTTCATATAATTTTGCAAAAGCATCAAAAAAGGAGCTTTTCCATTTCTCCAATCCTAAGCCTGATTTTTCTTTGTTTGTGACCTTTTGGATGCTTAATAATTCATCTAAAATGTTTGACCCACCTTTTGGCTTGATTCCTTTCTCTAAAATTTGTTCGTTTCCCTTTTCTAGATCTCTTCTTAGAGTAACAATCTCTCTGTCAAGCTTCATGCATCTGTCAACTTTGGATTGCAGCTTGGATTGAATCACATATTGTACTCTCTTGGGTTCCTCTAGCTTCAAATTTAAATATACCACATTTTGGGTAGATTCTTCTAGTTCCTTGCTTAGTTTATTAGACTCTTTTTGTACAAGTTTCTTCTACTGCTTGTTCTCCCTTTTTAACTTCTCAATCTCATCTCTAAGATCATCAATCTCATCTAGATCATAGATGAGTTCTCCTTCTAGGTCAACCACTCCTTCACCCTCTTTAGGAAGATCCTTATCCATTTCATTTTTTCTGCTCCTCAGACTCTTTTTCCATAAAGAGAAACTTATTGTTTCTCACAACAAAAGAATAGTTTTGTTCATCATCTGAGCTATTGTGGTCTTTTGATATGTCACTATCTTCTTGGATGTATAGGATTTTCTTTTTCTTCTAAAAATTTATTCTCTTAGGGTAGTAGGGCTTCTTCATTTTTTCATCTACCTCTTGCTCAGAGTTGCTTTGCTTATTGTAGGGACATTTAGAAGCAAAATGACCTAATTTACCACATTCAAAGCACTTGAAGGGAAACTTACCTTTGTATTTACCAGATCCTCTCCTTAGTCTCCTAATGAAGTTTTCCTCTTCTTCATCAGTCTCATCATTCTTGGATAGGATCATTTCAACCTTGTCTTTCTTATGAGATATATCCTTCTCCTTGTTAACAGTTTTGAACGTAGCTTCTTTTATAGATGGTTATTCATCTCTCATCCTCATCTCATAGGCTATGAATATACCATATAACTTATTCAAAGTTAGTTTTTCTATTTCTCTTCCTTCTTTAATAGCTAAGATCTTAGAGTCATACTTTTATGTCATTGATCTAAGAACTTTCAATACAACATCTTCTTTCAACTCTTCTCCATATCCTTTGATAGAGTTCACTATATCCTTAACTCTCAGAAGATAGTCTATAATCTTCTCTTCTTCTAACATCCTTAGGCCTTCAAATGTATCTTTCAATATTTGAAGCTTTGCTAATTTTACCTTGTCGTCTCCCTCATAAATCTTCTTCAATGTATCACAAACATCTTTTGTATTCGTATAATACATAACTTTGTGGTCCACGGACCTAGATAGACTATTCATGATAGTGAAACATGCTTTTTCATTCTTCTCAAAGTCCTTTTTAGTTGTAGCATCAATAGGAGGTGTGGCAGGTGGTGTCTACCTAGTTGCTATTGACATCCATATGTCAAAACCTAAAGATCCAAAATATCCTTTCATTAATGAGCTCTAATAGGAATAATCTATTCCATCAAACTTAGGTGGCTTGGTTGAGGAAAAGATTTCTTGATTGGCCATTTGTGTTCACAAATTCAAGGATCTACTTGAGTTGATTAAGCTACTTCTAGGGAACCTAGGGCTCTGATACCAATTGTTGGAACACAACAATCTACTGAGAGGGGGGTTAATCAATAGATACTTAAATTTTAGACTTCTAGTTCAAGGTGAAAACACAACTCTTAATCTAGATGTGTAGATTAAAAATAGAATAGATATGAAACGCACAGGCACATGAAAGATCAACTCATAACAACAAATATACGTGAAAAACCCAAGATGGGAAAAACAACAGTGAGAAAATGCTAATAAGAGCTACTGTCCTAATCTAGCCTCACAATGAAATCCTTTGTTACATCTTTTAAGGGTACCAAACCTAAGGAGACACCTATCCCCTAAACTGAGCACCCACTAAGTTATCTAATGGAGCCAACCTATCAGATTTACAACATGTAGGATGATCACAATTTGTTCCTAAGGAACTCTATTCAATGTTATAGCTTACTCTGTAACTTCTCAACTATCTATTGTTGTCACAATCACTCTCTTTACTGATCTGCACCCCACTACTCCAACCCTATTCCTCTATTTCCTTTTTAGTGAATTCTTTTTCTACCTCGATACAATAATGTACTCTTCAGCATCTCTCCTTTTCTATTTTTGTGTATATTCTAGTTGTCACAGGAACTCACCATCAGTTCTAATGGAAATCCTAAAAAATTTCATGTTCCATCTCCAAAATATTGCTTAGTTCTAAATATTATGGGTTTTGTTTCTTGTCACTGTATTAGGGTTTTAGTTTACTTAGGTCTTATTTTGAAAAACCCTTTTGATTTGTATCTTTTCCAAGGCTTTATTTCTATGTTGACCCCTTGTATCAGTTCTCAGTACTTTAAGTCACGACTTATTCCATCAAGACCCGTTAAGTGATCGACCCTTTGTTCTTGTTTTACCGGTTAATGTATGTTGGGCCATCATTTTAATTTTTCCTAAGTCGAACTAAATATATCCTATTAAAAAGGTTTGAGTATTTTATGTCATGGGTATGGTCTTGTTGACCTAGTTGGGTCCCTTTTAAAGATTAACATTTTTTGACATGTGTAGGATATATGGACCCTTGACTGTCATTTGATTGATGTAGACAATCACAACCATTCCCCATAGGCCATTATATTTGGTTTCATATTGTTTTATTCATATGGACTCACAAGCGAAGGCCACATGTCACGTACGATTAGTGGGCCCGAAGTCATTGAAAAGGCATGCAAATGGTTGTTGAAGAAATCAATAGTGGGAGATAATTGACGTGGCCACATCTGGACCGTTCCCCACATGCATGTTTGTTCTTCTTGTTTATTGAAATAATCACATGGGCTAGCAAGTTTTTGCCACACATCTCCTTTGATGATGGGTCTAATGGTTTCAAATGGTCAACATTGTTGAGTTTTCAAAGGAATCAACAGTTGATAGTGGGTGACGTGGATTAATCTTGACCACTCCCCGCTATCCCATGTCAATCCCATCTTTCCTACCAGGTTCTCAATGGGGGAGTGGTCATCTGCCATGTGGATTAATCCAAATAACATGGAAGCATAAATTTTTTAATTGAATAACTCCACACTAGGCATGGAAAAT
Source organism: Sequoia sempervirens (assembly GCA_007258455.2). Classification (NCBI taxonomy): domain Eukaryota; kingdom Viridiplantae; phylum Streptophyta; class Pinopsida; order Cupressales; family Cupressaceae; genus Sequoia; species Sequoia sempervirens. Next base: position 504,155,025 of record VDFB02193867.1, on the reverse strand, counting down.
AAAGTGTGTGTTACTAATGTAGATATGTTGTACATGCTTAATGGTTTTTTAATTTGAGTCATGGATGTTGTATGAAGGATAAAGTTGTGGGTAACTAAGAACTGTGCATCAAGGAGACTGAGAGATATAATCTTAGCCTTTCCCCATCTCCCCTTTGATGAAAGTTTCACACAAGTTATGACTCACAGGGGTGAGGGGAAAAGGACACGTGGATTAGGATTTTAGCGATGAAGAGATGGTGGAGCCCGCGTACTACAAAAAAGTGGTTCCATGTGGCCTCCTATCATTTGGTAAGTATTACATTTATGTATAGTAGCATCTTTCATATTAATATGGTCTAATCTAGATCGTCAATCAGTTAACACTCCAAAAGGATCAATGGTTGGCATTCAAAACTGAGCTAAGCACAAGTGAACCATTTTGGTTCATGCAAGAAAGCCTTAACAATTGAAAGGAAATTGATCTACCAAAGTAAGGAGCTGCATAATTATTAATATTGGTCTTAAATGCATAATTCAACATTGAAAAATATACTCGACAAACTCAAGGAGCTCATACTATGTTCTCTCAACATTTTTTGACGTCAGAACCAGGGTTGTCAACCTACAAAGAGTACCATTAAGTGAATTGTTTCCCTCTTTCCAGCATTATTGATAACTTCTAGTTTTTTGAGCTTCAGTCTATTAGGGTTTTCTTGGTTCAACTTTTTTAACTTTTTATGTTTGTAAAGAAGAATTTGTTAGTTTTTTATTTGCATAATTCATGTCAAACCCTCACAAAATTTGTAGGCCTTGTTCAGATAAACTAGAAACCTTGCATTATAGTATCTCTTGTATTATGGCTCCTAAAATAAAAGTTTTTTCATCTAAAGGGGAAGCTTCTGCTCCCAAAAGACCTTTAAATAAAGACCTCATGGATCAATTACCACCTTCAACCAATGAAAAACCTAAAGTCCAATTGATTCCCAGAGGTTCGTAAGTAGTAGAAGGTCTGTTTTACAAGAGATGTTCTATCAAAGATGCCAAATTACCTTATACTAGATGGGAACTATTTTATAGCTTGTTCATGAATAGAAATATGGGTATCCCAGTAGGAAACCCTTGGAACTATGACCCAAGAAAGAAATTTTCAGAATCACTAAGGAGGAATTGGGTTTTTCTTTCAAGCCCACTAGATGGAGTCATGAAATGCATAAGATAAATGAAGACACTCTTAGGCAAGAGTATGATAAAACCAGGATTTCATTCAAAGTCCATGTCCTACCAAGATTATTAGTAGAATTTGTAGGTTGAAAGATTATAATAGGACCACATGTTAAATAGCCTTTCCCAGTTAACTATTTTGTTTCCTACATCAAAAGAAATTTCTATTCCATTTGTCAAATAATTGGTTGTGACCTTGTATTTGGAATGCCAATGGCATGGATGTACATGGTTGCCCATATCTAGCACCCCCAATATTGTGCATTATATGATTATGTAGGGTTTATTTCAAAAATAATGCATGGACTAACAAGTTTGAAGAAGGGTGAACCAGGAGTGAGATTCAAATGGTATTCATTGGTGATGCACAAGCTTCTATACAAGGGCATAGTTTACTTTGGACACAATATTGCATTGGAAAGAAAGGCGGGTGATTTGGACTTGTCTATGCAATGTTGGACCATAGTCTTGGAAAAATATGATAGAACATATTACTATGTGACATTCTAGAATTTTTTTGCTTCTGAACTAAAGATGGTCTCGATTGTGAACTTACGCAAAATTCCAATAGCTCTACATGATTTCTTAACACCAAAGGAGAGAAAGCCTTAGCTAGAAATTTATCATAATTTGGGAGATGTTATTTCATACCCTAATTATACTATCTTAAGAGTATATGGTTCAATGGTAGCACCTCACTTGTTGTCAAAGTTTGTTCCAGAAAGAATTGGTTTTCATGAGGTTATGTGGCAACTAGGAAGTGTAGAAAATGAACACATTGAATCAAGGAAAAGGAACTTTCTTTTCTTTGTACACTTGTTTCTCTGATTTTCTAATGACCAAGGGAGGTTGGAATAACATCCTTGATATAATCAGAACCTACTGCATGTGGAGTTTAGTTGAGAGGATCAAATATGACCCTGAAGGTTTTATGGCTTGGTTGAAAGAAAGAAACAAGAGCTACAAATTTGTCCACATTTTCCAATATCCAGAAGATGTAATAAGAAATGTGTTAGACACTTTGGAGTAGGAGAAAAGGTTAGCAAGATGGATTGCATTCAATAAAATGCAGAGAAAAATAAAGAAAGAAGAACTTGATTTCAAAATTCTTCCAGAGGCTAAAGATATAATACAAAACATGGAGCATGTAGCAAGGAATTTTGATTCAATAGTGGGCCACCTTAAAACTAAAGGGGTAATATGTAAAGATAAATGGAAAGCTCCAATTGTAGGAGGAACCAAGTGGAGGAGAAATCCCTGCTATAGGAGAAGAATCTACATCACAAGCCCTTGAGGAACCACGAATAAAATTCTTTGTAAGGAGAAAGAGTTAAGTAAATAAAATTGATGAAGCCCCTACTCCCTCTTAGCAAGAGGAAAAAATGCCTCCTTCTGTTGTGCCACAAGTGCCACTACCATCTCCACTGAGGTTGGTAGAGCCTAAAATTGTTAACATTGATTCCCCACCAACTAGTGAATTGCCATCAAGGGAGCCACCATTAAAAAGGAAAAAGGTTGAAACCACTGGTCTAGTGGACTATGATGATGAAGGCTAAGATGATGATATTTGGAAGTCAAAACAAGAAATGCAAGGAGTGCCCATTGCACCAATAGTAAGGGAAACACATCAATTGGGAACAAGATTGAGTAAAGTTGATCTCACTGGACTCAATGGATGAGATGATATGTGGGTTGAAGCATGTGAAAAGTTCTTAGATGATGACTCATTTATAAAGACTCAAGCTTTTAAGGAATTTGTATTTAGGGCTAAAAGAGATGAATATGTAAAGAGTCTAACTATAGAAAGAAGACTTCACCCATAATTAGTAGATGATAGCATCTAGGAAAAAGTGTTAAATGAAATGAGAACTATATTCCAAAAAGTGACTACAAAGGAGGGTCAAAAATTGGTAAGGACTAGTGGCATTTTGTTGCTACTAGAAAGGGATCTTGCTTTTGCCATAGCTTTTGACACAATAAAGAAATGTGAGAGGCCTCTCTATGATACATAATAATAAGTTGCACTTGCATTACATGGGTCTACTTATAGTGAAGATTGGGAATCCTTTGCTATATGGTCTTTAGCCCCAAGAAGAAGAAAGCCCGATATTGTTGAGCTTGCACCTAACTACAGTGGAGGCATAATAATAAAAAGAGTGTTAGAAACATCAGCCTTAGAAGAAGCAAATATGTCAGTTCATGTTGCACAATTCACAAGGGCCACCATAGAGTCTGTGACTGTAGAAAAGGATAAGATTAGGATATAATGCAACAACTTGTTAGTTAAATATGGAGACCTTGAGAGGGATAAAATGCAGTTGCAAAAAAAGGTAGCATGATTGGAGGATGTGTTGCAAAGATTGCAACCTAGAAAGCCTAAGAAAAATGATGTTGACTCCCCCACTATTTCACAAGAAGCTGTACCCCCAAATTTTACTGCTAAAGTAAGTTCTTCATGGGCCATTGTTCCATATAACATGGGAAGTGTGCCCATTTCAATAGTAGAACCAGGTACCTCAGAAGGGCCATAGGCTGAAAGGGATATCAATAGGGATGAGTTGCTTAGGCAACTAAATGAGTACAAAGAGAAATGTGACAATCATGATGAGGATATTTTCAAGATTAATATGAAGATTGTCACAATAGTGCTAGAACACTTGAACAAAAGAGTGAATAAAAATTTGAATACTATTCACTACATTTATTCATCTATGGTGGATGCTATTAGGAATTTTGACATTGACAGAGAAAGATCCATTTCACTCATGGAAATTTAGATCCCTAGGAAGCTGGATTTGATATTGATGGGAATTGGAGTTAAGTAAGATCCCAATTCTCTTCAAAATTTTAAGCCTACTAAAGTTCTTGTAGGGTAGATTGAAGGATACATGCGAAATATTGAACCATTGGAGAATAAAATAAAGGAGCTAGTAAAATCCTTCCATGAATCACATCATGGCCTTCTTCCAACCATTTTAAGGGATGATAATAGCATTAAGACTCTAGAGGAGTGGAAAAACAAAACAAATAAAGTTATTTCAAATGAGGCTATGTCAATTTGTTAGAAATTTGATATGGAGACATTGAAGAGAAATATGGATATGTTAGTTCATGCTAAGACTGTCCTACTAGAGTTTGATAAGGAATCTAACCAGATTGTCACCAAGTATTCACCTTATAGAAATATTTCTAATGAATTCATGGATTTCGATTGGACCACTAAAGATGAATTCCTAGCATGGAAAGATAGGTATTTGGAAGGAGTGGGGGGTCTGACATAAAAGGTGGCGGGTTAGTGATTTGAAATTTTTAAATCTGCAGTCATGATAAATAAAAGATAGATGGGAATGCACTACTTAGCATGGATTTAGTACATATTAGGCTTTTGATAAAGTATGGAAAAATAGTTCATCTTCTCCAAGTTTAATTGATGACAAGGTTGCAGACATGGAAATATCTCTTGACTTTTCCTTTTATGTTTCTTTCATGCTTTCTTGGGTATGTGCAAGATCATGAAGGGCCAAAAAGTGGTGATATGATGAGTATGTGTAGGGTATGTGGCTAATGACTTTTCTTTTACCCAAAATTGATTAAATGAAAAGGGTTTTTAAAGGAGATTCTCAACTTTCCACCAATATAAATTATGCTTTACTTTGAATTTAATAAATAATTATTATTCATTTTCTATTTGAATTACTACTAAAGTCGTGATTGATAGGTCGAAAAACATCTATAGCTTTCAAATGGTATCACATTTTTTGAATAAAAACATGTCACATTATATGCTTCACATACTATAGGATTAAAAAATGAATTTCATGAAGTTTTGACCAAGTTAAGGTGGTTAGACATACGAAGTTTTATATTTTTAAAAGTCGTAATAAAAAATTCATAATTAATTATTTACTTGGAAAAAAATTATAAAAAATATGCATCACATTGGGACATGAGTCTTCTACTTATATCTAAAATTTTATAAAAAAATTATTATCATTTTATTATGGTTAGGGTGGTCAGAAAAACACCTAGTTCTTATTTTTTCCCTAGAATTTAAGTACTACTGCATTGAAATTTCAAAATTCACCAAATAGATTTTTTTTTTGAAAATAAACCTAGTAGTTCAGAAACTAGATTCAATTTTCTACAGATTCTTTTCTTACATATTTTTGAAATAATATAGATAACTTATTCAAATTTTTACATCAAGTTGCCTAACTTTGATTTTTCTGAAATTTCATCGCCACTTAAGAGCCTATTTTTTCCATGATGATCCTACACATACCCTCCTTCTTTCACTTTGTGTGTGTGGACACAAATTTTGAGGTAACTATTTGTTTATACCCATTTTGAAAATTGGACCAAATCTCCAACAATGAATGAAGACTACTTTCATTTTCCCACATGTTTCCCACCTCTTGGGAATGCATTGTAACTGAATGGGAGAATCTTTGTTATAGCAGTCTAATAGGGTTTTGACATATGTACTTTCTAGCTTGAGGCTTGTTTTGCTGCTTCATTTCTATAAGAAGGAATTCAAGGATAGAAAGTAGGGCTTTGTTTTTTTGTAATTAACACTCTGAATTGTAAGGGAAATACTAAGTATGTTTTAGAGTTTTTATCTTAAGTTAGAGTTCAACATTATGTATGTAATTTTGATAGTAGTATAGCAAATACAGTACAAAGTAATACCAATTTCATGGCTATTTTCTCTCCTTATACTCATTTTATGAGTTATGAATGAAAGAAATCTAGGATTGCTTTTGTTTGTATCTATTTTCTCTTAATGGATGTTTTATTTCATTCTTTCTTATTGATTCAATGAATTAATGAAAATGCTTTGATAAAATCGTTAACTCATAAAATTAGGTGCTAGGATATTTGTAAGTAGTAATGATCATGAATGTAATAGGGGAGTGCTATAATGCAGTATTTCTTGTGATTGTATGTTGCTATTGTTGAGTTGTTACCTATTATATAAGTTGATATTGACTTTGCTACTTGGGATAAAGGCACTGGTTTGTACAAAGTACTTGTGGTTCAGTTTATGTGTTGATTCATCAGCCAATCACTTTGAATTTACAAATTCTCAGTTGGATACCATTGTAGTTGTTTTGTGTTGAATTACTGCCTTCTCATGCTCCAAGTATAGGACATTGATAAATGAGCTACCAACTTATTTGATGTACTATATTGTTGAGTAATTTTATGAGAAGTATATGTTATTGAAAATGTATTTAATTATAGTCGTATGAATTCTTGAGTATACATTGTGGGATCACCCTCCTAGGATTCACAAAGCCCAAATTGTAGGAGTAGAAGTTTTGAACCTTCCACTCATTCATTGGCCAATCCCTTTACAGTACTGATTATTGGAGATGGCAAAGTCCATAGGTATTTCTAGAGATCAGGTTGTTTCTTTAAAAAAAACCAACAAGTTATGCACACTACTCTCTCTTGATACACTTTTCATTTTACCCACTTCTCATATATTTTGAGTAGTTCTCATCAATAATGATCACCTCAAGATCTACACTATATTTTGATCCACTATTAGGGTGAATATATTCTTCCATATCCTCTAGCCACACTGATCCACACAACGTTAATTCCTGGTGTAGAGTATTTTCCTTCATTCCATCCTGCTAAACCCTAAGATCAGATATGCTATTAATAGTCTCTTCTAAACCTTTGATCTAATCTCGATCCTTTTCTTTGTGGCCATATGTACTATCGTTCTATGCATAAAATCACATTACATTTATCGTTGACGAAATTAGACCAATAAATTTTCATCTCCAAGTTGGTTTGTAGGAAAAACCCTATTTACATGCAGTTAGCCATTCATGATTGCCTTGTTCAAATATGGATCATTGATCTCCAACCTTCACGCCATGATCGTATATTCTTCATACATCATCACAACTTTAAAACACAATCATTTTATAAATAGTCTTTTAAATCTCCTTCGTTGACCATATTCTTCAAGAACATTCACATCCATTCCCTTGATGTAATCACTATTGGATTAGCTATGTAAGCAATCTATGTCGTCCCCCACTTTCCTGTTAGTACTAGCAATGGGCCCACAAGATCTTCATAGGATAGCAAGCTTGTGCCATGTGTCACAATTTTCTTTATCACTTATCGCCCAACTCTTCCAACTGCTTTGCTTCAAAACAATGATGTGAAGTGATGATTCCACATGTCATAGGTCTAGGTCCCACCAAGGTTCAGTTTGCCATCAATATGCATCATTTGGTCTAGATCATTCCCTGCTCCCTCGCAAGGTATGAATGTGTCCCACCACATGTGCCACGGGCTAGCAGGCACCATCGGATATTCCACCCCAGCTTGATTATAGTCATTGATCAACCTTGATCTACCAACTATCCTGGGTGACATCATACCCCATTAACTTCATATGCTACCACAGTAGGTCCCACTTTCCTTATCACTGAATATACTTTGTCTATTGTGGATTACTTTTGACTAATCCTAGCTTCTTCATGGAAATTATTTAGGACCCACCACATACTCAACAGGTTGGTGGGGATACCATTAGATCTTATAGTCACAATCAACACCGTTGATCATGCCAAAAGGATATATTTTTACAAAACTTAGGAAATATTAATCACCACAAATATCTACTTGACCATAAGTAATTGCTAGATGAAAGGGTCTGGTTACCCAGATGACATAATAGGCTTAAGTTATCACTTAAGCTACCTGTAGCCATCAAACACAAGTCACCATCAAATTAGAAATGATGTTCTAATGCCATGACTGTATATTCCTAGGGTTTAACTAGAAAACCCCAATTTAGGTCGAGAGCACAAGTAATCCTTTTCTAAGCATAGCCTTCAACCTCTAGACCTATAAAAAACTTTTATGATTTTCTCTCAAAAAAGACATGTTGAATCAAGAATTAGGTATTGCTTTTTAGCACTGAGATAATTATTGTAACAACATGAAAAAATTGCATGACAAACAATGCAATATTCTGAGTAACATTTGCAGCCTTCACTCCATCTTTCATATTCATAATGCACCATATTCTTGAGACATCAATGATAAAATTTTGACATTAATGTTGTCTTTCCTTCATGAAAGATTGGTTCCATCTCACACCTGATCCCCTTTTGACATCATTGACAACAATATGCCAACCAATTTTAGGTGTGATGAAGAGAATACCATCTCTAGAACCATGATTTATGAAAGATCCATCAAAATATAGTTCCATGTTGTAGAAGTCTCTCTTGCGAAAATCGACTCATCAAGGAAATCAGACCCCAAAGGATGGTCTACTATTTTTGGGGCATCTACAATTTGATCAACTATCACTTGTCATTGTACTTCCTTCTGATCAACATATTTTATATCAAACTCGCTCAAGATCATTACTCAATTTGCTAGTTGACTTGTTAAATTTTCTTTATTAAGTAGATACTTCATTGGATCTATATTTTCTACTAGTTTTTTCTAATGGTTTATCATATAATTTTGGATCATTTAAGTGGAAAAAATAGCTACAAGACACACTCATTCAATAGGACTATAGTTAAGCTCATACCCCACAAGTGTTTGACTAATATAGTACATCAATCTTTCTTTTCCCTCATCATTTTGTGCTAAAAGAGATCCTAATGCTGATGTGGTTATTGATATTTATAGTATTATAGGTTTACCATTAGTGGTTTACCATCAATAGGTGGTACAAGAACTGGAGGAGATAACTGTTGCAAGAATGAAGGTGTTGTCACTAGTGTCAAGTAGTCAATTAGTTATCAACTGGTTGTTGTTGCCATTGATGTCATGGATGCAGGTTATTGGTTGTTCATTTCAAGGATATTGAGAAAATTGTATTGAAGAAAGGTTGTAGGTGTTCATTGATTGCTTTGAGTTTTTCTCCAAGATTTTCTCCTATGTTTTTGTGGTTCAGATATGTTGATCATAATTGTTGGAAGCTGCTATATCCAAAGTTTTGGCTTTTGATTCATTGTACAATGTGAGTTATGTTGCAGTCAAGGATGGAGGGTCTAGGAATAGGACTATCCAACCTTATAGAAAGAGTAAACACAACAAAAACTCAAAGAATTGGAATAAAAATCCCACATGGATATATATAGATAATGATCAATTATTCATAGGTAACATGCCCTATCTTCCAGCTTATAGATTACAAAATGATATGATGTTAAGCCCAAAAATACAATAAAAATCAAAATATCTCTATATCTATCACTACTACTACTACTACTACCTAATGCAACTACATAATTATTATATATATATCAATCCCCAACTCCAAAAAAGGTCCACATCAGCCTCCAAAGGTCCCAAAACCCCAAAGTTGATGAAACGTTTGAAGGTCAGCCAAAACATATGATTCTCCTTTGATCCTTGGAAAAAAATAACGCAGATTGGAACGGAGGTTCCTCGATGAATGTGCATCCTTATGAAATGGTTTCCTAAGCTCCACAAGTCATGAGTTTGCACACTTGAAAATCCAAGACTGTGAATGCTCTCTATCCAATTATAGCTCATATTTTTTTAGCGGTATCTTTGTAATGGGATCTCTAAAACACTTGAATTATGTATATGATGTAGATGTTGCAATGATGATCATATATCTTGCTCTATGAGCTCTGATGTTACAATGTGGTACAATGAGGTATGAAATAATAAGACTAGTTCCTAATAGTTAACTACTATATCATTCTCCTTTGATCCTTGGAAAAAAATGATGCAGATTGGAACAAAGGTTCCTCGATGAATGTGCATCCTTATGAAATGGTTTCCTGAGCTCCACAAGTCATGAATCCACACACTTGAAAATCTAAGACTGTGAATGCTCTCTATCCAATTATAGCTCATATTTTGTTAGCAGTATCTTTGTAATGGGATCTCCAAAACACTTGAATTATGTATATGATGTAGATGTTGCAATGACAATCATTTATCTTGCTCTGTGAGCTCTGATGTTACAATGTGGTACAATGCAGTATGAAATAATGAGACTGGTTCCTAATAGTTAACTACTGAAATGTAAGAAAACATGAATGTAAATATTTTTGGTTGATGCAAGATTGCTTGCAACCTTGGATGCTCCTACATTAGACACCCGAGGTTGAAGGAAAGTGAGCCTCTCACTTTCCTAGGGCTAGAGGAAAACCAATGTGGTCCACCTCAGCTTAAGAAACCCATGATGAATCTTCCTTCAGGCTTCCTTTCCATCTGACTGTATATTCCTTGTATCGCCTTCCTTTGGTACTACATCCAACTTTGTTGCCTAAAATTTCCTCAATTCTCTCTAGATGATGTGCTATCTAGTCCAAAAAACCAACTTCTTTGTCCCCTGGTGACTCTCCATGATAATGGTATAGGTCTACAATGTTGAATATAGGTGATATGCCAAATTCTTTCAGTAGCTCCACTTCATATGTATTTCCAAAATCAAACTTCTTGATGAGCTTACATGGTCCAAAATTATTCATCTTCAACTTATTATATCTCCCCATTGGAAATATCTCTTTTCTCATATATACCATTACTTCCTCTCCTACTAAAAACTCCTTATGTTTTATTTTCTCATCTACTTTCTCCTTGTAGATATTATCCATCTTCTCCAAATGCTCCTTAACTGAGTTTCCATGAATCTTGCAAATTCTTCTACCTTCAGACTCCTTTTATTCTCCATACTAATATCCCTTAATTCTGCTACTCCTCTAGGTTGTTGTCCTATCACAATTTCAAATGGTTTATTCCCTGTACTCCAGTTTACTGAATTGTTGTATGCAAGTTCTTCCTGTAGTAGTATTAAGTCTCAATTTCCTACTTTACCTTCAGTCAAACACCTCAAAAAATTCCCCAAACTCCTATTTACCACTTTTTTTTCCATCTATCTATGGGTGAAATGCTGAACTATACTTCAACTCTATCTTCATCTTCTTCTACAATGTTTTCTAGAAATATCCAATGAATCTAGGGTCTCTATCTGATACTATACTCTTTGGTAGTCCATGTAATCTCACAATCTCCTTGAAAAATAGTTCTGCAACATGTACTACATCATTGGTTTTCTTGCAAGGTATGAAATGTGTCATCTTAGAAAATCTATCCACAACCACAAATACAGAGTCAAATCCTCTTGGTGTCTTAGGTAATCTCAACACAAAATACATGGTAATGTCTTCCCATGGTCTCTCTGGTACTGTCAATGGTTTATGCATTCCAGTGTTCTAATTGTTTCCTTTTGAAACTTGACAAATCCTACAACTTTGAACATATTTCTTGACATCCTTATACAATTGTGGAAAAAAATAGTTCTCACTCACCAATGCTATGGTCTTATCAATTCCAAAATGTCCTACTAAACCTCTGTAATGCTTTTCCTTGATCAAATTATCTCTCATTGAACTTCTAGGGATACATAGTTGATTTTTCTTGAATAAAATACCTTCTTGAATGAAATAATACAACCATTTTCTTATATCTATCTCTACAGGCTCCTTGCAAGCCTTCCATGCCTCAGCAAAATCAATGTCATCCTCACACATATGCTTTAGTTCTTCAAAACCCAATACTTCAATTCTCATCTCTATCAACAAACTTCTTCTCCTACTCAATGCATCTGTAGCCTTGTTTGACTTTCCACTCCGGTGCTTCAACACAAATGTGTAACTTTGCAAGAACTCTACCCATCCCATATGTCTTTGGTTCAAATTCCCTTGACTATTCAAATATTGTAAAGCTTGATGATATGTATACAACACAAATTACTAAGGTAACAAGTAATGTCTCCACATCTTAAAGGCTTGTATTATTGCATAGAATTCCTAATCATAAATTGAATATATTCTCCTAGCATCATTCAAATTTTCACTAAAGTAGGCTACTGGTCTCCATTCTTGACTTAACACAACCCCTATTTCACTTCCACTAGCATCACAATCTACTTGGAATACCTTATCAAAGTCTGGTAGTGCTAACATAGGTTGTTCTATCACCTTTTACTTCAACAACTCAAAACTCTTATGTTATCCTAATTTCCACTTGAATTTCTTTCAGTCACCCTTCATTGTCTCTATCATAGGTGTGCAAATACTACTAAATTTTTTGATGAACTTTCGGTAAAAATTTGCTAGTCCATGAAATTATCTTACTTCTCCAATTTTCACAGGTGTAGGCCATTCAACTATTTCTCAAACCCTCTTGGGTTCCATCTACAATCCTTTCACATATATCACAAATCCCAAATATACTAGTTCTTCCTTCATGAAACTACACTTCTTGACATTTATCAATAACTTCTCTTCTCTCAGCCTCTAAAATACTTGTCTAATGTGCTCCAAATGTTCTTCCTTAGTCTTACTAAAAATAAAAATATCATCCAAATAAACAATGACAAACTTGACCAAGAATTTCTTCAAGACTTCCTTCATCAGCCTCATAAATGTACTAGGTGCATTAGTTTGTCCAAATGGAATGACCAACCACTCATACAATCCCTCATTTGTCTTGAAATTATTCTTCCATTCATCTACTTCTTTGATCATGATCTGATGGTATCCACTCTTTAGGTCTATCTTGGTGAAATATTTTGCTCCAGTCAGATTATCCATGATTTCATCCATCCCAGGAAATGTGAATCTATACTTCACTGTGATTTTATTGATAACTCTTGAATTTTTACACATCCTCCATTCTCCATCTTTCTTAGGTGCAAGTACAACTAGTACCAAACATGGTCTCATACTTTCTTTGATCAATCCTTTCTTCAACAGTTCCTGTATCTGTCTGTTTTTCTCTACATTCTCTCCTGGTGTCATCCAGTGTGCAACTTTATTTGGAAAACTAGCTCCTGGAATAAGATCTATATGATGACGAATACTTTGGATTGGTGGTAATCCATCAATCACATTCTTTGATACAAGATATTGGTATTGTGTCAATAGTTCAGTGACTTCCTTCTCCGGTGATTCTTCTTCTCTTACAGTGATTCTCTCTACATCTAGGGCTCTACACATCCTTGGAATAAAAGAAGAACACATGTTTTCATGTCTTAATCCATCCAGAAATTTCATTCAATCTACCAAATTGATTCTAGTTGTTCCACATACTTCACTTTTAGGTTCATCTTCTAAAGGTGTCAAGGTGATTCTCTTTCCATTGGATGTTATGGTATAGGTATTTTTTCTCCCATCATGTATAGCTTTCTTATCATACTACCAAGGTCTACCCAAAAACATATGACATGCATCCATCAAATCATATAGTTCTTCATCATGATATGATCCTATATGAAATTTTACTAGGCATTGCTCACTTACTAGTATCTTGTCAATCCAAGCTATCCTAAAAGGCTTTAGATGTTTTCTTCTTTTCAAATTCAAAATTTTCACCATTTCATCATAAACTAGATTATTTGTGCTACCACTATCAATGATAACTTTGCAACACTTACCTCCTGCTTTGTATCTAGTCTGAAACAAACTTTTCCTCTATAGTGCTTCCTTAGGTACTTCTTTCTCCTAGAACAACACTCTCCTCATGAATAATGATTCTCCTTTCTCAGGACTTCCTCTGGAACTCGGTGGCTCCACTGGTTCTTCCTCTGCATATCCGGTTCTTGCATGATTTTCAATCTTCTTAATTTCTTGGTGACACTCAAATGTTCTATTTCCTTCTCCTCTACACTTAAAACAAGTTCCTCTAAAATTTCTCTTGTCATATCCTTTCTCATCTCTCTGGTATCCATCATTGTAGTAAGAATTGTAGCCTCCTCTATTGTGGCAGTAAGGATTTTTGTCATATCTCCCTTTATGGTATGAATTGGAATCCTTCTCTTCCTTGTGGTATGAATCTTTATCCTTGTTCTTCTCTGCATATGATTTTTTCTACTCCAGAATGTGACCTTCCTTTCTGAAATCTACCTCCTCTTCCTCTCTACCTCTATTCATGTATTTTTTTCAGCTTGTCCTCCACTTTTAATGCAAACTGATATGCTTCCTCTACCAAATTCATCCTTACCAGACTCAACTCTTCCAAAATGTTCATCCTCAGCACATTAATATATCTTACCACTTTCTCCTTGCTTGCCTCACTATTTCTAGTCTTAATGATGATCCTATGAAATTACTCAGTGTATTATTTCATAGTCATTTCCTTCTATCTCAGGTTTTTCAATCTCTTCAGCAGGTCCAACTCATAGTCCACGGGTACAAACTGGCTCTTCAATTTTGTCACCATTCTATCCCATTTCACAATATTCTCTTTACCTTTTATGTTTCTCTCCAATTGAACTTCCTTCCACCATATTGCAGCATATCCTTTTAGTTTATTCTTTACAAATATCACTCTCTCCAGATCATTAATTTCTTCATATTCAAAGTATTCTTCAATGTCATTTATCCAATCAATTAACTCCCTAGGATTTAGGTTACTGGTATATTTCAAAATCTCCATTCTAGGTTACTTTCCTATTTTCAAAATAGCCTTCAACATCTTCATTTGATCTAATTCTTCCTCTTCTATGGTTTCTTTAGTTAGGTCTATAGCTTGAAATTTTTCATCATCACTTTCATCATTAGGTCTAGGGTTTAAGCCTTTTCTTCTGCCTTCTTCAACAACATCCAATATCACTTTCATTGTTCGCATCATTTCCATCATCTCATCCATCTTTCTAGAAACATTAACAATAGTATGAATTCTCCTTGGCAGTATCTCTTCCTAGGATTTGGTGCAACTGCCTCAATTTGGAAATCTGGCTATAGGGTTGCAATTGCCTCACAATCAGTGATCTGTTGACAAACACAAGTAGGCTACCTCAATTTGATGATCTATCCACACAAAGATCTTATAGAACTCCTTGCTTAACTTTGATCTCCTCTCCCAAGGTCTGCAACTCACTTTGATACCACTTGGTGTAATCAAGGATGGAGGGTCCAGGAATAGGATTGTCCAACCTTGTAGCAATATTAAACACAACAAAAACTCAAAGAATTGGAATAACAATCCCACATAGATATATAGATAATGATCGATTATTCATAGGCAACATGCCCTTCCTTTTGGCTTACAGATTACAAAATGATATGGTGTTAAGCCCAGAAATACAATAGGAATAAAAATCTCTCTATATCTATCACTACTATTACTAATACCTAATTCAACTACACAATGATTATATATATCAATCCCCATCTCTGAAAAAAGGTCTTTTTCAGCCTCAAGAGGTCACAAAACCATGAAGTTGATGAAACATGTGAAGGTCAGCCAAAACATATGATTCTCCTCTGATCTTTAGACAAACATGATGTAGATAAGAACAAAGGTTCCTCAATGAATGTGCATCCTTATGAAATGGTTTCCTAAGCTTTGCAAGGCATGGGATAGGTCCACATGCTTGAAATGCCAAGACTAGTCTATGAATGATCTCTCTCCAATTACAATTGATATTTTGTCAGTGGTAACTTCATACTGGGATCTTCAAAATGCTTAAATTATGGATATGATGCAAATGTTGCAATGAAGATCATATATCCCACTCCATAAGATTTGATGTTACAATGCAATATAATTTGATATGAAATACTAAGACTGGTTCCTGATAGTTAACTACTCAAATGCAAGAAAACATGAATGCAAATATTTTTGATTGATGCAGGATTGCTTGCAACCTGTGATGTTCCTGCATCAAGTTATGTTCACCAGTTGTGAACTGTGGTTTTGTGTGTTTCTGGTTGAGGTCTGGGAGAAATGTTATTGGTATAGATTTCTCTTTGGTAAAGTCTTATGGCTTGTAATTCTATAGTTAAGTTGTTATGATCGTGTTGAAGATAATTTTGGTAATATGAAAGGATCATGCTTAATTGTTCTATGTGTTTTACACTAGTTTGTCCAACCTTTTGTTAAACACTACCTTCAAAATTGATGAAGCATGTTGGACGTGTTTGGGTCCTCATCAAGCATGTGTTTGGGTCTTACTCATTCTAATTCCACCCTAGGATGTTTTGGTGTCAACCTAATTTGAATTTATTGATGGATGGCCTATTGGACACTTAGGAACACTAAGAGGGGGGGTGAATCAATGTTTGGCAATATTTGATTTTCAAATCAGATCTTAAACCATCAACAAAAATAATTAAACCCTCAATAGCATTCATAGAACATAAACAAAAGGAAACATGCATGCACATTAAAGAACACCATAACACTAGAATTTTTACGTGGATATCGTATTAGGGGAAAAACCATGGTGGAGATTAATCCACAAAGTATACTCTGTTAAAAGTATGATGAAAGGTGAATGCACTTGCATTCAGGCTCACTACCTAGAGCCCACTACTCAAAAGAGAAGACTCATTGCCTTACAAAATATATTTGATATTACAAGAAAAATTTGAACTGAGAGTATAGCATCTACAAATTCTTGGAATCAGTTCCAATTAGGCACACAATTAGATTTTGAATCTTCTATTCAATTCACACTTCTGCTTTGCTCTGCTCTACTCTCCTATAGAAACACTTTTGTAGCATAAACAAAATTTTCTGAACAGATCTTTTGAGATTAACCCATAGAGCTACTTTGCACCTTTTCACACAAACTCACTTCTATCTATTCATATCAAAATGTTTTTCTGATCTCCTTTATATATCCGCTAACAAGAATTATATTATATGTCGGCTTAAATAAAAAATATAATATCCTTGTTCATGTCAAATCAAATCACCAATTGAATTTGATGCATACCCTCACAAGTTGGATAGAATATAGTAGGGACCCAAACCAAAATTCCAAACATAAGAAATAGATAAACTCATACTCCTTATACATCCACAACACACCATATGCAATAGGTCAGCTACAATGATAAAATAAACAATAGATCATTCTTCTGAAACTCTTAACTCATACTCTAACTAATGAAACAACACAAAAATTGATAATAGGATAGCATACATGCCAAAAAAGCTTCCCTGGGGATCCATACCACAAAATAGTGATCCAGTGAAGTGATCAAATCAACTTATCAATCAGCTACCCTATACTTCATACTTTCTACCAATAGATTACAAAATATTATTTCCCTTGTTGGTAGGAGCAACTATAACATTGTGGACGATACTGCTAACTCTAGTTTCCATCAATGATAATACAAGAAGCCAAAAACAATCTTTTCAAGCCATATTCCAACAATCTCCCCCTTTGGGATTGATGGCAATACTTAGCGAAAAATGACTAAGTGTCAAAACTCAAAAACCAAAATTACTGCTCCTTAGGATGTCAAGACATTTTTCATTGCATTCTCTCCACCTTCGACATCAATGAAAAGCTTCTACTACATTCACTACACTTCTTTCCTTCAAAAATATTCTATTCTCTCTCCTTTAGAAAAATAGAGAGTTCAATCAAAATTTGGAAAACTATTGCACAAAACATAAGATTATTTTATACTTAACTTTTATTTTCAGAAGAGATTTCTTCCAAGAGTCCACTGCAATCCCAATAGCTATAATCAAGTTGTTATTCTCTAATTTCCTATTGATAATATGGACAAGGGATTCGAGAATGGTTATGGCATCAACCAATTTTTTTTCCTTTCTTTAGAATTTCAATCATTTGCTCTAGCTTGCATTCGATATGATCTTTTACTTTCCAGAAAGCTTCCATAAGAGTATTTCTATTACAGTAAAACTTTGCATGCTCAACTTGTAGAACATGAATCTTATTCTTAACTTCTCTATCCTAGTCTAAAAACATGTTGTAGTCCTGCCCAATTCTGAAAAGTTCATTTTCAATTTCATGCAACTTGTCCTTATATTTGCCAACCACATGAGGCCACCTAAGATAGTAATTGAAGATCTTATTGGCTAAATCAATGCACTGTCTCAACTCATTCATTTTATTCTTTAGTTTAGCAAGAGATAGTCTAAACTGCATCTTCAAATAAGAAATCATTTCCTCCACTCTTCTTTCTAGAGGCATAGAGTCCATAGCCTCCTTGTTACATTGAATTAGCTTATTTGGAAGTACATTTTGTAGACTCTCCAGTTCAATGTTGTTATCAACAAAGTATCTTCCTAGGGTGTCCTCAATGAAATCCTACTCATAAGATGGTCCATTCAATCATATATCAGTTATCTTTTGCATTCCATCCTCATCCTAAATAATCTGCAATATCTTTGCTTTAAGTAGAGAACCTTCTTCATCACTATCTTTTGCTATTATCACTTCTGGTTCACCTGGTTTTGGTTCATTTCTAGGAGTATATTCCTCAAAGTCTTCATCCACTATATCCACAACCATCTGCTCTTTTCCTTTTTCCTCAACTTTTGTTGATTTGAGTGTCAAAGGAGTGACACCAGCTAAATCTCTTCCTCTCTTCTAATTTTTCTCTGCCTTACTAGAGGATAATCTAACTTCAACTATCTTTACTAGAAGAGGAACATCACTTGCACCAAACCTTTCTAAAAAATTCCTAAAGAAGTTTTCAAAAAATATTTCACCATTTTCAAAAGAGTTGAAATGTTCAAAAATTTGCTTGCAAACTGGTATATTTTCTTTCCATACCACATTATCATTCAAAGGCAAGAAATTTAGGAAATATATCATAATGCATATAGGAAGAGTACCAAACCTAAAAGAGTAGCCTATATCCTTTGTCAATTGTACATTCTACAACAATTGATCCTTCATCAAACCACATGGGTCAAATTCTTCATCTTCAATTATAATTTTGAGAGCAATGTACAATGCACCTGCTGAGGTTGATCCTTCTCAGTTTCTAAAGAAGATCTTATATGAAATTCCATGTGCAACATACTTCGTTAAAGGATCTTTGATCATAGCAATCTTCAGAGCCCTGTGATCACTTGTTATTCTAGTTAGGGCTTCGACCTCAACATTTTGAATTGATTTTTTTTTTGGTCATCACCAACTTTGCATGATCTTGTTAGATTTTTTATTGCATCCTTAGAAATTTGGTAGGGTTTATCCAGAGTAAGGGTATCACCATCCAATATATTTAGAATAAACTGAACTACCTCTAAATTGATGAAATGAGGGAATTCATTCCAGATATCCAAATTCTTCTGCTTTGCTCCTCTAAGCCTTTTTCAATTCATTGGTAGACAATGAATTTCTTATATCCCTAATTTTTTGACTGGTATACTCATCTAGAGTTATTTATCCTTGGATTTGTTTCATTTTATGTACCAAGCAGGGTTCTACTGATCACCAAATAAGTGTGAATTTGTCAAGCAACAAGAATACCTAGTGAATTCACTGCCAAAATGACTTTTCACTCCTTCAAAATTTTGCTGAAAAGGTTCTCCAACTAGTCTCCTTTGGTGCACAGAGAAAAATTATGGTTCCAAATGCTCTTTTATAACATCACTTACTTATCTTCATACCACATTAAATGCATTTCCCTAGAATTTCTAGTTACACTGTGAAATCAGACAGTAAGTGAAGAATCCAACTTCGGACTTTCAACATTTTATCCAACTCAACAAAGATTGCCTAATACATTTGGAAATGAATAACACAACTACTGATATAATCCAATGATTCAGAGCCAACCATACATAGGGGGACAAAGGATTTTTCATGAGAAACTCCCCCTAGGCCTCTGGCTTGAAATCAGTTGTCGGAAGAATTACCAGAGGGAGCTTCCAGTACAACCTTATTGCCTTCATCAGATTCAATTTTATTTACCCACGTCTTCTTCATCTGATCTCTTATCTCTTCTACAGATTCTTTGTCCTTTCCTTTGTTGTCTTTCTGTGAATTTATCCTTTGATAAACCGAACCTCTTTATTCATGTTTTTGTTCTTGCAAAATCTTGCAATGTGCCCAAGTTTCTTGCAATTGTAGCATATTGGATTTTTCTATCTATACGATCCATTCCACTAGTTTCCTCCTGATCTGCATTGATTAGAAACATGTCCAAATCTTCCACAGGTATAGAAATTAATGTTACTTGCATTGACAGGCATACTTCTGCACTCTAATGACTTACGACCAAACTTCTTGCATTTAAAACATTGACCAAAAAATGATGGGGTGCAAAATTTTATCTTTCTTCTACACTGAGAAGCCATATATCCGAATTTAGTACAAACAAAGCAATATCCATTGAATTTATGAGCATTGGGTTGCCATATCAAATATCTTGTGCCTTTGTTCTTCTTTTTAGGGTTATTCTATTCAGATCCAGAGCTCTCTCCCTTCTCATAGCCAAGACCTCTCTTATCATTTGTCTCATTTTGTCCCTTAGTTATCTCATCAAGCTCGGCATAACTTATCCTGCACTTCTACTTGAATTCATTTGCAATAGTAAGCTCATTTCTAAGAATAACTACCTATCTCTCAAGTTCTTGTTCATTGTTTTTGGATTGCTGCAGTTCAATCTCCAGCTGAATGAAGACACTATTAATTCTGCTACGTTCTTAAGATTTTTCTTTCAGGGACTTGACCAGATTCTCTTCTTTCTTCTTTCTTTCTTTAGTCTCTTTGGCTAACTTTATTTCCACATATTCCATTTCAAGCTTTAGAGCAACATTGTCCTTAGCAAGCTTTTCACATTCTTCTATTATTTCTCTTAGGGTTTGATTCAGATGGATATCACCTAGACCTTTTCTTTCTTTTTTATTCAACTGATCACACAGTTCCTCCCTCTTTTCTCTTGAATCATTTATCTTGTCCTTCACTGATTGAATGAATTTTTTGGTAGCCACAAGATTTTCTTTTAGTTCCATGACCTCTAAATAGATTGATCAAGATCATCAAGTTCCACCATAAGCTATTGTTGAAGACCACTAGTGTCCATTATAATTCAAGATCCACCTCAAGCTATTAAACTTCAAAAGAGGAACCAGAGCTTTGATACCAATTTTTGGGCACTTAGGAACATTGAGAGGGGGGGTGAATTAGTGTTCAACGATATTTGATTTTCAAATAATATCTTAAACCATCAACAACAATAATTAAACCCTCAATAGCATTCACAACACATAAACAGAAGGAAACATGCATACACATTAAAGAACACCATAACACCATGAATTTTTATGTGGAAACCTTGTTAGGGGAAAAACCATGGTGGAGATTAATCCACAAAGTATACTATGTTAAAAGTATGATGAAAGGGGAATGCACTTGCATTCAAGCTCACTGCTTAGAGCTCATTGCTCAAAAGAGAAGGCTCACTACCTTACAAAATATATTTGATATTACAAAAAAATGTTGAACTGAGAGTATAACATCTACAAATGCTTAGAATTAGTTCCAATTAGGCACACAATTAGATTTTGGATCTTCTATTCAATTTTCACTTCTTCTCTACTCTGTTGTCCTATAGAAACCCTTTTATAGCATAAACAAAATTCGCTCAAAAGACCTTCTGAGATTAACACATATAGCTACTCTACACCTTTTCACACAAAATCACTTCTATCTATTCATACCAAAATGATTTTTCGATCTCCTTTATATATCCACTAACAAGAATTATATTATATGTTGGATTCAAAACAAAATATAATATCCTTTTTCATGTCGGCTCAATTCACCAATTGAATTTGACGCGTACCCTCACAAGTTGGCTAGACTATAGTAGGGACCCAAACCAAAATTCCAAACATAAGAAATAGATAAACTCACACTCCTTATACATCCACAACACACCATACGCAATAGGTCATCTAGAATGAGAAAATAAATAATAAATCATTCTTCTAAAACTCTTAACTCATACTCCAACTAATGCAACACCACAAAAATTTCTAATAGAATAGCATACATGCTAAACAAGCTTCCCTAGGGATCCACACCACAAAATAGTGATCCGGTGAAGTGATCAGATCAGCTTATCAATCAGATACCCTGTACTTCATACTTTATGCCGGTAGATTACAAAATCTTACTTCCCTTTCCGGTAGGAGCAACTACAACACTTTGGATGATATTGTTGACTCTAGTTGCCATCAATGATAAAACAAGAATCCAAAAACAATCTTTCCAAGCCATATGCCAACATGGCCAACTTTGGATATGTTTCAAAGTTGAAGATGGTATAAATACAGTATGAGTTACTAGTGAAAGAAGAACAAGAGATAAATGCAAAGAAATAGAGTAGATACATGTGAAATATATGTGAATCAGTGTGTGTGTGTGTGTGTGTGTGTGTGTGTGTGTGTGTGATGGAAGTGTGGTATATCAGTGCGAAGTCTAAATGCTGAGTTTTTGGATATAGTGAGCTAAAGATGCACTCTATCATTCATGCATGTTTGCAAGTGGTTGAGAAATTTTTTCTGGAAATATTTGTTGCATTTAGATTGTCTTCTCTCTATAGCATATCTCTTCTATCTTCTTTGTATCTCTATGGTAGTGAGCCCTCTAGGTGGTTAACCCTATTGGATAGTGAGTCATAATCCGAATAGTAAGTCCTTATTTTGGAAGTGATCCTTTTTCTCAGGTAGTGAGCCTTTGTAATTTGTTTTGATATTCTCTATAATGTGAGTTAATTATCACTATGGTTTCTACCTCACTGGGTTTTCCACATAAATCTAGTGTTGTGTTTGTCTGATGATTTTTAGTTTCTACACTTGCACTTAATTTTTAATCATTTTAGCAATGTTGAGGATTTTTTTTGTTGAA
Source organism: Sequoia sempervirens (assembly GCA_007258455.2). Classification (NCBI taxonomy): domain Eukaryota; kingdom Viridiplantae; phylum Streptophyta; class Pinopsida; order Cupressales; family Cupressaceae; genus Sequoia; species Sequoia sempervirens. Next base: position 504,132,156 of record VDFB02193867.1, on the reverse strand, counting down.
TTATTTAAAGGTTTAAATTTTTTACAACTAATTCACCCCCACTCTTAGTTTTCTTGTTCAACAATTGGTATGAGAGCTTGATTCCTTGGAGGAGAGATTAACCACTTAAGGAAGGTTTGGGATGGCTAGCAAAGTTACTCATGATTATCTAAGGTTCGACGGAACTAATTATGCTATTTGGAAAATACTAATGGAAGAATATCTAGAGTATTGTGGATATGATGTGGAGAAAGATTACAATAATCCTTATACTCCTCCTACTAATGGTTCAAGTACAACTAATGAGATCAAGGAACATGAGGAGAACAATAAGGAAAGGTACATTTTGAAGAATAGTCTTGTACATTCTGAGTTGATTTAAAGTTCAAAATTTGAGAACTGTTAAGGAAGTCTAGGATGCTTTAGAAAAGGCACATGAAGGTGATGAAATGGTCAAAGAGGAAAAGTTTTAGAATTTGGAGACACAGTTTGAGATCCTACATATGTTTGAAGATGAGAATGTTAATGCTTATGTATAGAGATTGGATGAGGTAGTAGCTATAATGCAAGGACTTGGTGCTACTATAAATGAAACCAAGATTGTAAAGAAGATTCTTAGATCTCTCCTTGATGCTTAAAGGTGAAAAGGTATGTGCTATTGAAGAACATATAGATTACAAGACTTACACTAAAGATCAATTTTTGGGAACTTTGACATCTTATGAGATGAGAAAGCCGAATTTGAGAAATGGATTCAAATCATAAACTTCTTTTTTTAAGGAAAAAAAAGTTGACAATCCAAATGAAGAAAATATTGATGAAGTAGAATCTAACTTTGTGAGAAGGATGAGGAAAGGCTGCAAAAATTATGATGGTAAGTTACCCTTTAAATGCTTTAGTTGTGGAGGAATAGGTCATTATGCTACAAGGTTTCTAAAAAGAGCTAAGAGGAATAAACAAATATATGATAAAAAAAGAAAGGGAAGAAGATCAAAAAAGCATATTATGTGAATGGGGATGCTAGTATATCTGATGAGGAATCTAATTATGGAGATCCTAACAACAATGAATGCTTAATCTTGGCTATAAAAGATGAACCTACTTCTTCTAATTCTGAAAAATAGGCAAAGGAATGCCCTCTGAAGAAGGAGAAAAATGAAGGTACTATAATCTCTGCCCTACATGCTAAAAAATAAAAGAACTATTGGGTTGTTGATAGTGATTGTTCACATAACATGACTAGTGATAAGAGTAATTTTTTTAAACTTGAAAAATATGATGGAGGCTTAGCTATGTTTGTAGATGATATTGGTGCTAAAATTTGTGGGATAGATTTAGTAAGTTTTAATGTCAAGCATAATATTGATGATGTCTACTATGTTAAGCATCTAAGAAATAATCTCTTGAGTGTTGGATAGATGTACAATAAAGGATATAATCTTGTATTTGAGGATGAGAGATGTGAGATCAGGAAAGGATAAAAAAAGTGATTGCTATAGGAAAGAAATCTAAAGGAAATATCTATCAACTTAAGGGTGTTGATGGAAGATTCTTTATGACTCAGATCAATGATAGTTGGTTTTGGCATCAGAGAATGTGTCACATGAATTTTGATAACTTGGCGAGGATTAGTGCAGTTCAGGCTATGAGAGATTTACAAATGATTAAAAATTATGTTAATTCTTTTGCAGGAATTGTAAGCTTGGAACGCAAGCAAGAAGCCATTACAAATCAAAGGAAAAATCTACTACTGGACTACTATATTTAATTCATACAAATATCTATGGTCCTACAAGAGTGAGAAGTTTACAAGGTGAAAGGTAATTTATGCTTTTGATTGATGATTATTCTATATATACATGGGTTACATTTCTTAGAGAGAAGTATGATGCATTAGATAGATTCAATACATTCAAAGCTATGGATGAAAATGAAGTAAATTTGAGGATGAAATGCTTAAGGTCTAACAGACATGGTGAATTCACCTCCCATGATTTTAATATGTCTTGTGAAGTGCGTGGAATAAAAAGATAGTTATCTACTCTGAGAACTCCTTGGTAGAATGGAGTTGCTGAAAGAAAGAACAAAATAATTCAAGAGGTCGCTAGATCAATGATTACTGAGGCTGGTTCACAAGAAGTTTACTGGAGAGAAGCTATTCATACTATTGTTTATGTATTCAATCAAGTTCAAGCAAGAGAAAATAGTACAAAGACCCCCTATGAGCTATGGTTTGGAAGAATTCCTACTATTAAGTATTTCAAGGTATTTGGAAGCAAATTTTATATCAGAAGAGATGAAGAAACTTTAAGAAAGTTTGATGCAAGAAGTGATGAAGGAATTTTTCTTGGATATTCTACTAAAATAAAATCTTACAAATGTTTCAATAAAAGACTAAGAAATATTGTAGAAAGTGCAAATGTCAAGGTTGATGATGCAATGAAGAATTCAATTGATGTTGATCGATATGTATCTAATGAACCTGATTGCGTATGGATTGAAGAAATTTTGGAAGAACAGGAAAAGGATGAGCAAGAGAAGTAGAATGAAGAAAAAGAAGAAGAAAATTTGGTGGTGTCTCTTAAGACACCTAGATATGTATAGAAGAATCATTTGGAAATTCAAATCATTTGAGACAAAACAAAAGGAGTATTGACAAGAAGTAGAGCTGCTACTAGTATGAGGTAAATTTGTGTTTACTTTTTGAGATTGTATTGAAGACTCTAAGTGGAGCATGTAAAGATGAACATTGGATGGAAGCCATGAAAGAGGAAATTATGTAGATTGAGAAGAATCAAACTTGGGAACTAGTCCCAAGATCAATAGACAAAAACATTATTGGATCAAAGTGGGTATTCAGAAACAAATTAAGGCTTGTGTGTAAGGGTTACTCATAAGTAGAAGGCATAGATTTTTAGGATAGTTTTGCTCTAGTGGAAAGAATGAAAGATATAAGGATGTTCTTAGAATTTTATGCTCATAAAATATTTCAAGGTCTATTAGATGGATGTCAAATCTACATTTTTGAATGGCGAGCTAGAATAAGAGGTCTACATGGAATAATTGGAAGGATTTTAGTTGTCAGATCAACCAGATATGGTGTGTAGATTGAAGAAAGATTTATATGGATTGAAGCAAGCTCCTAGAGATTTCTATGCAAGATTATACAAGTATTTGATTCAACAAGGTTTGAACAAAGGTATGGAAGATAGTAATCTATATTTTAAAATTGAAAATGACAAAATCTTGATTGTGGTTGTATATGTTGATGACATTATTTTTGTAGGAAATGAAACTATGTGTAAGATGTTTGTGCAAGAGATGCAACAAGAATTTGAAATGTCTATGTTTCGAGAGTTGAATTTTTTTCTTGGGCTACAAATTAATCAAACAGAGAAATTATTTTTTATTTCACAGTCTAAGTATGTGAAAGAGATGTTAAAGAAGTTTGGGATGGATGGTTCCAAACTAGTATGCAATCCCTATAGTGATTGGTTGAAAATTGGATAAAGATGATGATTCACCTAAGGCTGATCTAAGAAAATATAGATCTATGATTGGTGGACTATTGTATTTGACTACTTCTAGATTAGATATCATGCATGTTGTCTATCTTGTGGCTAGATTTCAAGAAGATCCTAAGGAAACACATGTTGCTAATATTAAAAGAATATTCAGATATTTGAATGAAACTCCATGTTATGGGTTATGGTATCCTAGGGATACCAACTCTACAAAAAGTGCTTATACAAATGTAGATTGGGGTAGATGTGTAGATGACAAGAAAAGTACAAGTGGTGGTGAATTCTTTCTTGGTTGCAAATTGGTGGCATGGTTGAGTAAAAAGAAAGGTTTAGTTTCCCTATCTATTGTTGAAGCTAAGTATATTGTTGTTGCATCTTGTTGTACACAAGTTCTATGGATAAAACATACATTGAAAGATATCACAATGGTGTATGATCCTATTTCTATATTTTGTGATAACACAAGTGCAATTTACATTTCAAATAATTTAGTGATGCACTCGAGGAAAAAACATATATCTATCAGGTATCATTTCTTGAGAGAGAAGGTTGTGGAGAATGAATTAAGGCTTGAGTATGTCCCTATGAAGGATTATATTGATGATATATTTACAAAGGATCTTCCTAAAGATACTTTTGAGTGTCTCTGCAAGAAGTTTGGGATCATTTTCCCTCCTTTCTTGAACTAGATGCATATGGAGATGCATTAGTCTGGTGGATCTATGGATCTATCCTTCTTCTAGAATGATGTTTTGGTGGCTACCTCTCAGCCAGAGCAAGTAGTGTCATGTCTTGTCATTGTATGACTATTCTATTTTTTTATGTAACAGGTAAATCAATGTAACATATCTTTTTCCTTTGTCATTGATGTCAAAGGGGGAGAGGAAGAAAGTGAACAAGAGAAGAGTATCATGTGGAAAATATTATCTACTAAGGGGGATAAAAAAAATAAAATTCTTGAGAAGTGTATTCAAAGCTAGTATGTTTTCTTTGATGGTTTTTCACATCATGTGTTTCCATCAATGACAAAGGGGGATATTGTTCCAACAATGAAGGTGTTGTCATTGATCTAAACTGGTTAATTGGCTATCAACTAGTTGTTCTTGTCATTGATGTCATGGATGCAGGTTATTGGTAGTTCATGTTGATGATATTGAGAAAATTGTATTGAAGAAAGGTTGAAGGTGTGCAGTGGTTGCTCTGAGATTTTCTCCTATGTTTGTGTGGTTCAGTTATCTTGATCACAATTTTTGGAAGTTGCTATATGCAGATTTTTGGCTTTTATTTCATTGTATAGTGCGAGCTATGTTCTCCAATTGTGAGCTGTGGTTTTCTATATTTTTGGTTGAGGTTCAAGAGAAATGTTTTTGGTCCAAATTTCTCTTTGGTAAAGTCATGACTTACGGTTCTAGAGTTAAGTTGTTATTATCATGTTGAAGATAATTTCGAGATCTGGAAGGATCATGCTTAATTGTTCTATGTGTTTTACACTATTTTGGTTGACCTTGTTTTAAACACTACCTTCAAAATTGATGAAGCATGTTGGACCTACTTGGGTCCTCATCAAGTGTGTGTTTGAGTCACCCTCATTGTAATTTCACCCTAGGATGTTTTGAAACTAACCTAATTTGAATTTATTTATGGATGGCCAAATTTGGATATTTTTCAAAGTTGAAGATGGTACAAATACATGATGAGTTAGTGGTGAAGGAAGAATAAGAGATAAGTGAAAAGAAGTAGATCCGATATATGTGAAATAGATGTGAATCAATGGGTGTGTGTGATGCAAGTTTGGAAGATCAGTGAAAATTATAAATATTGAGTTTTTGTATGTAGTGAGATGAAGGTGTACTCTATCATTCATACATGTCTGCAAGTGGTTGAGAAAATTGTGGTGGAATTCTTAGTTTCATTGAGATTTTCTTCTCTCTATAACATATCTCTTCCATCTTCTTTGTATCTCTATGGTAGTGATCCCTCTGGGTGGCTAACCTTATTGGATAGTGAGTCTTGATCTAGAAAGTGAGTCCTTGTTTTGGAAGTGAGCCTTTGTAATCGGTTTTGATATTCTCTATAGTGTGAGTTAATCGTCACCATGGTTTTTCCCTCATTAGGTTTTCCATGTAAATCTAGTTTTGTTGTGTTTGTGTGATGATTTTTAGTTTCTATACTTGCATATTTTAATATTTAATCATTTTTGTTGTGTTAAGGATTTGTTCTGGTGAATGATTAAAAGGTTTAAATTTATTACAACTGATTCAACCCCCCTCTTAGTTGTCTTGGTCAATGATAAAAAATAATCCTTTATTTTTTCAAATGATTCTTGACAATGATTAGACCATATGAATGTGACTCTCTTATGAAGCAAGTGTCAAAAAAATTGGCATTTATCAGCCAATTGAGCTATAAACCTTTGGATTGATTGTAACTTTCATTATAGACTATATACCTAATTTATATTTGTTGGTGGAGGTATATCCATGATAGCTTTTAATTTTGTGGGTTCAACTTCAATACCTTTGTGAGAGACAATGTATCCTAGTAGCTTTTGGGAGGTTACTCCAAAAACACACTTCTTTAGATTTAATCTTACGTTGTATTCTTCTAGTCTCTTGAAAATCTTGTCTAGAACATCCAAATGACTATGTCTTGAAATTGATTTATCCAACAAGTCATCAACGAAGTCTTCCATGAGTGTATGTATCCAATTGTGAAATATTGTAGTCATAGCCCTCTGATATATTTCTCTAGCATTCTTAGGGCTGAAAGGAATGGAATTCCAATAGTAAGTTCCCCAAGGACAAGTGAAAGTTACATTATGTTGATCTTAATGGGAAATTTTGATTTGATTATATCCTGAAAGTTGTCTATAAGTGAACATTTCATATCTCACTATTAGGTCGATGATGATATCAATGTTTAGAAATGAGAATTTTTCTTTAGGAAAAGCTTTATTTAAGTCTCTAAAATATATGCCAATTCTGATTCCTCTAGTTAGTTTCATTTAAATTATGAGATTTTAAATCTATTATGCATATTCTATAGGTTGAATCAAATCAACATCCAACAACTTCTTTAATTTTTCTTTTACTAAGAGTGTGATCTGGGGATGCATTTTTCTCTACTTTTATTTGACAGATTTAGTATTTGGGAACAATGGTAAATGATACAACATTGAATCAAAATACAACCCAATAATATCAACATATGACTAAGAGAATTTTATTTTTCTTTCTAAAAAGAAATTGATGAACTCTAGTTTTTCAATGATTGTAAACGATGTTGCAAAGTGAACAATTCTAGGTCTGTCATTAGTATTGATATTTATTTCCTATGATTTTTTTGTAAATAATGGTGATCTCTCTTGAATTATAGGGAGAATATCCAACCTTCCATCCTTAGGTGCCTTAGGGAGGTTTTCACCATCAGATACATACTTTCTTTTAACCTAAATTTTTACATCTAAAGGTGCCTTTTGATTTTCACCTAGAGGCCCACTCTTTTTTTATTTATCATTTTTCTGACTAGAGGGTGGAGTAGACTCCCCAAAGTAAGTTATGTTATCAAGTTCTATGATTAATCCAAATTTTTGATCCCCACTTGGTATTCCTTCTCAAAGTCCCATAAACTTAGCTATTGCTTCATCAATTTTGAATAAATCTAATCTTGGAGGTCCTTGTTGGCTCCTATCTATTAATTATGGGTAAAAGAGGGGTAATTCACCATTGGTATCACTATAGCTCAAGGATAAGGTAGATATGGTCAATACAAATGTATTTTTAGGGTTCCAAAAGGTTTCAATCCACGCTCAACCATCAGTATACTTAGGTTCAGGAGAGTCAATATCACTATTGTCCTTAGATGTTTCGATGTCATTAGAAGCGTTAACATTTTTATCTCAAGGTAACTCCGTATGATGAGGAATCACTTTTAATGGTGTAAACCCTAAACCTTTGTTATTTATTAACTTAGGAGGAAATAAAGGGTTTTCATCTTGTTCTTGTGTAAGTAAAATCCATTATTTCTATCATAACCTTTCCATATTGCTCAAGTATTATTTGTACGGGCTTGATGTCTTCTTCATCCTTATAAATCCATGTACAAATATCCTCTCCCATGGTATCTTTACTTAATTCCCACCACTTAGAGAAAGTAGTGGGAAGGTTATGGATGACAAATTTAGGTTCATTTTGGATAGAATGAGGTTTCCCATAAGACAAATTATTGAGGTAGGTAATTTACCAATGTAATAGGAATTCTCAATGTTGTACTCTCCACATCCTGTGGCATGTATATAGAGCTTAGATTCAGAAGGGGTGGTAGATGGAGTGGAATATATGGATAAAGTTGAATGATCAACATAATGTAATGAGGTGGAAGTGAAGCTTCCTAATTGATAGACACTCAATGTTTAGGTGTTCCTTTCAGATTACTATAATATTAGAAAGGATCAAGGTCACATGCGATTATGATTTTTCTATAGTTATAAGGAAAATTAAGGAATTGCTGGTAAGTGGAAGGGATTTCCTTCATGGCATGAATCCATGGATGACTGAGGAGAAGGCTATATGGTAGGTCCAGATCTAATACTTGAAAGATTTTCTTTTGAATAGTTGGTCCAACTCTTATAGGAAGTGTAATTAACTTCGAAGAAAATTTTGCATCATCATAAGCCCTTATGATAATTTTCTTAGATGTGTCTATGTAGGCTTCAAAGAATCCCAATGTCATGACCAATTTTAAGGTACATATGTCCATACCTACTCCATTGTCTACCAAGACTCATCTAATTTTTTTCTTGTTAATGTATAACTCAAGGTATAATGGATCATTATGGTTAGGTCTTTGCATATGAAGATATTTAAAAAAAATAGAAATGTGATGGGTGGTAACCAAGTACCCTACCATGGCTTGAAATTTACTCACATTTAGGTCTATGGAGATAGAAGTTTCTTGCAAATATTTTTCCAAAATGGCTTTATGTTTAGGGGATATATGAAGTAACTCAAGAATTTATATTTGTGTACAAGTATCCCCTAAATGATCTAAGATATTGTATTGATTTTTTGGTTGTGGATTAGAAGTGGCCCCTTGCAAGGTCACTTTAGATCTTTGGGTTGTAATGGAACATTCTGGATTTTTCTTAATGGTGATGGTAGAGACATTATTATCAAAGGCTCAAATGTTATTAATGATATACTCATATGAGACAATTGTATAATTGGTTTGGTTATTTATATTAGTCTTTGAACTAGGGGATTTTCCCAACCCACGGTCTTGTAAATGATTTTTGAAAATGGTATGATCCATATTTGAAGAACCTTGAGAATTGTCTATAGATATGTCACCTTGGTCAATGAGATCTTGAATGATGTTCTTAATTTTGTAACATACAAATGTCTTATGTCATTTTGTGTGATGGAACTCACAAAAATCATTATCATTCCACCAAGATGGTTTAAAAGGTCCTGGTTCATAGTGTCTGATTTGTGGGATTTAAATGACATTTGATTGTAACAGTTTCTTCAAAATTGATTCAATGGATTCCCTTAAGGGTGTATATGTTCGTATTTGTGTGTTTGTTCCTAGAGGACCTCGTTGTTGTGGAATTTTTTGAACTACATTTGTGGATTGATCATGACTTGGTGTTTGAATTTTGATTTAGAGAGTCCTTTTACATGAATTGTGGGGTGGACTTTGTTAACCACTTTAGCATCAACTACCCCACCATTTGTGACATTCTTATTTCTAGACCAAAATTTTCTTTTTTCATTGGTAGTATTTTGGTTTTCTTTGCAAATTTTGACCAAGAATTTTGCAAAAAGTTCCTTCTCAATTGGGAAACCTTTTTCAATGACATCCTCAAATGTATTGCAATAATGGATTTGGAGTTGTATTAGTTTTGTATTGAGGTTTTTGACAAATATGTGGACCAACAATTTTTTAGGTATGTGACAAGGGAACTTGGTATCCATAATTATCCATATTTGGAAGAAAGAGGTAAGTGACTCTCCTTATTTTTGTCTAGTTTTACATAATTTTGCAAGGGACATATCACTTTCAATGTTATAGGAGAAGTGTGTAACAAACTTATCAACTAGCTCATTCCATGTTCTTATCCTAGGAGATAGATGTGAAAACCATTCTAGAGCTTGTGTTGAAAGGCTACATGGGAATAATCTCATCAATTATGTATGCTCAAATTTAACATCCATGCATGTAGTATGAAACTCTTGTAGATTCTCTACTAGATCTCCCTTTCCCTTGTATTTTTTGAGGTTCAATACATTGAAATGTTGGGGGAAAGGAGACATATATATGGTTCAGTCAAAGGGATAATGACATGGTTCCTCAATAGAGTAAGTTTTCTTTGTCCATGCACCTTGTATATTGGAGACTTGTTGTTGCAATGTTTTAATTTGTTGTGCTAAAGCATCCATGGGTGATGGTGGGATATTTGGTTCACGTTGCATAATAGGATTGGTGTTGGTGTGGAATGTGTTGAGGTAGTTGTATGATGAGGATGGATTTTGGTTTTGGAATTTCGATGTGAATGTTGGATTTGTATTGATGTTTTGTTGAGAAGTATTTTGATTTCCTTGTTGGAAGTGAGATGTGAACATGGTATTTGAAGTGGTATGGTTTTGGGATGGATTTTGATTAATTTGTTTGTATTGTGTTGTGAAGTTGGGATTTGGATTGACATGTTATTGTGATGGGGATGGATTGGTGTTCAAATTTGATCCAAAATATACATGTTTGTGTTTGGTTTAGTATTGGTCATTTAGTGTTTTGTTCTTGGTGCAACAATGTGAATCCTTTGTTTCTTAGTTGGTAGATTTGGATTTGTGATGTTTTGACCCATGGGGATAGCATTGGTTGATGATACGACATTTTGAGATGATGATGTGGTAAATGGATTTGCATATGTAGTACCCATTGTATGAGATGATGTAGAAAATGGATTGAAAAATGAGGGACTTGGTCGATGAGATGTTGGATTTTTACTTTTGGTCCCAAATATTGGAATAGGGGTTATGTTAACAGTAGTTCTTCTATGTGTAGTTGCCCCAAGTTACATACTAGTGTGTATTTGTTGTGAAATGGTATTGTTTTTTGGAAATGTGTAGTGGAAATGACCTTGAGTTTGTGTTGTTCCATCTACAATTGTGGAAATATAAAAAATAGTGGGAAGTTTGGCACCATTTTTAGCAAGAATAAAAAATTATCTATTAGGATCTGCTATGACAATCTCCTCTATAATACATAATATCATAGGATCTTGGGAAGCATTTCCAATTTATTCTTGGGTTAAACATTGTTCCACCTCATGTAATGTAAGATTGGCAAGTGGATTTGAAATTTGAGGTTGTGATGTTGGGGTTTCATTTCAAGATGACTTGAAATTCATGGTGCTAGTTGGATTAAAGTTGGGGTAATTTTATGGATCCATATCATTTTGTTTCATTTGTGATCTAGTAAGGACCATATAAGACTTGTGAATTTTTAGATTAAGGATGGAAATGCAAGATGAAAATGACACTAGACTATGTTTTTTGGGTTTATGGATATAAATATCCAAAATGGAAATGCAACTATGATTATGTTTGGGATGCAAAGTGGTAATGAGACTATGACTATGCTTTAGGATTTTGTATAAGCAAATTTAGACCTTAAAAAGGGATGTGAAGCAAACTATGATGACCCAAGGTAAAAGAATATAAATGCTAAGACCTAAAGAGGGTAACCATGATGATGATGATGATTGGATAAAAGGTGAAGCTAAACTAGACATATGAGTTTTAGGTGCAACTTAAGGATAAGATAGAAGAAAGATGACAAGATCAAGACACCCAAATATGTGAATATGGTTAGATCAATGGTTTGATAAGCTTCCTAATATCTAGACTCAAAGGTGATGATGAATGAGTTAAGATGTCAAATAAAAACTAGGAGATGCAAACTATGCAAAAGAAAATGGTAAAATTTAATGAAATGACTAGATAAACTAAACATGTCTCAGGTTTAGCTATACAATCACTATCTAAAAGGAAACTGAAAGATGTGTAGAATCAGACACTTGTGGTGTAGTATTAGTCAATTATGGTGCACAACAAAATGTAGGTTTTTGTCATTCTAGGGTTTTTGATAGATGTAGTTTTAAGTCTGATAATTGCCATTTTTATCTAATAGTTGCGGTGTTCTAGTTTTTGGTCTAAATTTGATGATTCCTAAGTGATTTTTTAATTTGGGAAATTTAAAAATTTGATCATAAAGCACAATAAACACTTAGAAGAAAAATTTAGCTGATTTTAACTCTTTGACTTTTGGTAAATGAAGTATTTTGCAAGTTTTCCTCCATATTTAACTATCTAGGCCTCGGTTCATAGATAATTCAAACAAGCACAACCTAGCTAGTAGTAACAAGTTATCTACTATAATGTGCTTACCAAATCTTTTGGGTTTTTTTAAATATGATAACAAGGAGTCGGAAACTAGGGTATTCCAAGGTCATGTACAACCTTAATACTGCTTGACTTGAAAGGATGAAATCCAAACAAGGAACTGTGTCACCTCAACTAAGAATCGTACATGGTAAGTAACTTCTCATCATGATACTATCACAATGCACCATAAATAGAAGAAAATTAAAAAATTCTTAAGCTTCTAAAACAATGGTATGTAGTGGAGAAACTCTAAAGAACACTATGGTATATAGTAACAATAGGATAACAAAATTTATAACCCACATCTAGAAGAACCCAAGACTACAAGGCTCACCCCCTATACAAATAGGTGGATTGAGCTCACATTTTAGGATTTTTCCCTTTTATATAGTATACTGGAGGTATATACACTGGAGCTCATCCCTAGGGTAAAACTCCATAGGAAAGCTCCCTATTGAAAATAAAAATGGAATTCTTGTGTATTGCTCTTTTTGATCACCCAAGAATCACATGTAGCACAAGGGGAGAGGATACCCAAGATTATATGGTGTCGCTATTTCTCATCACCTAGGAGTCATGCATAGCACAAGGGGAGATGATACTTTAGAAAAACATGCTTTTGGTAACTGACTAACATGTGTACAAGTGCACAAGACATAGAAAACACTTGGTCTTTATAAGAACCAATTCCAAATGTTCCTAATTTAGAAATAAAAAACACACAAGAATACCTGAAAGAAATTGGATTAGTATTTTAGCTCAAAGTCTTCTTCTAATGATTGCCACATAGCTGAAAATCAGATATCAATAACCAAAAAGCTTTTCCCTAGTGAATGAAAAAAAATGAAAAACACAATTTTATACCCTCTTTTTGCTTAACAACTAGATGTGATGTCAGATAAGAAGAATGCGATGTTTCATAAAGTGGTTTTGGTGAATGGATGTGTCATAGGAACTAAAAAATATGGCACAGTAACTAACAAATGTGGCTTAGAAAATGATGATTGTAGTTTAGAAAATAATGATTGCTTTGCAAGATCTGATGATTGTAGTATCATAGGGAATAGATGCATTGGAGAAACATCTATCTAAAAAGCACACAGATCTAGAAAAATAAATAAATCTAATGATGTAGATGATGTAATCTTAATAGAAAATGTTAGATAAATAACCAGAAGCCTATAAAATGACCAAAAACAATAATAATGAAGCAATTATGATTTTTTTCAAAATCACAGTTAAATGTGGAATTTTGGATGATAGATGCAATGTGGAAAACCTTGCATATGTCATTGCATTTGAGGATTGTAATGTTTGGTCAAACAATTGTGGTGCTATGTAAAAATATTATTATGCACCACCTAAAACTTAAAATTTCTCAAAAAATTTGCAAAATTTGGTTAGTTCACATCGGGTTCACCAACTTGTAAGATTAGGGAAATCGAGAGAAAAGCATGAATTGCATATAGCAACCAAAAAACTGCATAAATTCAATCCATAGAGACACTAGTCTAACAATGAAGCACAAAATGACAATAGAGAACAAATAATAAACCAATGAAACCTCAATTCCTATTCCAAAATTGATTCTCCTCCATTTCTCTTCTCTATTTTGCTTTGTATTCTCTCAAATTTGTGGTATGCAAGATATTTTATAAGCTCAATGTAGATGATGTAAGATCTCAAGATGATAGAAAAGTATTGAAGATTGTGGTTAACCTTCAAAATGAAATAACTCGCAACCCATTGTGTTTTCCAACTTGCATTTATTTTGTGCATTTATTTTTTAATCACATGAAGATACTGAAATGTAATTTTTACTGTAACTAACAGTTGTAGAAAATTTTAAAGGCTTCTTTCATTACATTCCTATAAAGTAAATAATAAAATATTTTTATTTTTCAAGACATTCATATTGTTTTTAAAATTCCATGTTGGAAAACACTATGTGTTATAAAACTTGTAACCCACATACTGTTGTAAAATCCATTACAAGTAATAGCCCAATTGGTTAGTCACCCCTCACCTCAATTTGGTATGTATTGTCTTTATATTGAGAATAATTTTATTTGTAGACAGCAAGAATATAATGAATTTAGAAAATGTTGGGTGTTATGAAACTGCAACCCACAGTGTTGTAAAACCCTCTACACATAACAACCCAACTAGTTAGTCATCCCTCAACTCAATTTGGTTAGTTTGATGTATCCCCAACGTGAGAATCCTCCTCGTTCTCTCAACCAAGTTATATTTAAACATGGAGAATGAAATAACTGAAAACCCACATTGTGTTTTCCAATCTATAATTTTTTTGTGGATTTTTTCTTTCAATCATTTGAAGAAATTAAAATCTAATTTATACTATAGTTCTAAGAGAATTGTTATATATTTTCAAGATGAACTTCATTATATCTTACTTTCTATGAAACAAAATATTTTGAAGAGATTCATACTGTTAATATAATTATAGGTGGGGGATACATAAAACTATCAAAATTCACCTTAGGTGTGACCAACAAATTGAGTTATTACTATGTAAGTAACCAAAAGTTTTTCATTACATTCATACTGTCTATGTGTAATTGTAGGTTGGAAAACACTAGGTGTTATCAAACCTACAACCCAAATACTATTTTAAAACCCTTTACAAGTAACAACCCAGTTGGTTACTCACCCCTTAGGTGAATTTAGATAGTTTTACATATCCCCCACCTACAACTTCACCTCATGCTCTCTAACCTTTAGCTTTCAATGTGTAGAATGAAAAAAATCACAACATAGAGTGTTTTCCAACCTCAAATTATTTTGTGTAATATCATATTTGAACACATCTTCTTGGAAAATAATACTTATTACAATTTAGAACATAGGTCTTACTCATGTCAGTATCCAATGCTCGTGAGTGCACAAAATTCAACAAAAAGGATAGATTCTTGCACAAGCCACTCGACTGATTAGTCTTAAGGTCAAAATATTGCCACTACATCACAATTGACAAAGAGTTGGAAAAATTACATGACAATGTTGTTATCTCCTCACTTCCATTTCCATAACATTTTTTACTACCTACCAAACTCATCACTTTTATCCCCTGAATTGTGAGGCTCCAAACTATACTTTACCATCACATGGCATATGTTTGTACGTATGTTTTAATTTGTTTTTGTATGTTATGATGCCTATGACATAATATTCTGGGGAGAAAATCCACGTCCAATGGAAGAAGGTGATCTCCCTACAAAATTGCATGGCTTACACATGATAACATATTGCCCTTTTTTAGGGATAAGACATGTCTATTTATGATATCATGTCCATCTTATACATTTTTTAGGGATAATAGCTTGATTTTACTATATTTTTTAGGGATATTAGCTTCCACCCATTGGATGAGGCTATTCTCTCTACAAAAGTGCATGTTAGATGCATCATAACCGACATAATGTTTTAAATTTTTCTATAATTGGAAAGCCAAAAAAGCCCACAATGTTTCCATTTTCGACATTCATATTTTGGAGGTTGGTGGGGAGATTGGAAGGGATTTGAAACATTGGATGCTAAAGAAAAGAAGCCACTATCCCTATTAAAATGCATGTTCCAGGTGTGGGTAGCCAACTAGTAGGTATGTATATTTGTCATAAATATATGTCATTTTTCCATTCTTCCTATGGAATTTGAAGAATTGTATGGATATTTGTTGCAAAAAAGGGATATTCATTAATAGGTTTCCAAGGTTTTTCCTTGCAAAAATGGGTTTTAATTTGATATGCATAGTTGATTATGTGCTTTTCTATTGAGGGTTTTTTAATTTTATGGTTTCCATGTTCACTCTAGAACTATCACAAATGAGGAAAACTATCCAAATTGAGCTCATGGGTGTGTAACCAATTAAGTTGCTAAATGTTCATTTATGAGTGCCCTCACACATATATGAGGTTTGGGAACACATTGTCATTTATCAATTGAACTTAATAGCATAGACCAAGCTTTGGGTAGATAGTTAAACTTTCATTAATTGTGTGAGACAAAAAATTGCATGCTTCATAACACACTATATTTGTCAACCTCCACATCACAATTTACCCAATACCTTGTGGTTTTTTAGCCCGTATATTACATAGGTGTGCATTACAAATACCAAGAACACCAATTTACTACCATTATTAACAATAATGAATAAAATTGTTGACACTGGTAAATGTTGTGTAGTATACTTTGTGAAACACAATGTGTTTTGAAGCCTACCTTTACTTATACCCAATATTTTTCATGAAATGTAGATATAAAAATGTATCTAGATGGGGTTCTATTTTATCAAATAGCACATTTCTCATTAAATGTGGACTCTATTAACCATCAATACATAGTGTACTTCATAGTATGCACCTCATAGTGCAAGGAGACCATGGCATAAGAGTTTGTATAGTTGACAACACATTGTGTTTCTAAAGTTCCAAAATGGGCAACAATGAATACTCATATTTATAAAGAGGCTTCTACATTTAAAACACATTGTGTTTATAGAACAATAATTCCAATATAAAATTTGGGAAGCCCAAGGGCCATTTGTGTGTTATTATGGTTTTTCCTTGGAATTTTGTATGGTGCATTATATTAAGTAAAAAAATAACAATGAAAATAACAATGTTACTTAATCACAACCTTATGAAACCCAACTATGCATATATGCTTCACAACTTAACAAAGGTACACAATTTAAATGGAGAAATACTCTAATGTGAAATGATAAATATTATGTTCTTTTACAAATATATATGATGTAATCACCAAGGATCCAAAGGTTCTTATTCTATTTTTGGATATAAATTGAATATCAATGTAGTGTTGGAGAAATCATCCTAAAATTAACCATCAATGATTTAGTTTGTTCAAATAAATAGTTGTAGCAACTTGTATTCAACCTAGGTGATGCCATTAGGTGGTGGGATCACAACAAGAAAAAACCATATATAGTTTTTATATATTTATTTAGAAAATTCTATGTCATGACATGAATAGTTGAAGGTGTATTTAGCAAGGGAATTTTTATTCACACTCTTTTTAGAATAGAAGTTCTTGATTCACCAAGAATCATAAACAATCAATTTTAATACAAATGTAGAGAATTTTTTATAAATATTACACATGATTCAATATATGAAAATCAATGACTTGGGTTGTATTTTGAAGATTTTCACACTCATTCATTGAAATTTATGTGACACATCGATACAATGAAAATATTCTAGTTGGAAAATAAATATCATAGGAGTACAATGACTTGTGATACCACATGTACTTTATATTAGTGATGATAAAGAGCACAATAAATACTTCACGCAACATTGCTTTCAACCATTCTATATCACTGTTTTTGGAAAAGATGTAAGATTTATTTTTTATTTTTTCATTAGACGAGTCTGTCTCACAATTCAATTTTTATATGTTAAAAACCAAGATCAGACATGCAAACCAAAAAACCTTCCACATAAGAGAAAATTAGAAAAAGTGAAGCTTTGCAAAAAGATGTGCAAAATATTATTATTCAGGAATTCATAATTACATGAGATGATTTTCTTTATAAAAGCAACTATGCATAACCCTAATATTATCTTGAGCAACACGATAGCTCAACAAGATAAGGATGACAATAATTAACTTAGGAATTAAAATATTACCTAAGTAAAGTTATGCAAGTGTAATGATTAATTAATTACACTAACACCCCCCATAAGTGCAACTTAGGGAGACTAAAAAAGCATGCACCTAAAACTAAGATGAATGAAAGAAAGAATGAATGGGTCCTGGAAACAAGGCCTGATAAGGTACCCATGTACAAATGCAATAATGAGGTAGAGAAGGAAAACCTAGTGTGACAAAACCCCCCTATAATGAGATGACTACTACAAAGAAGCACTAGAAGAACACTGTGGAGTAACACTAGAGCCACAATTCAGCAAGCAAGGAAAGATACTTATTTCTACAAAAAACCAAAGTGGAATCATAATAATGCAACAATAGACCTGATGCCACGAAACATTGGAAAACTCACAAACTGGAACAACCCTGGAATTCATAAAGCAATAGTAGATGAAATGATGAAAAAATTTGGAAACCGTGTATCTCAATGTCGATGCTAAACTGAGACTAAAAATATTCCATGGGAACAAGTACCATAAAGACTCTGGAACATTAACCACAAAGACATGGACCTCAAACTAAGATGGATCTGAACCAATGCGGATCAATAACCATAGGCTCTCAATCTGAAGTGTGAACCGATATGAATTTGATATGTGTCAAGCTAGAGCAAAAATGTGGCCAAAAGAAACTAAGAAACTAGATATAACCCATGCAACTTGTCATCAATAACAAGATGAATATCAAAGTGAAACTACACTCTAATCAGATTATTATGCAAGAAACCCCCCTGATGGAACTTTATATCAATTCATTTATTACAATAACCCATGATTGTAAAAGGAGAGAATGGAAAACATGCATAAACAAAAAATTAAAATATACCTCAGATATGTGTAGAGGATTGAACTAGATTTCCAATGCTACAAGAATAAAAGGATCACTGAGTCAAAAGTTATGTTTGTCAGAGTGAAAACAACAACATACAACTTCTGAGGCTGAAAAAGATAACAAAAAACAAAAACCAAAAAACCACACCTACACCATTGCGAGTATGTCGAACCAAGTTTTTGATGATATCTCATTTGTGAAAAGAAGCCTCCGTTTTCCCAAGTTACGGAAAAAAGGAAAAAAACCCTGTAAAAAGGCCTTTGTAGCACTAACAAGGAGCAAAAATTTAGCACCTTTTATCACAGCCCTAAGTTGCTCATAAAACCTTTGCTAAGAGCTAGGGAAAAAATCTGGTGGAATGCAGCATGGCAGTCGGTCACGAATGTGACCCTAGCATAGGGGCTGAGTCCGGTGGGGGCTAATGGATAGGTGTTGATCACCACGTGACCTTGGTGAGAGCTAAATAACTAGTGGGAGGGCCAGAAATAGGGTGGAGCTGGCCGGCAATGGACTGGTGGCCGCTGGGTGACGGGAGGGTGGCGACCACCATTTGAATGGGAAGTGCCATATTTTTTTAAAATATTTTTTTTTTTTATTATTATTTTGAATTCTTCTCAATTTCTGAGCCTCGTGAACTATGCCCTGGGGCTATACGGCCTTGGGGGAAAAACAATTTCCTCTCCAAATGACTATGTCCAAAATGGACAAATTTTATATGAAAATAGGGGTTTTTGGGTGCTACAAACTCAATGGCAAGGTTCATTTGAGCCCAGAATGCTTCAAAAATTAGGCGACCCTAGATCTCTCAGAAAAATCACTGAGCTTGAAACCCTCATGGATTTGGAAAACAATGACCAAAATCTACAAAATAAAAGCAATTTTTGACCTTTTCCAATGCTTTAAATCCAATGGAAAACCACGATCTGATCCAAGACGTTGCATAAATATGCTCAAGGAATGAAACCATTGAGGAACCCCAAATGAACTCTACAATCAATCTCTCCAAAAATATGAGAAGTGGCTGCATATCTAATGCAAGATATTATTGTAGTGTCGAAAAAAGTTACCCTTTTTCAGACTTAATTTGGGAATGAATAATTAATAATAAAATGGAATTAATTGTTCCTTATTTAGGGTGTTGTAAAGTGTTTCCTTACACTTTCATACTAATTTAGGGCTTTAATTAATAAATTGAGGTTAACTGAGCCTAATTGACCCTTTAAATGTGAACCCAAGCCTTATTTATTGCATTTTATGAGGGATAAAACTTGACACTCATTAATAATATTACACAACACTTAATATTGCAAGGAATGTGTCCTAGGGTAGTGACCTAGGACTCATTCTCTACCTAGCGAATGGGTGCCCACTAGGTCCTAGGATCCCCTTTTGGCATGTTATTTCACATTCCCCAAAATAGGTCCTAGTTGAGTATGCTAGGACCCATTCTCCATAGGGTGAATGGGTACTCCTTAACATGGGACAACCCCTTGGGATGTGTTTTTGGAAGGATTTTAATGATTTAAAATTGAAGATTTGATGTTGGCTTGTGTTATTTGAATTTTGAGAATTAATCTTAATTTATGTATAAATATAAGGTCATTTCACATATTTTCACCTAGCAATTCTAATTCAAGCATCCTAAGAGTTCACGAGAGAATTAGAGAGAATTCAAGAGCATTCAAGAAGGCATTTAAGGGTAGATTAATAGATTTTATTGCAACAATCAAAGATACATTTCATCATGTCAAAGGCATAGTGCATAATGCATGTTGTTGAGCTAATGTGTTCATGTAGCATTGAATATCCAATTGAAGCATATTCGAGGTGTTGTTTATGTAGACATGTAAAATTGACCCAACACCTATCACACACTTTAAACAACATTTTCATATTATCATCAAAAATCACTAGACGTCATGCCATTTCACATCAAAACCTTAATTTCCTCTATTAATTGAATAATACAACATTATTTAATTAATTCACCCTTTTCATCATTTTTGACTAATTAAAAAAATTCATTTATTTAGTAAAGTACTAAAAACCTATTTCTACTATTAATTGAATAAAACAACATTATTTAATTAATCCACATTTTCATCAATTTTGACGAATTAAATAAATTACATTTATAATAAAGTCCTAATCTAACTTTATTTCATCCTGATTAGTTAAATAATACCAATTATTTAATTACATTGCTAAATTCAATTATTCCCCTAAGCCGATTGAATTATTAAATCATAATAATTTAATGAACTCACTTTCCCTCCAACTTTGAATAATTCAAATCAAACTATTCAAAACATCATCAAAAATCAAATCAAACTAATGCAACTTTTTTTGCAAAAGTCAAACTTGATTTGCATGTTTAAATCCAAAAAGGAATTAATTAATTAAATCAATTAATCAATTATCTTCACCCACATTCTGATTGAGAAAATTACAATTCCTAAATAAGCCATCTAATTTGATGACTAAGCCATCTAATTTCCTGACTAATTAATCTAAATCCGGACTGATCAATCTAAATCTTGTCTAATCAATCTAAATCCTAGCTAATCAATCTAAATCTTGACTAACCAATCTATTCCTCAATCACACAAGTTGTGCAATCTACTTTGCACAATCTATTCATGTCTATTTCCTCTCAACACCTTTCGACCATCGATCTTGATGTAACATTGTTTAATCTTGATCATCCATTTCGAATCACATTTTCTATATTATAAAAAACCTATTTCCTCACAAAAAAGGGATGAAAGAGTCAACATCATTTGCACAATGAAGTAGTTCCAACATTCACAACCACCATTGATAAAGATTCAACACATTTCTTCGATCAACCAACACACAACACATCATTCATCAAGCTTTTGCACATGAACTATGGAGGCTTCATAGTGATACGAGCAACCAAATCCTCAAAAATACACTCTAATACGAGATGGGTAACAATTTCATTATTGAATTGGATTGTAGCTTATGTATGCCATTTTCATGTTCTTGAATTCAGTAAATTCTAAATTTTTCATTTCGTAATTGTAGGAATAGATCTTATATTAGTTTTCTTAATCATAGATTAGATTCTATTTCAAGTGTATTTTTCTCTTATTTATGTCTATGATTTTCCCCCTCACACATTCTGTGCTAGAATGTGTGAGGTGGAAAATCATAGACATAAATAAGAGGAAAAAGTGCTTGAAATAGAATCTAATCTATGATCAAGAACACTAAACTAAGATCTATTCCTACACTTACGAAATGAAAAATTTAGAATACTAAATTCAAGAACATGAAAATGACATACATAAGCAATCCAATTCAATAATGAATTTTTTACCCACCTCGTATCAGAGTGTATTTTCTAGAATATGTGAGGGGAAAATCATAGACATAAATAAGAGAAAAACATACTTGAAATATAATCTAATATATGATCAAGAACACAAATCGAAGATCTATTCCTACACTTATGAAATGAAAAATTTAGAATATTGAATTCAAGAACACAAAAATGACATACATAAACAATAAAATTCAATAATGAAACTATTACCCATCTCATATTGAAGTTTATTCACTAGGATGAAGTTTCTTGTATCACTGTGAAGCCTACATAGTTTGTGTGTAAAAGCCTGATGAATGATGTGTTGGGTATTGGTTGATCAAAGAAATGTGTAAATGATGTTGAATCTTTGATCTATTTTTTGTTAGAAAAGAGGTTTGTTATATAGAAAATGTGATTCAAAATAGACGATCAAGATTAAACAATGTTGCATCAAGATTTATGGTTGAAAGGTGTTGAGAGGAAATAGACACGAATATATTGTGCAAAGTATATTACACAATTTGTGTGATTAAGGAATAGATTGGTTAGGCAAGATTTAGATTGATCAGTCAGGATTTAGATTGACCATTCAGGATTTAGATGGCTTATTTAGGAAATTAAATGGCCTAGTTAGCAAATTAGATGGCTTAGATAGGAATTGTAATTTGCTCAATCAAAAAGTGAGTGAGGATAATTGATTAATTCCTTTTTGGAGTTGAACATGCAAATAAATTTTGAATTTTACAAACAAAGTTGCCTTAGTTTGATTTAAATTATTCAAATTTGGAGGGAAAGTGAGTTAATTAAATTATTATGATTTAATAATTCAATCGACTTAGGGGAATAACATGATTTAGCGACATAATTAAATAATTGGTATTATTTAACTAATCAGGATGAAATAAAGTTAGATTAGGACTTTATTAAATAAATGTAATTTATTTAATTGATCAAAATTGATTAAAACATGAATTAAACAATGTTATTTTATTCAATTAATAGAAAAAATAGGTTTTTAGGACTTTATTAAATAAATGGGATTTATTTAATTAGTCAAAAATAATGAAAAAGGTGAATTAATTAAATAATGTTGTATTATTCAATTAATAGAGGAAATTAGGGTTTTGATGTGAAATGACATGAAGTGTAGTGATGTTTGATGATAATGATGTCAAAGATGTGAAAATATCATTTAAAGTGTGTGATAGGTGTTAGGTCAATTTACATGTCTACATTTTACCCCTCTTTGATACAAAGTACTGGTTTCTTTATTTCAAAGATTCGATGTTCAGATCAAGTTTTTTGAAAAAAATTATGCCCCACTATGCCTTGGAGGTTAGCAGAATGATAGTAGGACTCTACGCTTCCCCCTCAAGAGGTTGGCCAAAAAAATTTATTTTAAGGTTAGGCTCATGAAACCTTTCTATTTCAATTTAGTTGTGTTTAGGACTTCAAATTAGGTATATAGGTCCTTTGTTTCTCGTTCTGTTGTTCCTAAGAAGTCCTAATTTGAACGTATGAAGGTTCCCTAAGTAAAAGTTAGGGTTTCCGAGGTAAAAAATAGGGTTTTTGAGGGTTAATATATGTAATTAGGGTTTTAATTGCCTCATTTGTGCTTTGACCCTAGAGTGAATTCTTGTCTCAGGATTTCCCATTTTGTTAGTTATTGAGGAGCAATGCTAAGGATTCAGGGAGCCTTGCATCGTTCAGACCTAGTTTGAGAGTTTGGATAGCCCACAGGAATTGATGGCCCAATATGTACCCTCTTGCTTCTTGTTTTCATTTGCTCATGTTCTTGTAATTCATATATAAAGTTTCCTAAGTCAATAGTGAGGTTTTTAGGAGTTTCTGCACTTTTGCATCATTTTCAATGCATTTTCTAGTTTAGGAAGCTCGCAATTGCTGTAAACTTGTGCGCTTACTTCATACCTACTCCTTTGACTTATACCTTCAATTTTTTTTGGTGCTTTTTCTCTAAAACTATGATTTTGATTGCTGAAGGACTATTTCTATGCATTTGATTTAAACTTGTGCACTTGACAAATGTCTTCACTTTTGATATCTTCACCCTTGACCTAAACCAACACATTTGACTTAAACTAGCGCACTTGTTAGTGACTTCACTATGTTTGCTAAATTTTGCTTTCTTTTTTTTGTTTGGAACCCTAAGTCTCATTTTTCATCATTTTTGTGTCATTTTATGCATTCAGAGTGAAACCCTAACATCATGGGTTAAAATGATTGGAGGTGATCATTAAACCAATGCAACCAAGGGAGAGACGACCTCAAGATCTATTTGATTTGATTTCCCATTTTGATGTTTCAGAGTGAGATTTCCTAGATCCGATCGAGCTTCATCATATTTTCTACATGCCTCCCATCTTATCTCACACAACGATGATGGCCACGCTCATGGAGCAGTGCCATTCAGAGACTTCCTCATTCCATTCACCTGCAAGTGAGGGCACCATTACCCTCAAGGATGTGTGGAGGATTCACTACATTCTTATCCATGGAGAGCTCATGTCATGCGGCGTGTGTTGGGTGTCAGACACTTGGAGGTTCGGAAGTCCAATATTGAATTTTTTGAGTTCATTGGTAGTGCAAACCCTATTTCCCTTGTTTTGTGCAATTTGATTTATGGGCTAGTTGTTCCTTATAGGAGAGATTGTTAGTTCCCTATTGGATGAGGTATTTTCATCGAGGGTATGTTCGAGCATGGTACAAGATATGCGTGGGGTTCGTTTATTCTCGTTCACCTTTATAGAGATATGCACAAGGTTGCATATCGGGGTGGGAAACCCATCTTTGTAGGTGTTTCTATTTTGCATATTTGGGCTTGGGAGCACATTGTAGTTGCTCGACTGGATGGTATTCAGGATCGTACTATTAGAAATCTATACTCATATCATTATGGAGATTTCCTACACTACACCTTACTTGAGGACCTTCCGTACTAGCACTATGTTTTTTATGACATTCCAGGTTTGTTTGGAGGCCCTATATGGACTGTGAGGCATGGCCAGAGGATCTAGAGTAGCTTGTTTATTGTTAGTAGACAAGATGGTTGATTGGTTGCTCCCACTCTCTACTAGAGTGTTACTTACCAGACAAAGTATTACATCAATTTAGAGAGAGATAGGGTTGGTTTCTTGATACTTATGAAGCTCATTTTGGTCAAGTGACCTAAGAGGTCAGAGTATAGGGTCACTAGGTAGACAAGGATGTTTTTTTCGCTACACTTAGAGCACTTTCCCCAATAGGATGGGGTTGGATGGTTGGTTTAGTAGATCTAGGTACCACACCTGATTTTGATCAATGGTGGGCACAATGTGTGCCTTTGATATTTATAGATCCTAGGGGTCATCCTGCATTAGGAAAAGTAGGAATTATAGGTTGTTGTGGGGAGTGACGGTGCATTGAGTTTCTTGCAGAGTAGCTGGGTAGGGCTCGACAGGTTGGAGCACAAGGTGGTCAGGATGATACGATGCCTCAAGAGCAGGGTCATGGAAAATTTTTGGGTCCCCCTCCACCACCTAGGGATGGAGGCATTCAGTTAGCTCAAATGACTATTGCTAGAGACGTAGAGATAGTGCAGTGACAGGCTATGAAGGCTTAGGTTGCTACTTTGACCATAGAGAGGGACACTATAAGGGCTGAGTGTGAAATTGAGAGCAAGTGTCAACATTTTGTAGAGGCTCAGGTATGGCTGCTTATGGTGGAGAGAGATACTCTCAGGGTAGAGTGCAATACCCTTCATGTAGAGTGGGATCAGTTGTTGTAGAGGTCTACATATTATTAGAATCTCTATGATTCCTTTGTTCCTAGAGTGCAGAGATGACCAAGGTTCAGGGAGC
Organism: Sequoia sempervirens; assembly: GCA_007258455.2. Taxonomy (NCBI): domain Eukaryota; kingdom Viridiplantae; phylum Streptophyta; class Pinopsida; order Cupressales; family Cupressaceae; genus Sequoia; species Sequoia sempervirens. The sequence goes on along the minus strand of VDFB02193867.1, from coordinate 504,106,484 downwards.
GTAGTGTTGCAGGAGGTGGTGGTGGTGAGTCAATTGGTTATTTTGTTAGATAGCCAGATCCCAATGGTGATCCACAACCTGATCCATAGAGTGTTCCCCTTTCCTGTTGGGTAGTGATATTTTTGTACTTGATCTTCATGTTGTTTATTGCTCAAAGACATATTGTAGACATTATTTATATATATATATATATATATATATATATATTCATTAGCCTAGTTGAGACCTTGTATATATATTATTTTTTATTATCCTATTACAGTTGTTTTACTGATGACGATGTACTAGGATATTCTCCATTTTTTGATGATGATATATATGATATATACCTTCTTCGATTCAAGTTTATTATATGTTTATGCAATGATCATGGATGCCAATGTATGATGATGTATGTTTATGTATGTTTTTTATACTTTTTCTTATGTATGCATATGATGTGGATGGATGGATCATATTTTATATCATATAATGATTTATTATGGATGATCAATATATCATTTGATATATGATGTTTATATAATGTATGGATGATATATGATGGATGTATGCCCCATACATGATACATAATGTTTTGATTGCTTTATTATCATCATGATATGTACTAATGACATTGTGGATGCAAGATGGATGTGGTATTATGATATTGCTATGCAAGATGGATGTTAGTTAGAAGAAATATTTGATGATGAATAGAAATTTGATGTTAGTTTTTGATGAGTTGCTTTTTCTTTGTTTGGAATTTTTGTAGTTTTGAACAATCCTATTTGATGTAGCAAATTGATACAATGCATCAAGTTATTAATGACCAAGGTGACTTTGTATCCATTGCATGGACTTTGACTCTATAAAAAAAGAGTATTCTTGTTCATACCAGACATACGAATTTTTTTGTTTAAAGTATATAGTCAGGTTGTGTTAAATTTTTTCGGACTAGTCACACAAAGAGGTATAAAACACCTAACATGCAACTGCTTCACAAATTTTTTCAATACAACTTATACACTCAATAAATCAAGTATTTTCCATGGTAATATTAAAAAAATATCTTACAAACAAAAAATTGAAATGACACTCAATTGCCCTCATTCCTTCTTCTCTAAATCCTTATGGACATCCTTGAGAGATCCTAGCAATGAGTTAATAAAATAAATCGAAAAGATAAGACTATAAAAAGATAAAAACAAAGTTGTAGTATCACTTTTCATATATTTTTGAGGTTTCAAGACTATTATCCATTATTGATCACATCTATAATAGGAATAGACCCGTTAAGAAATATCTTAGGATGTTGTTGGTGAATTGTCAAAAAGATAGGTAGTTGATATCTTGGCATTGTTTCTATCTATTTATAGTTAGAGATTTGTTATTGTTTTCTTGAAGGTTCTAGTTTTAATGTTTGCTTTTCTTTGTTTGTTGTTTTGTCAAAGGGTGAAGGTGACAATTTTTTTATTATGGGTGAAAATTTTATTGCAGATTGTGATGATGGAGATAGGACCATTTTTTTTCTGAGTTTTATGATGTTGTTTTTGTCATTTTGAGGGGACTAACCTAGAGCCTCAGGGGCTCATCAAAGATAAGCCTTGCCTACGTTGTACACATAGAGGATCTTAGTTCACTTGGTTTTTTGAATGTTTTTGAATTTTTAATTTTTGACTATTTTTGAATTTTGAATTTTTTACTAAGTTGAAATAAAGCATGATAGAAACCTAAGGGGACTGACCTAGGGTCTTGGGGGCTGTTAATCCTTCCCTATTTTGCACACGTAGTTTGACTATTTGAATCAAAGCATAAACTTTTTTTTGAGGTTTAACATCATTGTTAACTTGGATTGATATTCCACTTCTATGTATAGAGGATATGTTGCAGGAAATCCACTTGAACTAGCTGTGGGGATCAAGAATTTAATGTTGATATCTTAGACTGTTTGAGTGAAGGAACAATCAAACGATGTTTTTTTTTTATGTTTTCAAATGTTTTTTTATTGTTGAACTATTTTTTAGATATTTTTGATTTTGTTGTTTTGACCATGATAGGATACATAAAGATCTGATCCACAACTAGCTTTGGGAAGTTTCCCCCAGTTTGAGACAAGACGACTTTCCTAAATCAATAGAAATCCATGGTTGGACACATTTTTTATTATGAAATGGATGGGTGGATATTGTGGATAGTATTGATAGATAATGATGCGAGTCTTATTCAAACATAGCGTCTGTTTTCCAAGTTTTCACTACGATACCTATTCTAGGAGTGCCACAAAGTAGTTTTCACTCAAAGAATGTTTTATTTCTCTTTATTGTTTTTCTTTATTTTTTTTGTAGTTTTTCTCTTTTTCATTTTTTTTCTATTTTAACCCTTTTTATTGGGGTATTCTAACATGCTTTATGTGTAGAACTTCTTGAGGTGGCTACTATTTAGCAGTTCAACTAAAGGTTCTCCTTCAAGAGTAGCCAACTAATAGGCCCCAAAGCCATAGCTTGTTGTGATGACGAATGGGCCTAACCAGTTGGGTTCAAATTTTCATTTGTCATCCTAATTTAGTTGTACCTTTTGATTCTCCTTGAGGACCAAGTCACCAATTTGAAAGTTTCTATCTTTGATTTTCTTGTCATAGCTTCATTTGAGCTGATTCTAATAAACCTGCATATGGTTTAACACACTCAAATTCCTTTCATCTAGGAGCTCTAATTCATTTAGCCTGGATACCATGTATTCTTCATTGCTGACCATGCCTTTTAATGAGATTCACAATGAATGGATTTTGACCTCGATAGGTAAGACAACCTTTGACTCGTAGACCAATGAAAATGGTGTGGAACCTATAGGCGTTCAGATGTTGGTTCAATAAGCCCATAGGGATGGGTTTAGCTATAAATTCCAATCATGAACGACTTCATTAATAGTATTTTTGAGTATTTTCAATATGGTTTTATTAGATGCCTTAGCCTAACTGTTTCTTCAGCAACAATAGGGCATGGAAAATCTATGTTGGATAGAGAATTTGGCATTGAGTTCTTGGACATATTGATTCTTGATTGGGGTTCCATTTTTTGTTATTATTGTTTGGGGAATTCCATACCTACATATTAGATAATTCAAAATGAAATTTGATAGCTTCTTTCCAGTGATATAGGCTAATGGAATTTCCTCTATCCATTTAGTGAAATACTTTGTTACTGTAATAATAAACTTGTGCCTCTTATATGAGGTAGGAAAAATCTTACCTACCAGGTCTAATACCCATTGTGAGAAAGGCCATGGTATTGTGATGATTCTCAACTCCTATGTTGGTGCATGAACTAGATCACTATGCTATTGGCATTGATGATACTCTCTAGAATACTGCATGCATTCATGTTCCATTGAGGGTGATAGAACGAGGGTTGGATTGAGATACTCACAATCTCAATGCTTTGGGTCTTCGATAGACAACCCCTTGGTGTTTCACTCCACCACTCAACCTATAGGTCCTAAAAGTGAATAGGCACCCCTGGTCACTTGCCAACCCTGCTATCAGTTCCAATTTGCTGCTGCTAAACAATTCTTGATGCTGATTTTTTAGTTTGCTACCTCCAATGAGTTCTTGGTGCTTTTCCACATTTCTTCCATCTAGTCCTTAATCCCTCTAAAGACTAGTCAACCTCCTAAATCCTCCTAACAATGTTGCAGGGGTGTGCATAGGTTCTATTTCATTTAAAACAGCCTTGGAATGCTCACTATCCAAGCTCCAAACTCTATTCTCCTACCACTTTCCTTAAACCCTAGCTTGGGGTTTGGAAAGGCTACAAGGACTAAGTCTTTTCCCTCAAGAAAAAAAAAATGTTAAATACTCCTTCCTTCTACCTCCAGAGGACTTGGAAATGTCTCCTGCCACCTGTCAGGCCTTTTCTAGGTTCCCAGCAATCTTTTTACGCCTTGGGTTTCCAACAATTAGTCACCCCTGCACATTAGGATTTATTTCCAATTGCCTTTTCCCAACCAAGCAACAATAACACGCCTAGGAAAAGATACTTAGCATGCTAACAACTCTCAAAAAGTATTCTTTATTTACACTATGTACAGGTATGGAGACTAACCTAGCTTCCTCTGCTCCCATACTTCCAGGTACGGGCAGGAAACCAGTTAAATCTCCATTTTCTGGTTTTCACCAATCCAAAACAGCAATACACAAATAACTTTGTATTTACAAAAAGAAAAAGCAAATGATGGAATTTCCAACTATAGAATCAGACAAAATACTGTAAAAGACCTTGCTACGTGTTATTCCATACAGAAAAATCCTTTATTTCATTTAAAAGTCTGCTGTATCAAACACAAGAAACCAGAAAAGAGTCCTTTTTCATGAAAATCACTGTTCTTTCCTTATTTTTTCACAAACTGCCATCATCAAAATACCACTCCTCTGCTCAAAATGTCGGGCTCCTTCTTCCCAAACCGAAAAAAATCAGTTAGGGTAAAAATTCGAGCTCAAAAGTGGAGAAAACACGTTTTTTCGAAAACACACTGTGTTTTGCGATTTTCCCAAAATCTAAGGAAACGCCTACCAAATGATTCCTAATTTGTTCCAAATTAAACCTAAGCTTTAAGAGGGTCCCCTTACACCTTATCAATGGTGTATTAGACCATTACAATACAAAACAAAAATATTAAGAGCAAAACATTAAAATACGCTTGTATTCAAGTAGGTGCTCCTGCACCAGAGGGCCAATAATACCCAGTTCTAAGTAGTTTTTGGACTAGGTTAGGTCTGCTAGAGTGGGATCCACAAACACCTTTTTTCAATACTTTTAAGGATGTTTTTGCTTCTTCTATGTTAAGAAACCGTAGTATCATACCATCTAGACTATGATGGTATAGGGTATCTCCTAGGATTGTAAAGTGAGAAGTTCTACAGGTGAAGGTTTTCTCTTGAGTGGTTGTTAGCTCAAGAGGCATGATACCACGTTAGATGTAGTCCACAGTATCTTGGTACCATGGGGAGTTAGAACCAACAAAAACACATATGAGTTCTAATTCTAGTATGTTGAATGAAGGTATGAGCAATTTTTCGATGAGGAACTCATACTTAGGAATATTTTGTGGAATATCAAGTAGTGAGCCTATTGTTTCCATTGCATTGGTACCTCTATTGTTGATCCAGGGAATTTTCTCAAAGGTTATTGTGACAAAATATTCCTTGAATATGTCTACCATCCTTTTATATGGTATCAACTTGTCATATTTTTTCTAGGTTTCATCATTCACTTGTCTGATCACTAGCTGAGAATATTTGAAGACTTGTAGCTCTTTTATTCTCCATTCTATAGCCATTTTGAGCCCTGTGATTAAAGCTTCACACTCTGATTAAAGCAATTTTGAATGATTTTGGTATACTACCTCCCCATAGTGTGAGAAATAGAACACCTAATCCAGAGCCATGTTGAGTATGGGACCTATACAAGTAGAGTCTAATGGCTTGTCTGTTATGTCATTAAGATGCTTTCATTAAGAAATTCCACTGTGAGAGGCTTGTGATCATCTATAGGTGCTTCAGTTAGTAGTTCTACTATGATTTGTCCCTTGATGGCTCTTCTATCCACATATTCTATATCAAATTCACTTAGGATCATCACCCATTAGGAAATTTGGCCTATTAGGGCTGCCTTTGCTAGTAAGTACTTGAGTTGGTCTACTTTTGAAATTAGCTTTACCTTCTTGTTTAAGACATAGTGTATCAGATTTTGTGTCACAAATATGACTAAGAGACATGCTATTTCAATGGGAAATTAGTTCAATTCATATCCCATGAGTGTTCTGCTAATGTAGTAGACTAATCTTTCTTTGTTGTTATCATCTAGCTAGGCTAGGAGAGCTCCTAGTGTTGCTTGTGTAGTAGACACGTAGAGCACCATTTCCTTTTCTAAGATAAGAGGCATGAGTACAAGAGGAGTAAGGAGGTACTCCTTGTAAGGAAAGCTTAAGGTAGAGAAAAAACTCTCCTAATGTTAAAACTCAGAGAAGAATGCAGATATGTCTTTAAATTTTGCAATTATAATTCATCAAGGTGCACATGAAAGTAATAACATAATAGAGAAATAAACACATACACAATTGAACACCAGATTTACATGGGAAAACCCTTACGGGAAAAAAACTCACCACACCAAAGAAAAATATCTTGTATTACAGTAATTGAATTACATACAAGTTATAGACTCTCCTTTCAGATAATTAATGTCACAAAAACAACATTTCCCTAATCAACCTCATACAGAAAAAAATTCTAATCACTTCATTATGTCTCACTGTTATAATGCATATATAGCATATAATGAAGAACATTCCTGATCATTCGACCATCAATCCTATAATAGTTATAGTAAGTTACAATGTATAGCAAGAAACATGATCGAAACGTTCTCTATACAAACAGTTCAATTTAGTTTCCTTTGTTGAGCAATTGTCAAACTTACAAGTCACCAAACAACCATCTTCAAGTCAACAACATCCTCCACTATTTATTATACACCTCAATAGTCAACAAAGTCTATGCTCGTTCACCCATGGTCTGCTTCAAAATCATGGTACAACAGTATGTCTACCGCACAACTATCATGTTCGACCAAGTGTCACTGCATTACTGCTAGAAAGATAGATGGCTCCCATGGTATGGCAGTATACACCGCACTACCACTCCTCAACTAGAAAGCTCCCATGGCATGGTGGTACACACCACACTACCGCACCTCCGCTAGAAGGCTCCCACACTATGGCGGTACACACTACACTACCACACCTTAGCTAGAAGGCTCTCGCAGTATGGTGGTATACACCGTACTACCACACCTCAACTAGAAGGCCCCCATGGTATGGTGGTATATACTGCACTACTACAAATCTCTCACAATCACCTAGTGGTATAATAGTATAATCATGAAAGTAACACATGCAATTTTGAGCTGATTGGTGACAAAACTAGGGTTATACCAATGAATTTGACACATTTTCTCAACAATCTCCCACTTGATGAAGAACTCACTAAACCCTTTTCAATACATGAAGTCACTGAATATTCTGGACCCCAAGGCCCATCAAATTTGAACACCATCTAAACTTATCTATGCTCACTGGCTTTGTCAATGCAGCAACAACTTTCTTCAAAGTATCAACCTTTTCCAAATAGACCTTTCCAACCTCCACCATATCACTTACAAAGTGGTACTACACATCAATATGTTTTGTCCTGGCATGGAAAGTTGAAATTTTTTCCAGAAAAATAGCATTCTGACTATCACAGTAAATTGTATTCTTCCCTGCATCAAACCTAATGTTAGAACACAAACATTTTAACCAAATTGCTTCTTTACAGGTGTGTGTAGCTACCATCTATTCTACCTTCGTAGTGGACAAAGTGACTACAACTTATCGCTTGCTCATCCAACTAACTGCACCACCATTCATCATGAAAATATATCCATTGGTGGATCTTTTTCTTTCAATATCCCCTACTCAATCAAAATACACATACCCATGAATGTTGAGAGTCCTCTGTGATTTAGATGAGTTACCATGATAACACAAAGGGTATTCTAAAGTTCCTTTTAGATATCTAAACACTCTTTTCATAGCATCCCAATGTGTCCTTCCTGGATTTTCCATAAAATGACTAAGTACTCCCATTGCTTAGGCAATGTCTCGTCTTGTACAGAACATCGCATACATTAAACTTCCAATTGCACTAGCATAAGGAACTTTGGTCATGTCCTCCATCTCAGTAGGATATTTTGGACAATCTTCAGTAAATAGCTTCCTTCCCTACAAAACTAGAACAACTAGATCCTTTCAATCTGTCATACAAAATATCTCTAGAATATTGTTCATATATTTACTCTAGTTGAGACAAAGCTTTCTTCTTTTCCTATCCTTGGTTATTTCCATCCCTAGAATATACCTAGCTATGCCAAGATCTTTCATTTTGAACTTTGTAGGCAACTAAGATTTTAGATCAAAAATCATAACTTTCTATTCCCAATGAATAACATATCATCTACATATAGGGAAATAATTAAAATACGACCATTCTTAGCTTTGTAATAAACACAATGATTAGATTTCGATCTTACAAATCCCAATGACAAAAAAAAATGTATCAAACTTCTGGTACCACATTCTAGGAGATTTTTTTAATCCATACAAATATTTTTGTAACTTGCAAACCAGGTTTTCTTTACCTTTTTCCACAAAGTGCTTAGGCTGGGACATATAAATTTCTTCTTCAAGATCACCATGAAGAAATGTTTTCTTCACATCCATCTATTCAATCTCTAAGTCATACGCTACTACGAGTGACAAAAGAAATCTGATAGACATCAGCTTAGCTACCGAAGAAAAAAATTCCCCATAATAAATTCCCTCTACCTGGGAATATCCCTTTGCAACCAACCTCACCTTATACTTTTAAGCACTACCATCTAGACCTATTTTCTTTTTAAATAACCATTTGCATACAACAAATTTTCAGCCTTTAGGCAAGGGAACCAAACTCCAAGTGTCATTCTTTTCTAATGATGCCATTTATTCATTCATGGATTCCAACCAAGAGTTTGAATCAGGCATTCTAATTTCCTCTTTAACAGTCCTAGGATCATCAGTGCTAGTAATTAAAGAATAGGCACAAGTAGAATCTAACATAGAGAACCATACCTATCAGGTTGCTTCCTCTCATGTGTAGACCTCCTCAAAGGTTGAGGCTGAGGTTGTGTTTCTTCTTCCAAACTTTCAGAGCTGCTCAAGCTCTCCTCAGATTTAGGTACATTTTTGAATTTTTAATTCCTATTTATCTAGTGTGGGAGGAATTTCAACTACATCCTCTTTGTTTTCTAATTTTTTCTCAGAATGTAGATCCAAAGTAGAAGGCTTGAACTCATGAAAAATAACACTTCTATTATACAAAACCTTCTCAATCTCAAGATTCCAAAGCTTGTATCCTTTTATGCCAGCACTATAGCCAATAAAAATACATTTAGTAGCCTTGTTTTCAAATTTAGATCATTTTTCATTCGACACATGCATATGCCTCATAGCCAAAGACTCAAATATGTCTTAGAGAGGGCTTCTTTCTAGACCATGCTTCTAAAGGTGTTTTATAACCAAGAGTAGAGTTAGGGGAACACTTTATTAAGTTTAACATATTGTTGCAACTACCTCAGCCCAAAATTTCTCCTCCAAGCCAACACTGCTCAACATATTTCTTTCCCTTTCCATCACCCACCTATTGAACCTTTTATTATCTCTCTTTTTCTACCGAGTGTAGGGTGTAGTTTTATGTCTTTTAATTCCATGATCTTTACGGTACCTTTCTAACTCATCACAACAGAACTCACCACCATTGTTAGTCCTTTAACAATTTATTTTTCTTCCAATATGATTTTCCACAAGGCTTTTAAATTCCTTAAAATGACTCAACACTTTTGATTTACTTTTTAAGAAGTACACAAATGCCCTTCTCAAATATTCATCAATAAAATAAACATAATATTTATATTTTGATAATGAAGGAACATTCACTAGACTACACACATTATAATGAATGTAATCAAGTATACTAGAAGATTTATGAGGACTGGAATAAAATGAAACATGGTTTTGTTTTCCATACATACAATGTTTACAAAATTTGAATTCAAGGTTACAATCATCAAGCCCTTCAATCAGGTTTTTATTTTTCAAAGTTTTTAAACCTTTTCTCCAATGTGGCCTAGCCTATGATGCCAGAGAATAGTCTTTTCTACTTGAATTTTAACTTCCATAGATTTTTCACTATCAATAAATTTTTCCTCCTCTCCATGAGCAACCTTTTGTGACTTTGCAGAGACACTATTGCATTGAACAACAAGTGCATCCAGCTTATACAAAGTACCAATTCGAGCACCCTTTTCCAACACCAATGATCCTCTAGTCATTTTGTAGCCATTTCCAGAGAATGTGACTTGCACTCCAAAAATTTTTAGCTTACTAACAAAGAGTAAATTTTGAGTCAAACCTGGTATATGCATTACATTGTTAATTCCCTTCACTCTTCCATCAAGGAACTAAATTCTGACTCTTCCACATCCAACTATTTCTAGAGATGAATCGCCTTCCAAGTACACCTTTCCACCATCGTATTTTTCATACTTTATGAACCAGTCTCTATGAGATTTCATGTGGAAAGATGCTCTAGAATCAATCAACCAAAAAAAATTTGATGCCCAAGTTTCCAAGGCTACAATGAAGGCATTTGCATCGCTCTGAGAAGAATCATTGTTAGAAGAATTCTTCTTCTTCTTCTATTTCTCCTCTTTTCAATCCTTTTGGACATGACTAGGCTGCCCACAATTCCAACACTTCACCTTGGACTTCTTGCCAAGAGACTTTTATCTCCCTTCTTATTTTGATTTAGACTTCTTTTCCTTCTTCTTTCCTTTGTCTTTCAATTTTCCTTAAACATAAAGAGCCTCATTTTCCATCTCAAAAGATTTCCTTCTCATATATTCTAATAACAAAGAAGCAACAATGTATTCCATCTTAAAAATGGATGTTTTACTCTGAATAGCCATCACCAAGTGATCCTAAGAATCTGGAAAATAACATAACAATAGAATACAATGATCTTCTTCATCAATCATCACACCCACGGATGCTAACTGAGCAATCAACATGTTAAAATCATTCAAATGATTAGGAACAGATGCTCCTTCCTGCATTTTCAAATAGTACAAATTCTTCCTTAAGAACAACTTATTCACCAAGGACTTTCCCTGATAAATGTCTCCCAGTCTTTTCCATTAAGAAGAACAAAGTCTGCCAAATAGAGCCTTATCCACCCCTTTGATTTTTGATCTTCCAAATCCCAATCTTATTGCTTCATTCTAGAAGGTTTTGTTCTAGACAAAACAAGCCAAAGACCATGATCAACCAACAAATCTTCCATTTTGAGTTTCCACAACTCAAAATTGCTACCATTGAATTTCTCAATTTCAATCTTTCCTAATGTACTTGTCATTGCCATTACAATCTATAATTTAAATTACCTGACTTCTACAAGACTTCCACTAAAAAGTATTGACAAAGAAAACCCAACCTACCCACAAGGATAACACAATTGGCGGGCCTATGATACCACTTGTAAGGAAAGCTTAAGGTGTGGAACAAACTATCCTAATGTCAAAACTTAGAGAAGAATGCAAATATGTCTTTAAATTTTGCAATTACAGTTCATCAAGATGCACATGAAAGGAATAATAGAATAGAGAAATAAACACATACACAATTGAACACTAGATTTATGTGGGAAAACCCTTATAGGAAAAAAAACCACCACACCAAAGAAAAATATCTTGTATTACAATAATTGAATTACATACAAGTTACAGACTCTCCTTTCAGATAATTAATTTCACAACAACAGCATTTCCCTAATCAACCTCATATAGAAAAAATTTTGATCACTTCATTATGTCTCACTATTACAATGCATATACAACATACAATGAAGAACACTCTAGGTGATCATTTGACCATTGAACCCATAACAGTTATAGTACATTACAATGTATAGCAAGAACCATGATAGAAATGTTCTCTAGACAAATGGTTTAGTTCAGTTTCCTCTATTGAGCAACTGTCAAAATTACCAATCACTAAATGACCATCTTCAAGTCAGCAACGTCCTCCACTATTTAGCATACACCTCAGCAGTCAACCAAGTCTGTGCTCATTCACCCATTGTCTACTTCAAAATCATGGTACAATGGTATTTCTACCACACAACTATCATGCTCAACCAAGTGTCACCGCATTACCACTAGATAGATAGAAGGATCCCACGGTATGGTAGTGTACATGGCACTACCACTCCTCAACTAGAAAGCTCCCGTGGTATGGTGGTACACACTGCACTACCACACCTCATCTAGAAGGCTCCCGCAGTACGGCGGTACACACCGCCCTACCACACCTTAGCTAGAAGGCTCTCACAGTATGGCAGTATACACTGCACTACCACACCTCAGCTAGAAGGCTCTCGTGGTATGGAATTATACACCACACTACTCTCACAATCACCTAGAGGTATAGCAGTATAAGAATGAAAGTAACACTTATGCAATTTTGAGCTGATTGGTGACAAAACCAGGGTTATACCAGTGAGTTTGAGACACATTTTCTCAACACTCGTTGACTTGTTGGAATGCTTGGTCACATCTCCCATCCCACTTGAAGGTGATATCCTTGTGTAGAAGGTGAGTGAAAGGGTGACATTTTTCTACCAATTTTGTGATAAATTCCTTGATGGAATACAACTTTCCCTATAGACTTCTTCATTGTTTTAGTGTTTTTGGTGGAGGCATCTCTAGTATAGCTTTTAATTTTACAGGATCCACTTCAGTCCCCCTTCTTGACACTATGTATCCTAACAAATTTTTGGATGTTACTCCGAACATGCACTTCTTAGGGTTGAGTCTCAAATTATACTATTCAAGCCGATCAAACATCTTTGCAATATTTGACAAGTGATCTTCCATTTTGAGAGACTTTTATAGAATATCATCCACATAATCTTCCATGATGGTGTGTAGCATATCATGGAATATGGTTGTCATTCCTCTGTGATATGTTTCTCATGCTTTCTTTATGCCAAAGGGCATTATATTCTAGCAAAATGTCCCCCAAGCACAAGTAAAGGTTATTTTGTGTTGATCATCTGGAGAGATCTTTATCTGATTATATCCAGAGAAACCATCCATTAATGATATAATCTCATGCCGTATTGTGAGATCCATGATAATGTTGATACTTAGCAATGGAAAGTCATCCTTTGGACAAGCCTTGTTTAGTTCTATGAAATATGTGTAGATCCTTATGACCCTAGTAGGCTTTGACAATGGTACTAGATTTGATATCCATTGTGGATAATCAATGGGTTTGATAAAACCCACATCTAGTAGATTCTTTAGCTCTACCTTTACTTGTAATGTTATCTGAGGATGCATTTTTCTAAGTTTTTGCTTGATAGGCTTTGCTCCAAGGACTATAGCTAAATGATGTACCACCAATGTCAGATCTAGTCCAGGCATGTCAACATAGGTCTAGGGAAATTTACCTTTTTTTCATTGATGAATGCTATGAATCTTTCTTTCTCTTTGGGATCAAGTGATGTCATGTGGTATGTTATTTTTGGTTTCTCTGTGGTGCCAATATTTATGTACTCTGCTTCCTCTACCAGGAGTGTTGATATTTCTTGGTACTTAGATATGGGGAGATTGAACCCTCCATCCTTAGGTGCCTCTAGGAGGTTTTCACCTTCGGATGCATCCTTTATTTTCTTCTTTTATGGATTTGATAGATCCACAACATGGTTTTCTCTATGGGACCTTGTGTTTATTTTTATGTTTTCTCTTTCATTTTTGCAACTAGAAGGTTCAATCTCTCACCAAAGTATCCATCCTATTCAAGCTCCATGATGAACCCTACTTTTTTATCTCTTTCTAGTATGTCTATTTGAAGTGTGTTATTTAAGTCAAGTGCACCATAATCAAAAGCGAAGGAATTTCTCAAGTGCAAGGATCTAAAGAAAATGTGCAAAAAACAAACCTAAGCAAACAAAAGCAAATAAATATAGAAAATGCAAGTTGCAAAGGTGAAGGTATAAGTCAAAGGAACATGTCTGAAGGATGTGTGCAGGTTTAGAGCATGTGCGAGCTTCCTAAATTGGAAATTGTACTAAAAAGAATGCAAAAGCGCAAAAACTTAGGACTAAAACCTCACTATTGACTTCGGAAACTTTGTACATGAATTACAAGAACATGAGCAAATGACAAACAAAAAGTGAGAGGGTACATACTGGGCCACCGACACCTGCGGGCCATCCAAACTCTTTAACTAGGTCTGAATGATGTGAGGTTCCCTAAATCTTCAACAACTAATATAATGGGAAATCCAGAGACAAGAATTCACTATAGGGTCAAAGCACAAATGAGGAAATTAGAACCCTAATTACCTATATTAACCCTCAAAAACCTTACTTTTTACCTAGAGGAAACCCTAATTTTTTCTTAGGGAACCTTCCTATGTTCAAATTCAGACTTCCCAAGAACATCGAAATGAGCAACGAGGGACCTATATACCTAATTTGAAGTCCTAAACAAAACAAAACTGAAATAGAAAAGTGTCGTGAGCATGACCTCAAAATTAAAATTTGTAGCCAACCTCTCGAGGGCGCAATACAAAGTCCTACCATCATTTCACTAACCACTGAGGCATAGCGGGGCATAAGTTTTCTTCAAAAATCTTTATCTTAACATTGAATCTTTGAAACAAAGCAACCAATACTTTGTATCAAAGAGGGGAAAAATATAGACATGCAAATTTTACCTAACACCTATCACACACTTTAAATGACATTTTCACATCATCGACATTTTCACATCATCATCATTATTGTCAAACACCACTACACTTTATGTCATTTCACACCAAAACCCTAATTTCCTCTATTAATTGAATAATACAACATTATTTAATTAATTCACCTTTTTCATCATTTTTGACTAATTAAATGAATTCCATTTATTTAATAAAGTCCTAAAAACCTATTTTTGTTATTAATTGAATAAAAAAATATTATTTAATTAATTCACATTTTCATCAATTTTGACCAATTAAATAAATTATATTTATCTAAGAAAGTCCTAATCTAACTTTATTTCATCCTGATTAGTTAAATAATATCAACTATTTAATTACGTCACTAAATCATGTTATTCCCCTAAGTTGATTGAATTATTAAATCAATAATTTAATTAACTCACTTTCCCTCCAAATTTGAATAATTTAAATCAAACTATTAAAAACATCATAAAAAATTAAATCAAACTAATGCAACTTTTTAAACAAAAGTCAAACTTGATTTGCATGTTTAACTCCACAAAGGAATTAATTAATTAAATCAATTAATCAATTATCCTCACCCACTTTCTGATTGAGTAAATTATGATTCCTGAATAAGCCATCTAATTTGCTGACTAAGCCATCCAATTTCCTAACTAAGTCATCTAATTCCTGACTGGTCAATCTAAATCATGATTGATCAATCTAAATCCTTACTGATCAATCTAAAACCTAACTGATCAATCTAAATCCTGACTAACCAATCTATTCCTCAATCACACAAATTTTCCAATCTACTTTGCACAATCTATTCATGTTTATTTCCTCTCAACACCTTTTGACCATCGATCTTGATGCAACATTATTTAATCCTTATCATCCATTTTGAATCACATTTTCTATTTAACAAACCTCTTTCCTCACAAAAAAGGTATCAAAGAGTCAACATCATTTGCACAATGAAGAACTACTGACATTCAGAACCACTATTGATAAAGCTTCAACATATTTCTTCGATCAACCAACATGCAACTCATCATTCATCAAGCTTTTGCACATGAACTATGCAGGATTTGCATTGATATGAGCAACTGAATCCTTGCAAATACACTCCAATATGAGATGGGTAACAGTTTCATTATTGAATTCAATTGCTTATGTATGTGTTTTTTGTGTTCTTGAATTTAGTATTCTAAATTGTTCATTTCATAAGTGTAGGAATAGATCTTAGATTAGTGTTCTTGATCATAGATTAGATTCTATTGCAAGTACATTTTTCTTTTATTTATGTCTATGATTTTCCCCCTCACACAGCTTCCAATCAACTATAGTGATCAAGATCTACATTCATTGAGGCAACTTCATGCAATATTATTGATTTGTACACCAAGGTTCAATTGAGGATTGGTGAGGTGTAGCATTACTTTGTTCATTCATCTTTCCTTTAATGCATTGTTTCAATTCAAGGTTTAATTACCAAAATGGGTTTTGACCAAAGAAAACCCCTATCCCCTAACAATCAACATTTTTCTCCTTTTTGATGTGTGATTTCAGGTTTTAGGTTTAAGATCAAGTGGAGAACAAAAGTTGTCAAAGTTACAAAGTTGTAAAATTTATCATCTTTCTTGAAAGATCACGAAAAATAAGCTACAAAATTTATTTCTGACTTTCGGGAGCTGAACACCTAGGATCTGTGAGTCCAAAATTTGAAGAAAACAACCCAGAAATTGATTTTCTAGAACCCTAGTAGGGAACCATTCACCACTAGGTAAATGAGTCCTTAGTGAGGCCCAAAAGAGGCACTTTTTGAAATAGGTACACATAATTTCAACATATTAGAACCTACCCTTTTATTGTTATAACAGTTGGTTTGTTTTCTAATTGTTAATTACACATTATAGCCCTCATAATTGAATGAAACAACTAGTCAAAAAGTAGTTGTACCCATTTGATACCCCATCTTGTGAGTGCACCTATTTTTCTTTGTTTCAATTATATAAAATGTGCAATTAGAAAACAAAAATCAATTATGATAATTTCCCATGTAACAGTTACAATTCAAGGAGGAAACATCCTTCATGTAAAATTTTAGGATATAATAGGCACACAATAATGTAACATTTATTTTATTTAAATTAATCCAAAAACTGATTGCATTCCCCATAGTAAGCATTTGATCTATAAAAAAATCAAAACTTTGAAATGAAAAATATTTTTTTGGAAATTTAACTATCCAGTACACTTGCAATTCAAGCTATGACAGTGTTATGCCTTGCATAACCACCCCACTTTATTCTAGATCAAAATGGGTCCCCCTTTCTTTTCCTTTCTTTTCCTTTGGTTGTTTGCTTTGCTTTTGGGAGTTCTTCGGGTTTTCTCCTGAGTTCGGGATTTTCCATCCCATTCAGATTTTCCTGGATCTCACTCAAACTCCAGCTGAGTGTTTGTTGTTCAGGGATTTTTGGTCTTCGTGGAATTCTACATGGACCAAATTTTCGCGGATGTCCTCTTCCAAAATTTCCTGAAATCTGTTGTTCCTTGTTTGTTCTTCGGGTTTTCTCCTGACTTTGGGATTTTCCTCCTGGTCCATATTTTCACAGATTTCCTCCCCGTCCAGATTTTTCACAGTTTTCTCTTTCTCCTCCAGATTTTCCCAAAGTTCATCATCCCTTGTTCTTTCCAAGTTTTTTGGGACGTCACCTTCTTTGCAAAAATCTGTCCTGCACAGATTTCCCCGAAATCTGAAGAAATGTGAAGAAATATGGAGTAGTAGGACTAGTTAGCAAATGGTGATGCATTTCATGATTAATTGATGCTATTTTGGGATCTCACATGTTGTTCCTTGTTTGGTAATAATTAGATTAAGCTTCTAGTGGGTGTTTTCATGTTTTTCTGCTGGAATCCACCTGACTTGGAATTCTTTGAAATTCCTCCCTAGCTTGGATTCTGCAGATCGACCTGAAACCCGAACTTGTTGGTATGATCATTTTGTTTGAGAATTTAACTACACCTTACTAACATGGGATTCATTTAAATGATGATTTTTGATTATTTAACTTCTATCTAAATGATCTTTACTGTGGTTTTCTTTGATTGAATGTAGGATTAAATCATGCCAAGATTATATTTGCCAACGAAGCTCAGTTGAGGGGCATTCTTCTATCTAGTTGGTCATGAAGAATCAGCAAAGGGAAAGGTCAGCAAGACTTTCCTAACCTCTTGCTAACTGGTGGCTTGGCTCTGTCTGCTAAGGATCCAAAGGGGGTGTTAGAACTGCACAATTTTGATGATATTACATATTGTACATACTCACAAAGTTTCCATAAAATTCCTACCGTGAGCATATTTCCCCCATATCTAGTCCTGTTGCACTATAGATTCCATCAAGTCCAGATACTCTACATTACTGGTCATATCGCTATGAGATCATCAAAGTCTCCCCAACTTATAATACATTTTGCTAAGTATGTGTTTGTGTTGCCTATTGGCAAGACCCTAGAGATGTCACATTGAGTGGAATTCGTATGCAGGCATTTATCGGGAAGATATCATTCATTGTCCCGCCAACTAGGAGTTTTCTATTGGCATAAAAGCTTGTCTTTAGGGAGAAGTCTTGGCGAATTCATAAAGTCTCACTAACTACCACACAATGAGCAAACACTTCGGCGGGAGTCACCCTCTGCGGTATATGGTCTTACCGAACACCTTAAGTCCCACCGACAGGGTACAAAAGGGTTTCCCCAAAATAAATGTTCGGTAAAAGGTTGTGCCATCAGCAGAAAGTCTCACCGAAGTGCTAAAGTCTTGGTGACACAGAAGTGGTATTGATAGGAGTCTCACCAATAGGGAAGGGTCCCACCAAAGGTCTAAGGTGAGCGATAATTGTTGCCTTCGACAAGAGGTTTGGCCAAAATGATAAAGTCTCATCGAAGGGTCAACCTTCAGGAGAACATGAAGGGATCGGGGAAAGGTCTCGCTGATCAGAGGAAGACTTAGCGAAATGAAGAGGCATTGGCATAGCAGTTGGAGCTCGCTAAGAAGTCTCGCTAACCTCAGAATGTCTTGCTGACTGGTGAACAACTCGGCGAAAGAAGAAAAGCTCGTCATTAGGTCTCAGCAAAGAGGAAAGGTCATGTCGACATGTGACAGAGGGATTCTATCAAGGGTCTTCAACGAGAGAATTAGTAAGTCTTAGTGACCAAAGAAAGAACATGTAGAGGCTTTCATCGAGACTTAGGGTTTCTAGAATACATCTCCCCAACAAGAGAATTCTATGGCGACACATGTGGAAGAAAGAAAACGCATCGGTGTGACTACAGAAAGGTCTTGGTGACAGCAGAGTGAGGTTGCCAAGAGGTGTTGCCTTCAGCGAAAAGTTTCACTGAAGGGGAAGGGTCTTGCCGATAAGTTGTGCTCACCAAAGGATATGGGACTCGGTGTAATGTCTCACTGACTCATGAGGGTCACGCCGAAAAGAAGAAAGTGGGCTCGAAGAGAATGAAAAAGGAGTTCGCTGAAGGTCTTTTCGACAGCAATCAATTTCTTGGAGGATAAGGAGGATGTCGTATGGGACTCCAAAAGAAAAAAAAAGCTTTGCCATGTCATCTCAGTGAAGGAAGGAGGTCAGACCAACTAGATGTCCCTTCGAGGAGAATAAAGATATGCACCAAGAGGTGTGGCCGACATTCAGGAGTCTCACCGATAACAAGAATGAGCTCGGTATAACTCCTGTTGCTCACCAACATGTCTCACCAATTGACCCAGGCTATGCCGATGACTGTTAAAGGATAAAATCACATCGGGGAGACACGATGAGTGTCTCACTGACATGCAATCCAAGGTGGACCACTTTTCACCTCCTGATGAAGCTTGCGTGGCGTATGTCTAACCAATCAGGGGAAAGCCAGAGGGTGATTCATCAGTCCTTTTGAACGATTGACTGTTCCTAGGAAAGAAGGCCAACAAAATGCAAACCAGATGGATTCTTTTTGAGAAACAGGTGGCAATGGTTTAGCTCGGGTGAAATGTTCAGATCTGCAAAAAGGCTCAATGGCATTTCCAGAGGAATGGTCAACCTACAGAGAAGTCCAAAATAGAAAGAAAGGCCAAAGGAAGGAAGAAGCCATGACTCAGAGGGATAGCTATGGTGACTACTGGCAAAGAGGTGGATCAACATTAATGAAGATATTCTGGGCATTCAAGGCACCCCAATAGAGTTCAAAGATGGACACGCACATAGAAGAGTTAATGCTACAATTGTCAAAAGATCTAAAAAGACTTCTCCTATGAGTAGGAATCCTTCATCAGCATGGACAACAAGGATTCACATTGAATGTAGTTTTGACTTTCCTCAAAAGATCTGAGAGCCAACTCTCCTAGAGGCAGATATTTTGTAAACCCTAGTGTAGGGGACAACGCATTCTTTTGGTACACACTCTGTATAAATGGAATTCTTGCCTCTTTGTAAAAGGTTAGAAAGTAAGGGATTAGAACTTCTAGATTTAGATAATTTTTAGACTGAGAGCCATTTAGAGT
Organism: Sequoia sempervirens; assembly: GCA_007258455.2. Lineage (NCBI taxonomy): Eukaryota > Viridiplantae > Streptophyta > Pinopsida > Cupressales > Cupressaceae > Sequoia > Sequoia sempervirens. The sequence goes on along the minus strand of VDFB02193867.1, from coordinate 504,086,540 downwards.
TAGAACTATTAGGAGTTAGTAAGTTAACAGAAGGAGATAGAGTTGCATCTCAATTCTCAGTAATGAGAGCTTCTCTTGTCTTCTTGGTTAGTAGTTAGATTTCAGTACAGATTGTAATGTATTTTCTAAGTTCCCATAGTGTAGTTGGAAGCAATTTGGAGCCTCAGATTCTCTATACATTGGTGATTGTGCTAGCTTTGTAAATATTTCTTATTTGTTTTATTGACAGTAGAAGCAATAAGAGTTTAATCTACTTCATGTTGTGTTCCTGAATGATATTTTTCTTAAATTGGTCATGTGATTTGTGAAGTCTTCATGGAATGAAATATTATTTTGTATTTTATTTAAATGGTAATTAAAAATTTGTTATACGAATTAGCACTGTGAGTGAAGGAGGTTGTGTGTCAATCACAAGTTTACTTTGTTCTACAGTTTCAGTTTACAAATTCCTTGAAGTTAACAAGTCTAGTTAAGGTTGGATAAACTATTGTTATTTTCTGTTTCAAAACTCTGACTTATCTTTTCTGTATTTGTTTAAAACCCCAGTTAGAGTAGGTTTTATTTCATGCTTGATCTTAGAATGATCTAGAATCCCAACACCAGCAGGCCCCTTGAATATTACTATTGCATTGACCACTGAGTAACATCAACAAAGTTGAGACCCAACTACAAAGACCTTGGGAGCTAAGGCATCCATGAGTTGCCTTTCTCTTTTAGGAGAAGCAGAATAACAATATTCTGCTTGCATTGTTGTTGTGCCAAAACTACCATCAACAGGAACTGGTGCTAGAAGGAGGGCCTAGAAAGGAAAACTGGATAAAGCTTGGTATTTCTCATCAGAGGAGCCCCACAGAGTTCTTCGATTAGCTCAAAATCCAACACCTTTTATAGAACTCAAGACCCCAACCAAACACAAGAATCATAAGACTGGGGCAACCATCATACCACCTTTATCAGCTCCACTCACTCCACTAGGATTTTCACCAATACCCTAGTGGGTACCTATCAATCCACCATCACATCCATCTCAATTGTCATCACAACTGGTTCAACCCATACAACATCTAGCTCAACCACCACCACCAATGGAATTCTTTCAGAATAATCCCTCTCCATTGGGGACTATTCCTGGACGTTTTCATGACCTGCCTAAGAACCCTGAGAAATTTTGTCCTAAGTACATTCATGGTGAGTCAAGGAGTGCTGAAGAGAACATACAAGCTTTTAAGGATGCTTGTACTAGAGCTCAGATAGCCCACCACAATGTAGTCTGTAGGTTGTTTCCTTATTCCTTAGGGGATATGGCCTACAATTGGTACCTTAATCTCCCTCAATGTTCTATTCTTACCATGACACACCTGGAAAATGCTTTTATTAATCAGTTCAGAATCTATGTGGATCCAACCCTTCTATATCATCAATTCTCTACTATCAGAAAGGAACCAGGTGAACCCTTGCCTTTATTTAATACCAGATTCTAGCGAATGTATAGGAGGTTGCAAGATCCATATCTAGTCACTGAGGAAAATGCCATTCAAACATACTTTAGGGTTATAGACCCTTTTCTAGGTTTGTTCCTGCAAAGGACTTACCAACCAGCTGAAATTGATTCTCTATCCAAAGTCTACCACCTAGCTATCAAGCTGCAACAACAAACCAGTTTTCAACAAGGAGGCCTAGGAGGGGGTTTCCCTTCAATAGGCTATTAGATGTCTAGCCCAACTCCTCTATTTAACACTATCCCAGGAATGTCTCCTTCACATTATGGGCCTATGTCTGAATTGCAGACCCAACCACCTATTCCATTCTTTGCTACTGGAACTCCTAATCTCTTTCAACAACCACAAGTTCCTCAAAGTTCCCATGGTCATCCTAACCAAATTGGAACATCAAATCATGGTGGTCAGCCACCTGTTGCTAAGAGTGTAGAAAGTGAGAAGACAATCCAGCTTACAAATGAGGTAGAAACCTTAAAGAAAACACTGTATCAAGTTACAAACGACATGGCCTAGCTTCGGTTGAACCCTTCCCAAAACCAAGGGAACTACCCTAATCAAAATAGCAACAACCAAGGTACTTATCAGAACAACAACAATTACAACCAAAGAGGTTATCAAAACCAAAACAAAGGGTACAACCAGAGAACAAATAACAACAGACAATGGAACATAGGGCCTAACAATGGGGGAGTTTCTCATAACTATCAAGCAAATGAGGAAAGAACACATATTGCAAGTGTGGCTGACCTCAACTTCATGACCAATTGGTGCAGGCTGCATAATATAGCAACCCATTATGAGGTAAACTACCCTCAAATGGAGATAGTTGTTAAGATGGCACACAAAGATGCCCATACATTCCAAGGGAATTCAAACAAAGGAGGTGGCTTGCTGGATACTGCAATGGCTTATGATATCTTTGAAGAAGAGCCCTCATTCCCAATCCAAAGTGAGAATGAACCAGAGGGAGATTCATATGATGCCCAAGCTTTTTAGTCAAAAGGAGGCCACTTCCTGAGAAATCAAGATAAGGGGCTATTTACTACATTGACACCCCCTAATCACATGGTGCATCCAAACCAAGGTGCTGATAATAATCTGCCTCCACCAAAAGGCCCGCTTGACCTCCATAACAAGGCTAATCCCTCTGCTACTTTCAAAAGTAATCGAAGTTATAATAAAAAATTTGACATTGTTTCTGAGATGCAGAAACATAAAACTTCTTTGTCATATTTTGATATTTTAAAGTGGTGCCCTGCTCAAAGGGAGATAGTGTTGAAAGCTCTAGAACAAGCTGATAAGTCAAAAGGAAAGAGAAAGGTGGCACCTGCTGGGGACGTGAATGTAGTCTTATACAGAAACAAGGTAGGTACTCCACCTTTCCTTTTAAGTTTAAGAATTTCTAGCAAGAACCTACATAACTGTTTATTAGATTCAAGGGCTTCAGAAAATGTCATGTCATTTTCCATATGCAAGAAGTTAGGATTAAACCCCATTCAAACCAATAAGAATGTCATTCAACTTGACAAAATAAAGGTTAATGTGGTAGGGGAATTAAGAAACATACATGTTCAAGTAGGATCAGATCCTAGGATCCTAACCAACATAGATATTCAAGTGGCAGATATTCCTGAGACCTATGGTATGCTGCTAAGCCGAGATTTGATGAAAAATTTATGGGGATATCTTGCCCTTGAATTTTCACTTATGTGGTTATCATGGAAAGGGATTCCCAATTAGATTAGGATTGAAAGTGAGCCTTGCCTCAAGCATATCATTACTGAGTATGATTGTCCCAATGAGGTGGCTTACTTTGAGACAACAATGGGGGTTTATAAACAAGAGAAAATCCTAACCTTCTTAGTTCTCAATGCTAAATACATGTCAAAACAAAAAAACCCTGACCCCACCATTGATGAAAATCAATAGGCCTTTGTTAGAAAGCTACAACAAGAACAACTAGTCTTAGGGGCTGATATAGATCTACCAAGTCTCCTGCTCCCTAATTGGTGTAGGGTACATTATGAAAGTCATTCTAAATTAACTTTTCAACCTTGCAGGGACATTTTAAATCATGTTTCCCAAGCTGAGGAAGCTGGCACAAGTCGCCCTGAGACCATTGTAGACTACTTCTCATTTGAGACCAAGGAAGCAACTATGTTAACCAGGGATACAACACTTTCAAAAGAAATCCCTTCTCAGATCAAACCTACTCTAGACACATGCCCAAATCAATATACTGATGAGGAGCAACCCAAAGATGCAAGCAAATGTTGAGAGGATAACTGTGGGTCACATAATATATTTGTGCAAGAATTGGAAATTATACCAAAGGAATTGGTTGAATACCCTTCCCTTGTACTTGATGTAAAAGATCAAGGAGTCCCATCCCTCACTCATCTAGATCAAACCCCCATAACAACTTAAAAAAATCAACTCCAACCCCTGATCAGTTGTGGACTCTTACCTTTGATGGATCCAAATCTAAGACATGCAGTGGTGTTGGAATTGTACTGACTAGCCCTCAAGGGAAAACCTTCTTTGCTTCTTATTGGTTTCAATTTGGATGCACAAACAATGTGGCTAAATATGAAGCCCTAGCTCGAGGACTAATGTTTGCACACAAGAAGAAGGTCATTACCTTGATGGTCAAGGGAGATTTAAAAATTGTTATTAGGCAAGTGCACAACCAATACACATGTCACAACAGAAGGTTGGCAGCTTACAGAAATCAGGTATGGAACCTGATTGAGGACTTTGATGCTTTTGGGATTAGCTTAATTCATAGAGAAGAAAATTAGGTAGCTGATTCACTGGTTGTTGCTGCAAGCACCTTGGAACCTATGCAAGGCTCCAAATTGAAAAGATTCTCAGTAGAACTAATGTCTACCCCAGCTGTTCCTGACAATATCAAGAATTTCTAGGTCTTTGATGATGATCGACATATTATGGCCTTCTTAGAAAGCTTAGATGTGTTTGAGGGGAAAATTATTGATGATTCCAATAGGGATCAAGCAGATTGGAACCCTGGAGATTGTGATACAGAAGGGATCCTTAATCTGAAAACTAATAACATTCCCAAGGGAATGGTTACTCTAGAAAGAATCTTTGACTCAGACCCAAGGGCTTGAGAGAAGGCATCAACTGAAGAAAAGGGAGGTGAATATGAGGCAGTTAACTTAGCTGATTTTGGCCCTGAAAGGAATGTCTACCTAGGGAAAGCCTACCCTGAAGCAATCAGGGAAGACATATTGATGACATTGAAGAAAGATATGTTTGCAATTGCTTGGGGGTATGAATACTTAAGGACATTTGATGCCTCTATTATGAATCATACTATTCCCTTGAAACCTGAACCTAAGCCCTTCCGAAAAAAGTAGCACCCTGTCAATGCCCTGATTGAGCCATTGATCTACAAAGAAGTATAGAAACTGTTGTCTGTAAGGATAATCTTTCCTGTGCACCATTCAACATGGGTAGCCAACTTAGTTCTAGTGCATAAGAAGAATGGGGAGATCAGACTATGCGTGGACTTCAAAAATCTGAATAGAGCTTTAGTAAAAGATAACTATGCACTCCCTTTCCTGGATGAGGTACTACAGACTGTCAATGGAGCATACATGATGTCATTCTTGGATGGTTACTCTAGATACAATTAGGTAATGGTTGACTTTGAGGACAAGATGAAGATGAATTTCACTACAAAGTGGGGGATGTTTGCATACAGAAGGATGCCATTCGGTCTGATAATGCTGGAGCAACTTTCCAGTGTGCCATGGACATAGCGTTCAAGGAGCTAATTGGTAAATGCATCATTATTTATATGGATGAATTGAAAGTGTTCTCCAAGGATCGACTGAATCATGCTGCATACTTAGCCAAAGTTCTCGAGAGATGCATCCAATATGGCATCTCCCTGAATCCCAACAAATGCATGTTCAGAGTTTCTGAAGGGAAGTTGTTAGGGCACATAATTTCTGAAAGAGGGATTTCAATCGACCTAGATCGAGTTGAATCCATTCTGAAGATCTCTAGGCCAAGGAGCAAGAAAGAGTTAAGGTCTTTCTTCGGGAAAATCAACTTCGTGAGGAAGTTCATCATGGGCTTTGCAAATATTGTAAGGCCACTAAACGAAATGATGAAGAAGGACACTAGAATAGAGTGGACTAAGGAAGCAAAGGCCGCATTCTTACAAGTCAAGTAGTCCATTTCAGAGGCACCTATGCTCACTAGCCCTGACTATCTCAGACCGTTTTACATCTACTCTTTTTCTTTGGAACACTTGTGTGCAACAGTGTTAACTCAATGAAAAGCAGAGGTAGAGGAGAGACCGATTGTGTTCGTGAGCTCTCCATTCAAAAATGCAAAAATCAAATACCTGCCTCTTGAGAAGCAAGCCTTTGTGCTAGTTCGGGCCGTCAAGAAGTTTCAGCATTACATTCTTCGAAGCCAAATCATTGTTGTAGTTCCTGATGCTGCCGTGAAATCCCTACTCATGCAGAGTGAGTTGGGAGAAAGGAGAGGAAAATGGATGGCCATCCTGCAAGAATTCAATCTAGAGATACACCCTATGAAGCTAGTCAAGGGTACGGGCTTATCTCAGTCCATGGCGAATGCTGGCAACAATATCATCTGTCAGCAATACATGGCCCAGTTTTTCTCTAACAACCCCTGGTATGCTAATACCATATGCTTTATCCTCAACAATCGATGTCCAGAAGGAATGAATGCCACTCAAAGGAGATCCCTAAGACTGAAGAGTTCTCATTACATTCTCAAAGGAGGGTTGCTGTACATAAGGAATTTTGAAGGAGTATACCTAAGATGCCTTGATCATCAAGAGGCCAAGCAGGTGATTTCTGAGTTTCATGGGAAGCATGGCACAGGTCATGTGTCTGCAAATTCTTTGGCACACCAGATCCTTCGATTTGGTTATTACTAGCCCTGTGTATTCAAAGATGCCCATTAGCATGTGAGGACATGTCACATTTGCTAGATTTATGCACCAAGGGAATGCCATGCAGCCATGCCATTGCAGCCTGTCTACGAGGTAAGGTCATTTGCCCAGTGGGCACTGAATTTCATTAGAGTGATTAACCTGAATTCCACTGTAGGACATAAATTCATCTTGAGTACGATTGACTACTGCACAAGATGGACAAAGGATATACCATGCAAAAATAGCACAACAGAGGTAGTGATCAAGCTCCTCACCAAATGCATCACTACAAGGTTTGGGGTACCCTTCACTCTGGTATGTGACAATGGCTCCACCTTTTCTTCTGCTGAGTTTATTTCTTGGGCATATGATCATAAAATTGTTTTGAAATACTCTTCGAACTATTACCCACAAGGCAATGGAGTTGCAGAGTCAACCAATAAGAATCTCTTAGTGGTCATTAAGAAACTGTTAGAACATAACCCTAGAGACTGGCATACCTAGCTTAGATTCACATTATGGGCAGATAGGACTAGGATTAAGGTTGCCTTAAACACCTCACCATTCAAGTTGGTATATGGCCAAGAGCCTGTCTTTCCTATCCACCTGCAAATACCTATCCTTGAGTTCATGCAGAAATTCTACTCCAATGACAGCAGGATAGAGGTTAGGTTAGCTGCTTTGTTGAAATTAGAAGAGCAGAGAGATGTGGCCCTACAACAATTCTTTAGGCATCAGGCTGTTGTCAAATAGTGGTTTGACAAAAGAGCCAAGATAAAGGCTTTTAGGATATCAGACCTAGTGCTGTTATGAGATAAGGCTGGTGAAAAGAAGGGCAATCACCAAAAGTTTGACAAACTCTAGTTAGGCCCTTACCAAATTGCCAAGATCCTAGGGGATAATACTTTCAGACTGAGCAACCTAACTGGAGAGCTTGTTCCTTTTCCTATTAATGGGTAGTTCCTCAAGCACTATTTTCAATCTTGAGGCTTATTAATTTATGTTCTGTATATAAGTAATTCGTTGTTCTTTAGGTAAATATTTTATTTTGTCTCCTGTTTGTAAATAATTTGTATTTTTGTAAATAGCTTCTGTGCTTTCTACTTGTCCATAATCTGCTACTCCTTGTGTAAATAATTTGCTCTCTTCTTGTAAATAATTTTTTGTTTGTTTGTTTGTCCCTCTGTTCTTTTATTTGTCTTCTTATTTGTTTTTCTCCTTTGTTTTGTTCTTTGGGGGGGTTTATCTATTTCTTTCCATCTTGGAATGGTGGGTGGTTATCTAAAGCATACTTTGGTCATTAGGAGAGAAGTGGTTTAGATATTTTCAAGTTTTCTGGTCAGGTGATTTTTTCCTCAATTCGTTGTTTCATGCTTGTTGTCAGTAAAAGTTGTGGAAAGTTTGAAAATAAGGTGCCAAGTAAGAAATCCTTCTTTAGCTCCCCTGAATCTGTCACAAATTATTAAGAACATCTCCTCTTATAAGGGTATATCTATCTTAAGATGATGGTGTTGCAAGATTTGAGTGAAAAATCTGATTCCTAAGTGCTATTTCAAGGTCCATGGTAGTTTTCAACCCAGATCAGATGTTAAACATCTGACATATTGAAAAAAGAACTAAGTGAAATATTTGAAACTAAAAAAAAAAGAGAGAGAAAAGAATTATCAAAAGAAAAAGAGGATTCAATATGAACGGGTGATTCTAGTATCTCTACCAGGGCTATGGACTCTTGACTGGAAGTAGATAAATGTTGTGAGAAAACTAGAGGTATCTCCATCGAGGCTATGAATGCCTGACTGGCAGCGGAGCAATGCCCAGGATATCATTGCATGACGGCTAAGAGGAATCAACTCATGTAGCTCAAATCTTGCACATTGTTGTCTGAAAGATGAGGAAAACTTTATGAAAAGATGATGCACAATCAACCACACACTAAGAATCAGAGGGTAGCCATTGATTGACTTACATTTGAGATTCTAGCTCTACTTGCTTGTTATAACTAATGCAACTGGAGTTGTGATGTTCATGAACCAGGAGTTCTGGGTAGCTAAATCCTTTAGATTCATGAAAATGCTTAAACCATTTTCCCAGTCGAGTCGCCATTTGCTATGCCTTGCATAACCACCCCTCTTTGTTTTGGATCAAAATGGGTCCCCCTTTCTTTTCCTTTCTTTGCCTTTGGTTGTTTGCTTTGCTTTTGGGAGTTCGTCGGGTTTTCTCCTGAGTTTGGGATTTTCCATCCCATTCGGATTTTCCCGGATCTCACTTGAACTCATGCTGAGTGTTTGTTGTTCGAGGATTTTCGGTTTTCATGGAATTCCGCATGGACTAGATTTTTGCAGATGTCCTCTTCTAAATTTTTCTGAAATCTATTGTTCCTTGTTTGTTCTTCAGGTTTTCTCCTGACTTTGGGATTTTCCACCTAGTCTGGATTTTTGCAGATTTCCTCCCCATCTAAATTTTTCATGGTTTTCTGTGTCCTCCAAATTTTCCCAAAGTCCATCGTCCCCTGTTCTTTCTGGGTTTGCTAGGATGTCACCTTCTTCGCAAAAATCCGTCCTGCACAGATTTCCCCAGAATCTGAAGAAATGTGAAGAAATATGGAGTAGTAGGACTAGTTAGCAAATGGTGATGCATTTCATGATTAATTGATGCTATTTTGGGATCTCACATGTTGTTCCTTGTTTGGTAATAATCAGATTAAGCTTCTAGTGGGTGTTTTCATGTTTTTCTGCTAGAATCTGCTTGACTCAGAATTTTCTGAAATTCCTCCCTGGCTTGGATTCCGCGGATCGACCTAAAACCCAAACTTGTTGGTATGATCATTTTGTTTGATAATTTAACTGCACCTTACTAACATGGGATTCATTTCAATTATGATTTTTGATTATTTAACTTCTATCTGTATAATCTTTACTATGGTTTTCTTTGATTGAATGCAAGATTAAATCGTGCCAAGATGATATTTTCCAAGGAAGCTCAGTTGAGGGGCATTCTTTTGTCCATTTGGTCATGAAGAATCAGCAAAGGGAAAGGTCGGCAAGACTTTCCTAACGTCTTGCCGACTGGTGGCTTAGCTCTGTCTGCTAAGGATCCAAAGGGGGTGTTAGAACTACACAATTTTGATGATATTACATATTGTCCATACTCGTAAAGTTTCCAGAAAAGTCCCACTATGAGCATATTTTCCCCATATCTCGTCTTGTTGCACTATAGATTCCATCAAGTCTAGATACTCCACATTACCGGTATTATCACGATGACATCATCAAAGTCTCCCCGACTTATAATACATTTTGCTAAGTATGTGTCTCTATTTCCTATTTACAAGACCCTAGAGATGTCATAGTGAGTGGAATTCATATGCATGCATTTATCAACAAGATATCATTCATTTTCCTAGCGACTAGGAGTTTTCTATCGGCATAAAAGCTTGTCTTCAGGGAGAAGTCTTAGCGAATTCATAAAGTCTCACCGACTACTGCACAATGAGCAAATACTTCGGCGGGAGTCACCCTCTTCAGTATATGGTCTTACTGAACGCCTTACGTCCCACTGACAGGGTACATAAGGGTTTCCCCAAAATAAAAGTTTGGCAAAAGGTTGTGCCATCGGTAGAAAGTCTCACCGAAATGCTAATGTCTTGGTGACACGGAAGTGGTATCGCCAGGAGTCTCACCGACAGGGAAGCATCCCACCAAATGTTTTAGGTGAGCAATAATTATTGCCTTCGGCAGGAGGTTTGACTGAAACGATAAAGTCTCACCGAAGGGTCAGCCTTCAGGAGAACATGAAGGGATCGGGGAAAGGTCTTGCCGATCGGAGGAAGTCTTAGCAAAATGAAGAGGCATCAACATAGTAGTTGGAGGTCGCTAAGAAGTCTCACCGACGTCAGAATGTCCTGCCCACTGGTGAACAACTCGGCAAAAGAAGAAAAGCTCGTCATGAGGTCTCAACAAAGAGGAAATGTCACACCGACATATCACAGAGGGATTCTATCAAGGATCTTCACCAAGAGAATTAGTAAGTCTCGACGACCAAAGAAAGAACATGCAGAGGCTTTCACTAAGACTTAGGGTTTCTATAAGACATCTCCCAGACAAGAGAATGCTACAGCGACACATGTGGAACAAAGAAAATGCATCATTGTGACTACAGAAAGGTCTTGACGACAGCAGAGTGAGGTTGCCAAGAAGTGTTGCCTTTGGCAAAAAGTTTCACTGAAGGGGAAGGGTCTTGCCGATAAGTTGATCTCGCTGAAGGATATGGGACTCAGTGTAATGTCTCATTGACTCATGAGGGTCACACTAAAAGGAAGAAAGTGGGCTTAGCAAGAACGAAAAAGGAGTTCGTTGAAGGTCTTGCCAACAGTGATGGATTTCTTGGAGGATAAGGAGGATGTCAGGGGGACTCCAAATGAAAACAAAAGCTTCACCATGTGGTCTCAGCGAAGAAAGGAGGTCACACCGATGGGATGTCCCTTCGGGGAGAAGAAAGATATGTGCCAGGAGGTTTGGCCGACATTCAGGAGTCTCGCCGATAACAAGAATGAGATCAGTATAACTCATATTGCTCGTCGATACGTCTCATTGATTGACCCAAGCTATGCCGATGACCGTTAAAGGATAAAATCACATCGGGGAGACATAATGAGTGTCTCACCAACATGCAATTCAAGGTGGACCACTTTTGACCACCTGATGAAGCTTACATGGCGTATGTCTAACCAATCAAGGGAAAGCCAGAGGGTGATTCATCGGTCCTTTTGACTGATTGACTGTTCTTGGGAAAGAAGGCCAATAGAATGCAAACCAGATGGACTCTTTCTGAGAAACAGGTGGTGATGGTTTAGCTTGGGCAAAATGTTTAGATCTGCAAAAAGGCCTGATGGTGTTTCTAGAGGAATGGTCAACCTATAGAGAAGTCCAAAATAGAAAGAAAGGCCAAAGGAAGGAAGAAGCCATGACTCAGAGGGACAGCTATGGTGACTACTAGCAAAGAGGTGGATGAACATTAATAAAGATATTCTAAGCATTCAAGGTGCCCCAATAGAGTTTGAAGATGGACATGCACACAGGAGATTTAATGCTGCAGTTGTCAAAAGATGTAAAAAGACTTCTCCTGTGAGTAGGAATCCTTCATCAGCATGGACAACAAGGATTCACATTGAATGCAGTTTTGTCTTTCCTCAAAAGATCTGAAAACCAACTCTCCTAGAGGCAGATATTTTGTAAACCCTAGTGTAGGAGACAACACATTCTTTTGGTACACACTCTGTATAAATGGAATTCTTGCCTCTTTGTAAAAGGTTAGATAGTAAGGGATTAGAACTTCTAGATTTAGATAATTTTTAGACTGAGAGCCATTTAGAGTTAGAACTGTTAGGAGTTAGTCAGTTAACAGAAGGAGATAGAGTTGCATCTTGATTCTTAGTAATGAGAGCTTCTCTTGTCTTCTTGGTTAGTAGTTAGATTTTAGTATGGACTGTAATGTATTTTCTAAGTTCTCATAGTGTAGTTGGAAGCAATTTGGAGCCTTAGATTCTCTATACACTGGTGATTGTGCCAGCTTTGTAAATATTTCTTATCTATTTTATTGACAGTAGAAGCAATCAGAGTTTAATCTACTTCATGTTGTGTTCCTGAATGATATTTATCTTAAATTGGTAATTTGATTTGTGAAGTCTTCAAGGAATGAAATATTATTTTGTATTTTATTTAAATGGTAATTAAAAATTTATTATGTGAATTAGCACTATGAGTGAAGGAGGTTGTGTGTCAATCACAAGTTTACTTTGTTCTGTAGTTTTGGTTTACAAATTCCTTGAAGTTAACAAGTCTGGTTAAGGTTGGATAAAGTATTGTTCTTTTTTGTTTCAAAACTCTAACTTATCTTTTTTATATTTCTTTAAAACCCCAGTTAGAGTAGATTTTATTTCATGCTTGATCTTAGAATGATCCATAAGCCCAACACCAGCAGGCCCCTTTAATATTACTATTGCATCAAGACCACTGAGTAACATTAGCAAAGTTGAGACCCAACTACAAAGACCTTGAGAGCTAAGGCATCCATGTGTTGCCTTTCTCTTTTAGGAGAAGTAGAATAGCAATATTCTACTTGCATTGTTGTGGTGCCAAAACCACCATGAACAGATAGCTAAAATCACCAATATTTATTGCAAAAGCTTCACATCTCCTGAAGCATCCTTCTCAATTCACCTAACCTTGTTTTATTCAATTTTGTTTCCTCACCTATATCAACCACCTACAAGGAAGAAAAGTGTTAGAAATATATTAAATTGGAAAATTAAAGACATTTGTTGCTATAAGAATTCATTTTGTTCCAAATTTCACCAATATTGGATTATATGTTTTGTTGACTATAATATGCCAACTTATACAAACAATAAACAAACATATTAAACTATAGAATGGGAATCAAATTTCCAATTTAATGTATTAGTAATACTAGTAATATATATCAGCAATTATATCTACCATTTTTTCATTCTATTGAAGCTGTGAAGCACTGAACGTTCATTCGAATATATGAAAAAATCATGTCTCCTAGGAATTTTTTCTATTTTTATTTTCTTGTATTGGTAGTAAATGGAAGAAGTTAATCTCCATACAAAATGACATGTCTTAACCATAATAACATAACACCACATCACCCATATAATTGGATCATTATGAGATAATACTGATAGATGGACACTGGCAAATGTTTGGGTGCATGTTGTTGGAAAGTTCCATCACCTATCGTTGTATTCCAAAAAAACATGTTTAAATATATATTTCTATCTTATCATGCCTTTAACATGCATTTTTTAGGGATAATAGCCACATACTTAGTAAAGATAATTGAATTTTGAAAACACATTGTGTATTTCCACATGCAATTTTCTATACCAATCCTTTCCAAACAAACAAATTGATATCTAAAAATGCAAAAAATTATATAGTAACGATTGATTTATTATTTCTTTGTTTAGTTCAATTATAGTCTCCAAAACTCCACAAAGATCAATCATCACATTATCACAACAAGTTTAAGAATCTTGCATAATCTAAAAGGAAGATGTATGCTATGGTCAATTCACTGTACTTGCATACATGGACTAAAAATAACCATGCACCATCATACACACAAATCATAGACCATGGACAATATTATGACATACAAAATTTTGTACGTTAAGTACAGTAGAGAATTAGTGACAGTGTACTTGGACTCATATAGTGCATCAGTAAAATCATATGACAAAAGTAATAAATTACAATAATCAATAAGGAAAGAGAAGACAAACAAGAAGGATACCAAGTACCACTATCAAACTTATATTTTTATATCATGTCTCTCAATGAACACCTAAATGATAAATATTGGTATCATAACCATTGTTCAATGATATTGTAAATTGAACCATTACTTGTAAATATGATTGAAAAAATATAGATTATATCCAAGATACATTGGTTGAAAATCATGGTGTGTATCAATTATGCAAGAATAAAGGTTAAGAAGTCAATAAAAACCTTGGTAATCACCTTGGTTGACCAAACAATGGTAGCTATTCTCCCTAAAATAATGCATGCCATATGGATGATAACAAACAAAAATAAATAAACACATACATATAAATATATATAACATGACGGGGCAACATAGTGTGGGGTTGGCCAAGATGGGGGATAAAACATAAAAGTGACGAAACTAGAGAATGACTAGAAATGTTAAGACAATAGAGGGGAGGACATAATAGTGACATTAGGTTCTGTTTCTCATGTTTTGGGTAGGTTTTTCACCATAAAACTCATTGGAATGGTGGCTTACATGAGAAGCTAGCCCTTTTATCTAGATTTTGTGCACCCACAGGCATTGCAAGCTGACGTGAATAATACATGGGTTCTAAATTGTAATAAGTATTATTTTTCAAGAATGCATGTTTAAATATGATAATGCAAAAAATAGTTTCATGTTAGAAAGCACTTTGTGTATACACATAAAAATGGTCATGTCTATAATCCTGGCAATTAATTAAATATTTATTATTTAATTAATTTTTCTAAAAATCCTCTACATATGATTAAATTTAATTAATTTAATTATATTGTTCATTCATCTTATTCTTCTTTCATAATTAAATAAATTTAGTTTATTTAATTATTTTCATATGTCCACTTAATTAATTAAATAAATACATTTTTATTTATTTAAATTAATTATCATTGTTTAAATTTAAATTAAATCTTTTGATTTAATTAAGTTTAAATATCTCTCTTTCTTCTATTTTAATTTCTTCTTCTAAATAATTAAATGTTTCATTTAATTAATTTCATAAATGTGATTTAATTAAATAAATCTTATTTAATTAAAGGATCTTATGCTTTCTTTCTAAATCACAACTAGATATTTTATTTAATTGTGAAATCTTTTGTTTTCTTCCCATATCATAATTAGATATTTTATTTAAATATGAGATGTTCTGCTTTCTTCAAAAACTCTAATTAAAGCTTTATTCTTATCACAAACTTTCTTCTGCTTTAAAAGCTTAATTAAATATTTCATTTAATTAAGAAAAAACTGAATTTCATCCACAAATAAATAATTGAATTTTTAATTCATTATTTATCAGCTTTTAAATCTTTCTTTTATTCTTTTAAAGAAAGATGATTTCTTATCTTCTTATCTTTTCCTCTTTCATAAAAATAGAAAAATCTTGTTTTTCAGGTTTTCTTCTATTTTCTCTTCAGTTTCATCCATCTTCAGCCATTCGATCTACAAGGAATTATCACAACCGTCAATCAAGACAACCAATCAGAATCATTCGAAAAACTGTATAAATACCTGTGTGAATCTAAGCATTAATAATAGGCAATTAATTAGAGTTCATGCATTTAATTCATTTAGCATTTTAATATCAGAACATCATGTTTACTTCAAGCATATTAGTTCAATTCCATATCATGGCTTAGTCTTACATCATGCATCATATTTAAATCTCATTCTTTAGGAAGACAGTTGGTTGAGCCTAGCACATAAATCTAAGAGCAAAAGCTGGAATCAACAAAACCACTGAAGATAGAGGACAATAAGATGACAATCGAAGCAGAATATTGAGTTTGCATTTACTTACCTTTTATTTTCTGTTTTGATACAATGTCTTATTGGTGTGCTTGAATATTATTTATTTCATTTCATTATGCATATTTTCGATCACACATTTCTAGTGCCCATTGTGGGGCCTATGCCCCCATTTTAGACTTCTTTCTTGTAGGTTTTCTGACATTCGGCAGTGTGTCTGGGAGAGTCAAAATTTTTTCATTTTTCCAGTACTTTAGCACATATGAAGACTATTTCGGCGCATACGGGAATCTATGAAGAGCATTTAGGGAGCATAATGACGTATCTGGGGATTTCTAAAGAGCATTTAGGAGTTTAATTAGCACATATAGGTTATGTTCCTGCACATTTGGTCTCTGTTCTTGCGCATTTAGTCTCTGTTTTTGTGCATTTGTGTTCTGTTATTGCGCATCTAAGTTCTATTTTTGCACATTGGGGTTCTGTTATTGCGCATCTGGGTTATGTTTTTGCTCATCTGGGTAACAAAGTCATGCATCTAGGTTGTAACAGAAATTATGAGTCTAATGCCTTTCGTAGATAGAATTTCTTTCCTTTTCTTGCTAGTTTTAAAATGAATCAATCTAGGGTAGCCACCACATCTTTATCATGCAATTAAAATGAACCCCATGTCTGTTGTGAAGCAAAATCTTCACTTAGATTAAATCATTTTTGATTTTGGTGCACCTAAAATGAATCTGTCTACTCTTTTTTATTGTGTTTGAAAGTGGTAGGTGACTATGCTCTCACCCTGTGCAAACTAGGTGATAAAAAATCCAGACCCACTTTTCCCTATGTAACCTTGACTTGATAATCGAAGTATCCTCTCCCCTTGCGCACTTGTGCGATCCTAGGTGTAAGAGAAACGGTTATTGACTCATGAAATTGGGCCTGTCTAGGGATTTCATCACCTCAATATGACTCAAACTGGCAACGGAGCTAAAGCCAAGCTACCCCCGACTAGTATATAAATGTAAACCTTAAGGGAAAACCTAAGGTTGCTTGTGTGGATGTGTCATATGGATGGAGTTGTACTCCCTTAAACCCTCTTGAGCTTAACCTCTTCAGGCTAGAGTGCCACCTTAATGGTGATTAATCTCTTGCCCCAAGTATGACCACTCGAATGGGGGTCTCGAATTAAATACCATTATTTAGAAAGCCAAAAACCTTCTATTTGCTAGTCCAACACCAGTCAGTGTGAAGCCTTCCGCACTTTCGCAGTCTTTAGTAGAGGTGATCAGCTCGCCATGGGAGTTTCATGGGGGTTGGAAGCTTGGTTGGCCTGAGAAGAGAGTGCACTATAAGGGGGAGCCCGTGCAGCCAGGCTTCTGAATTCACATGCTATTGATATGCGGTTAGGGAAACCCACGTGGAATCTAGCAAATATTTTCCTGGCCTAACTTAAGTTGTGCTTGGTTACGTTCAACTTAAATCAAGACTGTTTGCTGTGTTTTTCAAGAACATTAATTCAGATAAAGGATCATCCAAAATGAACATGAAAAACTTCAACTAAATTTTCAAAACTGGTCAAAAACTATCTTTGGAAAACTGTTTTAGCGCATCTAGGAAAAACTGTAGCGCATGTACAATCTGTTTTGGTGCATCCACTGCTTGGTTTAACGCATCTAAGTCATTTTTCAGCACATTTAGGGACTATGTTAGCGCATCTGCTTCTTGGTTTAGCACATCTAAGGTCTGTTTCTATGCATTCAAGGTATTCTGTAGTGCATTTGACTCTTTCTCCAGCGCATATACCTCTTTCTGCAGCGCATTTAGGGAGCATAATAGCGCTTTTGGTTGATTTCAAAAAATTTTACACAGACCCAAATTTTTGAGATTTCTCTCCCATGTTGAGGAAGTGGAAATCAACCAAGTTCATCAAGAAATCAATCTTCAATAGGATCAAGAAGCCCAAAACGAACTTAAGTTACAAGAAAACTTTACACCATAGAGAATTTTTATATAAGAGTCGACACGTCTTGCTTCATTATCACAAATTTCTCCATAGATACTAGGACTACGTCAGAGGATTCACTGATGATTACGCTATGGAACCTTTAGCTACTCAAGCTTACTATCAAAGATTAGCTCTATCTCAAGATCACAACCTAAATCAACCTCTTGAGTTTGAGAATATACCACAACCTTCGATTGAATATTCAACGCATCCTAGTCAAATCCTTCAGTGACCTTCAATAGATTTACAAATCTTTTCAAAAAATAGGATTATTGATTCAAACTTCCCTCAAACAGGATTCAAATATCCTTCATCTTTGGAAGTCACAATCAAGAATTGGGAGCATCTTTGATCATATCATAGGATTTCCTTTCATATGCCTATTTTTACAAGAACTCAATACAACAAACTAGGAGAAGAGTCTCAACGAGAAAGCCCTACCCATAACATTCAAGAAGAAGGTAAACGTGGTAATCCTCATTATAGTGTGAATCACAATCCTCTTTTTAGTGACGACAATATGGATAATAGAGAAGTAAATCCATTTCATAAGTACAAAGACATGAACAAAACTCCTGTAGATAGTGATGATGAGCAAGAGGAAGAACTTCACATTAGAGAGGTTGAACAAGACCCCAAGTTTCTTAAAGCCATAGAAAATATCCTGCAACGTGACAAAGAAAAGTATTTTCTCTTCCTAGCCGATCAAGGAGCTAAACTGCCTAAGGATTTTGATACTGAGAAATTAAAGAGCAAAGAAGAAGAAACATCCCCATCCGATCTTACTATTCTTACTCAACAATTTAAGGCACTCCAAGGAAAAATCAAAGAGTTACAGGGGGGACCACAACAAAGAAATACACTCTTGATGACATATGTCCTTATCCTTTTGATAGAAGTCTCAATATGATTCCATTTCCCAAACATTGTGAAATTCCCAAATTTGATCGTTATAATGGGAAATCGGATCCAATTGATCACGTTATAGACTTTCGAAACATGACATTGGAATTTGCTCACGAAGATACTTATTTAGTGCAATTGTTTCCTAGGAGCCTTGGAGTTAACTCTATGGGATGGTTATCGAAAATCACACCTCCTATTCAAACATTTGATGAATTGATCAATTTTTTCATAACACAATACGCCTACAACATCCAACACCAAATCACCATGATTGATCTTTGCAAAGTTGCACAAAAATCTGGTGAACCTTTCACTACCTTTCTTCAAAGATGGAGAAGAATGTTCACTAGGTATCCACGTCATGTTCTTGAAAAGGAAAAAATAGTTACCTTCATCAATAGCCTAAATTCAAAAATGAGCTATCGCTTAAATCTACATTGTCCATCTTCCTTTGAGAAATTGATTGAGGTTGCCACCACCATTGAAGGTGCTTTGGTCAAAAGAGGGACAATAAAACTTGACAAAGATAATCCTAGCTCATCCAACCATTACAACAACCAGGACAAGTCTAAGTTTTGGACTCGCAACAAAAACATTGTAAACGATGGTGTGGTTGATGCAAACCATGTATTAACTAAGCCATTTGTTCTGAGTACTCCAAATACTCCTCGTAACAATAATTACAACAATGTCAATTCCGTCACAAATCAAGGAAACAATCCTCCCCCCAAGGAACAACATGAATCAAAATCCTACTCTCAATCAAGGGACTATCAGCAATCAAAATTACCATGGAAAAAACAACAACACCTTAGGGAATGCCTCAAACATGAACCCACAATGCTTTTCATTCTTATCTAGTAGAAGAACTTTCACTCCACTAGGACAATCCTTGGAATCTGCTTTCAAAGAGGTTATGGAAAAAACTGTCCTTACTTTACCACCTCAACGCAATTATGAATGTACTGTAAAACCTCCATCATGGAACGAGGCTTATTATTGTGATTATCATAGGTGTAGAGGTCATCGTACAAACAACTGTCAAGCTTTGAAGCATGCTATTCAAGACCTAATTGACAATGGCACCATCACAATAGAAGGACAACAAAAATCTAATGAAGATCACCAAGTATTTCACAACCCTTTGCCAAATTATCAAAAGGGAGAATCTTCTGACAAAAATGTGAATCAAATCGATGACACTGTAATTTGTCACCTCTATACGGATGATGAGCGAATCAACGTTATAAAAGTCAATGAGAAGATAGACAATGAACAAGTTAATGTCACAATGAGGGCACAAGCTAAAGTTGTCTTGAAGGGTGCCTCTTCAAAATCTACTGAGCCCTTCCCTCAACATCAATATGACTTAGTTAACCAACTTCAAAAAAATCCTGCTCAAATTTCCATTTTAGAACTCCTGAAGATTTCCCCTGCACATAAGGAAATTTTAGAGAAGGCCCTTTTTGAAACAACTATATCCATGGATTTGGATGTGAACCAATTTCAAGCCATGGTAGGACACTTGTCCTCACCTACATGTCTTTCATTTTCAGACAAAGATGATGTTTCCATGACTCATCCCCATAATTCGTCATTATATTTAGAGGTCATGATCCATAAGTTCCGTGTTAAACGTGTCCTAATAGATGGAGGGGCTGGTTTGAATATATGTACCTTGAAGTTAGTCCAAGCTTTAGGATTTTCTGAGGACTC
>VDFB02193867.1:503965473-504059795 GCA_007258455.2 Sequoia sempervirens | reverse complement strand
TCATTTTATCATTTATCATTTACTAGCATTTATCATCATCATCATCTCATATCATTTCATTACCATTGCACTCATTCCTTTCATATTATTGCATTCACATTATAATTATTCTATTTTCATCACATTGCCATTTTCATTACATACACATTACCAAACATATCATTTATCTTTTCATCATTATCATTATCAGTATCACATTCATTATCTACCATTTTCATATCATAATTTCATGATGCATTTCATACACATACTATTCATTTCTGCATTTGCAACAAAATTCAAAAATCAACAACTCATATCTACATTATCACAAAATCATTGCATCTACATCCTAGATCATCCATTTGCATCATATCATTAGATCATCCTGCATCATAAGATTAGTCCGCAAAAACAATAAAAACATATCAAAATCCATCTCATATCATACATGCATAAAAGTAGCATCCATATCACATCACAAATGCACAAACATATCATCATCAAAAACATCGCTCAACAAAATAATACAAATATCCAATGTCCAATGAAACTAAAAATTTCAAAACATAATACATGATATATGATCAAAACTCAATATACATGCCCTGCATATGTGCAAAATATATCAGTCCCAAACACTAGCTGGTAGATGCCCCTGAAGGAGCTGGTCCGAAAGGAGGCGGCCTGCCACTACCCCCTGCATCAGGATCCTGTCAAGGCCCTGTAACGTCTCTGCCATGTGTTGATGTCTGTGATCAGGTCCTCGTCCTGCTATGTGATCATGGATAAGGCTCTCGCCGCTTGGGAGGACACAACTCCTCATATTGGACTCTATAGTACTCAGCCTCTCTAGCTGCCTCAAATCCCTCTGCAATGGCCTCCCATAAGGATGTACTCTCTATAGTACCCATGAGTCTCTGTGCCACACCCTCGGCCTCCAGTGCCCATCGTCTAAGTGCATCCCTCTCCGCTACCAAATGTGTCACCTACGAATCAGGGGAGGGCGCCTGAGCCTGTACTTGTGCCTGAGCCTGAATCTATGCCTATGCCTAAGCCTGTATCTGCGTCTGAGCCTGTGAAAGCTGTGCCTGCAACTGCACTATCATACTCTGAGCCTGAGCTAGCTGGCTCTATAGTTGTGCCTGCTGTCCCTGAAAAGTTTGAACCTGAGCCTGCAATGTAGCTATCTGTACCTGCTGAGAAGAGGATGACACCCTAATCACTGTCCATGGTCTGCCACCAGATCTGACTCGCCAAACAATATGTGCTCTACCCAGACTATCCAACATCTATCGCCTCTCCTCTCCACCATCATCTCCCCTATCATTCCTGTCATCCGAGCTATCCTCCTCCCCATCTCCTCCATCTCTGCTCTCCTCCTCCTCCTCTCCCTCCTCCTCTCCCTCCTCCTCTCCTCCACCCATAGCCTGCTCTCCACCGGCCACATCCTCCTATCTCCCTGCCCCTGGCTGTGGCACTACCCCAATCGCCCGTGGCTCATCTGGCACTGTAAATTGTGGAAATGGATGTGTATGAAAATACTGTGCATAATCATCTATCATCCCTGCATCCTACACCTCTGGTCTGTCTGTCCATACCTCTAACTATAAGGTAGAATACTCTGTGTATGCTACCTGGTATCGAATGCACGGTCCCCATCCTGGATCACCCTTGCGCCGCCCATAATGAGCAACACCCTGGGGCATTCCCTATGTAAATCCAAACTGTCTCAGGACCCGTAATGCTAGAAATCTCTCAATAATAAAGGGAGTCTGCCCTATCAAATATCATGGTCTGCAGAAAAATGGCATCTCTAAGTGATCACTCGCCCATGCCTCACAATCCATGTATGGTCTCCATATCACTGCATCTATGTCATCCAATACCCATCGCCAATACTCTACCTTGCCCAGCTTTTGCTGGACAAGTGCACTCGAATATGCATACATATAGGGCCTCCTTGCTGGCCTATCTCTCATGCAATGTGGTCTCGTGATCGCAATATGCTCCCACGCCCAGATCTGTAGAAGCGTCACCCCACTCGCCAAGCTAGTGGATCCTCTGTATACTACCTGATGAAGATCATGATACATGTCAGCTAATACATAGCTCCCGCAGGCAAACCTCCATGGCTGTGTCACCAAGCACTCTAGCATCCTACCCCAACCAACTACAAATCCCTTCGACTGATGGTCCGGTCCAAGGATGCCTCCAGTAAATGCAGCCAATACAACAACTAAGGCTGGATACCTACTGAAATCCTCCCAATCTATCCAGTAACCACAAATGCTTGCATCGCCACATATCCATCGTAGCGCCTTGGTCCCACCAATCTCCTTGTGGTCATAAACCACAAGGGCACCAAAAACTGGGATCCCAAGAATCCTGTACACATCCTCGGGCATCACACTTATCTCACCAGTCGGCAAGTGAAAAGTGTTATGCTCTGAGTGCCATCTCTTTGCCAAAGCAGTCAACAGTCCCCTGTTGGCCCGAATACCTCGTGGCATCGTCAACAAAGGCCCCAGTCCACAATATGCTATCAACTGTAACTCAGCTGGTGTAAGCTCTCCCACTCATTCCCAACATAGTGGGAACCGCTCTCTAATCTGGAGGCTTTTGAAAGCCTCCTATTTTTTATCATCACAAAGACACATTAATCAGAATCATATCATGTGATCTATCTAGCCAACAAATCATATCAATGACTCATATCAAGTGCTACATCAATCTATCTGCATATCAAATCAATCTACTCTATCATAATTTACTATTTGTTTTTCTTTTCAAAAATGCAAATTTATCAACACACAAATCATTTCCTATTTGTATTTCAGTCATGAATGCAAATTTATATCCTCATTTTTACTATTTGGTTTCTATCGCAGAAAGAAAATTTACCAGACATCTACTCTTTGTTTTCAATTGCGAGAAGCAAAGTTATCAAACACAACATCAATCAATCAATCAAATTACTCTTTGTTGTTCGTCACAAAGTTATCAAGCTATCTACTCTTTGTTTTCTATTTTTGAAGCAAAATTATCAGTTCTTTATCAGATTTTCTATCATTTTTCCCATATCAACATGATGGTACTACAATTCATCTATCTATTGACTAAGGAAGCAATTTAAATCATCATTTTTCATCACACAAGCATTCTATGAAATTTTTTCCAAATGTGCTATTCTATTGCCTAGATGCGCTAAAACACGGATGCGCTACAGTTTCCCTTGAATGCGCTAAACCTTTTCCCAAAGGCGCTAAAACTCGACATGTGCTAATCTATCCCATGGATGCGCCATTTTAACTCTCAAATGCGCAACTTTATTTAATTCAAACCCTAGCCTATATGAGCAATTATGTGCCCTAGATGCGCTACATGATCATACTAGCTGAGTTTGACCTATATGCACTACTCTATCTGTCGAATGCGCTACAAGATCAATTTTAACTTGAGCCTATATGCGCTACAAAATTTCCTATATGCACTACAAAATTTTTTGAAAGCGCTAAAATTTTTATCGTATGCGCTAAAACATGATGCAAAAACTGAAAACTGACCTAAAACATTTGTAAAATTGATTCAAAATGCGAAATTTGAAATCATAAACGGTTGGAATCACTCACCGGTGGTCCATATGCAGCTAGTCTCTGGTATCGGCGCGCTCGCTCGAATCTATGCATGTGCAATGGGATCTCCATCTCGCCAAGTCACTATCAGAGCTCACTTTTCACTGTAGCAGCAGGGTGAAAATGACACTTCATTTTACCCCTTTTTACCTTATAAAGGTCTATTAAGGTGGGGGTTAATGGCATTTTTCATTACTTTCATATTATTTTTCACTGGGCCATCACAAACATCATTTATCAGGAGCTAAATCACTATTTCCCTATCATTCTTGACATCATCTTCCGTGATTTACCTCCTGAGGGGGCATCATCGACATCAAAAATTAGAAACATATCAGGGGCAAATTTTTTATTTTATTTTATTTGAAGCAATGTGTTTCACACATCACTTCAAAGAGGGGCAAAATGTATACACATAAAAATGGTCATGTCTATAATCCTGGCAATTAATTAAATATTTATTATTTAATTAATTTTTCTAAAAATCCTCTACATATGATTAAATTTAATTGATTTAATTATATTGTTCATTCATCTTATTCTTCTTTCGTAATTAAATAAATTTAGTTTATTTAATTATTTTCATATGTCCACTTTAATTAATTAAATACATTTTTATTTATTTAAATTAATTATCATTGTTTAAATTTAAATTAAATCTTTTGATTTAATTAAGTTTAAATATCTCTCTCTTCTTCTATTTTAATTTCTTCTTCTAAATAATTAAATGTTTCATTTAATTAATTTCATAAATGTGATTTAATTAAATAAATCTTATTTAATTAAAGGATCTTATGCTTTCTTTCTAAATCACAACTAGATATTTTATTTAATTGTGAAATCTTTTGTTTTCTTCCCATATCATAATTAGATATTTTATTTAAATATGAGATGTTCTGCTTTCTTCAAAAACTCTAATTAAAGCTTTATTCTTATCACAAACTTTCTTCTGCTTTAAAAGCTTAATTAAATATTTCATTTAATTAAGAAAAAACTGAATTTCATCCACAAATAAATAATTGAATTTTTAATTCATTATTTATCAACTTTTAAATCTTTCTTTTATTCTTTTAAAGAAAGATGTTTTCTTATCTTCTTATCTTTTCCTCTTTCATAAAAATAGAAAAATCTTGTTTTCAGGTTTTCTTCTATTTTCTCTTCAGTTTCATCCATCTTTTGCCATTCGATCTACCAGGAATTATCACAACCGTCAATCAAGACAGTCAATCAGAATCATTCGAAAAACTCTATAAATACCTATATGAATCTAAGCATTGATAATAGGCAATTAATTAGAGTTCATGCATTTAATTCATTTACCATTTTAATATCATAACATCATGTTTACTTCAAGCATATTAGTTCAATTCCATATCATGGCTTAGTCTTGCATCATACATCATATTTAAATCTCGTTCTTGAGGAAGACAGTTGGTTGAGCCTAGCACATAAATCTGAGAGCAAAAGCTGGAATCAATAAAAAAACTGAAGATAGAGGACAATAAGACGACAATCGAAGCAGAATATTGAGTTTGCATTTACTTACCTTTTATTTTCTGTTTTGATACAATGTCTTATTGGTGTGCTTGAATATTATTTATTTCATTTCATTATGCATATTTTCGATCACACACTTTGTGTTATGAGTTATTTTATTTTTCATTCTCAAACCTAAAAGATGAAGAGCATAGGGAGGAGTCGCAAGCAAGGGATGCATAAAACTAACCAAATTGCGTTGAGGGGTGACTAACGAATCGGGATATTACATGTAGAGGGTTCTACAATAGTATGTCAATTGCAGGTTTGATAACACTAAGTGTTTTGTAACTTGTACTTTTACAAAATAGTATGAATGTAATCAAAACCTTTACTAATTCATAAAATAACAACCCAATTGGTTTATCACCCCTCAACTCAATTTCATTAGAAATCTAGTGTTTTCCAACATGCAATTATATATAGACAATATGAATGTAATGAACTTTTATTTTTTACAAAGTAAGAATGTAATGAATTTGACCTTCAAAATTTGTGTAGAAAAAATTGAATGAGTTAGATAAAATATAATATACTGATTGAATAGATGAACTTCATGTCATTGAAAAGCTGAGGAAGGTGCATGTGTAGTATGTGCAATGGGAAAATGAAAATTTAGAACTTGAGAAATAGATACTAGAAAGTATGTAATGAAAAAGGAATTTTATCTTAAAAAACTTGAAAATAAGTAGACCAAATTAAATGAGATATATAATGTATTGACTGAAGAGATCATTCTTTCTCTTGATAAGTTGATGAAAGAGTGTGTGTAGTATGAGTAATGGGAAAATATAAATGCAGAACTAGAGGCAACAAGTACTAAAATGCATGGAATGAAAAAAGGAATCTTCACACTTGAAAAGAAGAAAACTAGAGTGAGCGAGATATATAATGTATTGACAAAATATATCCTTCGTGCTCTTGATAAGTTGAGGAGGGTACATGTGTAGTATGTGCAATGGGAAAATGATAATGCACAAGTGGACAAACTGAAGAGGTTTTCTATTGCACGAGAATTTGTCCAAGAAAATAAAGTGAGAGATGATGCTATAGGGGGAGTTGTAGAAGTGAATTAAAATATTCTTGAACATAAGAATTCCATGGAACACAAAGAATTAGAAATGGATAAAAAGAAGAAAATATGGGATGTCATTGTAGAAAAGACAACTAGTTGGGTGGCGACATGAAATTCCTATGTGAAAAAGTTGATTTTTTTTGTAAAAACCTTATTAAAAATAAATATATACATTCTATAATTAGAAAGACACTCTCAAAGCTGAGAAAAAAGTAGCTACAAAGCTACATAAAAGTATTGAGGATATTGAAAAATCTATCAAAGAAATGGATGGTGTTTTCTTAAGGGTTGATGAGGTAGAAACTAATAGAAATATTAAAGGAAAATATATGAAAAATAACTTAGAAGATCATGAATAGGAATACCATGGGGTTTCAATAGGTAAGAATAGTGGGGATGAGGAAAAATTTGTGGATGGTCAGCTTCCAGATATGAAAGCGCTAGTTGGAAGTGGTGAAACTAAAGAAAAATAACAAAGGACTATAATTAACCAATAAGAAAAAGAATTAAAAGATAAGAAGAAGATTTTATCGTCAAAATAAAATGAGATTAATTAATTCTATTGAGAGATTAGAAAATGAGCATTTACAATAATCTAATGGTTTTCAAAATTTGAAGGTGTATAGGAGCGAATTTGTACCCCTTATGCAAATTCCCCTTTTGTACATCCTCACCTTAGAAAACCAAATCCAAAGGTGAAATTCCACATCAGCTTGCTGAATTCCTTTGACTTTGTGCCTGTCTATTGTGTTAGTAGAAGAATATTTGTGGAGGATTCCTATGTGGCGCGAAGACGTCCACGTGGCATGCTTAGGTCCCTGACGGATTCCTGAATCTGAAGTTGGTAGAGGCATTACACTTCCTATTGGGAACAATTTTTAATGTCCCTCTTCGACCAATTGACCTCGAAAAATAATAGATTCTCTCCCTTCTTTAAATTATTCC
The DNA here is from genome assembly GCA_007258455.2 of Sequoia sempervirens. Taxonomy (NCBI): domain Eukaryota; kingdom Viridiplantae; phylum Streptophyta; class Pinopsida; order Cupressales; family Cupressaceae; genus Sequoia; species Sequoia sempervirens. Next base: position 504,052,625 of record VDFB02193867.1, on the reverse strand, counting down.
ATTCTTCATTAAACTCATCACTTCTTGCAATCTTCAAGAATTCACTTCATCTCTTGAAAAACTCTAACAATTTCATTCTCATTATCATCATTTCCAACATACTCAACACTCCATTGTAGCAACAACACTCTATCAACTCCATCAAGCAAGTGTGAAGCAAGCCATTGTAGTAGGGGATTGAGGTTTTGGAACACCTCCCTTCATCATAGTCGAGGTTGTGATGATTATTCAAGCTTTCTTTCTCCATCATTGGGTAGTGAGCTCTATAAGGAAAGCTAGGTGCAGAAGCAACTCTACTAACGTCAAAAACCTCAGGGAAGAATGTAGAGATACTTTTAAATTTTCAATTACAGTCCAATTAAGGTACACTTTAAATCAATAACAAAAATAAAGAATATAACATACATAGATGAACACCAAATTTACGTGGAAAAACCCTTACGGGAGAAAAATCCACCACACCAAGAGAAGTCACTTTGTATTACAGTAATGGAGATTACATTCAGAGACCAGACTTATCTTTCTTATGTCAATTTACAATAGCATTCAAGATGATCAACCTTGTATAGAATATGCAAGTTACAATACACTCAGAATAGAATTCACACTGATCACCTTTCGAACTATTCACCCAACCATCCAATAGAACATCATCTGCCATCTCTGAGTATATCCATGCCACCCCTGTCTGTTGAACTTCCTCTCAGTAATGGCCGCAATAGTACAACTACTAGTGCTTCCCATTCTGCTCTCTGATTGGTCACGGACAAACCACGTAGGATGGTCAATCGGTCAGAGGCGTTCAAAATGAATTCACATGTCGATGAGACACTAACCGTGTCTCCCCGATGCCACAAAGCCTGACCGTCATTATTTCCAAGAGTCACCATCAGCAAGACGATATACCAAGTCCACAAGTCACTTCGACATTAGCATTCTCATCGACAAGACAATCACCATTCGATGAGACATCACACCAAAGTTCCAAAGTCACATAGACATTAGCTTTCCATTCGGTGAGACTATTGCTACTCACCAGGACATCACACTGAAGTTCACAAGTTATTCCGAAGTGTCCAATAGTCGGTAAGAATTACCGCTTTTTCCAAGAGGTCATACTGATGCCTTAAAGTTACACCACAATGTTCCATTGTTGGTGAGAGAATCAACCTTTGGCAAGACTTCTTACCAAGGCTTCCATGTTACCCCAATATTACCATTCGCTAGGAGTCATATCAAAGACATCCCACATCATTGGTGAGACAAATGCCTATCGCCAAGAGTTCTTACCGAACCCTTTATTTATCCTGATGACTCCAAATGTATAACTATCGACAAGACATTTCTTGTCGGTATGAGACATACCAAGCATCCAAGACTGTCTCTGAAGACTTTGAGTGAAATGCTATCAGCGAGACAATCCTCCATTACTAAGAGTTCTTATAGAAGTGTTCAAGTCAACACAAAATCGCTTGTCACCCAGAGTCTCTCCGATATCTGATAAGAGTGGCCTGTCGGCCAGAGATCTCCCCTCGGCAGAAGGTTACAATGAACACCACAAGTCACAACGACAACACCAGTCGACAAGACAAAAGCAAGGTCTTAGTGACCTGTACAAACCACAAGGTTACTAAACTGCTAGTCGGCCAGATAGAATGAAAGTCACACCAAATTTTCCCTTTCAAAGGTTTCAGCCTGTGAGATTGAGGCACATATTTCCAACAATATCCCACTTGACAAAGATCACACAGGCAACTCCAGAGCACAACAAAACTACTGAAATTAATGGGCACTAAGGCCCATAGAATTGGCACACCACCTGAACTTGTCTGTGCTCACTAGCTTTGTCAATGCATCTGAAACATTCTCCAGAGTATCCACTTTTTCTAATGAAACCTTTCCATCCTCCACCATATCTCATACAAAGTGATACTGTACATGTATATGTTTCGTCCTGGCATGGAAAGTAGGATTCTTTGCCTAACAGATAGCACTCTGACTATCACAATAAATTGTTATTTTCTCTACATCAAAACCAATGTCATAACACAAACATTTTAACCAAATTGCTTCTTTACAAGCATATGTAGCTGCCATGTATTTAGCCTTTGTAGTGGACAAAGTGACTATAGCCTGTCACTTACTCATCCAACTCACTGCACCACCATTCAACATGAAAGTATATCCACTGGTGGATCTTCTACTATCAATGTCCCCTGCCCAATCAGAATCCACATAGCCTCGAATGCTAAGAGTCCTCTATGATTTAACCAAGTTACCATGGTAACACAAAGCATATTTTGAAGTGCCCTTAAAATATCTGAATACTCTTTTCACAGCATCCCAATGTGTCCTAGGATTAGCGATAAACCAACTAAATACTACCACTGCTTGGGTAATGTCTGGCCTTGTACAAACCATTGCATACATACGACTGCCAACCGCACTAGCATAAGGTACACTGGTCATGTCCTCCATCTTAGTAGGATATTTTGGATAGTCTTCAACAGATAGCTTTGTTCCATGCAAAACTGGAACAACTAGCTACTTGCAATCATTCATGCAAAAGCTCTCTAGAATAGTCTTGATATAATTACTCTAACTGAGAAAAAGTTTTCTACTATTCCTATCCCTAGTTATCTCCATCCCCAGAATATACCTTGCTACACCAAGATCTTTCATTTCAAACTTAGCAGGCAACTGAGACTTAAGATCATAAATCATTAACTTACTATTGCCTATAAACAACATATCATCAACATAGAGAACAATAATAAGAACTTGATCACTTTCAGCTTTGTAATACATGCAATGATCAAATTTTGATCTTACAAATACCAATGGCAAAACAAACATGTCAAACTTTCGGTACCACATTCTAGGAGACTGCTTTAACCCATACAGAGACTTTTTTAACTTGCAAACCAATTTCTCTTTACCTTTCTCCACAAAGTGCTCAGGCTGGGACATATAAATCTCTTCTTCAAGATCACCGTGAAGAAATATTGTCTTCACATCCATCTGTTCAACCTCTAAGTCATACGCTGCTGCAAGTGACAAAATAAATCTAATGGACGTTAGCTTAGCTATAGGAGAAATTTTTTCCCCATAATCAATTCCCTCTACTTGGGAATAACCGTTCGCAACCAACCTTGCCTTGTATTTTTCCACACTACCATCCATACAAATTTTCTTTTTAAATACCCATTTGCAGCCCACAACTTTTCTACCTTTAGGCAAGGGCACCAAACTCCAAGTATGATTCTTTTCTAATGATGTCATTTCTTCATTCATGGCTTCCAACCAAGATTTTGAATCAGACATTCTAAATGCCTCTTTCACAATCCTAGGCTCATCAGTGCTAGAAATTAAAGCATAGGCACAAGTAGAATCTATCAAAGAGAACCCATACCTATCAGGTTGCTTTCTTTCATGAGTTGACCTCCTCACTTGTTGAGGCTGAGGTTCTTCTTCTTCAAAAATTTTAGAGCTACTTGAGCTCTCCTCAATTTCAGGTACATTTTGAATTTTCAATTCCTCTTTATCTGGTGTCGGAGGAACTTCAACTACATCATTTTTTTTTCTGATTGTCTCTGACTGCAGATCCAGGGTAGAAGGCTTCAGCTGATGAAAGATTACACTTTTGTTGTATAGAACCTTCTCCGTATCAGGATTCCAAAGCTTGTATCCTTTTATGCCAGCACTACAACCAATAAAAATACAATGACATCCTTGTTCTCCAATTTAGATCTTTTCTCATACGACACATCTGCATATGCCTCACAGCCAAAAAAATGAATATGTCTTAAAGAGGGCTTCTTACTAGACCATGCTTCCAAAGGTGTTTTCTCAACAAGATCAGAATTCGGAGAACGATTTATCAAGTAACATACTATAGCAACTGCCTCAGCCAAAAACTTCTCCTCCAAGCTAGCACTACTCAGCATACTTTGTGCTCTTTCCATCACTGTCCTGTTGAACCTTTCTACAACTCCATTTTGCTGTGGAGTGTAAGGTGTAGTTTTATATATTTTAATCCCATGATCTCTATAGTACCTCTTGAAATCATCAGAAAAAAACTCACTGCCATTATCAGTCCTCAAACATTTTATTCTCCTTCCAGTCTGATTTTCTACAAGGTTCTTAAATTCCTTAAACTGACTGAACACTTCTGATTTAATTTTCAAAAAATAAACAAATGTTCTTATTGAATAATCATCAATGAACGATACATAGTACCTTGACTTAGACAAAGAAGGAACATTCACTAGACCAAATACATCAGAATGAATATAATCAAGCAAACCAGAAGATTTATGAGGACTGGAATAAAATGAAACATGGTGTTGTTTACCATATATACAATGTTCATAGAATTCAAATTCGAGGTTACAATCTTCAAGCCCCTCAACCAGGTTTTCATTTTTCAAGGTTTTTAAACCTTTCTCACCAATGTGGCCTAGCCTATGATGCCATAGCATAGTCTTTCTTCTAGAAGTTTAACTTCCATAGAGTTTACAAAATCAGGAACATTTTCTTCTTTTCCTCTATGAGTAGCTTTTTGTGACTTTGCAGAGACACTATTGTTTTGCAAAACACGTGCATCAAGCTTATACAAGGTACCAACACGAGCACCTCTTACTAGTACCATAGAGCCTCTAGTCATCTTGCAACCATTTCCAGAGAATGTGACTTGCACTCCAATATAATTTAGCATACTAATAGAATGTAAGTTACAAGCCAAACCTGGTATATGCATTACATCATTAATTCCCTTCACTCTTCCATCAGGGAATTGAATGCTGAATCTTCCACGGCCAACTATTTCCAATGATGAATCACTTGCCAATACACCTTTCTGCCATCATATTTTTCATACTTCGTGAACCGGTCTCTATGAGCTATCATGTGGAAAGATGCTCCAGAATCAATCAACCAGACATCATCTGATGCCTGCGTAGCCAAGGCTACAATGAAAGCGTCTGCATCACTTTGAGAAGAATCATTGTCAAAAGAATACTTCTTCTTATTCTTCTTCTCTTTACAATCCTTTCGGACATGACTAGATTGCCCAGAATTCTAGCACTTCACCTTGTACTTCTTGCCAGGAGACTTTGATCTCCCTTCTGATTTCGATTTGGACTTCTTTTCCTTCTTCTTGCCTTTATCTTTCAACCTTCCTCTAACAACAAGGGCCTCCTTCACCATCTTAGAATATTTTCTTCTCATCTCTTCTGATAATAAAGAAGCAACAACATCTTCCATCTTGAAACTGGATGTTGTACTCCCAATAGCCATCACTAGGTGATCCCAAGAATCTTGCAAAGAACATAATAACAATATACAGTGATCCTCTTCATCAATCTTCATGCCCATAGATGTTAACTATGAAATCAACATGTTGAATGCATTCAAATGATCAGCAATAGAACCTCCATCTTGCATTCTCAAAGCATACAACTTCTTCCTTAAGAACAATTTATTCACCAAGGACTTCCCCTGATAAATAGATGCCAGTCTCTTCCACAAGGAAGATGCAGTCTTCTCTTCATGCACATTTAGAAGAATGGAGTCTACCAAATAGAGCCTTATTAGCCCCTTATAATTTCTATCTGCAAGGTCCCAATCTTCTTGCTTCATGCCTATAGGCTTCATTCTAGACAAAACAATCCAAATATCACAATCCACTAATAGATCTTCCATTTTAAGTTTCCACAACTCAAAATTGCTGCCATTGAATTTCTCAATTTCAATCTTTCCTGACATGCTTGCCATCTTAATCTGTAATTTTAATTACCAAACTTCTACAAGACTCCCATTGAATAGAAATTGACTCAAAAAACCCAACGTAACCACAAGGATAACACAACTAGCCAGGCTTTGATACCACTTGTAAGGAAAGCTAAGTGCAGAAGCAACTCTCATAACGTCAAAAACCTTAGGGAAGAATGCAAAGATACTTTTAAATTTTCAATTATAGTCCAATTAAGGTACACTTGAAAGTAATAACAGAAACAAATAATATAACATACACAGATGAACACTAGATTTATGTGGGAAAACCCTTACGGGAGAAAAACCCACCACACCAAGAGAAGTCACTTTGTATTACAATAATGGAGATTACATACAGAGACTAGACTTATCTTTCTGATGTCAATTTATAGAAACATTCACCATGATCAACCTTGTATAGAATATTCAAGTTACAATACACTCAGAATAGAATTCACACATATCACCTTTTGAACTATTCACCCAACCATCCAACAGAACATCATCTGCCATCTCTGAGTATATCGATGCCACCCCTATCTATCGAATTTCCTCTCAGTAATAGCTGCAATAGTCCAACTAGTAGCGGTTCCCATTCTACTCTTTGATTGGTTGAGGACAAACCATGTAGGATGGTCAATTGGTTAGAGGCATTCAAAATGAATTTGCTTGTCGGTGAGACACTAACCATGTCTCCCCGATGCCACAAGGCCTGACTGTCATTATTGCCAAGGGTCCTGACTATCGGCAAGATGATATATCGAGTCCACAAGTCACTTCGACATTGGCATTCTCATCGGTGAGACAATCACCATTTGATGAGACATCACACTGAAGTTCCAAAGTCACATAGATGTTAGCTTTCCATTCAGTGAGACTATCGCTACTCACCAGGACATCACACCGAAGTTCACAAGTTATTCCGAAGTGTCCAACAATCGGTAAAACTTACCGCTTTCGCCAAGAGGTCATACCAATGCCTTCAAGTTACACCGCAATGTTCCAGTGTCGGCGAGAGAATCAACCTTCGACAAGAATTCTTACCAAGGCTTCCATGTTACCCTGTGATTACCATTCGCAAGGAGTCATATCAAACACATCCCACAGCATCGGTGAGACAAATTCCCATCACCAAGAGTTCTTATCGAACCCTTTCATTATCCCAATGACTCCAAATGTATAACTATCGGAGAGACATCTCTTGTCAGTATGAGACATACCGAGCGTCTAAGACTCCCTGAAGATTTCGAGGGAAACACTGTCGGTGAGATAATCCTCCATCGCTGAGAGTTCTTATCGAAGTGTTCAAGTCACCCCGAAACTGCTTGTCACCCAGAGTCTCTCCGATATCCAATAAGAGTGGCCTGTTGGCCAGAGATCTCCCCTCGGTAGAAGGTTATAGTGAACGCTACAAGTCACAGCGACAACACCAATCGGAAAGACAAAAGCAAGGTCTCAGCAACCTGTACAAACCATAAGGTTACTAAACTACTAGTTGGCTAGACAAAATGAAAGTCACACCGACTTTTCCCTTTCAGAGGTTTCAACTATTTTGACTTTGTGCCTGTCTGTTGTGTTAGTAGAAGAATATTTGTCGAGGATGCCTGCGTGGCATGAAGACATCCACTTGGTATGCTTACGTCCCTAATGGATTCCTACATCTGAAGTTGGTAGAGGTGTTACACTTCCTAGTGGGAACAATTTTTAATGTCCCTCTTTGACCAATCGACCCTAAAAAATAATAGATTCTCTCCCTTGTCCTTTAAATTCTTCCATTCTTCATTAAACTCATCTATTTTTGTAATCTTCAAGCATTCACTTCATCTCTCTTGAAAAAATTTAACAATTTTAGTCTCATTCTCATCATTTCCAACATTCTCAACACTCCACTGTAGCAACAACACTCTATCAACTCTGTCAAGAAAGTGTGAAGCAAGCCATTGTAGTAGGGGATTGAGGTTTCAGAACACCTCCCTTCATCATAGTCGAGGTTGTGGTGATTATTCAAGCTTTCTTTCTCCATCATTGGGTAGTGAGCTCTTGGTGGAGGTGGTAACATTAAATTCACTCCTCTCCATTACTATTTGGTTAAGTAGCTATATACTATTTTGTAGTGTTATTTGTGTGCTTTCTTTCTTCACTTCTTTATCATACATTTATCTACCATTGCTATTTGGTTGTCCATGGATGTGGAAATACTAAAACAAGGGCCTGACTAAGGCAGGGCCCTATACAACCCCAACAAATTTCCCTTCTTTCTTGTGTGTAGGTGGGTGTGCATTTGGAGCTAGCTGGCGAACATGCACTTTTGTGAGATTGTCTTCGTCACTTTAGTTCTAGTCTATTTACTTTATCATTCTATTTTTACCATAGATTGTACTAGCTAGGCTGTTAGTAGGTATTTTTGGTAGTTTCTCTATGCTCATTCTTTCCTAGCCGTACATACACCAATGCGCTCGAGAGACACCAACATGTTGTGCTGATGTCCCAAAACTAGGCTTTCATCCTCAAATAGAGAACTTTTTGAGACATAGAACCAACTCCAAAATGCCAGCTCACCTAGCCCAAACTAAAGCTTGAGTCTGAAGGGTGATTGAAGTACTTTATAGTCCTCATCATTCTCATCCCTCCTTTCAAACACTCCTTTAGAGTGAGGTAAGTTAGGGAAGCCTTCCTCTTTTGGCTCTCTGTGACCTGGGGCGTTGACATGTTTGGTCCCCCTCTCTTACATTTTTGGTGAACCTGACATGAACCATTTTGCTTATGTTTGGTGATACTAAAATGTATTTTCCCCATGATCTAGGAGTGTTATAGGTGTGAGTGTTGTGAGGCCTTTGCCTTACAACCCAACCTATGACCCCTAGTAGGCATAGTTGGAAGGTTCTGAAAGTGTTGCACAATGAAACCTTAATTGGGTCATTGTCCTATTTTGCAACCTTTGGGGGGCCCTATGAGAGTGTTGTTTTTTTGCATGTGATGGCCTCTTTCCTGCATCAACCTATCCCCCCTACACAACCTACAAGTAGTGGTACCGGCATAACCTTCACCTCATAGGATCTACCAATGGGTTTTAATAGGGAACCATCTCCTCTCTACATCCCTGCACAAATCAACAAAAACATTGTAGCAGGTGTTCTTGTTGATTTGACATCTCAAGTAAACATCATAGCTGAGGAGATCATGCTAATCAAATTTTTGCATAAAGATGGGTACGATGCACTTGTGAGCACCATCCACACACATGACAGACTTTTTGTACCTCCTTTGGGTAGTATCATCTTGTCAGTTTTGGTTTGACCTAAATCTATGAAGCTTCTATTCGACATAATCCCTGGATCTGAACTCTTTAGGGTGAAGTTGGGTATCCTCTAGTTAGTTGCTATGAATGTAGTACCCTCAGTTGTGCATAAATGTTTAAAATTCATTCATGAGGATTTTGTGCATGTAATTCATGACACCAGTTATAAACCTTCGGTTGCCCATGGTAGTTACTCCTTGTATTACTCTTGGTATGTGTCGGTTGGTCCTCTTCTACCTAGGAAAGACCTTTTGTAACAGGCTTACTAGAATTACAAGAGATGGCACTTAACGCTGAGAGTGAGATACCCTCCATTTCCTTATGTTGTTTCACATAGGGCTTGCTTAAAAGTTAACACTGATGCCGCCAAGGCATGTAGAAGGAATGAAGAGAAGTGGTCCTGAGATCCTCCGTCTTCCTCTTCCATTTTTTAGTTTGACGCTCCTTCTCGCCATGCTATGGCACCATCAGATTCTATGGTGCCCACTTGGTGAAAGTCCAAGCATCCCGCATTTGAGCTTCATGTTTTTCCCACGGAGCCTAAGCACATTTGGTATAGCAGGAAGAAAGGCCCCCATGGAGAATCTTCTATGTCTTGAACTCCATGGCCTCCTACCATTTTTGCTCCCAAGGTGGTAAATAGGAAGAGACCCACCACTGAGGCATTAGAGTCAAATCCCCCCACTGTTTCTCAACCCGTTCCTCCTACTCCCACTCAGGAGTCTGTCCCTCTATTGGAGACAACTATGGAGGACACTCCCATAGCTGAGTAGGAGCCTTCTGTCCCTTCGTAACCTCTGGTCTCTAGCTCAAAGATTCATAGAAGCCACCTTATGCATGAATGCAAGCCAATGAAAGGCTCTCACAACTGAGCATGTTTCCTTACAGAGGAATGAAGAGGAGATGATCACCCCTATATCAGGGCCACCTGCCACATCCTCCTCTCTCCTCCCCTCCACTTCTGTCCAACAAAGCTTTGCATCTCTTTTAGCTTCCATAGTGAGTATGAATGTGCTTGACCCGAAAAAGGTGTAGGTGTTCATTACTCCTTCAGTGTAGCGATCCTTTTTGATGTCCCTTCTAAATGTCCCGCCATTTCTAAAACTCATGGATATGTTGAACACTATAGTGGTATCCACCACGGTTTTCTCTTCCTCCTCTTCCTCCACACCTCTTGCCTCGTATGTGGGGATTTCATGTCCCCCGATGGAGTAGAAGATGGAGATTGGGCCTTCCAATAGTGGAGGATGTAAGGGGATCCCACCTTCTTCAAAAGGTGTTCCTACACTAACTTGTTCTATTTTTGTAACGAAACCAATCTCAGCTGCCCCTGAGTTCTTCACTGCTCCCGAGTCACTCGATGAGCCTAGCAATGAAATTCGAGTGTAACCCTCTCTATCTGTTGAGGTATGAAATGTAACTCCAGTGAAGTGCATGTTTAACTCTCTGGATGAAGTTCTAGACTTGTCAAAAATATTCATGAAATAATTGACTATAGCTCCATAAGATCCTAGAGGAGAAGACCTTGTGGGGACTTCTTCCTTAGCCCTTGTTGTGGGAGGGTTGGAAGCTCCTCCTCTTACCATCCCACCACTATAGGCTTGTCCTCCTTCTTCCTATGATGATCTAGAGTGGGAAGCGGATGACCTCCTAGTCGATCAGTGTTAGGGGGACCTCTTCTTTATCTTTAGATTATATGTGTGTGCATTGTGATGTGTTCCTCCATGATCATGCTATGTGTTCCTGGATGACCCTTGTCACCCATTTTGGTGCTTGGATACACGTGTATTTTTTTTGTTGTAAACCTTATCCTATTTGTATCATCATTCTTCCATGTTTGTGATTGACTTTTGGTAAATTGGGGACAATGTAAAGCGTTGGGGTCATTTAGGCTTCCCTTCCATGTTGACCCAATTTTTTATTTTTACTTTTCCTTCTCGTGCATTCTTCACATGGTATGATATAGTAGGGGGTTGATGACAGTTCATTTTATAAATTATTATTATACTTATTAATATATATATATACATATATATATATATATATATACATATATATATATACATATATATATATACATATATATATATATATATATATATATATATATATATATAAATTTATGAGCAGTTTTGACTTGGAAATATCAGATCACCCCTATGTCCTTTGTTTGTGTTTATTTCTCATTTTCTCTTTTCTTATCTTTCTCTCTTCTTTTCTTTAGTTGTACATTTCATGTGTGACAATGCAATTTTTATAACACTTCAATTTTCAGAAAATGCATTCATTTCCAACAAATCTTTTCTCGAGAATCTTCACAAACTTTTTTCAAAGAATTGCATTCTCGACTTGAAACCCTAACAAAATGTGTTTCCTTCATAATGGGTTCACAAAGAAAGAACTTAAGACATTTTTCTTCGAGGTGGGAGCATTTTGGACCTTCCTCCCATGAGAGGCATTTTTTTCCTTTCAAATTCCTTGATGAAGTGAACATCTTTCGAAAGGATTCCTTGATGATGAATCGATTCTAGATAGAAACACCTCTTTCACACTTTCAAACTGTGCGTCCTTTGAGTGGACCCCTTTCTTCACGTTGGATTCCCGAGAGATCCCTTTGAAGGTTTTCCAATCTATTGATTGTCTACATGACTGACCACTTACTTTCCTGTGTGGCCACTTCCACTTTGTAGGTGCACTTGTGAAGCCACTTTCCAACTCTGCAAAGTCCCTTTCCTTGGGTTTCCTCCATGTGAGAGATCTTGGGGGATACATCACTACAGGTCCATGGGCGTATAGGGCACTTCTTCCAAGCTTCCTCCATGTGAGAGATCTTCGGGGTCAGTCCCCTATAGGTATGTAGGTTTGTAGGCCTGTAGGGTGGTTTATTTTGGTTTCCTTCATGTAAGAGATCTTGGAGGACACCTTCCCTATAGGTCTATGGGTTTGTAGGGCACTTTTTCTGGGTTTCCTTCATGTGAGAGATCTTGGAGGATACCTTCCCTATAGGTTTTTGGGTCTATAGGGTGGCTTTTTCTAGGTTTCATTCATGTGAGAGATCTTGGAAGACACCTTCCCTACAGGTTTGTGGGTTTGTGGAGTACTTTTCCTAGGTTTCCTTCATGTGAGCGATCTTAGAGGACACCTTCCTTGCAGGTCTGCAGACCTATAAGGTGCTTTTTTTGGGTTTCCTTCATGTGAGAGATCTTGGAGGACACCTTCCTTGCAGGTCTGGGGGCTTGTGAGGCGCTTACCTCTTAGGGCTTCTTTCATGTGAGAGATCTTGTGGTTGCATCCTTGTAGGTATGTGGGCCTGTAAGACACTTTTATTCTACAACTTCATAGTTCTGTGGGGCTATGGATTCCTTTTCCTACCCTATGCTTTCAACCTCACCAGATTGTGACCTACTTCCTTGATAGTTTAGGTATAAATTTCTAACCCTAATCACTCTTCAATCTACTTTACCAAAGCACTCATCAGTATTCATGCTCTCTAAAGTGGGGGAAAAATGTATAGGAGCAAATTTGCACCTGTTATGCAAATTTCCCTTTTGTACATCCTCACCTTAGAAAATGAAATCTGAAGGAAAAATTGCACATCAACTTGTTGAATTCCTTCCACTTGGTGCTTGTCTATTGTGACAGTAGAAGAATATTTGTCAGGGATGCCTGCATGGTGCAAAGACATCCACATGATGTACTTATGTCCTTGATGGATTCCTATGTTTGAAGTTGGAAAAGGTGTTACACTTCCTATTAGGAATGGTTTTTAACATCCCTCTTCGACCAACCAACCTTGGAAAATAGCATATTCTCTCCCATCTTAAAATTCTTCCATTCTTCATTCAACTCATCTCTTTTTACAATCTTCAAGCATTCACTTCATCTCTCTTGACAAGCTTTGGAAATTTTAGTCTCATTCTTAGCATTTCCAACATTCTCAACACTTCATTGCAGCAACAACACTCTATCAACTCTGTCAAGCAAGTGTGAAGCAAGCCATTGCAATAGGGGCTTTAGGTTTTGTAACACCCACCTTCATCGTAGTCGAGGCTTTGGTGATTATTCAATATCTCTTTCTCCATCATTGGCTAGTGAGCTCTTGGTCAAGGTGGTAATGTTTTCACTCCTCTCCTTTACAATTTGGTTGAGTAGCTATATACTAATTTGTAGTGTTATTTGTGTGATTTCTTTCTTCACTTCTTTATCATACATTTCTCTATCATTTCTATTTAGCTGTCCATGGAGGTGGAAACACCAAAATGAGGGTCTAATTGAGGCAGACCTCTATACAGTCCCAACAAATTTCCCCTCTTTCTTGTGTGTAGGTGGACATGCATTCAGAGCTAGCTGGTAAACATGAACTTTTGTGAGATTGTCTTCGTCACCTTAGTTCTAGTCTATTTACTTTATCATTTCAATATCTAATTTGCATACTTTCTCATTTTGTTTTTACGATCTAGATTGTACTATCTAGGTTATTAGTAGGTCTTTTTGGCAGTTTCTTTGTGCTCACTATTTCTTGTCTGTACAGATGCCAGTGCGCTCGAGATACACCAGCACATTGCACTGATGTCCCTGAACTACGTTGTCGTGCTCATACAGAGAGTTTTCTAAGACATAGAACCAAATCTAAAAAGCCAGCTCGCCTAGCCCAAACTAAAGCTTGGGTTTAAAGGGTGATTGAAGTACTTTGTTAGAGTTATCTTGCATTAGCTAAATAATTAATTAATCTTTAATTGATTATTAGTATAATTTATTCTCACACTGTAGCTAAACTTAGGAATGCTTTATTAGTTGAGCTTATATTATATCATTATGTCACGTCTCATGTGATGTTGACACTTGTCATGATATAATCCCTTTCTCATTTAGGGATTTTCTCTTATAAGCATTCAACCCTTATTGTAAATAACTCTCGGATATTATTCACAGGAAATATCATGGTTTTCATATCTTCTTGAAAGCTTCGTCTATAACTTTTCCTTGTTGATGAATATAGCAATTCTTGTTTGCAGATATCTTATGTGGAAGGTGTCTTTGTTTGTTGTTTGATCCTATGGTTTGTGGTTTTGTGCTTGTTTCACAATTCTAACATGGTATCAAAGCATGGATTCAGTGAACCCCTTCTCAATTTATGAGCTTTTTTTTTCAACAAGGGTTGGAGGCTTCAGATCTAAATCCCCTTTTCTTTTTTCTGCAAAATTTGGAGGTGGGCATTTTTTTGGAACCATTTTTTGCATGAAAAGGACCTCGCTGTTGGATCCAGAGCTGTCAAGAAAGTCAAATTTGGCTTTTGTTTTGCCTAATTTTGATTATGTTTGTCAAATCTTTGAAGGTTTGAAGAAAGGATTTTTTTGCCAAATCAAGGGGGTGCTTGATTTTTTGGGGTGTTTTGAGCCCAAACGGACCTCACTGTTGCGTATGGAGTGGCCAAAAACCTTAAGATCGCTAGTCAAACCATTGAAATTGGTGTCAAGAGCTTCTAAGGAAGAAAAAAAATCTTTAGGGGTCGTACGGCCTGTGTACAACCCCTGTGCAAGCAATCCGAGAAAATAACAATAGGTAAAGGTTGACAACTCTTTTTTATAAATTTGGCATTTTTTGAAATTTACTAAAATATATATATATATATAAGTAGGGTTGCAAATTTATTTGCGGCATAGATTTTGTGTTTTTGGGCGCATTAATTTTGGGCACGAGCTTGCAGGCTTGTCCCCTACAGACCCCACCCTTTGTACCTAGCCGACTGACAAGTTTAACAATGGTCGGTGAGCGGCATTTCCTATCTCCCTACACCAATTTTTTTATCTTTCCCAACATTCCAAAATTTTCACTAGCGACGTTCATTTCCAACCAACTCGGCGAAAATTTTAGGTGGTATTTTTTTGCTATTTTTTTTTTTTTAAGAAGCTTCTTCTTTGCCGACATCGAGTTGGTCTTTCCGGTGAACATTTTCTAGGGATGATCATTTTTTTTGCATAAAGAATCTCCAACGAATATATCGGGATATGAAAAGAATATTCTGTCAATTTTTTATGTTTCTAGGGGCCAGTTTCTTTTTCCCGACTATAGGGAATATTCTTGGAATATCTATTGACATCATCATGATGTCAACAGTACAGACTATGCCTTGGCCCCTTTGACCCCTTCTATGGCCTTTAGGGAGCTATTTTTTTCTTTTGGCCATAACTTTTGTGGACGATATTGTTCTTCAGCAAATGAGATATTGTCAGAAAGCTGATTCTGTGAGCTTTCTAGTGGTGTGAGTCTCATAGCTTTTTTTTTTGCTGGTGCATTCTACATCCTGTGGAAGGACACGGTGTTGTTTTTAGTCCGGAGCTCCTAAATTTTGACTAGTTTCTCCATTTTTTGCGATCTTAGTGGTGTTGGAACCGTCTTTCAGAGCTCTTCAGTTCCATCCATGCAATTTTCCATATTTCACTCCAGGTACATTTTATTTATTTATTTTTGTTTCCACACTTTGGTGAATTACCTAGACATATTAGTTCCTGAGAACTTCTTGTTTGCACAGGCTGCTTCATTTTTGGCTATTCTTTATGTATTTCCAATATTTTATCCTATTTGGGCATTTTAGACATCCTTTTCATTGCATGCATTTTTCATCTATAAACACATTGAGATAAAGTGCCTCAGCTTTGTATGTGTAGTATTGGGATCTTAAACATCACTTTGTGCCTTATTGTACTCGCACTATGATATAAAGTGCCATGGGGGTTGATTTTTTCCTTTGTTTTCCTTCATACCTTTCTCATGCATATGTGACTTTTTTTCTCACATCCTTTCTATCTATTTGTACTTTCATGATTTCACTTTCAACTGTTCTTGGTTCCTCTTCATGCACTACTTTCATGCATTTAGTTTTAGTGTACCTATCACACCTCTCCCTTTTTAGCATTATGGGGGGGTTTCTACTGTTGGTGCTACTACTTCCTTGGTTTCACGTTGGCATGAGCTATGTATACAATTTTTGTTCCTTTGTACTAGGTGGATGCAGCGGATGGTTACCCATGCATTTCGGTGAGATGGAGCACTTACCATATGGAAACTCTTACATTCCTATTTCTAGAGGTGACCTTCCATTTTCTCATGATCAATTCTTTAGAATTTTGGTACCTTTGTCATCTGTATCTTCGAGTTCGAGGTGTTTTCCTTGGTTTTCCATCAGATTCGAGTAGTGTCATTGGGGGTACTCATACAGATTCATGTCTTCTTGATCCTGATCATCCTATGTTTCAGCGAAGGTTCTTCTTTCAACAGTTCAACAGTCTTTCTTCGACAGTGTTTGCAGCTTCTTCATGCTTCTGGAGGTTATTAATAGAGTCCTCATCATTATCGTCCCTCATTTCAAGCACCCCTATAGAGTGAGGTAAGTTAGGGCATCCTTTTGCTCTTGGCTCTCCATGACTTAGGGCCTTGACATGGTTGGTCCCCCTCTCTTACAAAAGGTAGATATCATGTGCCTTGAGGCTTAATTACTAAATGTTCAACTTACCAATAATGATTTTGTAAGGAATATTGAAAGATCAAAAGTGAAACATGTTGCACAACTTATAAAAGTTTAAATTACATGATTAGTAAATATTGAAAGTTCCTTCATTACACTCCTATTGTGTAAATAACAAGAGGTTCTAATTACTTTAATTTTGTCTTCCAAAATTGCAGGTTGACACTAGTTATCACAAAACCTACAACCCACAAACTGATTTAAAACCCTCTACACATAATAACCCATTTGGTTATTCACCCCTCTGCTCAAATAGGTTAGAATGTATAACATGAAAAATGAAATAGCTATAAAAACACTTGAAAAGAAGTAGAATAAAGTGAATGAGATAGATAATGTATTTTTTGAAGATATGTTTCTTCCTAATGAGAAGATGAGGAAGGTGCATGTGCAATATGTGGAATGGGAAAATGTCAATGCAGAAGTGGATAAAATCAAGAGGTTTTGTATTGCACATGAATTTCCCAAAAAAAGAAAGTGAGAGATGATGTTATAAGTGTAGTTGACCAAATGAATTCAAAGATTCTTGAACATAAGAATTCCATGGAATAAATAAAAGTGGAAATAGATGATAAGGAAAAATTAATTTCAGATCTAAGTGTAGAAAAAGAGATTTGGTTGGGTGGAGACATGACACTCTTATCTGAAAAGGTAGAAATTTTTTGTAAAGAACTTGTTCAAATAATCATAAAGATACTCTCAAAGATTAGAAAAAATAAGTTGCAAAGCAAGATGAAATTATTCAAGATATTCAAAACTCTATCCAATTCAATTTTTACATGTATAGGGTCTTACAATAGTATGTGGGTTGCAGGTTTCATAACACCTAGTGTTTTCCAACATGAAATTATACATAGATAGTATAATTGTAATGAAAACCTTTAGTTCTATAGACAATAAGAATATAGTGAAGTTCACCTTCACAATTTATAGAAACTCTTACACTAAAAATCATATTTTAATTTATTCATATGATTGAAAAATAAATGCAAAACATAATTGTAAATTGGAAAACATATTGTAGTTTTCTATTTATTTCATGTGGTATGTTCAAAGCTAAGTGGTGGAGGGCATGGGGAGGAGTTGTAGGTGGAGGATACATAAAACTATAGTGGCATGAATTTTCACCCCTTGAAAATTCCCCATTTAAGTACCTCCTACCTTAGAAAAATTAAATCTGATGATGTTATTCCATGTCCTTCATTTGCTTCCCATCCACCTACTCACTAATTTTGTGTTGGTGGAGGCTATTTTGTCAGGGATTCTAGTGCGACACATGGACATCTATGCGGTGTGTTGTTTTCATGAAAATATTCCTACCTTAGGAATCTATATAGGTGTTACAACTCTCCACTAGCGATGAGGTGTAACATTTTTGTGCCCTTGATCGACCTCAAACGACTCCTTTCCCTCTAATTTCATCTTTAAATTCCTATCTCATTAATTCATTCTCTCTCTCTTCAATATCTCTTGTGTTGGTTATTTTTTATGAACCAAACTTAATCTCATCCCTTACCTATGAATCTGCCATAACTCAATGGCTAGTAAGGGTGAGGATTAGCCAACACCTAAGTGAAGCATTAAAAACCCCACTTCTTCTCTTTGGGCTCTGTGAAATCGAGGAGGGTAATCCTATTTATGCTCATAATATGCCTACTTGATCAAGAGCATTTCCATACAAAAATTTATTCCTTACGAAGTGCAAATAAATGAATATCATCAAAGGCTTGGTAGACCTCTTACAAAATTGCTATTTATTGCAAGGAATATAGTACTACTGAAGGTTTGTATGATGTAATATAAAAATATTTTATTAATTCATTCCCATTCCAAATCTCTCTCTAGGTTCATCACTATCTTAGTCAATCACAAGATAAGATAATGAAAAGACTAGCTCCTAGTCTAAGGGAACAATGGATTCATACTTTGCAATCAATTAGTAGTACAACTACAATTTAAAATTAGTAATCAGGGGACTATTGGGATGCTACTTTGTGGCATCCAACTCGCCGCATTTTAAAACACTGCTTCCTTACCAAATCCTATATCCTTTTCCCACAAATAAATGACCTTATTTCAACATTAAATCAACTCATTGAATTGAAGAATAAAAAAATTCATTCATTCAGTGCAAATGATAGAAGACAAATGAAATTATAACTTACAATTTCATTCATAATTTGCAAGGAAAATACACAGGAGATCACATATTTTAGAACTAGTATTTTCTTCCATTACTAATATTACATTGTAAAACCATTTTAAGATCAACATACATTATGACTTATACTCTAGACTCACTTCTGATATATTCATCAACTTATCTATTTACATTCTACTGCTCTCTGAGCATAGCCTTTACCTAGACCTTTCTTAGATTCAAAGTTTTATGAACTCTCTTCTCTCAGCCATGAAATCCCCTTTATAAATAGGGGAGCAATAGGCATTTGGCCAAGTTACAATCACATTTCATTTCATTCCAAAACCTAATGTCAACCAATTTCAAGAAAATCCCTAGGTGGTTTTATGTAATCATTTGAAAGCAGGGGAAGGCAAAAGAAAAAACTCAAGCACAGGGTACCGTTATTTGTTTCTGCAACTTCCACATCAAATAAAAGATTGTGTATCATACTAGCCAGAGGACTTCCACATCAACATAGAAGATTAAAAGACCAAGCCATAGACACATCGAAAAGAGTACCTCCTATGAAAAGACCATGGTATCATCAAAAAATAAGAAGAAGAGAAGAATCTATTCTAGGTCACTAGAATCGGAGTATGCTCGACCACTCCTTGTCTGTGATGAAATTTGAGGAACAATCACCACATACTCATAAGAGGTTTCATATGGCACAAGAGAGTGAAGATATTGGGAATATCCCAAGTGAGTGTCACCTCCAACATCTGAAGGACTATCAGAGAGAAAAATAGAAGAATTAAGTTTTCCCAGGTAGGCCTTATGACTCTTGTCTCTTTTCTTGGCCTTCTTCGCAAGCTTAGCCGGCTCCTTGCCCTTTAACTTGACCAATTCTTCTAAAATGGTCATGTTCCTTAAGATGTAAGTACTCTGGACAATTATTTTCTTCTTATGATCATGAGCCCTCCTTTTACCCTTTGAAACCTCAAAAGTCGCTGAGACTTCTTTCTTAGCTACAGACATATCCTCATAACACTAAAACACATTAAGGTAGCTAGACCTCCTAGCTGGCTGAATTCAAGCACCAGACTTTCCCATATTGCTGAACAAAAGGTAAAAACTAGCAAATCTAGATTGAGCATAAATTGACAATTTAAAAGCATCTGAATCAAACTTGTAGGGAAGCACACCCACAAACCCTAAAAATCACAACCAGTCCCAAAAAAGGAATTCCTAGGTGAAATAGAGCATGAATGACAGAGATCCCAATTGAAAACTAACTCACCCAGAAAAATAGCATTCACCTTTCAGCTTAGGGAAAATTAACACTCGCACACTTCTTCACTAACCTACACCTTACATTCTCTATAGACAGAAAAATGGTGAAAATGAACAACAAGCAATCTGAATTAAATAGACGATTTAGATAATGTAGCAATTAATGATTTAAGAACTCCTCATGTGAGCGAGTTGATAACTCAGCAGCTCAACTTTGAATCTGGGTCGTAGATCTATGAGGATTTAAAACCTCATCCATGGCGATCATGAGCATCATTTTTTGGCCTTTAGCAACTTGTTCCTAGAAAATAGTGATGCCACCTCAAATGTTGCCACGTTTTCCCTTAATATTGATCAATCATATGTGATCTGAAAATTAACATCCATCACCAACTCAATCCATGCTCCTTCATTAATATCGGTGAAGTACACAAAACCGACATTTGAAGATAACAGTCCCTTATACACTCCATCGCTCATCATGGACCCACCTCAAATTCCAGGGTTCAATCAATGATGAGAGTATTGTCGCGATGAACTTCAACCCGGTGGATCATCTTGCTTTAAAACCACATCAATAGTTCTCCACTCGTCCCACTACTTTCTTCTTTGTTTTATACGATGTCCTCAGGATACTACCACATTTCCTTTTCAATCAATAGGCGTTACCTATCACTAATACATCTCATCCTTCACCAATTCTATTAGTGATGCAAGCATCCAAGTGATGAAATATCATCCCTTGGATCATGATCTATCCTTGATCATGTTCCTTTTCCCATCACACATCACTGATTCATACTTCAAGCTTTGGATCTCATTAGCGACGGGAGATACAATGATGAATCAAGATGAAGACATGTGCACCTGCATGAGAATCAATGATAAAAAAGACATCGCACATAAGATCTATTCAAATTAGTGAAAGAAACTTGAATAGATAACCCCATCGCTCATCGCTATTTTGAAAATTAAGCTTTGGAATGAATCCACAATGAGTGATAAAAGAAAATATTAAAGCACTAGGGCCATCGCTTATCACTAATTCTCCTCATTTAGTTTGCAAGAAAATAACGATGAGATCCCAACGATTACATTGAACACTTGCATCGTGTATTGCTAATTCAAAAAATAATTCAAAACCAATCCACGATGAGCGAAACAAATGAGATACCACATATCGCTCATTGATATTTGAAAAATTACCATTATATCACCATCCATGATGAACGATGAAGGAAAAATAATAGGCCCAGAGGTCATCGCTAATCGCTAATACAATATCAAGGCTCAAAAGCCATTAGTGATAGGAAAATCTTCAACAATACAAGGAGAATCAAGAACATCGCTTGTTGTTATTTCATATTAAGAGATCTCAAATCTATCCACGATGAGAAAAGCTAAAACAATACCACTCGTTGCTTATCGTTGATTCAAAAAATACACTCTAGAAGCAATCTACGATGAGCGATAGAAAGAGATGGCCAATGAGACTTAAGTGAAAATATTTAAGCATGTTCCCACAAGTGGTTCTAATGAAGGGGACCCTCTAGGATGAAATGAGAAAAGGGGCTCAAATTTTCCTATGTCATAAAATGCAAAGGATGTAAAGGCCAAAAATCCCTTAGTTCAACCTTATATATAAAAATGAAACTCTGACTTAGGCATGAGGGACAAGTTACCCCATGACCGTTAATGACAAGATGATTTAATGTGATAGAAAATGGGCAACAAAAGGTCAACGGTAAATTAGAACCTTGGCATAAACAAAAACTTGAGGGCACTTTAAGGAACGGTTCAAGATATTACAAAACCCTACAACAGTGATGAGGAGAAAATCCCTAAGCCTTTAGATACCAACCTAGTATTCAAAATGTGACAAGATTTTGAGATGGAACATAAAAATTTTACAAGTTCTTTCATCTCGATCACATCAAATTTCTTCACAACATTTTCACAACATTCTCACCTCCATTGAAGCAACAAATTGGTGTTTTGTGGTCTCAATCTCCTCATTGTTGCAACAACATTGGAATTTGTAAGCTTGCGAGATCACTCCTTCTCCCATTTTCCTTGATTGCACATGGTTAAAGGTGATATTATTCCATCCTCCATTTACTTAGCATTATTGTATTGTTTTTGTAGCATACATTATTGTTTAGCATAGTGCATAGTAGTTCCATTTCAATACTTTATTTATCATAGTTCTACATCATTGCTATACCGGTTGTTGGTGGAGGTGGAAAGACCAAAGTGGGGAACTAACTACGGTATTCTTCTATACATAGTCCCAAAATTTTCCCATCACTCTATGCATAGGTATTTTGTTTGTGTGGAGCTTGTGGGAGGTTGGACTAACTGTAAGTTTGATTTCTACTACCCTTGCTTGTCATTTCATTTCTAATCAATCTATCTTTCAAGTTAAAATATTCTTCTTGTTATTCATCTATCTAGTTGCTTTCTATTTTTGAATTGTATTTGTCAATTCATTAGTAGGTTTCTTTAGTTTCTAGACTATTCTTTACACTTGCTATCAATATGATGATAGCGCCCAACTAAGACACCAACACATCGTGTTATCATTCATTTTGCACGCTGGAGTCTTCTGACAGTGAATTTTCTAAGTTGTAGTATGGACTCTAGGAATCCACTCCCCTGACATCCCCAGACTCTTGAGTCAGTAGAAGGAAAGGGGAAAATCAGTTTCCCTTTGATTTCACCCCCTTAAACATCAAACTAATCTTAAATAATCCTTTAGCATGACATAGATTAGGGCAGTTGATTGTACTAGACCCTCCCATCACCTGGGGTTCTAAGAAGTCAATCCCCCTCCTCTACATTTTGGTGAACCCGATGTGAACTATTTTGGTTTCATTTCATAGTGTTGAAGGAGTCTTCACTTGTGTTCTAGGTGTGTGGGTTGTAGGGTTCATAGCCGTGCAACCCAACCTATGACCCCTAGCATCATAGCTAGAAGAATACCTAAACATTATAAAGTGAAGCCTAAAATAGGTCATTGCCTAATTATTTTGGAGGCTTCTAAGAAAGTCCTTTCTAGTGTATGTAGAAGATGGCTTCTTTCATGCATCCTCCCATCCCATCTGCACAACCTACAAATGGGTCTCTTCTTATAACCTTTACCTCATAGGATTTTCTGATGAATGCCAATAAAGAACCTTCTCCTTTATACATTCTTGCTCATATCAATGGGAATATCATGATTGGTGTTCCCATTGACCCTGCGTGTCAGGTTAATATTATGAAAAAGAGAGATTATGTCAATAAAATACTTACATAAGGATGGCTACGATGAATCTAAAAGCACTACATGTACACATGATGGGATTTTTTGTCCCTCCCATTAGTTCTATCACCCTTTTCAGTCTTGGTTTGGCTTAGAACCATGAATTCCCCTTTAGACATTATCCTGGGGTCCAAATTTTTTGGAGTGAAGCTAGGAATTCATTGGCTAGTTTCCATGAATGCAGCCCCTTCGGTGATCCATAAGTTCCTAAAATTCTCCCATAAGGGCTATGTGCACATTTTCCATGAAACTAGGTACAAACCCCCAGTTTCATGTGGGGTTTATTCACTATCACACTTCTAGCCTGCCTCTATTGGTCTGCTTCCTCCAAGGACGGAACTATTGTATCACACTTATGTAAAATACAAGAACATGATAATAGTGTCGAAGGTGACCTATCCTCCTCCCTATGTTATTTAAGTTAAGGCTTCTATGATAGCACAACATTGAGGTGCAACTACGTCTCGAAAGGAGAAGGAGAATCCCACTTAGGAGACTTCTTCCTCTACAATTCCACCTGCTCTTGCCTCTTTTCCTACTACGACGCCTTCGAATTCTGCCTCCATGCACCTCTTGGGGATTCTGATGGTACCTACTTGTCAGAAGGCCAAGTGTCAGGTGTTTTAACTTCTTGTCTTTACCATGGTTCCTCAATCCATTGTATATGGTAAGGGGAAGTGTCCTTGTGGAGTAGCCTCTATGTCTTGGTCTCCATGGCCTCTTACTATTCTTGCCCCTAGGGTAGAAAATGGGAAGAGGCCTGCTATTGAGGTGCTTGAGTCTCATTTTCTGTCAGTAGTTGTTTCCATCCCTAGGTATCTTCCCCTTGTTTCTATCCAAGATTCACTCCCTCCACCAACAACAATTGTGATGGGTGCCTCGATGATAGAACAAGAGCCTTTTTATCATCCTCAAGTTGTAGCTTCTAGCTCTTGGAGCTAGAGAAACCACCTTACGCATGAGCATAAGTTTCAAATGAAGGCTCTTTCCACTATGCAATCCCCTTTACAGAAAGAGGAAGGGGAGCTAGAAGCTCTTGTTTTGATGTCTCCTACAGTGTCCTCTTCTGCCCCTTCTGCTTTAGTTCTCATTGCCTTGATCTTGCTTCCATCGCCTCCTACAAGCATTCATGACCTTCACCCTCAAATGATGCAAGTTTTCATTGCTCCCTTAGTTGAGCCTCCTCTCATTGATGTCCCTTCCAGACATCCTTCCTTTTCCTAAGCCAGTGGATATGTCGAATACCTTGGTGGTGTACATTGTGGTTTTCTCTAATTCTTCCTCACCCTCCACTTCTTCTATTGGGATTTCACATCCTCCAATGAAGCACAATTTGTAGGATGAACCTAATTGTAATGGGGGTTGGAAGAAGGGATCAACTTCTTCAGAAGCTAGTTCAGTGTTGGCTTGTGTTATCCTAGTAATAGAGGTAGCCCCGGTGTCCTTTGAGTTCTTCATTGCCCCCGAGTCTTTAGTGAGGTCAGTAGTGGATCTCAGGTTTATCCTTCATTGCGCACTTAGTTGACACATGGAACTCCTATCAAGTGCATGCTCAACTTAGTAGATGATATCCTGGCTCTATCGGTGATGTTTTAAAAATCAATGATGTTTCCATCACATGAGTTGAGCGAAGAAAACCTTGTGGGGGCCTCTTCCTTAGCTCTTGTCGCAAGAGAGTCGAAGGGTGATCCATTTTCTATCCCACCCTTCTAGGCGCATCCACTTTCCCCTTACAATGATCTAGATTTTGATAACGATGACTTCTTGGTTGATGAAGACTAGGAGGGAACCTTTGCTTTATCTGTAGATTATATTTGTGTGTGTGTGTTGTGCTTCCCCTATGCTTTTGTTATGTGTTCCTAGAGGACCCATATTGACCTTGTATGTGCTTGGATACATGATTATTTTGTGTCGTAAGCTTCTTCTATTTGTTTCATTATTATTCCTATGTTGTGCCTTGACTTTCGATAATTGGGGACGATGCAAAGTGTTGGGGGAATTAGGCTCCCCTTCCATGTTGACCCAATTATATATATATATTTTTTTCATGTACCTTTCTTCACATGGTCTAATATCATAGGGGATTGATAATAGTTTATATATATTATTATATTATATCTAATTATATCTATAAGAAGCTCTGACCTCAAAATATTAGATCCCCCTTTCTCTTGATGTCTTTTTTTTTCTTACATTATCTTTTTATCTTTATCTCTTCTTTTCTTGCTTCATGATGTTATGGCACCTATGTGTTTCCCCTCATGTGTGTGACAATATTTCCATGATTACATCTCATCATGAATCATGAGCCAAAACATCACTCTTGTCTCTCTCCTTAGGATGCCATGTGCCTTTGTATTCGACATGCATCATCCTAAGGGGGGCTATCAAGTTGCTTCAATTTTCAAATCTAGTGTAGTTGAAAATCCTATATTTTTAAAAAAAATCATTCTTCAACAAGGACCCCTAGCAAAAAACTTCTTTCATCACGAATTCGTAAAGAAAGAATCCAAAAACTTTCCTTTGAGGAGGGAGTACTTTTTTGATGAATTCTAAAAAATTTCCCTTGCAAGGGAGTATTCTTCCTTTTGAATTCCTCGATGAAATAAATCTTTTAGAAGGATTCCTTGATGCTAGAATCATTTACGAAAAATGTCATCCTCTTTCAAAGAGAGTGTCCCTGAAGCGAACCCCTATTCTTTTAAAGGGTTCTCGAGGGACCTCTTTTAAAGCTTCTCCTTTAATCGTTAACTATTTGTGTGACTGTTTTATTGTCTTCCTATGTGGCTTTTTTCTATCTAACATGTTTTTTCTATGGATTAAAATGTTATTTTGCAGGACCAAGCACCTGTGAGGCTACTTTTTCAATCAAGCTTGGAGGATCAAGCACCTTGAGCTTGCTTTGTAGGACCGAGCACCTGCAAGGGCCTATCAAACTCTACAAATCCTTTCACATTTGGATTCACTCAGGAGCAAGTACCTAGGGAGCATCCTTTGTAGGACCAAGCACTTGTAGAGCCTTTTATTCACTTTCCCTAGGGACTGAGGGATTGCGGTGCATTTTTTTCAACTCTCCTTAGGATCAAGTACCTGTGGAGCCATCTCTCTCCCTCTTGCACCCAAGTTTTTTAGATTGTGGTGTGCTTCCTTGATGGTTCAAGTATACATTTCTCAACTTCCACTCTTCTTTACTGTGCATTTGCTGACACTTATGCCCCCTAAAGTTGGGGAAAAATATAATGGCATGAATTTTCACCCCTTGCAAATTTCCCATTTACGTACCTCCTACCTTAGAGAAATTAAATCCAATGATGATATTCCACCTCCTTCATTCACTTCCCATCCACCTAGTTGCTATTTTTTATGTCGATGGAGGATATTTTCTCAAGGACACTAGTGTGGCATGTGGATGTCTATGTGGCACACTTCCATCTGAATAAGATTCTTGCCTCTCGTGTCTATAGAGATGTTACAACTCTCCATTGGTGATGAGGTGTAATTTTTATGTTCCCTTGATCGACCTCAAATGACTCCTTCTCCAATTTCATCTCCAAATGCCTATCTCATTCATTCATTCCCTCTCTCTTCAATCTCTCTTGAGCACATTCACTCTTTGAAACTTTCTTCACAACATTTTCACAGCATTCTCACGTACATTGAAGCAACAAGTTGGTGTTTTGTGGACTCAATCTCCTCATTGTTGTGACAACATTGACATTTGCAAGCTTGCGGGATCACTCCTTGTCCCATTTTCCTCGGCTACACGTGGTTGAAGGTGATATTATTCAATCTTCCATTTACTTAGCATTATGGTATTGTTTTTGTAGCATATTATTATTTAGCATAGTGCATATTACTTCCATTTCAATGCTTTCTTTATCATATTTCTTCGTCATTGATATACTGGCTATTTGTAGAGGGTAAAATACTAAAGTGGGGGACTGATTGTAGTAGTCCTCTATACACAGTCCCAAAATTTTCTCGTCACTATGTGCGTAGGTATTTTTTTTGCATGGAGCTTGTGGGAGATTGGACTAACTATAAGTTGGATTTCTACTACCCTTTCTCATCATTTCATTTATAATAAATCTATCTTCCAAGTTAAAGTATTCTTCTTCTTATTCAGCTATCTAGTTTCTTTTTGTTTATGAATTGTATTTGTTAGGTTGTAAGTAGAATTTTTTAGTTTCTAGACTATGCTTTACACTTGTTATTTGTACAGATGCCAACACCCCATTGAGATGCCAATGTGCCATGTTTTCATTTGTTTACTACACTAGAGTCCTCTAGAAGTGAGTTTCCTAAGTTGCAGTATGGACTCTAGGAATCCACTCACTTGACTTTGTGAAACTCTTGAGTTGGCAGAAGGAAAGGGGAAGATTAGTTTCCATTCCTTTTTACCCCTTAAACATTAAACTGATCTTAAACAATCCCTTAGCATGAGGTAGATCAGGGCAGTTGATTTTTCTAGACCCTCCCATGACCTAGATTATTGAGCAGTCAATTCTCCTCTACAAAAACTAACTAGATTGAGTTGAAGGGAAACTAACCAATTAGATTATTTCATGTAGAGGGTTTTACAACACTATGTGGGTTACAGGTTTCATAATACCTATTGTTTTCCAATTTCATTACATTCTTACTATAAAAAAAAAAAAGGTTCTCAAGAAATTCACAAAACAAACCAAATTGAGGTGAGGGGTGACTAATCGATTGGGTTCTTAATTTTAAATGGTTTTAAAACATAATGTGGGTTGCGGGTTTCATAACACCCTGTGTTTTGTAACCTATAATTTTATAAAAAAATATGAATGTCTTGAAATGATTTTGTTATTTATATAGTACAAATGTAATGAAAGGCACCTTCAAAATTTATAAAAAATCTTATGTATAGTAAAAATTTCATCTCAATTTCTTCATATGATCCAAATACACATGGACAGTATCTTTGCAGGTTAGAAAAACACAGTGGGAGGTGAGTACTTATTTTTTGAAACCTTCAACCCACAAAACACTGTAAAACCCTCTACATGCTAAAACCAAATGAAAACCCCTTTTCACAATGAAAAAACTTGGAAACCCATCAATGAATACCCCATTTATCAAAGAATACCTGGGTATGTGCAGGATCATCATGGAAAAAATAGGCCCTTAAGTGGCAAAAAATTTAGAAAAATCAGAGTTAGGAAACTTGACGTAAAAATTTGAATAAGTTATCTATATTATTTGAAAAATATGTAAAGAATAGAATTTGTAGAAAATTGAATGTAGTTTCTAAAATACTAGGTTTATTTAAAAAAATAAATCTATTTCGTAAAAAAATGAAATTTCAATGCAGTAGTACTTAAATTTTAGGGAAAAAATAAGAAGTAGGTGTTTGTCTGACCACCCTAACCACAATAAAATCATAATATTTTTTTATAATAATTTAGATATAAGTAGAGAACTCATGTCCCGATGTGATGCATATTTTTTTCTAAATTTTTCTAACTAAACAATTAATTATGATTTTTTTATTACAACTTTTAAAAAATAAAAAAACTCGTATGTCTAACCACCTTAACTTGGTCAAAAATTCATGAAATTCATTTTTTTTAATCCTATAGTATGCAAAGAATAGAATGTGATGCATGTTTCAAATTCAAAAAATGTGATACCGTTTGCAAGCTATAGATGTTTTTCAATCAACCTATCAATTAGGACTTTAGTTGTAATTCAAATAGAAAATAAATAATAATTATTTATTAAATTCAAAGTAAAGCATAATTTATATTGGTACAAAGCTGAGAATATCCTTTAAAAACCCTTTTTAGTTCATCAATTTTAGGTAAAAAAAAAGTTATCAATCACAAACCCTACAAAAACCCATCATATCACCACTTTTTGGCCCATCATGATCCTGCACATACCCACCTGTTTAATTCTTCATAGTCCCTAGGAAAGATGGAAAAATGACATATAGTTCTAGTAGATATACATACCTACTAGCTAACTTCCCACGTATGTCAAATGTGTTTTGGTAGGGAGAGTGGCAAAACTGATTCAACCTCTAAATGCTTGAAACTCCCTTTTGGCCTCCCCAACAACCTTCAAAGTGTGAATTTTGAAAGTGGTGACATTATGGGCTTCATGTGGTTTTAAAAATATATCATTTCATTGCAAAATCCACATTGTTTTTTCCAATCTAGTTATATAGTTTGCATGGTTTCTAGTTTCTCTACACATTATTCCACTACTATTTCAATTCTAGAAAATAAATATCATTCTTATTTCCACAATGTGTTTTCAATTATTTCATTCGGCTTCCTATAAAAGTTCTATGTTGTGAGAACATTAAAATGACAAAATTAAAAAACCCTCAACACAAAAGCA
Organism: Sequoia sempervirens; assembly: GCA_007258455.2. Classification (NCBI taxonomy): domain Eukaryota; kingdom Viridiplantae; phylum Streptophyta; class Pinopsida; order Cupressales; family Cupressaceae; genus Sequoia; species Sequoia sempervirens. The sequence goes on along the minus strand of VDFB02193867.1, from coordinate 504,022,936 downwards.
CATACACAAGTGTACATTTCAAATGAAACCCCTTTTCACAAGGAAAACCCTTGGAAACCCATTAATGAAACCCCTCTTCATAAGGAAAACACTTAGAAACCCATTAATGAAACCTCTTTTTGCAACAAATATCCATTCGATTCTTCAAAATCCCTAGGTAGGATGTTAAAACAACATATATTTCTAGAAGATATACACACCTGCTAGCTAGCTACCAGCTCATGTGGAATGTATTTTTGTAGGGAGAGTGTCTACTCTTCTTTGGTCTCTAAACACCTACAAATCCCTTCTAGGCTCCCTAGCAACCTCCAAAACATGAATGTAAAAATGGTGATGTTTTGGGATTTTTGTGCTTTTAAAATTATGAATTATAAGACATGCCGATGCTGCCACATTTTTATGATGACAAGATAGGTGATGGAACTCCAAAAGACACACGCCTAAATGTATGTTAGCATTCATCTTTCAATCTTATCTCATAATGATACTATCCTATGGGGGATGGGGTATTATATTATTATGTCTAACACATGCCATTTTTTTGGAAGATTAGCTTATCCCTTGTTAGAATTTGGCGATGGAAAAAAGGAAAAAATAATATTGATAAAAAAGTATGCAAAAGACCCAATTTCACCCTTTCCATACATCCTTACAAAAAGAATATATTATTATGCAATGAAGCATGGCCTATACTAGCTCATGATCAACACCATAAGGGTCGCCCAACTATAAATGGAAAGAGAGGAACTTAGGGGGTGATCTACCAACTCTTACTCACACTCCCATGCCTATTTTTATCTCTTGAGTGGCACCATCAACTCTTTACTTCTAGCAATGTAAGCTATGGTTTCAGGTAGAGTATTGGTCAAATCAAAAGAGGCACCCAATAAAACTTCAGGGTATAGCTAATGATGCTATATAAAAGTAACATTAACTTGCACATAAAATTTTACCTTTTCATGAATGAATTGTCTAGTTGGAGAATATGTTGATTAACACTTTTCTTTGTAATGAATGAAACTAAAATAAAAGATACAAATAGAATAAATATAAATCCATCTAAAGGACTAAGAATGAAGGAAGAACTATGAACATCAAATCAAACAACCACATATAGGTCCAACTATTCTTTTACAAACACAATTTAACCTAGTTGTAAGTATGCAACCAACATAATGGTATGTAACTCAAGAAGAAATTACAATAACACAAAATAAAACATACAACTCCAACTGTTCTTTTACAAACACATTGACCTTGCTAAAAATAGCCAATAGTACACTTTTGGGGTCAAGAAACAAAATTCAAATTAACCCTTAAATTTAAAGAAGCTATGAAACTATCTCACACCATGAAACTCTCCCTTGTGTTGAAGTTTAATCTCTAAATTTTTTGTACCTAACTATGGTAGCCTTAGAGTTATCCAATAAAAATTAAAGAATTTTAACTTGAAGTTTTGTTTTGAAATGCTAATGGACTCGTGTTGGGGAGGTCAAGGCCATTTCAAAATGGATGAAAGAATGTACAAAATGTGGTTTATAATGGAGAGATAGGTAAACACATAAGTTTCTAGATGGATATAGAATCACTAAGAAGATTTTGATAAAATAAAATAGTGATTTTAATACAATCATTAGTAAATAGTGAATCATAAAATTTATAATAAATTAATGGAAACATTGATAGTAATACCAATAATAATGTAGAGGATATTAATAGCATTGTAAGATAGAATTATTAATATCAATACCTTAGTGATCATAAGAAGGAAAATTAATAACTATGGTTTTCAAATTTTAGAGGAATTTATGATAAATATAATGTCTCAATATTAAGACTAATACTTGCATTGATGCTATTAACAAAAAATAGCATTAATGTTAATAGTATTGGCGATTAAATTTTATATAAATACAATTAATGTCAATAATAATAATAATGTACATGATGTTAATATCAATAATGATGATTACATTTAACATTACCAATAACAAGAAGATGTTAAATAATGACATTCATATAAAAACATTAAAAAAAAAAGGAATATGTAATAACCTAATAAATAATGATGTGGTATGAAATGTAAGATAGCATAAAGGTTTGTTAAGAATATTCTAACAAATAGTGAAATGGTAGTACTAGGGTCGTCGATGAAATGTTGGTGGTCCAATATAAATTATCAATATGAATTGCATCTGACACTAGAAGGAGAAAAATATTAAATTAGTAAAGATAATAATTCTACTAAAATACTAGTTGGTATATCTACCAACAAAATTAATGTATTAATAATTTTATTTTTAATAAAATATTAATATGACCTTGTCAAAGAAAATTACATGATGATATTTAAAATTGATAAATAACTCTAATACGATTATACTATCATTTTTCCATTATTTATATTGTACTTAATAGAAATTTCTATGTTAAAGGGTTGGTAATAAAGTTTTCCTTTCATAAGAATAATAATAATAGCATAATAGTAATAATTTTAAAGTTATATTTAATGTTATCTTAAAGGAATACATAGTTGTGTATAGAAATAGTGACATTAGAATGTCTTAAATAGAATGTGAGATAGAGAAACATAGTTTAAGTAGAAGGAGTAAAATAAATGAAACCCTCTATCAATCATTTAATTAGTTTGATTTATGTTACAAACATTTCCTCCTTACCTTTTGAGACCTCAACTTTGACGATGCTAGTATAAGAAGTAAGAATGTAAATCATGGTTGGAAACATTAAAATTACAAGAGAATTAAATATGGTGTAAGTGGAGAATCTATCATTATGAGTTAAAAAACTTTAGTATTTTAGTCATCAACCTCGAGCAACCTAGTTTGTGTGCCAACCCGCATGTATTCTTTCTTCCACACCCCACCCTTAGCAATGTGTCATATTACAATGTTACTCATCCAACATAGTTTGATGTGTATAGAATAAGGTCCATGTGTGTACATGGTTAGTAGAGAATGGTTTTTTTATGTGTTTTATCAAAAAAATGTAGTTAGAATTCTTGTCCTATGTGCAAAATTGGGGCATGACACTTGATCCCCTTGAACACATGGGCAAGTAAAACAATTAAAATTAGCATATTAGAAATAAATTTCTAAATGATGTTGATCACATTGAGCATGAGGGGATAACTATATCATGATTGATAATTTTGAGCATTCAATTGATCAAGGTAACATAATTATGAATAAGGTTAAAGCATAAACAATCTATTATCTTGGCCTCACCACCTTTGTCCAATTTGCTTTTCTTGCAGATGAACATATTGAAACTTCCAATTATTCCAAAGTATTTAAGAATAAGTTTTCACCTCATTTTAAAAATGTTAAGTTTCCTCATAGGTCAAATATTTAAATCGTGAAATATCAAGGTAAATATTAGCTCTTCATTAGGGTATGTGTGCCAAAATGGGGGGAAATGAGTTATTTTGGCTACAAAATATACTCAAATTATTGAAATCTAGAAGTAGCATGATCATGTTATGACTTGGTAAATACCAAGCCATAATATCATTATGTTCTATGATAAATAAAACACGATAATTTTTTATATAACATAAAACACAATTGCATTTTATATATCATAAAACACATGCGATAGATTAAATATTAGTTTGGTGGATTCTAGCATAATTTAAATAATATAAACATTCACACATACACCCCTCATATATATCAAATTCCACCAAACTTCATATATTCATTATCTCAATATGGAGATGTCTTCCTATATAAGACATAGTCTTGTAGAATAAGGATTGTCATAGAATCACCTAGGATCACCATCCCTGGGAGAATGAAATAGTATCTAGAAAAAAATGAAAAATAACATGAAATTTTGAGCATATAATATAGAAATTTCATGCATAATCATCCAAGTATGAAATGACATTGCAAAATGTGTTAGAATAAAATTTTATTAAGTGAAGGAGTAAAAGAAATCCATATTCTCACATATAGGTTATGATAATTGTATTATTTGGTGGGTTATTTTTTGTTATATATTATTATTTGGTTTAAAAAAAAATAATAATCTTAATATATATTCCACAATGACATAACATTAAAAATGTGCCTATAAATTGTAACATGGGACCAAGAAGTAAACAAAATTCCCCATTCTCATTATTAGTTTGGTTAAGGTATATTATTTTTTGAGTTGACCTATGTCCTATAATATTATTTAGTGTTAAAACTTTTCATTCTTAATATCTACTCCATTATGACATGGCATTAGAAAATGTGCAAATAAAGCATAATGGGGTAAAGGAGTTACAAAAATCTCTCATTTTCATCGATTGGTTTTGTTAAGTTTTATTATTTAGTAAGTTGATTTTTGTCATTTATTATCCTTTGTTGTTAATACTTTTCATTCTACATATCTACTCCCACTAATATAAAAATAATGTAACTCCTAAATTTTATCATTCCTAGTTATGTCATTTATTACTTTTATCTTTTACTATATTTTAAGAAACATTTTTAAGAAGAAAAACATGTTGTATACTCAATAATAACATATTATGATAATTATTTTAGCATGTCATATCCCTTAATTGTAGTTATTGTTCAAGCCATGTTTGGTGGACACCTAGGGTATATCAAAAGTTAGCTAATGAGTTAGACATGGGTTAGTTATAATTTATTTCTCAATAAGTTTATAGTAAAAAAAAATGCTAGAAGGTATATTGATTATCACTAAATACTTTTAATGCAAAGTGTTATAATCATGTGATTGGTTTTAGTGTAGTTACATTTTATCTTAGGTAAGTAGGTTCTTTCTATCTTTGTAAAACATTTTTTGTTTAATATATATCTCTACATTCTTTTTGTAATGATTCATTTAGGAATTCAATCTAATTGTTTTCTAAATAATACATATGCTATTATATATATATATATATATATATATATATATATATATATATATATATATATATATATATATATATATATATATATAAACACAAAAAAAAGAAGGTTTTCTTATTACATAAAGAAGATTAAAACCTTATTTATCATAAAATCATATAGAAGTTACCTTCATAGTACATTAAAAAATATTGTTTGATCTTAGAAAAGTTTACTATCAAATAAGCTATCCCTATCAATGATCCACCTAACACTACTATTTCTAATAACACTTATATATTGTGATATGATAAAATAAAATAACTCAATGTATTAAATAACCAAACATGTACGTTAGAACCTAAAGCTAAACATAAATTTAATTTAAAAGTAGATATATAACCAAAAAAAAGATGTATGATATATGTTTGAACATGTGCATAAATATATATACTTAACTTATATGCCTTACCAAACAACACCTTATACATATACTATATGTATATCATTGACTAATTCCCATGATAACATAACTAATTAGCACTATAAAGTTTACTTATTTATAGATAGTGGCCAAGGAAGACCTAGTCTGTAGTTAGCTAGCCTTGCCAAACAACAGTAATTGGACTACGAACAACATGCGTTCCACCTCGGATACACTTCCATGATATTTCTCCAAATCTTTGATCCCCTTCTTCTGTGACGACAACGCTCTCAAATCTTACATGAAAGTTAAGCTTCTTGTTCTCCTTTGTGAATTCTAACGTGTCCGGTTGAACACTTATTTTTATTCCAGAAGGATTCTCCACATGCACTTTGTAGGTAGAACGAAGAACACCCACATTTGTTACTGTTCTCCTTCTCACGACAACTTGAGGTATTCTGGTGGAGTTGGTGGGCTTGAAGTGAAGAGAGAAAGATGGATAATTGAGATCAACTGTGCCCTCCAAATTGCTCAATCTGGGGCACGAGATTGTGTGGTTGTCCATTAGCAAAGCAATTTGTTTAGCGGTGTAGTTAAGAGCACAAAGAAAGTGAATGTAATCATGAGGTGCCAGGTCGTATATGAGCCCGGGGTCCACTGCAGCCACTGGATTTACATGACCTGCGCCCAATGCAAATGCGTCTGCAGCTTCCACAGCTTCCAGGAAGACATCTTTGATGGGCTGATTTTTATTGTCGCGGACGTAAGAAGATGTCATGAGAGCCGATTTAATGGCAGCGGGACTCCAGGAAGGGTGGACGCTACGTATGAGCGATGCAAGGCCGCTTACATGCGGACATGCCATGGATGTCCCCGATTCGAACACATATCCTTCATTAACCGCCGCTAATATGTTGACGCCTGGAGCAACCACATCTGGTTTGAGTATATCTGGAAATTCCCGACTTGGGCCCCTCGCAGAAAATGAAGCCACAAGTGGAGCTGTTACTTCCTTTCCCACCATTATCAATCCTGTTGGATTTATGGAGGCGGTAGGATTACCGGTATTGTTTACGTACGCCTTGATTTTTTCTCCGACTGCAAAACTAACACTAATAAAGGGAAGATCATAATCGTTGATTATTTCATCCGCCCCCCAGTAGATCTCGGTGGCGTAAATAATTCCAGCTCCCCCAACTTGTTTCACCACCGTTGAAACTTCTTTCAGCATGCTAACTGCCATGTTTGAAGCAATGTAAAGATTCTTGTACCCAATATCACACAACACAATTTTACCTTTCACCACGCTGGGATGGAGGCCTGATTGACAGTGCATGGTGCTCTTGTTGTCAGATACATACACCAGAGGCAACTGTTGAACTGCTTCAGCAGCTTGAGAAAGAGAGGAACCACTGTAGATCTCACGATTGCCAAGTCTGATAGCTGCGGGGAACTTTCTGTCCACGGTGCTCGCTCCAACAGTGATTATCCATGGTGCCGTATTTGCTACTGAAGAGGGAACAGGTCCATCGTTGCCGGCGGCAGAAGAAAACAGCACACCCTTGGCCATTGCTTTAAAGGCTCCAATGGCAACAGAATCCTTGTAAAAAGGGATGTCCGGTCGGCCAATCGACATAGAAATAATATCCACGCCGTCTGAAACGGCCATTTCTATGGCAGCAATTTCGTCACAAGCATCAGCTCCATTAACCCAGAGGACCTTATACACGGCCAATCTGGCCTGAGGAGCCATCCCTGTGGCCGTTCCATTGGCAAAGCCATTGAAACTCTCTCCTTGCACTTCTGACCCCGCAGCAGTCGAAGCACAGTGTGTGCCATGGCCGTCAGTGTCTCTCGCAGATTTTATCTCGGCCTTGTTGAGTTCACCAATGTTTGCTTCGTAGCCTTTAAAGAAATAGCGAGCTCCAATGATTTTCCTGTTGCAGTGAGAGGAATTGAACATCTCCCCACTTTGACATATGCCCTTCCATTTTGCGGGCACAGGCTCCAGGCCTCTATCATCGAAGCTCCTGCTCTCAGGCCATATTCCACTATCAAGCACGCCCACAATCACATCTTTGCCGTAATGGGACAGAGACCACAAATTGTTATGCGAGCCTCCCAGACCCAAAAACTGCGGCGAATGGGTTGTGCGCAATTGCCTGACAGATGATGGGATTACGGCCAAGCAGCCCTCCATGCTCTCTAACGCTGCAGCCTCTGCACTGCTCAGCTTTGCTGCAAATCCATGCAGAACTATATCATATGTATATAACAACAGGCTTCCATCGTCTGAGCCTGAAGCTACCTCATTGATGAGAGAAGCATACCAGTGCTCATGAAGTGAAAAATGCAGAGGCTTCATGGACTTACTCATGTGAACTATATGGGGCTTTCTTATCTCCTCACACACAGTTGCGGTTAATGCAAACAGAGTAACACAGAGAGCAAGGGATAAGAGAGAGGGAAAAGATTTGGCCATTACTATCAATAACCAGCAAGTGACTGACTACTTCTTGTGTGAAGCGAAGGAAGGCACCAGTCCATAAATAAGGAAATTATGCTGCATCACGATGTACATTTCGCCATACGTATTAATGAAAAATACGTTGTATTGTCTGCATAGATGGTTCGCAAGCAGAAAAGCCGAACATTTTGACGTGGATCGCACTCTGCAATCGATGAGACATTTTTACGAGTCTTGACAAATAAATAGGACGCGACGATATCACTTTAACGGGCGAATAAACAGGACCAGTCGGATGTCACTTTCTCTTGGCTACTACCACACATTTAAACTTAGCTTGCCCTTCCCAACCCATCTTTATCCTTTGTATCAAGATTCCTTGTTCAATTTAGTTTCACCCTACCAATTGATCCCTGTGGATCCCATTTAATTTAACTCCGTGTCATCCTAGTATTGAACCTTATCCATTCTCTAGAACCTCGACCCTATCTCCATCTTTCATTATGATTGTCTAAGATTCTTCCAATGCCCCTACATCTCCTTATTCCTGCACTATTTTTTCCTCCAAGAGATTTATTCTTAGTCAGACCGTCTCTAAGGACCTTTTCTCATCATGCAAACCTAATTAGCAACTCTCTAGTGATCCATTATCATCTTGTCCCACTTCTATCCATATCAATTTCTTTCCTCACTTCCTCGAATATCTTCCCTCTACACATCACTAAGATAAGTGTAAGAAATTGTGTGAGTATTTTTTTCTTGAAAACTAAAAGTTGGACTAAAATTTAAAACACATAAAATCTTTAAAAAATCTAGTAATATGAAATGTACAATTTTGATTCTAGTTTTTAAATATGAAATTTATTATAATGTCCATATGATACACATTAATTTCATATAATCTTGTATAAAAACCATTTTTAAAAATCACATTTTTAGAACCATAAAATGCATGTGCACAACCAACATAGTTTTACCTAAATAAAAGTATTTTCTAATTCCCTTTGTCGAAAGATTGGTGATGATTTTTAAATAGTCTTTTTCCATATGATTTTAATACTTGCCATAGACAATACTATTGTAATGAGTTTTCTTAATTAGCTATTAATAAGTTGGTTTTGAACCAATTAATAACTAAAAAAATGATCTTCCTCAAATAAAATATATCTTTTCTAAAGCGAACATGTAAAATATTTAACTTTGGAAATTAAAAAATAATGTTCTTTTGAAAATTATTGGCTAAAAAGTTTGGGGTGTTATGGGTGGATTTTTTAGGAAAATTGATAGTAAACTATTATTTTGGCATTTTTTGGAATCCGTTTTACTCCACTTTTACTATCAACTTGACATTTTCTTGTTAATATTTAAATTAAATTTACAGATTAGTCCATAATATTATAACCTATAAAATTACAACCAGATAAGGCTTCAAGAAAATTCACCGCAAACTATTCACATCCAACAATTCATCATCGATAATTCATCACCATAAAAAAATCATCTCTAGGAAAATTTACCACCAACAATTCATTGTCATGGAAAATTCACCACTAGCTATTTCCTAATTGTATATGTGATGAATTATCCTTGGTGATGAATCATTGGTGGTGAATTTTCTACGGTGATGAATTGCTAGTGGTGAATTTTCCATAGCGATGAATTGTTGGAGGTGAATTGCTTACGGTGAATTTTCCTAGAACCCCAAATAATACCATCATTGTCATTAAGATAAGTAGAATATTGACAATAAAATTAATCTTACCTATAGTATATCAAATTATAAGTGGCATTATTTTTACAAAGGGGATCTAACAGATTTAGTGACATATCATTAAAATTATCCACAAAATAGGAAACTATAACTTCCTTCCTATGGTATTAACCCTAATGAATTTTTTTCTTTTCCCATTTTTTATCTTTGCGTCACCTTGGATGACTAAGGAGAGTGCATTTTGGGTCACACACACTTTAGGTTTTACAGTAGCATGGTAGCTTGCAAAGAGGTGTCGTCTCTCCTAGGACACCTCCCCTACCCATTTCTATGAAACAAGATTCTTAGGAATGATAAACAAAGGCATCGAAGGAAGCAAAGCTATTCCTCTTCACTAGAGGTGACAAGAGCAAAGTGATGTTCCCGATCGACTTTTATTTATTTGTAAAAGGATTTCTCTATTTTTTTTTCTTATTTTTATTTCTTTATCCATGCAATGCACTATGTGGTTGACACATGACTCAGAAAAATGATGGAAAACACTACAGTGGTATGAGGTCTAGCATTGTATTAGTTTCACTGGGCTCAAATCTCCCATTTTAAACTTAGTTTTTTTTAGATGTTTCTTTTTTACTATAGTAGGTAGGAGGAAGGGGCATCCACCCCCTCCAAGTGAGCTCATAGATCTAGGGGAGAGGGGCCCATAGTGGAGTAGGGTCCAATAGTGGGGATAGAAGTAGTCCTTATTGAGCCCTATAGTGGAGCACCTAAATATCCAATTGCAAAATGCTTTTTATCCATAAAGTACATAAATTGACAAATCATGTGATGTCACATTAGTGCACAAATAAAACAAGACTTAGTGCACCACTATCAGTCTCACTTTTTTTTGGGCCTTTTTGGATACCTCAACAAAAAGTATGTTGATGTGGCATTAATGATGTGACCCTAAAATGAAATATAGAAGCATGTGAGTTGCCAAATAAGTGTTGTACAAAATTGGGAGTGATTTGAAATTTCCACATAATATTTTGAGAAATACAAAGTTAGGGTTCTTCATTATGGGCCCCTGTCCCCTAGAAGAGGCTACAATTGCTCTTAAGGCATCACATGCAACTCCTACAGGGGTTTGGCTTGTGGAAGCATGGGAGCCTTTCCCTCCTCAACCACATATTTTATTAATCATAAATTTATATTTCTTTTCTTTTCTACAGGAGTGGTATTGGTGTATGGAGTTATTTAGTGTGTAGGAATATTAATATTTCTACTATGTTTAGGTTTTAACAAGGCTTACAAATTTTATTTTATTTTTTATTATTTTTCTTCCCCACTTTTTCCATTGCTCTAGTGACATAGACAAGAAGTTGTAAAATCCAAACCTCACTCATCCACATGTAAAATGATGTCCTTGGTATGCATACATATACTATAAATGTTAAATAAAATGTAGGATTTCTATTCTACCTCAAAATTATCTTTAAATTTTAAGATAGAGCAACCAACTAGAGTTTGAAACAATTTACTCATTATAGGTATACACATATATGAGGGGGAAACACCCTCTAACTTATAATTAAAAATACCTATATTTTCATCTTGTTTAAGTTGGTTTATGCTTCCATGTTTAAAGAAGAGGTGAAACAATAAATTTTAAGAAAATTTATGCATGTAATCATCAACCTAATGCCATTTCTAAATATAAATATGTTTCTTCTTTATTATAAATCATTACAAAAGAAAGTCCCTATATTTTTATTTTTAAACTATCCCATTAAGCTATTGGTAATAAAAATAACTTTACTCTATCATACCTACATCAGTGAGATTATTTTATTTAAATCTAATATTATCATGGTAGCTATATTTTAGCTTAGATTACAAAAATAATGATTGTAGAATTTATGCTTGAATAAATGGAGGGAAGGGCATTAGCCCAAACACTTTAAAATGAGGAAATTTGAATTAGAGAGCCATAAAAAATTTTAATTTTAATGATTATTTATTTTCATAGTAGTTCTATGACCTTTAAGTAAACTAACTTAACCCTCTTGTGTACAATAGCAATTTCTTAAATTTTAAAATTGCATATCATTTCTTTTTCTATAGAACTTAAATAAAATACTCAAAATAGTTAAGTAATAATGTTACCAATATTTTCAATATTAGCAATTTTATTCATTTCCTTTATTTATTCATCTCCCTCTATAATGGTATAACATACTTTCATTTCTAGCAATTAAGCAACAATAACAATAATATTTATTAGTACTTTTTGTCAACAATACTATTGCAAGTATAGGCAATCATGGCAACCATAATTGTTCTTCTCCTGATACATCTCCTATTAGTGATGAAGGTATCTTGGTGAAAGAAGAAACAATCATTGAGAATCATGAAATTATTGTTTGTCCCTCTCCTCCTTCCCCTTGGACAAATATTATGAGAAAAGAAGATGACATCATTAACACATTTCTTAACATCACTTTACCTAGGGAGAATGCTTTAGTGAAAGAAGATATGTTAAGAGATCCAATGATTGAGAGTTATAGCATTATTTCTCTCCTCCCTAATGTCCCTAACATTTGGAAAGACCTATTCAAATAAAAGGAATCAATTATTGGTAAGCATGAAAAACATGATTCTCCTTGTCTTGTTGCCTCCCCTATTTGTGATGAAGCTACTTTATAAAATACAATCATGGAATGCCATCAACCTCCTAAAATCCCTCCTACTAGGGTAGAAGTTATGGTACAAGGGAATGAGACCTTAGAGAAAAAATGATGAAATCATGGACAATCATAACAATCAAATTGGAGCTTCTCCTAATATCTCTAAAGAATATATTTTGATAGAAAATCCAACCAATGAGAGACATGGGAATCTTAGTTATCTCTCTTCCCCTAAGGAAAAAATCATTGATAAACAAGACAATCCAACCATTGATGACTCACTTGTGATGAAGTCGCTTTAGAAGAACCAAACAATGATTATCATGAACATCTAGTTTGTAGTTATCCAAAAACATTTCATACTAGGGATGATATCATGGTGGAAGAAAATGAGAAAATTTAGAATAGTAATTTCTTAGGTGAAGATGATGAAGATACACTAGACTTCCCTTCATTATAAAGATATCAAACTGAAGTTGTTGAGGTTATGACTGCATAAGTGTTTGTTAGATCCCCCTTGATTATTGTACCTCCTAAATACCCAATGGGAAATCCTAAGAATCCTCTAATTATCTAACCCCCCTCACAACAACCAAAAAATAAAAAAAATAAACTCGTCCTTATACTTGAACCATCTAAGAATAATGTTTCACAACAACCGAATTATAACACCATTGTTCATACATATAACACTATAAACAATCCATGACCAAAAAAAACAACTCAAACATTTCCACCCTTGACTAATCCTATCTTTCCTAATGCTCCTCGTTTGATGGAAAAAAATTGAAAGGAATATAATCTTGTTGAACACCTTAAGGGTACTCTTGATAATATTTTTGTATGGGAACTAATTCAAGTATCACCTAGCTATCATATCATACTCCAAGAGGCCTTGCAATAGGTTATGATTCCTTCTAACACTAGTTCAAACAATGTAGCAACATTAATTCAAGGAATGTATGAAATGAACTTGCACATATTTTTTCACCAACGTGAATTACCTCCCTTAGAAATTCAAAAGAAATATGAAGCTTTCAACATAATAGTGTATATCAATCAAATTGTGATAAAATGAACCCTTGTTGACAATGGTTCAGCCATGAATGTGTGTAGTGTGAGGCTTTTGAAAGAACTAAGAATGGGTAAAAATGGTATTAAACTTGATTATTTATCTATTCATGGATTTGACAACATAGGAAAATAACTACTTAGAGTCATCACATTACTGATCAAAGTTGGTCACATCCCAAGCTTTCTCTCATATAAATATGGAAGGTGGTCAACTAGCAAAAAGAGACAATCAAAAAGTGACATACGAGGACAAAGATAATGATTGGCACAAAGCATCCACCTTTGGCGCAAAGTGTCCCACTACCTAAATCCTTGTGCCCATTGAGTGCAGGACAAGTGTGATCCATGAAAATTAATATCAATTAGAGGAACTAGGTGTAGCAACACAAGGAAGAGCAACACACTCCTTGAGATGTTGAATTTTGTTACTCAAAGCCTTACATTCATTAGTAGAATGACCATGAACTCTATGATACGTGCAAAATGAACTCTTCTAGTAAAATTTCTTATGAGTTCTTGGAGGGAGAGATGTCAAACAATCTTGGAGTCTTGAAAAGATACTCTCTTGATCAAAAGTAGAAGATATTCCTTTATTTTGTGACAAAAATATCACTTACTTAGTACAAGGTGTCATATTTACACAAGAATCTTTAGATTGTGATATTTTGTACTCTTATTTAAAGGAAGGTTTAAGATCTAACAAATTCAAATCATTAGTGTTTTGTGTGATGACATTGACATTAAGTGAGGATTTATTTTTTTCTTTCATTTCTTTCAAAGTACAAAAACCAAGACCGCTAGTGTCTATCAGTTTAGGATGCACTAATGTTAAAGTTGTCTTAGAAGAATCTTTTGTAAGAGTGTTGATATTAAGTGAAGGCTTCTTTGATGATTTTATTTCTATCAAAGGACAATAACCAAGACCATGAGTTATTTCTTGCATTTTAGGCTCTATAGGGACACAAATACTTTGTTCTCTAGCACCACATCCTTTTCCACAATAACCAAGTTGGTTTGACATAAGTTCATAACCTCTTCCATTTATTTTTTTCATTTCCTTCAAATTTGTTGGTTGCTCATAATCAACTTTATCAAATTTTGTCATGTATTTTGCTTGATCTTCTAAAGTAGTTGAGATGGATACTTTCAAATTTTGTGTTGACATTACTACTTTTTCTTTTCCCTCTTCAAAATCTTGGTCTATGATCTTGTATTTTCCAATGGATGTTGGTGTGAAATATAAGGAACCCCAATCATCTTCCAACAACTTACTAAGTTCATCAATGTCCATTTCATGTTCTTTTTCTTCTTTTTCTTGCAATGTACTAGATTCAATAGGGTATCAATGATGAACCCAATTTTTATTGGGTTGATGTTTCATTCAATTATGAAGGCCAAAATGAGAAAATAACAATAAGAAAATAAACCTAACTATTATAGCAATGAAAAGGGGAGTTTTGAGAGCTTGAAATGATGTGTACCTTGTAGAAAACTTATTTTTTTAGTCCATAGAGGACTCATTCGCCTTTGGTGGTGAATGAATCCCTATTAGGGTTCTAGAAATCGAATTTTGGGTTTTATTCCTCTTAGTCTGCACTCCTAGATCTTAGATGTTCATTGCTTCAAACTCTACAAAGGAGTCATTCGCCTTTAGTGGCGAATGGTTCCTATTAGGGTTTTGGAAATATGAGTTCTATGTCTTGTACTTCAATGTATGCACTCTCAATTCCTAGGTTTTTAGCTCTTGATAACCTGTAATAAATTATGTAGCTTCAATTTTGTCTTCTTGCACTATGAAGTTCAACTTTGCAACTTGACATCTTTTGTAAATTTTCTCTAAAATTATTCTCCACTTGATCTTCAACCTTTAAATTTTCAAACACACACTCAAGAGGAGAAAAAAATGTTGAGTGTTAGTGAATAAGGGTTTTCCTAAGTCAAACCCCATTTAGGTAATTAAACCAAATGATGAAATAATGAAATTGAATCATGAAATTATATGATGTTGATACCTTGGATGTTTTCTTGGAGTGTAAATCTAGAAACTAACATGTAGTGGACATGAAGAATGTAGATCTCAATATCAAATAAGATGTATCTTCAATGCTACTTCCACTATCTTAGCTCAACAAAATGCATGAACGCACTAGACCCTTGAATTACTAAAATAAAACCTTGATAATCTACGCTTGAATGTATTCTTAAATTCTCTTGAATATTCTAAAAATCTCTTGTGAATGTACTCTTGAATGCTCATGAAGATCTAGGATGAAGCTATGTGAATTAACCCCATATTTATACTAAATTTAGAGATTAACCCCAAAATTCAAATAATTCAAGCCAACCTCAGATATGGGTATTAAAATCAAAAGGATCCCACCACAATTAAATTCAAATAGAGGGGTCCTATTAAGGGAGGTGTTGGAACCTTCAAATTTTGGCACAATTTGAAGGTGCCATGTCAAAAGTTTTAATACAACACTCAGAAAACTCACTTGTAAAATCAGCCCTAGGAGCACATTTAAAAAAATCATAGCTTTGGATCTGTTCATTTTCATATCAATCCACCTTGCACAAATGTTTATCTATCATATGTGAGTGTGCACTCCAGTTTTTAGCTTCATACGATTAGTTTTAACAAAGTTTCAAAAGGCCAAGTTAAAGAGTTTTGTGAAGGCTTGTTGTCTGCACATAGTGAAATATGCCAAGTAGGTCAACTTTGGAGAACAATATTAAGCAACTGAAAGGGTTTCATGAAAAAAAATTTGGTGATCTTGATTCTCCCTTCCAAAATCTACTTCCATGTCAATTTTTAGGGCTTCAAGACATCATTTGATATTTTTCCAAGATCAAATCCAAATGGATTTTACATAGTTTGGAAATTACATTTCTAGAACAACTGCAAAATGGTCAACTTTGGTGCTTGATAGTTGGTGGAGAAAATGAAATGATAGAAAACTCTCTTGCACACATTTTCACCATGCCTACATGAGCTAATATCCAAAGTTATAACTTCTCAAGATCAAATTTACTATATTTTGAAAAAGGGAAAATGGAGGGTTTCAATTGAGCTTGACAATGGTAATTTTTAAAAAATGCTAAGTAAGCAACTTTAGGCATCTACAGTTTGCAATTCTGACAACTTTATGCCAAACCATTTGATGAGCATACTCTCCTATCACAACTCAACACGTATGTTCATTTTAATGGTCGCCAGAGGAGTTATGATATGCTTTTTAATTGTTTTGCGACTGCTCTCGGGCTAGATTTGGCACTCCAAAAAAGTTGCAAATTTTGAAATTCTAAGGATGACCTAGTTGGTTTTTTGGCCTCAAATGTCTCCAATTTCAATTTTTTTGGATTCCATTGTCATTTTTTACATTATTTTAAAATCTCATTTTTCTCACTACATGCTCTAGTAGGGCTAGTTTACAAAAAGAAGTACCTCGATTTGATGAGTTGTTCAAAATCTTTCAGAAACTCACTTCCAAAATAATTGATCATGGTCCCTTAAAATTTATTTTGGCTCCAGGATGCTCAGTGTTCCTGCAATGAAATTACGTTGTTTACCTGCCAACCAAAATTGAAAAAAATTTCTTACATTCTAAAGTCTAAATGACATAAATTTTAAAATATTTGAAATGTTTAAAAATTAATTTGGGACAAAGTTCAAAAACCCTAAATATATCATTAGTTTTATAAATTTTATCATTATAAAATATATAGAAATAGAGGAAGAGGAATTTTCTTTGCCGCCACAGTGAAAAGTTTGTAATTGCCATGCTTTGGCAGAATTGTTTAAACAAATATGGTTTGATGGATTTCAATAATGGTTTCAAGATATTCACAAAGTAGATGTATTGAAATATAAGACTCGAATAAAATCTTTGGCACAATGTATGGACATCCATGAAAGCATACCAGCAATATGGCAGCCTGTGATAGAATAAAAGCTTTGGTACAATGTATGGACATCCATGAAAGCATAATTAAAAGTGATTTTTTTGCAAGTGCCTTGAACAAAATATATAAAACATTGAAGCATAGGCAATGAGAAGAAAACACCTTAGAAGTATTGGTAATCTTGTGGAATTTAGTGATTGGAGAATATGCATAGGGGCTTCTGGAGGGATCCAAGATACAAAACCATCGATGAAATACAACCTTATGTGTTGGTAAGATGTGAAAAACTAGTGAAGAAGGTGATAGGAAAACTTTTCCCACATCCCCGCAAAGAAAAAATGGAGACGTTGCACAATACACAAAGTTTTTAGCAAAAGAAGGATAATCATTAAAATTGATTTTTACAAAAATTCCAAAATGAAGATTAATTAAAATATTTAATTTGCTAAAGGAAATTAATTAAATATTTTTTTCAAAGAAGAAGAATATTGAAGAGATGTAGCGAATAGGTGAAGGGTCATAACCCTAAAATTACAATGTATATATGTAAAATAATATTGTATCATCAAAGAGGAGAATTAGAAGTTAGGGAAAAGGAGAGAATCAGAGCAATCGATGCATATAATGTACAAACCTTTTTGAAGCAAAGAAATGGAGATAATGTTTTAACTGGTGAAATCCTTTCTTGATGTTCAATTGTTGTGATGCAATTATTTATATTTTTATTTGGTTGTCTCCAGCTTGAGGTCTTTTAATCATTTAAATCACTATATCAAGTATATTTCTGATTTATAAAAATGTATTCTCATTTTGTGTGATTTAATCAATTGGTGCTTGCAAGTTAGATATAAATTCTTTTGAATGAATCACAATGATTTAAGGATTTCTTTTGGATAATTGAAGAAGAACCTGGTAAGGAAATATTCCAACACAATTTATGCAAGTCATAAATTTAGTGAAGTTTTATACCAGTCATAGAACCTCATTTTCAAAGTGCCTAGCAACTAGAGTTAAGCCAAAAGAGGGAAACACATATCATTCTTGATTTTTGACTCCATTGCCCATGTGGATAAAAGGCACCGATCTGTCACACCCTAGAAAATAAATTTCATAAAAATGAAATATACATACACTTTTTCATGCATTAGGAGTAAAAGAAACTAGTAAAGTTATCATCTATTGCATTTATGCCATTGTGATAGATCCATCAATTTAATCAAGTCATACAACTTTAAATCTGCTTGAACTATAAAGGTACACCCACCTAGGTCTGGAAAAGCTTGAAGAGAAGAAGGTTTGAATTCATCATTTGGCCTTGTACGTTAGCCAAAAATGTTGTGAGAGCTTGGTAACCTCTTGTGGTTCAAACCTGCATTTTTGAGACCTAACAGTTTGGTGACTCTGGAGGGGACTATTTTAGAATATCTGGTTGAAGACCATCATATAAAGTCATTGAAGAGAGATTCATAGTTTAGAAGTTTGAGGAAAAGTGATTTATCTAGGGTAAAACAAGAACAATTTCAAAAATCCATTTCATTTTCCTACTTTTGAAAAAGTAGGTGGTGACTCTGATAAAAAATTGATGAAGAATACACAACCATTTTCAAATTGCAGCTTTTCCAGCCAAAAAATAGAAGTCATAGGTTGAAGTATGTGTAGCAATTATTCCTTACACCATACACATTATGGTACAATTGGGAATTTTGGCAATGGAGGTAATGGACACCATTCACAACAAGACATTTTTACACCACAAGCCCCATATCAAATAAATGGTTATCCTCCATCTCTTAGACAAAGGTTAATAATCTACCAAAACCCATATGGGTCTCCAAATTCTGTCTTAGCCATTGATAAACCATTTAACTGCAACAATATCCAAGGCTTCCTAAATCCTTATCGCTGCAAATTGGAGGAACTGTTAAAGTATATCCCTAGATTTTATGGAGAATGGGGTGAATCAATTTGTAAGCATGTACAACAATTCTGGGATTTTATTTTGGACTTTTGAATTTATCGAAAAGATGTCATTATGATATTTTTTTAAAAATATTTGAGAGATGACACAAGGGAGTGGTTTATTGGCTTTCCTATGCATAGTTTCTCTTCATGGAAAGATCTCAAAAGACTATTCCTAAGCCAGTATAGTTATGAAGATGAATATGGAGAAATTGATCAAGCAATATAGCTGGGAGAGGAAACATGTGCAAATGATGTTTTTTTAAATTCAAATGAAGATGAACTTGTTGAAGACCAATTTTCTACCTTGAAAGATGATTGTAGCATTAAATATATTAATAGAAACACACTGCTTGAGGAATATATCAATCATGATTCAAATGATATGGAAGTACATCCATGTATGCATTGTCATAGCATTGAAGAAAACAAATTGGAAGCTGAAATAAAATAAGATAGTATGTCCTTCAACAATGAAGAAGGAAATGACTATGATCAATTCAGAGAGAATGAATATGCAAGTGAAAATAATTCCTATGACAATCTACATGAAGATATAGAAAGTATCTCTTGCATAACAAATTGTGATAGTTCATGTTATGAGGGATCCATTGAAGACTCAAATTGTGAAGATAAACCTGTGGATTTTGATCTACAACAAAGGGACACTTGTAACCTTTATGGAGATCAGGAGGAAGAAACAATGGAAAATGTGATAGAAGAATAAAATTCATTTGACAGTGAACAAGTAACACTTCTAGTTGCAGTTGAGTACCATGAAGATACATTTGATGAAGAAAAGGTTTGTACATCTAAAAATGGTTTTCAACTTTTTTAAATCCATTGTATGATGAAAAAATAGAAGAATATCAAATAACATTTTGTCAAGATGTGTTGGAACATAAATTTCATGTTTACTCAAATCCATTCTATGAAGAGGAAGAGGCATTTTCAAATAACCAGGATAATATATCAACTTGTGGAACAAATGACTATGTTGATAATTCATCTAAGTTTTTCTATGATGATCTTGAGCCTAATTATGATAATGAAATAAAAAAAGAGGCATGTTCACTCAGTAATGAACAAATTTCAGATTTGCTGGCAATGCAGTATCAAAAATACACACATAAGAAAGATTCAAAAAATTCATCTCCAATATTAATTGGTTCAAATATGCATGATAATGAAAATATGAATAAAAACTCAGTGTCATCTCCAAATGGTGATGTGGAAGAGGTTTCAGATTTGTTTGTCTCAAACAATGTTGATATGAGAGAGCTTTCAAATTTGTGTGAGAAGCATTCAAATGTTGAGATGAGTGACATAGATGATTGTGATTGTTTCTCTTCCCGTGCACATGAAAGTTGTATTTATTGGTTGCATAAATGGCCTAATAATGATTGCAAATTTCTTGTACAAATCAATCTCAGCTATCTAATGAATAATTAATTTTTTCATCCTTCAAATCAGCAAGGATATCATTTCATGATGCATGACCCATATTGGAATGGTGGAAGGAGTTGCAAGTATCTTTATGACAGTAAGAATGGCAAGGAAAATGATGTGAATACTTTCAAGGGGATTTCACTAAGCTCAAATCAAAATAAAATTTATGAAAAAGGAAAGTATAGGACTTTATTTTTGGTGGCCTTGAGCCATCATTTATGGTTTGAATTTTAGACCATAACAATTCAAAAGAAAGATGAAGTTTTATTTTTTTGCCAAAGGTGTGAAACACTTGGTTTGCTCTCCTAGAGACCTGGATTCTTGCTATGCCCATAGGGGACATACATCCCCAAATGGAGTCACTATTAGAACCTTCAACTTTTGGTGTCATGTCAAAAAATTTAATACAACACTCAGAAAACTCACTTGTAAAATCAGCCCCAAGAGCACATTTTACAGATCATAACTTTGGATATGTTCATTTTCATGCCAATCCACCTTGCACAAATTTTTATCTATCACATGTGAGTATGCACACCATTTTTTAGCTTCATACAATCATTTTTGAAAAAGTTTCAAAAGGCCAAGTTAAAGAGTTTTGTGAAGGTTTGTTGTCTGCATATAGTGAAATCTGCCATGTAGGTCAACTTTGGAGAACAATATTAAGCAACTAAAAGGGTTTCATGAAAAAAAAATGGTGATCTTGATTCTCCCTATGAAAATCTACTTCCATTTCAATTTTCAGGGCTTCAGGACATCGTTTGATATTTTTCCAAGATCAAATCCAAATGGATTTGACATAGTTTGGAAACTACATTTCCAAAACAACTGCAAAATGGTCAACTTTGGTGCTTGATATTTGGTGAAAAAAATGAAATGATAGAAAAATATCTTGCACACATGTTCACCATGCCTACATGAGCTAGTATCCAAATAGCTTCTCAAGATCACATTTGATATTTTTTCAAAAAGGGCAAATGGAGGATTTCAATTGAGCTTGACAGTGGTAATTTTTAGAAAATGTTGAGTAAGCAACTTTGGGCATTTACAATTTGCAATTACGAAAAATTCATGCCAAACCATTTGACAAGCATACTCTCCTATCACAACTCAACATGTATGTTCATTTCATGGTCCTCGAAGGAGTTCTGAATGCTTTTTAATTGTTTTGTGACTACTCCCAGGCTAGATTTGGCACTCCGAAAAAGTTGCAAATTTTGAAATTGTAAGGATGACCTAGTTGTTGTTTTGGCCTCAAATGTATCCAATTTTTTTTTTTTTTGGATTCCATGGTCATTTGGTACATTATTTTAAAATCTCATTTTTCTCACTACATGCTCCGGTAGGGCCAGTTTACAGAGGAAGTACCTCAATTTAGTGAGCTGTTCAAAATCCGTTAGAAACCCACTTCCAAAATAATTGATCACGATCCCTTGAAAAATTTTGTGGCTCTACGATGCTCCATGTGCCCACAATGAAATTACATTGTTTTCCTGCCAGTCGAAATTGAAAAAAATTCTTACATTCTAAAGTCTAAATGACAGAAATTTTAAAACATTTGAAATGTTTTAAAATGAATTTGGGACAAAGTTCAAAAATGCTAAATATATCATTATTTTATAAAGTTTATCTTTATAAAATAGATAGAAATAGAGGAAGAGGAATTTTCTTTGCCGCCACAGTGAAAAGTTTGCAATTGCCATGCTTTGGTAGAATTGTTTAAACAAATGTGGTTTGATGGATTTCAATAATGGTTGCAAGATATTCACAAAGTAGATGTATTGAAATATAAGATCAGATTCCTCAACCGTTACTAGCAATATGGTAGCCTGTGATAGAATAAAAGCTTTGGCACAATGTATGGACATCCATGAAAGCATAATTAAAAGTGGATTTTTTGCAAGTGCCTTGAACAAAATATATAAAACATTGAAGCATAGGTAAGGAGAAGAAAATGCCTCAGAAGTATTGGTAATCTCGTGGAATGTAGTGATTGGAAAATATGAATAGGGGCTTCTAGAGGGATTTGAGATACAAAACAATCGATGAAATGCAACCTTATGCCCTAGTAAGATGTGAAAAAATTGTGAAGAAGGTGATAGGAAAACATTTCCTGCATCCCCATGGAGAAAAACTAGAGACGTTGTTGTGTAGTGGTAGCATACCACAGTACTGCAAAGGCCCAACACTAGTCCCATATTAAAAATAGTAAAAAGGAATATTGTTGCACGAGGGTCTCAAATTTATGTGCAACCACATTACCATGAGGGTCCAACATTACTCTCGTGGTAGTGTGGTGAAAACAATAAATTTTTTTTTTTTTGCACGGAGAAGATAAAAATATGAACATGAAATGAAAAGTTTGCTAGTATTTAGTGAATTAAAGCTTTTGTGGTGGTTGTAGTAAAGGTGGGAATAAATATTAAATAGATATGCAACCAATAAAATATTAAATTGAGGGAGTAACAAAGTGAAAATTTGTTGAATAAAGGTGAAGGAGGAGTGAGTATTTTCTTCATAAGGCAAAATATTCTCATGGATAAATGAAATATTAAAGGGCGATTAAAATAATGAAATAAAAATGGCAATGAAGGCTTAAAGAATTTTATAAATATTAAAAAATAAATTAAAATGCACAAATACAAAGTGAAATATTTTCATGGAGGAGGATAATTGTTTTACCCATGGAAAGCGTGAATGATAAAATTTATAAAATATTTTGGGGTGGAATATTTTTTCCAATGAGATTAAAAGGATGGGTAACTATTTTACTCAAAGAAATAATTTATTAAATTTGTGAAATTTTTTAACCAAGCAAGACATAAATTGGAAGAATTTTTTTACCAGAGGAGTTATAAGGTGGGTAATTATTTTTACCCAAATAATATATTTATTTATTGGGTGAACACACAAAACACAAAGTTGCCAGAAAAATAAGGATAATCATTAAAATTATT
Organism: Sequoia sempervirens; assembly: GCA_007258455.2. NCBI lineage: Eukaryota > Viridiplantae > Streptophyta > Pinopsida > Cupressales > Cupressaceae > Sequoia > Sequoia sempervirens. Next base: position 503,999,455 of record VDFB02193867.1, on the reverse strand, counting down.
TTTCTCAAAAATTCCAAAATGAAGATTAATTAAAATATTTAATTTGCCGAAGGGAATTAATTAAATGTTTTTTTCCAAAGAAGAAGAATATTAAAGAGATGCAACGAACAGGCAAAGGGTCATAACCCTAAAATTACAATTTATATATGTAAAATAATATTGTATCATCAAAGAAGAGAAATAGAAGTTAGGATAAAGGAGAGAATCAGAATAGGGGATGCATATAATGTATAAACCTTTTTGAAGCAAAGCAATGGAGATAATGTTTTAACTAGTGAAATCCTTTCTTGGTGTTCAGTTGTTGTGATGCAATTATTGATTTTTTTTAATAAAATGTACCTTAATTGTACCTTAAATGTACCTTAAAATGTACCTTAATTGTACATTGATTTTGTGTGATTTAATCAATGTCTGCAAGTTAGATTTTAATTCTTTTGGATAATTGAAGAACTTGGTAAGGAAATATTCCAACACAATTTATGCAAGTCATAATTTTGGTGAAGTTTTATGCCAGTCATAAAACATCATTTTCAAAGTGCCTAGCAACTAGAGTTAAGCCAAAAGAGGGAAACACATATCATTCTTGATTTTTGACTCCATTTCTCGTGTGGATAAAACACACTAATTTGTCAGACCCCAGAAAATAAATTTCATAATAACGAAATATAGATACAATTTTTCTTATAGTAGGAGTAAAAGAAACTAGCAAAGCTATCATCTATTGCATTTATGCCATTGTGATAGATCCACCAATTTAATCAAGTCATACAACTTTAAATCTACTTCAATTATAAAGGTGCACCCTCCTAGGTCTGGTAGAGCCTAAAGAGAAGAAGGTTTGAATTCATCATTTGGCCTTGTACGTTAGCCAAAAATGTTGTGAGAGCTTGGCTTGGCAATGTCTTGTGGTTCAAACCTACATTTTTGAGACCTTACTGGAGGACCCATTCACCACTAAAGGTGAATGGGTCCTAGCACAAATTTCTAGGACCATGCTTTAGAGGGATGAAATAACATCAAAAACCCACCTCAAATATGCAAAAAAATGGTTGTCCTAGGTTCAGAGGACTCATTTTCCACTAAAGGAAAATGGGTCCTAGAAGCATTTTTCAAGACACCAAATTTTCCAAATTAAATGGTATACTAGATCATTATTGGGTGTCAGGATAGATCCTTGAAAAGAGGGCTTGAATTTGAATTAAAGGGGCCAATTAAGCTCAATTAACCACATTATCTAATGAAACCCTAGATAAGTGTGAAAGTGTAATACAATACTTTACAACACCTTAAATAAGGTATAGTTAAGGTACATTTTATTAAAAAGGGCCCAAGATCAATGTGAATGTGTACAACACATTACAACATTAGACTTAGGAAAAATTAAGTTAATTCAATGAAAATTATTCCCAAATCAAGTAAGGAAAAAGGATACTTTTTTTTTACTACATTTTTCACCCACTTTAGTGAGAGGACGACACCCTATCAAACTCACATGAAAGTAGACATTCAAGACACTTAAGTATGCAACAATAACAGAGACACATAATCATACCCTATCAAAGCCAAAGAAAAACAAAGAATGTCAAAAGGATCAAGCACAACCATCCCAATGCAATGTGGAATGAGGTTGTTTTTCTGTAACATATGTTGCTCCCTCTAGAGTAGTGGAACCTTAGTCTTTCCACTAGGTGAGTTTGTTGAAAGTCGAAGATACTAGGAGGGGGGGTGAATCAATATCTTCTTAAATTTTTGATTAGATAAAATCCAACTATTCCAATGCATACAATAAAAAAGATAAATAAGAGCATTAATAGAGCATGGAAATGCAAGACACATGAAGAAGATAATTTTTACGTGGAAAACCCAAAATGGGAAAAACCGCGGTGAGTGTTAGCTCACAATATAGTATAACCAGTTATAAAATATTACAAAATGGGTGGCTCACTATCAAGAGTCACTATCTAGAAACAAAGGCTCACTACCTATATAATTACAACAATTGAGGGTATGTGCAGGATCATCATGGAAAAAATAAGCCCTTAAGTGGCAAAAATGAGTAGTAGGTGTCTGTTTGACCACCCTAACCACAATAAAATGATAATAATTTTTTATAAGTTTTTAGATATAAGTAGACGACTCATGTCCAGATGTGATGCATATTTTTTTGTAATTTTTTTCCAAGAAAATAATTAATTATGAATTTTTTATTACAAATTTTAAAAAATATAAAAACTCGTATGTCTGACCACTTTAACTTGGTCAAAACTTCATGAAATTCAATTTTTCTTTTTTTAATCCTACAATATGCGAAGCATAGAGTGTGACACATGTTTTGGATTCAAAAAATGTGATACCGTTTGAAAGCTATAGATGTTTTTCAATCAGCCTATCAATCAAGACTTTAATCATAATTCAAATAGAAAATGAATAATAATTATTTATTAAATTCAAAGTAAAGAATAATTTATATTGGTGGAAAGATGAGAATATCCTTTAAAAACCCTTTTCATTTCATCAATTTTGGGTAAAAAAAGTCATCAGCCACATAACCATCATATTGCCACTTTTTGGCCCATCATGATCTTGCACATACCCTTGAATGGATTTCAACCATAAAATGAATTAACAAAGTACACCTAATGAGTGCAGATTTAGTTCCACATAAGAATCAATAAACAAACTTGACACACTTGATCATGTTTGCACTACTTGGCATCATCACACCACTTCTTGATTTTTTTTTTGTTATATATACCCAATCTCTTCACAAGCATCAATTAGGTCGGCCTAATTAGATACACTTCTCATTTACTAAAAATATCAATTATCCACCTCAAGTGATGAAAAAAGATAACCCACACACTTCAACAAGTCAGTACAAACCTAAAATAGGTCGCACATATGTCCGCAGAGAAAAAGTTAATTTACATAATACATCCATAAAGTCGGCCAGAGATGGACTAAAAAAAATAATTGCAAAACACCAACATGGCACCATACAAACAACTAGATATGTGAGATCTTGTATGAAAATTCTTCCAACACCTATAAACTATTTCCCAAAACCGCAAGCAATAGTGATCATTGGAGAAAAAATGCGGACCACAATACCAAAGGGTGTAAGAAATTTTTTGGTTCAGATACCAAACTAGAATGCCAGAGTAACTTTAGTCTTGATCTTGCAGTTGCAACTCATATATCATGGGGACATCAATGACAACAAAAATTAACAAAATGAGATTTTCTTCTTCATTTTTCCAACAATCTCCCCCTTTTTCATTGATGGCAACATGTGCCAAAACCAAAAAGAATATTTACAGAGTTCTCTATTTACAATACTTCTCCCCCTAACATCAAAATTTCACCACTTCACTCCCCCTTTGACATCAAGGAAAAATGGTGTGCCAAGAACAACTAAAAATCATTAAAGCAAAGAAAACAAAGAAATATATATCAACTAGAAGATGTTGATCCTTGAAGCTCCTTCAAAATACCTTCCCAAACTATTTTTCCTTTTTCCCAACCATCCTTTGCTACAGTCAATATCTTATTCAAAGATTCTAGCTCTATTATAGTTTCTTCAACACCGTCTAGAGTATTAGGAATCAGGTTTATCTTCTCAAGCCTTCTAGAGCAAGCTAGAGCCTCTCCAATTGAAGTGTATTCCATTCTTACAATGTCACTTAATTGATTGAATTTTCTAATAATTTCTTCCTTTTGTTTCTGCAAGGCAAAAAAAATTATTTTTGTGCAGTGATGGCCTTTCAAATTGATTTTTCTTTATCTTTAGATACACTATAAGTACTAGAAATGATAGACAATTAAGAGTCAATTGATTCCATGAAAATATTGATATTTTGAGTGGAATCTGACCACTTCAAGCAATAAGAGAGAACAATATCTACCTCTGACTCACAAATGTTCATCCCTTCTAGAAACTTTTCAACACAATAATGTGCAAGAGCACATTTGTCATGTAAATCCAATAGGATTTTCTCCACCAAATTTTCTTCTATCTCCTATCTTCTCTTTTTCGTTAAGCCTAGAGGAATACTCCTTGAAAGAGTCTAACAATAATCTCATATTTTCAATAGGGGAAATGGATGTATCAATGGATGCACCAGGTATAGCTTCCTACAAATCTTTCAAAGAATCTTCTATTAGTTTCTTTCCCTTTTGATGCATTTCAAGAATTTCCTTTCTTCCAGATGCTTGCCTTGCACCACCCAACACAAATTTATGTACTGGAGACATATTTTCAAAATCAACCAATCCCTCAATCATAGGGAGTTTCAAAATTTCTTTGGGAATAATCAATTGAAATCTAATTTTCTTAGATAACAAACCTTCCAGTATATCACCACCAGAGCATGAATCACTGGGATGCTTCAGTGATTTTACAATCTATTTTTCTTCTTCATTTTTCCCAGAGGATTCCATGACCTTCTTTTCTTCCTCTCTCTTTTCCTTTTCTTTACCTTCCTCTACCACATCTTCTTCTTCTGCCTCTTTCTTTTCATCCTTTTCACCTTCATCTTCATCTTTATCTTTATCATTATCTTTTTCATTATTGTCTTCTTTCTCATTTCCATCTTTTTCATCTTTATTTTTCTCTTCTTCAGAATTATCTTGAACTTCTTCTTCATTTCCTTTTCCTTCCTCTTTAGCATTTCCTTTCCTATTATTGCCTTCTTCTCCTTCAATATGCTCTAGAGGAGCATCATTATGCGCCTCAGGCTCAACTTCTCCTTAATTTTTCTCATTAACTTCATCACCAAAGTTAATTTTAACATCAAAATTATCAGGAATGTCTTCATTACCTATATCCAAAGAAACATTTTCCTCAACATTTTCAGTAGCAACATCATCATCAGTTTTGAGCATACCATAATTTTATGTTGTCTCCCAAAATACCTTTTTTGTTTCATTTCTTACTTTATTTGTCAATATTTTATTTCTTATCATCAACATATTCACTCTACTCTTCATCCAAAATTTTTTAGAACAGATCTTCTTTAGAGATTTCAGATCATCAGGGGTCAAGGAAGACCCAATATTATTATATGTTACATTTCAAATCTTTTCTTCAAACACGACCTCAGATCTCCTTTTCATTAGATCATCCCATATGCTTTCAGGAACATCTTTCCTTATGTTATCCCATTTTACCTCTAAGACAATAATGTATTGAATAACAACTAAAAGTAGTGTTTTATTGTCTTATTCTCCGACTTTATCATAGTGTTCAGTTGTGGGTTGAAACATATTCTCAAAATTTAGCAAGGTGTTAAGAGTTGGCTCAAGTTTATATCGGGTACCAGAACTTACTAGAATATCTTGTTCATTTTTCTGGTCCCTAGAGGTCTCACCAGCCACCTTATCCTTCTTTGGTTTAGGCTTGGTGTACACATGTATACCAAAATCATGCTCTTCTTCATCTTTAGAAGATGACACAATATGTAATCTTTTAGAACCAATTTTGTAGATGCATCTTCACTGGAGGGTACGCCTCCTCTGTTTCTCCTTACCAACTTTGGTTCACGATCTTCTTCTTCTTTTTCCTGATCATCAGTAACACTAAGATTCTTTTCTCTTGTTTCCTTTTCTTTCTTTCCTTTCTTTGTAAGGGATTCAACCGGAGGGGTCTCTTTCCTCTTCCTGGATCTTGTGGAAGGTCCAGAGGAAATAAGACCTTTTCCCTTATCAATAGTACTAGTTTCATTCTTTGTTGTAGGGATTGTGGAGGATTTTGGAGGGCTATTCCTTTCAAAACTAATTGCATCCTAAGAATAACTTGCATCGACTTTGTATTAGGTTTTGCATTGTTTTATTTGCATCCTAGGGTTTTAAAAAATTGCATTAGTGAAAAGCTCATATAGCTTACATTTTTGCATTATATTTCATTAGAAAATAATAAAATTCTACATTTTCACACTGTAGTTGCATCTAAAAATTAGAAAAACATAAAATTGTATTTAAAATTTCTCAAAAATCTCAAAAAAATAACTACTGTGACTAATTCGCCACAATGACTGACTTAGTCCTTCTGCACATTTTACACTATAATTTCTGGCATTTTTCAGAACATTTTCCATATTTCTATTTTTTGTTCTTGCATTCTATTACAATTTCCAATTTTTTTGTTTTATTCCATTTAGTTTTCTTTCATGTCATGGCTTTATGTTTCAATAAGTTTTGGAAGCCATTAAAATATTTAGTTGACATGTCAAACTGTGCTTTTGGAACTAATCCTAATGACATTGAGCTTCCTCATGATCCTTCAACTCCTCATGAATGTCCTCCTCATGATGTTGGCATCATTGGATAAGATGATGGAAACATGAATAAGTTCCTAAATGAATGTCTTGACAACCTTGAAGCCAATGCATCCTTTTATCCATCCATGAAACAACAAGACCTTCCTACATTCTCACCTCCTGATATGTTTTGTTACTTAAATCCTAAAAAGAATGAAGGACCTAAGTTCCCTCCATTAGGTGGACCTAGTTCCTCTAAACAAGCAACCCCTCAACCATTCTATGATAACAAAGTTACAAATACCCCAATCAACCTCGAAGAAACTTATGGTAAAGGTTTTTCTATCTTAAGAAAACAAGGATGTGAAATAACAACTGAACATAACATTCATCAACTTTTAGAACAAAGTCCAAAAGATGAAAACACAACTGGGTTAGGATATCAAGATCCTCCTCATGATAGCAAGCCTCCTTTAGAATATTGGAGACTTCGTGATGGTCGAATGGTGATCTTTGCTTCCCCTCCCGATCTGAATGTCCTCCTTCCATGTGAACAAACCTTACATGATAACAATGACAAGGATGATAGGATCACTTTGGGTCCTCTTCCTCCTCCTTCTATTCAAGAAAAGGGTGAATCTAGCAAATGCAAGAGGCCTTATAAGTTACAAAAAATCAAGTTTCCTCTTCATCCACCCCCTAAAATTGAAAGGAAATTACAAATCCTTTTAAACAAAGGACTCATACTATTACCACATATGAAAAGGTTGGTGATCTATTCTAAAGATGCTAATGTTCCACATTGTGCATATCATTGTGTTTTTGTGAATCGAAGTGATGAATGTCATCAATTGAAAGAAATACTGAGCAAGTATTATTCTGATGGCAATAATTTCTATCCAATAAATCCATAAACCACCATTAAACACATTATCATGTAATGGTTGTAGTGCATTCTCTTCTCAATATTACATGACCTCTCCCATCACCTATCATGGCTCCTTCTTGTCTTACACTCAATGAGGGAAAGCAGTTGCTAAGCTTGTCTTAGTAATGCACTTTTCATTGTCCCTTAGCAACATTATTCACCTTTTTCTTATACCAATTAAGATGGGGAGGTAGATGACTTGCTTGATGATTGACTTGCATTTTTCTTACTAGTCTTTTTCTTTTTATTTTGTGTCTTGGAATGTGTGTAACATGTTCCCCCGTGATGTTCCATTTGATGTTCTCTCTCTCTTTGTGACATTCCCCTATTTGTACCTTTTTTCTTCTACATGCACATTTTTTTCACCTTTTTCCTTTTGCTTTCCTTTTCCTTTTGGGGATGATGCAAGGCATTGAGACCATAATGTCTCTTTCATGTTGACCCAAAAGAACCCCCCTTTTCCTTTTCTTTTATATTTTTCTTCTATTTTCCTTTTGGGGATGACACAAGGCATTGAGGCTACAATGTCTCTCTCATGTTGACCCAAAAGCTTTTCCTTTTCTTCCACCTTTTCATTTCATTTTTTTCTTTTGTTTTCCTTTTGGGGATAATGCAAAGTGTCAAGACATATTATGTCTCTTCCATGTTGACCCAAATAGATCTTTATTTTTCCTTTTTTTCACTCTCTTTGTGTCATTCCTCTAGTTCTATGTATTTGGGGAATGATGACATTTCCAAGCTCTTTACAAAACATTGTAGCAAAGATCATACTAACCCCAAATCCATAGATCCCTTATCTATTTGGTGTTTTCATTTTGGGGGTCAATTCCTTCCTTTCCTTTTTATTTCTTTTCTCCACATGACACAACCTTCCTTGGAAACCTATGACTTGGCATAGGGGCTTTCCAAGTTGGCTCTAATGTCTTATTTCTTTTTGTAATTTTCATTTTCTACTTTAAAGTAATTGCTCACAGTACGGTGTGTAGCAATTCATTTAAAGTGGGTGCATATATTGGCATTATCATTCTACATTTATTTTTCCTTGGTTCTTAGTGTAGCCTTGTCACTTCATACGATGTGTTTTGTCACTTTGTGGATGACATTGGGTGTAGTTTCCTTCATGAGTGTGATCTATCTTAACATATTACATTCCTCTTGGCTTGATGCAACACACTACATCCTGTAAGTTGTGAATTTCCTATTCTTTGATTGGTCCTCTCTTTGAGACATTAGACACAATTTTCCCTAAGTTAAAGACCTCACATGAACTAAGCAAGAATCCTTTTAACATCTTTTGCATGTTGCATTTTTCATTTGTTATATGGCCACCTTGCATGAAATAACTTTCATTCCTGTAGTTCCATTGCGTTTGTTCATGAGCTCCAAGAATATGAAGTTTTGCTTGTCTCATGAAGTTGGAAATGTCATTTTATTTTGTGGCACCTTATTAAAGTTATCAAGAGGTATAACTTTGGTATAGTTGAGCAGGAAATCCATTCCAAGGAATGAATTTTCCCCATAGCCACCTACATGTGTGTGAGTGCATACCATCCATGAGTGTATGTTTCTCACCTTTTAGGCCTTCTCACCCAGTAGAAAGCCATGATTTTTGTTTCCTCAGAGTGAGTATACATTTATTTTTTGGAAAAAAAACCTAGATATGATCGACAATAGGATGGAGAAATGATCGAAGCTTGATCCAACTTTATTTTCTTTCAATTTCTCTCTTTCATTCTTTTTCATCATTTTCATGTGTGTTCCTTTATGCTTACGATTGGTTTTCCATGGGATCTTGATCTTGGGGCTTGATCATCCCTCTTGATTATTGTTGTTTCATCTTACCAAGCATCAGTGCATTTGGATCCCTCTTGATATGCATGTTGGGCTACTTTAGTGTGAGTTTGAACCAAGCTCATCCTCTCACTCAAGTGGATGCTTAATGTGTCACCAAAAAATGTATAGTTAGAAATTTTTATGCTCACTTGAATCTCTCTCATGGACTTTGGCTTTAGTTTTCCTAGATTTAATGTTGCAATGTAGCCAACACATTCACATTAGGTCTTACATTAAGTATTCCAGGATGTCTTGTAAAAGTGTTGTAAAGTGTTGTAACTAACTTTCACACTTTTCTAGGACCCTTTCATTATAATTCACTTAAATAACCCCTTTTTATCACTTACCAAGTCTTATTTCAAAGTTTTGTAAAGATTTGTAACAAACTCTCACAATTTTCTAGACTTGTCATCACTAATTCAACCCTTTGTTATGTTTAAATGACCTTTTAATACACATTCCAACCTTACTTAAGTGTACTTTTAACAATATTCCCATTAAAAAACATTAAATGATCTTTAATTTCTGACACCCAATAAAATTTCCCTGGTGGGACTAAGTCACCAGCTGGGGTGACCTAGTCCCATTGGGCACAAAAATCAAAATAATTTTAATTTTCTGGTGGTATTTAATTCTCATAAACTTAAGGTTGGCCTATGATATGTTATTTTCTAGAAATATTGGAAAATCAAGTACAAATAAAGGGTTTTTCTCTCATTTTTACCCCCATTCATTATTCAAGCAATCCATTCATTCACTTAATCATTTAGGAATTCACTTAAGCATTCTAAGCATTATCAAGCATCCATTAGAGTGTCCATAATTTGCATATCTTCACATTTCAACATCAATGGTTTGGTGAGTTTGTGACATTGCATGTTATTCATTCATCATTTTCTCTTTGTTTCATTTCATTTTCTAGGGTTTGATTACCAAATTGGGGTTTGACCAAGGAAAACCCCCATTCTTTAAACCTTAACCCTTTTTCCCCTCTTTGCATGTGTGTTTGTAGGTCTTGTAAGCAGATTTTTCAAAGAGCAAGGTGTTAAAAAGTGGTCAACAATCCATCAAAGTCATCAAAGTCAACAAAGCCCTAATTGAAGGTTGGATACCTCTTTTAGCCTATTTTTTTGTAGAATATGAACTAGACACCCATCAGGAAGGGAAGTGAAAACCAAAAGCTACACATTCCTACCCTGCATTTCCTAAGATTCTCAAGAGGACTAAGTCACCATTGGTGGTGACTTAGTCCCACTACCATGTCTGAAAAGTAATTTTTACATTTTTGAGTACCCATTTGGATGAAACCTATTCTAATAGAATCTCCTTGAAATGGGACTAGGTCAGCTAGCTTGTCGTAAGTGTCCTAGTCATCTTCACCAACAAAATATGTAGGATTCCAAAGCATATTTACATTAAATTTTAATTTATAGGTGCACCTAGGTATGTGCAGGATCATGATGGGCCAAAAAGTGGTGATATGATGGATATGTGGCTGATGACATTTTTTTAACCCAAAATTAATGAAACAAAAAGGGTTTTTAAAGGAGATTCTCATCTTTCCACCAATATAAATTATTCTTTACTTTGAATTTAATAAATAATTATTATTTATTTTCAATTCGAATTATGACCAAAGTCCTGATTGATAGGTTGATTAGAAAACATCTATAGCTTTCAAATAGTATCACATTTTTTGAATCAAAAAAATGTGTCACATTTTATGATTTTCATGCTATAGGATTAAAAAAAAATGAATTTCACAAATTTTTGACCAAGTTAAGGTGGTCATACATACAATTTTTTTATATTTTCTAAAATTTGTAATAAACAATTCATAATTAATTTACTTGGAAAAAATTAAAAAAAAATATGCATCACATCCGGACATGAGTCCTCTACTTATATCTAAAATATTATAATTTTTTTTGTCATTTTATTGTGGTTAGGGTGGTCAGACAGACACGTACTTCTTATTTTTTCCCTAAAATTTAAGTACTACTGCATTGAAATTTCAAATTTTCACCAAATAGATTTGTTCTTTTTTAAATAAACCTAGTAGTTTAGAAACTACATTCATTTTCTATAGATTCTATTCTTACATATTTTTGAAGTAATATAGATAACATATTCAAATTTTTACATCAAGTTGCCTAACTCTGATTTTTCTAAATTTTTTGCCACTTAAGGGCCCATTTTTTCCATGATGATCCTACACATACCTACCTCTCCAATGTTGTTCATTTATTTCATTGTTTACTTTCATTCTTAAGTCATATTGCATACATTACCATGTTTTAAAACAACTTGCATATCTTAGGTTTTGCATTAATATTCATTATCTTTTATTAGTTCTTTGCATTTAGGACATTGGATTTAGATATATTTCAATCATATTAAGCATTATTCTTTAGTGAACCTCCAAGTTTTTTTTGGATACCTTTATCCTTTTAGGTGAAAACCCCTAGAAGTGCAAGAGAGAATCCCCTATCAAATTTTTAGTTCAAGAAGATATTAGGAAACAAGAAGATGAAATCATAGAAACATTTCTAAACATCACCTTACCTAGTCTCCATTCATCCCTTTCTTGTGAGAATATTTTAGCGAAAGAGGATGATATCATAGATATCCATGACAATCAAAATTATCCTTCTCCTAATATCCATCCTCGATGTGAAGAGGATAGGTTAGTGTTTGAAGATGTGCCTATTGAGAGTTATGAGAATCTTGTTCCTCCCTTCCCTAATCCTCCTACCATTTAGAAAGATCTATTTGGTAAGCATGAAAATCATAGTTTTCCTTCTCTTGATTCCCCCTACTTGTGATGAAGATACTTTAAAAAATCTAACAATGGAATGTGATGAAAATCTTACAAGCTCTCCTACTAGGGTATATAGTATGGCACAAGAGAATGAGACCTTAGAGAAAATGGGCAATCAAATAGAGCCTTCTCCTAACATCCCCACCATCGATAAGGAAGAAAATAAAACCATTGATAAATCCATTACATGTGATGAATTCATTTTATAAGATACAACCATTGATAACTCCCTTACATGTGATGAAGTCATTTTAGAAGAACCAACCATTGATAGCTCTCCTCCTAGGGAAGATATCATGGTGCAAGAAAAGGAAAAGTTTGACAATAATGATATTGTTCCATTAAATGAATATGATGAAGTACTATTAGAATCTCCTTCACTAAGGGACGTTAATATTATTCAACCTCAACTCATCCTTCACCCCCTTTCACAAAAACATCAAACTCAAAACAAACCCAAACTTATCCTTTACCTGCCTAAGAATATTTTTTTGTAGCAACTAAGTCATAATACTATTGCTCATACATATAACACTAGAAGCAATTTTCACCTAAGAAAACGAACCCCAAAAACCTTACCTTTGACTAATCTTAGCTTACCCAGTCCTCCTCATTTTCCTTAACATCTAGTGGAAAGGAGTATGATCTTGTTGAACAACCTATGAATACACCTATAAAGATATCCCTATGGGACCTAATTTAGAATTCACTTGATTATCACATGATGCTTCAAAAAAAATTGCAACAAGTTGTGGTTCCCTCTAGTGCAAATTTTAATGACATAGAACCCACGATTAAAGGGATAAACACAAACATTTTTTTTCCACAAAAGTGAATTCCCCCTTTAGAAGTGAAAAAAAAAAATGATGCTTTTATGATAATATCTAGCTACAATAGATTAGGAATAAAGAGAACCCTTATTGATAATGGTTCTGCTCTTAATGTGTGTAGTTTATCCCTTTTGGATAAGCTTTGTGTGAATAAATAAAAAATTCAACCTGACTCTTTATCTATTAAGGGATTTGACAATGTAGGAAAAAACCACTTGGTGTGATCACTTTACCTATTATAGATGGAAAGGCCACATTGGAAACAACGATCCATGTTATGCCTAATGATATTTCATATAAATTCCTATTAGGAAAACCATGGATTCATGCAATGAGTGGGGTGCCTTCTAATCTTCATTGTAAAATGAAGTATATTTACAATGCTCAACATAGTCTACATACTTGAAGCCAACTTTGATCCAAATAGTTATTTGAGCATTGAGAAAGACAAAAAAAATCCTTTGAAAAAATTAACACCAACTACACAAGTGGAACTCGTGCAAGAAAAATACAAATAAAAACACATTGATCAAATCATGAAGCTATTAGAAGATGATTGGGGTTCCTTAGATATCAAAGAATTCTACCTTCATGGGAGAATACAAGATCATAAACAAATATTGGGAAAAGGGATAAGAAAAAGTGGTAATGTCTGCACAAAACTAGAAAGGCCCTTGAAAAGAATTCACCTCAACCTATTTAGAACAAAAGCCATAAAATTACACAACAAAATTTGATGAACTTGACTATGAACAACTGCCAAATCCAAAAGAAATGAAAAATGTTTATGGAAAAGGTTATGAAATGATGAAACAACTTGGTTATAGTGGAAAAGAGTGTGGTGCTTGATAATAAGGAATTTGTGTCCCTATAGAGCTTAATACACAAGAAACAACTTGTGGTCTTGATTATTGTCCTTTGATAGAAATAAAATCATCAAACAAACCTTCACATAATATCAACACTATTACAAAAGATTCTTCTAAGCCAACTATAGCAATAGTGCATCCTCAATTGATAGACATCAATGATCCTGATTATTATCCTTTGAAAGACATGGAACATACAAATAAATCCTTGCTTAATGTTAATGTCATCACAAAAAACACTAATGATTTGAATTCGTTAGATTTTACACCCTCTTGTAAAGGAGAGAAAAAAATATCACAATCTAAAGATTCTTGTGTAAGTATGACATCTAATACTAAGCAAGAGATACCTTTGTCACCAAATAAAGAAACATCTTCTACTTTTGATCAAGAGGGTATCTTGTCAAGAATCCTCCAAGATTGTTTGATAACTCTCCCTCCAAGAACATGCGAGAAATTCTATTACAAGAGTTAATTTTTTGCATATCATAGAGTTCATGGTCATGCTACTAATGAATGTAAGGATTTAAGTGATAAAATTAAACATCTTAAGGAGTGTGGTGCTCTTCCTTTTGTTGAAGCACCTTATTCCTCTAAATTATACTAACTTTTACTCTAGCATGTTTCTCATTGGCTCATCCTTGTCTTGCACTAAGTGGGGGCAAGGAGTTAGATAGTGTTTTCTATGTATGTCACTTGTCGTTGCCTCTTTTGGTTAGTTGACTTACTTTCATGTAAATATAAGAGCAAGCTTGGGATGTGGATGCCATGCCTTAAGTTGACTCACATGTGACATACTCATTCATGATGTAGTTTGATTCATAAACATATGACTTGGCATTGGGCTTTCTGAATAAGATCTCATGTCTTCTTCTACTTTAAAGCAATTGCTCACAGTAATAATGTTAGCAACCACTTTAAAGTGGGGGCATACATCGACACTCATGTTTCAATGTGTTATTTTATTTCTTCTTGTGATGCACCTTTTCTTAATGGTTCAATTAGGCTTGATTCCCTCTAAGAGCTCAATATTTTTTTGACTTGTCATCTCTTGGAGACATTACGCATGATGTTCCCTAAGAAGAGACCTTACATGAGCTAAGAAAAATCCCTTTGAATGCACCTTACACTATTTTTCATTTAAATTAATTGTTATATTTTTTCTTTCCTATGGTGCCATCTTGTTTCTTCATAAGTTTTAAGCATATGAAGCTTTGCTTGCCTCAATAATCTCGAAGTTCATTATTGTGTGGTGCCTCCTCAAAGTTATCAAGAGGTATAAATTTGGCATGGTTTGACGTGATCTGAATGAGGGCATGACTTTCCCTTAGCCATTCACATGTGTGTGGTGAGAACATATTGGTCATGTGTGTATGCGTCTCACCCTCTTAGATTACTCACCTAGGGGACAACCAAGAGTTCTATTCCCTACCAATGAGTGTGAATTTTTGGATAAACAACCTAGATATGATCCACATTGTGCTGGACAAATAGTTGAAACTTGGTCCACCTTTTTATTTTTGCTTATTTTTCTTATAGTTATTGACATTGCATGATCATGTATCTTGATATTTTACACCTTGTGTGTGTCCTTTTGTGCTTATGTCGGTTTGATGTAGGGTCTTGGATCTTGGGGGCTTGGTTACCTCCTCGATATTTTTTATCCTAGAGACCATCTATATTGGTACGATTGGACCCCTCTTGGATGTCTACTTTAGTGTGACTTTGAAGAAAATTCATCCTCTCACTAAAGTGGGGGCTAAATGTAGTGTTAAAAAATGTCATCATGTATATTTTCACACTTAATTTGGGAATAATTAATGATCAATTGGACTTAATGTCACCTTGATCTAGTGTTTTTTATGTTTTTTACACATCCACATTAGGTCCAGGGCCTGTTTAAGCTAAATAAACTTAAATTGTGCATCCCAAGGAATATTTCAATCAAAAACCCAACAATATCAACATATAAACTCAATTTACACACTCCTCAACCCTTTAGCTAGGCCTTGTGGGACCCATTCACCACTTTGGGTTCAAATGAGTCCCATTTGGCCTATTTTCAGGGTTTTGAGTGGGAAAATTGGGTTTTAATTTCAAATTTTATGTATGTCGGCTTTTGGGATCTAATACACAAGACATTAGATGGATTTCCTATATAAATGAGCTTTTAAATCATTATTTTACATAACCCCACATGATATCAAGCCAAGAACACAAGATTTAAGCATTCCAAGACTTCACATGAGCATCAAGAGAGCATTCAAGATCATTTCTAAAGCATTTAAGAGAAAAATTCTTCACCAATTATTTCAAAAATTCAAGACCCATCATCATGTCAAGGATATGAAGCATCAAGTATGTTATTGAGCTAGTGTTATGATGTAGCATTGAAGATCCACGATCATTCATTTTTTTAAACCTATTGTCAAGATCAAGATCTACATCCTTCATGGCCATTTCATGTTGAGTTGCAGATTTTCAAGAAATCATTTAAAGGGCATCATTAAAGGTATCATTGTTCATGTTTCATGTCCTTGTTTCACTATTTCATCATTTCGTTTAACTACCTAAATGGGATTTTCCCAAGGAAAACCCCTATTCACTAATAATCAATAGGTTTTCTTCTCTTTACATGTGTAATTGTAGATCTAGGTGTCTTGAAGCATGAAGGATCATTGAAGATTAGATTACAAGCTTGGAAGATGTTGGAATTGTCTCCTCATTATAAAGGTTGTAATCTTAACTAAAAGGTCATCTACAAGTCTAAAATTAGGGTTTTAGATTCAAAGATGAAGTGGAAGAGAAAGAGCAGACATTGAAGACCAAATTTAGAATTTGAAATTCCAAAAAACCCTAAGTTGACTCATTCACCCAGATTGGTGAATGAGTCCCATTTTAGGTCAATTTTGAGATTTTTATAGTTTTAGATACCCTTTTTCTAGAAACTTGTTCCTATGCAAAAACCTTGATCTAGGACTTATGAGCACATAATGGAAAATGAGTCCTAGTAGGCATAAATTTTAGGCTATTCATCATTTTAGGCCTCCAATCAAGCTCTCTCAGATTTCTAGATGCTCCTCTATACTTTTCCTGTTTGTTATTTTGATTTATTTGTATTTATAGTTCATTTAGTGAAGTCTCTTGCATCATTGAGCTCAATCATTATATCTTGCATTTCATACATCTTTCCAAGCCCTAGCTTGGTGCTGAACCCCTCCTTAATCATTAATCATATCGTAGGATATCTGTCTAGTAGATCTCTTGCCTCTATTCCACTCTTGGGGTGAGATCTCTAGGGCATCCTTGAATGCTAGTTGGAGAAAAGCGATGTTCTATGTCTTAAAGCATAAAGCATCCATTTCCATTACTAATCAATGATTTATGGAGGAATAAATGACACCCAAAAAAAGGGAAATACAAAGACAAGATACCCCCCCCCCACAATGTGTAATCTCTTACAAATATGGTAAGTAGTCTGAAGGAAAAACATAACCCAATGCCAACACACAATGTTTCTCCCCTTGGAAAGAAGATACACCAAGTACAAATGTAGGAATGATTCATATTCTAAATAGGATTTGGTAGGAAGATGAACCTATTTTTATTGTGTCTCTAAAATTTTCTCTTATGCTACCAAAATTCTTAGATGATGATGATGCCACAATCCAATTACATACATGCCTAATTGCAAAAAAAAGGTGATAAACTAGGAACACATGGAAACTAATCTTGAACAATTTCCAAAGATAAAAATGATGTGGCAATAATTTATCCATGGATATCATCAAATAAAAGAGGTCAACTCTCAAATTGGTCCTCTAAATCTAAAATACAAGACTATACAAAAAAAGATACAATGTGTGATAAGTAGGAATCCCAATCAAGAAGACAATTAGATACCTATTGTAATGAATCACTTGAAGTACTCAATACATCATCAAAAAAAGATGAATATATGATTTTAATTGGAGAAGTAGAAGATACATGAGAAGTATTTGGATCATTAAGACACCAAAGTTTTTAATCATATTGAAACTCCTCTAAGTTATTATTATCATAGGTTATATTTTCAATATCATCAAGTGGAATGAGGCAATCTAACATAGGATCATCTGAGAATGGAGAATTATGTAGATCTCCAAAAAGATCCCAAACTTTGGTCCAAAATGTACATGTGCATGAGATTCTTGAAATATCATAGTAGGTCTCTTTGACGATGCTTGGACTGAAACTACAACCAATCAATCTTGTGATATGATCATTCTTATTACCTCAAACATATTTCTTATATTTTGTTTCTAGCTTAGGTATGAGTCCAAAAAGGTGATGCAAGATATTTATCCACTTACAATGTGTTATTATTCATTTTTCTATGACTCATTGTTTTCCTTAGAATTATTACAGAAGGACAAGTTGCATACAACACATGATTACAATGATGATAAACTTCTCAGATAACAAAATTTAAGATCAATACATATAATATAGCTAAAATGAAGTACAATGATAAAAAAGCACCCTCCTAATTATCAAAATATCTAAGTAGTCTCCAATATAACCATTGAGAAAAAACTAAAATCACAATATACCTAGGATAGAAATAGGAAAAAGTGCATTAATGGCTATATAGAGCTCCTCAATACCTTTCCAATATTGCAAGCATCATGAAAATTTCATGAGAATGTTGCAAAAGGTTATGAGTTTGGCATCCAAAAAAAATATCAAACTTCAATTGACAATAACTGTGATAAAACAACATTTTTTTTCAAAATAACCTACACCATTGAAAAATTGAGAGAACCAACATTCCAAAAATATCTTGATTGAAAAAAAGGACCTTTGGGGTTGACAGTTATAGAAAAATGAAAAAGGCTTATTTTAAGCATGTGCAAACTAATTAGGCACAAAATATTATCCCTTAGAGGCTAGCGCCTGGTCACCCACATGACTGTGGGTGAAAAATTTGCAAAAAAAAAAACCGATGTTGATTAGCAACAAAGGGGTTGAGAGGCAAGTGACGAGACGAGTGGCAACTCCTCACATGCCACCATCATGCTATAGCCTCCAATGCTATGATGTGATTAGGGCTTGGGGAGCTAACAAATTTGAAATGTCAACAAAGGTTGACAAATCAATAGGTGTCAAGTATGGCTTGTTGCAAAGTAAATAGATTTGTCTACCCAAAAATTAAAAAAACTTGAACAAAATTTTAAATAGTGCTTGAATGAAAAATTTATTGCTTGAATGAAAAATTATTGCCTAAAATTTTAATAAAAACATTATTTTTAATATAATTTTTTTTACAAAAATAAAATTTGTACCACCTAGTCAAGGGCTTGTAAGGCCTACTCGAGTAAAAAATTGCTTCAAAAACACTCAACATTTAACATAGGAGAATTTTATATCAAAATTCATTTCCTAGATGTTTTGATCCCAATGGTAGAGTCAATTTTTTTCCCTAAGTGCCTTGAAATTTTAGCTACTCTTAGATCTTGCAAATGTAACCTTCAAAATAAAACCTTCATAGATTAGGAAAAACATAACAAAATTTGACAAAACGAAGGAAAAATATGACTTTCTTTGATGCCTTGGATTAAACTATGAGGTCCTTGAAACCCCAACATACACCCAAAAAATCTTCAAGCCGACACAAAACCCTCAAATATGGGAAGGAATTTGGAACACTAGAGCTCTAACACCATGTAGGAGTTAATGGAGACTCCTCAACAACCCCATGAATAGTTGTTAGGCCAAAATATCTTTCACAAGAGAGAAAATGACAAGAATATATTTCTATGATAAGGGATACAATATTACAAGATTGGATATGCTAATATATATGAGAGGCCTTGCTTATATAGACAAGGTGAGAGGAAGGATTAGTCAAGATTGTGACAAGTATATTAATCCTATCACATGAGACACCTAACTCATAACAACCTAGGATGAGATAATATATAGAAATAACAACTAAGACTTCTAGAAGAAATCTTATAATCCTAAGTAAATCTTATAATATATAGAAATGACAACTAAGACTTCTAATGCTTGTTATGCTTGTCTTACTAGCATTGCTAATAAGGGGCTCCCTTTATTCCAAGTGTGTGGTAGTTTGGTGCGATCTCTATATTTTTGATGGAAATGGGATTGTGGAAAACCCTTGAAGGTTTTCTGGTTTCTTGCCTTGCTTATGGCTCTAGTCATTTGAAAATCATTGTCTTGTAACATATTATATCTGTTATTATGATCTGTTATTGTAATCTTTTTTGCTCTATCTCTTAAATGTTTTAAATAAAACAATTCTTGAATAATCTTGAAGTAAACTAAAATAATTCTTTAAGTAAAAAATAAAATGTCTATTTAGTAAATAAAATAATTCTTCAATGGTATATTAAAATAAATTAACTTTCATATAAATAAATAACCAAGAACAAAACTGAAATCATTAATAAGATGCTTAGATGACTACATACATATTTAATTGATGAGTGCCAACTAATAATATTTTAGATAAAAAGACTAAACATAAAATTATTAAGATGATTATTTTTATTTTGTAAAAAATTCTAAAACTAAAAATAACAATTGAATTATAGTTGAAGAAGCCAAACTAAGTTTTAAAATATATACTATGAATGTAGATATATGAATCTGCCATAAAACTATAATTAAATAAAGTATAAAATTATTTTAAATAAAAATCATTTTAATTTTAAATAGTAAATATTTTTGGTGCACGTCACAACCACGACAGCTAGACCCTGGAATGGTGAAAGTGACCTATGGCGTGCCGTGCTGCTCAGAGCTTTTAATTATCCGCACTTGTAATATGCCTACAGATTTTCTAGATCGCATTTTTACCTAGTCTACAAATTCTTTCCCTTGTCCATTACACCAAAACGCGTGGCATAATGTTATCTCGATGGGAAGGTAGTACTGCTCCACTAGGGAAAAAGTTATGTCTGGAGCTCTGGCACGATAGAAACGCTGCCCAAAGCCATGATGCTCCAACTCAATAATACTATGAATTTTGCTTGAAACATAAGGTCAATGGGAGGGAAGACACATTGACAAGAAGTATGATTTAGTGCACGATAATGGGTTTCAATTTTTACTGCACAATAATGGATCCCACTTTTCATAATGATATGATTGTTGCAATTTATGAGTCCATTCTACTATGGAGTGTACTAAATTGTGTGATCAATAAAGAGTCGTTGAAATTCTCTACAAATACTCATCATGTCTATTAGATTAGAAAAAAAATTAACTTATTGAAAACCTATTTTCTATAAGAGCTTTATTGTCTTTCAATTTAGACAATAATTCATTTTTGGATGCTAAAAGGAATTGAAAATAATCATCATTGAAGGTTCTCAATTAAATGCTTCCTAAAGGTGAGATATTTAACATTGTCACACTAATGTCTCTACATACAAACTCAAGAAGTTGAGAAGTTTGATAGTCTTGGTAATTTGAGAATTATTTTCAATGGTACTATCTTAGAATACAAATTTCAAAGAAATAAATTTAATTATTAGTAAAATTAACTGCTATAATCATGTATGTAGTCGCACGATATGCCAATTTATAGTTCACATGAATCATTTGTGATTTTAATGAGTGTATTATCCACCTTTGAAACCATAGCCATAAAGTTTAATTGATTGAAACTATAATTTGTATACATGATATCAGTCTCAACAAAATATACCCAAGAAATTGTCATATTAATCACTCTTAGCTTTCAAAACCCATTTCCATAGAAAATAAATAAATTTATTATTGGATTGAGTGATAGAATAGATTTCTAAAATTTTGAGATCTATTTATTAAGGATGAATCAATTATTTGAAAGTTATATTGTGAATGGATACCACTTACAATTATGGTGAGAGAACAACCATCTATTGTTAAAATAATTCTCCTTGATGCAACATTGACTACTTTGATAAATTGTTGTTTTTGATGGGTCAATAAGCACACCAATAAATCAAGAACATGAACCCTCCCTTGAAAGGAATAAATTCCTAAATATAATGGGTATCATTTATTTTGCTAAAAAAATTCCTAAAGGATAAATGAAGTTGTTCCTATAATTAACAAGCTAATCAAAATCTAGTACAACAATCTGGCAATACGAAGGTTCAACATCATCAAGACTGTATATTTTAGTGGATAGAAATAAATATTACTATTTAAATTAATTTTAATCAATCCATGATTAGCTCAAAAAAAGGTGAGATGGCTAAAGGGATGAGAAGAATTAAAATACCATTTAAAATACCTAAAATATATTCACTAAGATTGATATCTAAATCTAAAACAAAAAAAATTAGGTTGACACAATATTTTAGATGCAAATGTAAATGTCTAATGAAAAAAATACAAATTGCATGAATATCCCATGCGAATTTACATAAATTCCTTCCTAAGAATTCATCAAATTTGAAAAATAAAGAGATATTAAAAAATATCCATAAAGTAGTTAGATAAGATTGAGCTCATACCGATTTATGATTACATTAATTGTTACACCCCATTTCTAAGTTACGAGATTACTTTTACTTTTATGAGTAAATATATTTTTAATGCAAGATTATGAATTTAATATAATCAATGAATGAATGAAATATATAAATATACATTATGACGAGGTTGATTTTTAAATGCTTTAATGCTTTAATGATATATGATGAATATGATTTTCATGTTATTCTCTAACTTTATTTTGTTTCACTAAGTTAGATGCAAGAAATCTTTGAACCCTCCAGAGGGGGAGGGAGAGTATCACCAATGAGAGGAGTTTGGTATGGAAACCATTGGCATGATCACTTTAGCAGATGTATACACACATTGCACTAGGTAGAGCAATGTTGATGAGTCAGTGTCGGTATGTAATAAACCTTGTTGATAGATTTTAGGTTGATAGGAATGTTATGTTGATTGTCTTTGATTCCTTTGATTGTTTAGTTGAGTTGAGAAAAAATGTTAAAATCCTTTTAATGAGAATGAGATATTTATATATTGAGTATTATATATATATATATGTATATATATATATATATGGGTACGTATAAATATATATTAGATATATATGTATGTATAAATGTGATGACATATACATATTTATGTATGAGAATGCATAGATAGAAATGTCTACATACACCCATACATATAAATGTCATATGTATGCAAACATTCGTCTATATAGATATACATGTGTATTGTATATACATATACACACCATTATATATAAGATATGTTATTATGTTTAAATAATGGTAATATATATATTAGTATGTATATATACATATATAAATATATATAATTAAATGATAAACATATATATATATATATTAATATATATTCAACTTATTGTAATAAATATATATGTGTGGTATATATATATATATATATATATATATATATATATATATTACTAGTATAATTAATGTGACAAAAGTAGATGAAAATAACATATTATATGCATATGAAGGAGGCTACTATAGTAGCCAAGTTTTGGAAATTAAGTTGTACATGGTGGAAGGAGAATATGCCACACACGACACAGAAAACAATATCATTTTGTTGTTGTTATAAAACCTGCTATATTGCCCCATCCATAGGCATAATATTTGCAAAAGTATAAAGGATGAAAATTTCACATTAAAAGGAAAAGTAAAAATAGTAAATATAAGCATTATTCCACAAAATTTTAGGATTTTGACTTGGTAAATGAGGATGTGTACAACTGAATTGCATGACTTAGCCAAAGAGTTGTAACTGATTTCATTTTGGACATTGTATATGTCTAGTAATTGAATTTTTCTACAAAATATAGACTACCAGTAGTGAAGAAAAGAAATTCCCAACTTGCTTAGTTGACTTACAAGGTTGTAGAATTGGGTTTGAGTTATTATTTTAAGTTAGAGAGGTGGAAGTAAAAGATAAAGGTGGTGAATCATGTAGCTTTTCTATAGCAATATTTTTCTCTCCATTTCTCTATAAATACATAGAATCATCTTAGTATTTGGTTGTTCATTTTTGTTGAGTTCATTTGAGTGCACTTATATAGTTCATTTAATGCACTTCAGGAGTAGATTGTTGTGTGTGAGTTGAGAGTATCATTGTAGTGATATTTTGAGAGCCTTGAGTATTTTATTTTAGTGAGGGGAAGCTGATTGATGAGTTGTGAACATAAGTGACAACAAGAAGAGCCATTTGTATTGAGCAAAGAGTTGCAAGATTTTTTTTGGGAGCTATATTTTCTAGGAATGCTTGTTATATCTAGTTCTTTACTATTTTAATTTTGAAACTATGTATTATTATTGTTTGTAAGTTATTGTACAATCATTGTTGCATTATACAGCTCTTGGATAGTTTATGAGTGCTTATGCATTTAGCAAGTTTATATATAAATGGATTAGGGAATCTATATAGCTCACTATTTATCTAACATGGTTATAATGTTTTATTGACATGAAGCTAATAAATGTATTACGATGATATATAAAATATAGTATAGTAATTGTATTGTTTGGATAAGTATGTTGCCTTGGAATGGAAAGGATTGAAACCATGTTAGAAATATTATGTCATCATCATTTAGGGAAATATGATATTTATGAATACTTATGTTGGTAGCTTAACCATGGGTGAGAACTTATGTTCTTGATTGCTTATAACTCTTGAAAGTAGGAGATTAGTTTAATCCTAGGGTTATGATATGTGTGCTTGAGTAAGAGTTTACATAATTTTTCAACAAGAAAGTTAGAATATGTAAAAGGGTTAATATGATCCCATTATCTTTTAAATGATAATATATTATATTTTTCTAATCATCATATTCTAATCTTAAAGATAAGGACTTTACATCTCAACAAACCAAAGTCATAATGAGATGATATTTTGAGGTAAAGACACATAGAATCTATTGAATTCACAAGAAAATTGACGTGGGGGGTAAATTAGTTGTACATTATACCTTCAAAATCCTCATAAACATTTCAATCTACATTCAATCAATCAAATCTTTATCTGTTACAATGATTTCACATGAAAATAAAATTAAAAAAAATTGAAACTACTGAACACCTTACACAAGAGAACACTAGATTTACATGAAGAAAAAAGATAGGAAAAACCGTGATGAGGGTTAGCTCACAATATAAAGTAATATAAAAATTGGTCACAAAGGGCTCACTGCTAGAGGGCACATTTCCTAGAAGAAAGAAGAGCTCACTACTAAAGGATCACTTCCAAAATAGAATATAAGATAGAGAAGAATGTTACACAAATAAATCCATATCCATGCAATAGAGAATTCCACCACACTATCACTAATAACTTTGTAGATTGAATGAAGAATTGTAGACACCTTCTGCTCATTGCATCCAACAATCAAATACATGAAAGCTCACACTCCACTTTTCAATTTCGCACACTAACACTCTAAAATTTGTATCATTTGCATCAATATTGTCTATCATTTTATTATTACTCAATCCCTCAACAACTCAAATGTTATTTATACCATCACAACCTTGAAAATTTTTTCCAAGGTTGGCTATGCACCTCAAATGTTTAAATTAAAATTAGGTCAGCACTAGAACATTCTCGCAATGGAAAGGAATGAAGGTGGAACACAACACACCTTAGCTAAGACTTGGGTCCACTCACACATGCCACACCATACTTCCAAAAACAATGAAACACCTTCACATTTAGTGTAAAAACCATTAAAATATTAAATGCGCTTAACGTTGTGATGGTTCGCAAAGATGATGGAACGCCTGTGCATGATCTGGGGTTATTTCACAGGCGCCTAAGTCCGGGCTCCGGCGCGGCCAGGCTTTCGCCCGGGGATGCGCGCTTGGTGCGTCAAGATAGCTTTTCGCTGAAGTTGTGACTCCAGGGGCCTGTCTTCCGCAAGATCGCAGACCTCCAGAGCCGCGCCACTAAAGGGCCAGCAGCGCTATTGGCACGCAGCTGGATCTACCAGGATCTGAGCTAAGCTGACGAAGAGCACAAGAGGCAAGTAACGTTTCTCTCCGACGCACCCTCTACAATACACAATTCATACACTAGTGAACACAATATCCTTTGCAAAACCATCAAACCCAAAAAATTCTATCTATAAAAAGCATTTGAAATACTTTTTTATCAACATATCTAAAACACATAAGAAGATCTTCAACCTAGAACAAATGTGGAGCAACACTAGTACACAACTCTGCAACCCAAAACAACATTGCAACCCACTGTATTATCTTTTAATAAAATTTTCTCAAAAGCATTTGGAAACCAACTACCAAATATTCATCCTCATCATCTTTATCACTTCCTCAACATTACTAAACTGACTAAAACATAGCAACTCAACCATAGATCGATATAAATAATCTTATCAAAGTAACACTAGAGGTTGACACTAGTAGCCTACAGATAGAAACATAATGTAACTAATCAAAGAAACACTGACAACACCAACTACTCATACTCTTGGAACAATAATCTCCTTCTCGTATTGTTGATGTACCAATGACAAAACATTATTTTTGACATTAATGATAATACCAATTGTTCATACTTGCAATAATCTTCCCATTTGTCATTGATAACAACACATGATGTAAAAAACCATCAACAATGGACATAACAAATCTGCTCCACACTTTTTTCCCTTTCTCTTTTCTCTTTACTTACTATCCCTCTTTCAACTTATCTTTTTCACATGCTTCATTCTCCCCCTTTGTAGCTTTTATTTTTTTATATAATTCTCTCTCCCCTTTTGACATCAATGGAAAAGGACAACATATTTGCATCATTTATGTTTCTCCTTTGACATTAATCAACCTTCTCACATCTTCTCTACAATTTTATTTCCTTTACTACTAAGTATAATCCCCCTTAGGAGCACACACCAAACTACACAAATCATCAATCAATTCCTGCAATATCAGCACTCCTCCCCGAGCAATAATAAATAAATACCACTACCTACTCCCCTAGGGGTAGCCACCAGCATCGGTCTAGACCCAGGGCTGAATCTTGAAATCACGTGCATCTCCCTATCATCCCTAGTTCAATCTTGAAGGAAAGAATAACCCTAAATTTTTTTCTTGGAGATACTCAAATTATCAACACCCAAAGGAGCCTTACTATCAACAATCTAATCCTTCCTATCAGGTTGCTTGCTCGAGCTGCTTCGTTCTCTGGCCTTTATATACTTTCAAGGTATTGGTGCCAGATTAGGATGGTTTTGTCCTCCAAATTGCGTTGCAGGACAAATATTTATAACGCTATATTGTCACCAAAAGATAGAGGAGTGAGCTCGTCCTTTCCCTTTTACTTTATCATTCCAATGTTTAGCATTCCCCTGCAAAATGTATTGTGAAGACCAAGGCTATTCACAGTAACTACACTCTACCTCTATAGTGAATAAAGAAATTGGATCTTTTCTTTAGCAGCCATGATACCATTTTGCATCCTAGAAAGAATGCCTGCTAACTTATTACTTTTCTTACATCATCAGCACAATGACCCCAATCTGTATTGTTAGCAAAGAGCGCTCGAGAATCCAGTATCCACAGCACGGATAACACTTTAACCCGTAGATCACGCTGGAAGACGTGGCGAGGGATGTTTGGCGGGTAGCCCGGTACAAGACAAACTACATGCATGATATCTAGTCTTGTAGTAGTTAGCTATATAAATCCACCAATTATTGATCTATACTCACTGTGATCAGCCTTAGGAGATTCATCATTCTTTCTTAGCTTGCAACTAGTAACCATAGAGGTCCATACTAGTTTAGAATCTTCCATTCAAATCTTATTCAACATTTATTTGACATATTTTGATTGTGAAAAGAAAATACCTTTATCAACCTAATTTATTTGTAGTACAAATAATAAATTCATCTCCACAAAGATAGAAATTTCAAAATCTTTTAGCATCTCTTCTAAAAACTTCTTACACATTTCTTTATTTCCTCCAAAAATTGTGCCATCAACATAGAAAACCACAATCAATATTTTATATTTTCAAGTTTAAAGTAAAGATTTCTATCTATGGTACCTTTATTGAATCCTTGTTGTACCAAGTACCTATCAAAATTTTCATACCAAGCTTTGGGAGCTTTCTATCTATGGTACCTTTATTGAATCCTTGTTGTATCAAGTACCTATCAAAATTTTAATAACTGAAATCCTTCTCATTGTTCTCTGTATACCTCTTCTTCTAGTTCTCCATTCAAAAAAGTAGACTTCGCATCCATTTGATAAACATTGAAGTTATTATGTGTTGCAAAAGCCAAAAACATCTTGATAGTTTGCATTCTTGCCACCAGAGAAAATGTATCCTCAAAATATTTTCCTTCAACTTGTGAGTAGCCTTTAAAAATAGGCCTTTCCTTGTTCCTTAACACTTCTACATTATCATTTAGGTTTTTTTTTGAATTCCCACTTAGTTCCAATCACATTTCTATTTACTGGTCTTGGGAAAAGTTCCCAAGTCTGATTGTTCTCAATTTGCAACAATTCTTCTTCCATAGCCTTGATCCAAAATTCATCCTTGCATGCCTCAATCACTATTTTAAGTTCAACTTCAAAAAGTAAACATAGATTTACCTATTCCTCAACAACTTTCCTTCTTTTCAACATTCATTTTCTCTTATCTCTAATGATATGATCTTTAAAACTATTCTTCTACACATACATAGGGGTTTTAGGGGATTTTTTTGAAGCCTCTTCCTTTTCAATCTTCACTTCTTTCTCTTTAGCTTTTTCTTCTTCTCTAAAATAAAACTCATATGATTCATATCCATCTATTACCATTTAATTCTTTTATAAATATTCATTAGCCTTGATGCTTGCACTCTCAACAATTTTCTCAAACTCTTTTTATAGCATTGGTAAGATTTTCTTCTAGTAGAATATCCAAGGTAGATATCTTCATCAAAACTTGCATTTAAATTTCCTATGTTCTCTTCATCTCTTTTGATATAACATTTTCTTTGAAACACTCTAAAGTACTTGATAGTAGGAATCCTTCCATACCATAGCTCATAGGGAGTCTTTATGTTTTTTTTCTATCTTGCATGAACTCAGTTAAGTATATAGAAAAGTCATATGAATTACTTCTCTCCAATAGACTTTTGGTAGAGTTTCTTCTTTCATCATTTTCCTTGCAACTTCTTGAACAATCTTATTCTTTTGTTCAACCACTCCAATCTACTGAGGAGTCCTAGAGGTAGAAAATTTCCTCGTTATGTCATGATTGTCACAAAAGATGTTAAACCCATTGAAGCTGAATTCTACACTTCTACCATATCTCAAACATTTTATTTTCATATCCATTTCATTCTCAACCATAACTTTAAATTCTTTGAACTTATCTAGGGCTTCAACATTTTCTTTTAGAAAAGTAACCCATGTCATTTTAGAATAATCATCAATTAATAGCATCAAATACCTTTCACCTTGAAAAATTATTACTCTTGTAGGACTAAAAAGATCTATATGCACTAATTCCAATAGTCTAATAGTATATTGTTGTTTTCCCTTGAAGCTTGTCCTTATTTTCTTTCTAACTTGACATTCCTAACATACAACATTGATAGGATTTGTAATCTTTGGAAAATCTCTCAACTCTTGAACTAAACTTATTCTTACTAGGTTATCAATTTTTTTTGTGGAACATCCTCTTGTTCAAAATCCAACTTTCATTAATTTTTCATAATGCAACAACCATCAGTACCCTTAAGTTGATAAACATTTCCAAATATTTTTTTTCCAGCACTAATCATAGTTCTAGAGCCTTTTTTGATCTCAAATCCATCATCTTGAAACATAAGATTATATCCTTTCCTATAAATTTGTAAAAAACTCAAGAGGTTATGTCTCAAACCCTTAACATAGTAAAAATCATATCTATTATTCTTGCCATCAAAACTAACTAAACCTTTTCTACATTGTGTCACCAAAAAGTGTATACTTTGCTTGATTTGGGAATAATTAATGATAAATTGGACTTAATCTCTCCTTGGTCTAGTTTTGTGAGGTTTTTTACCCATCCACATTAGGTCTTGGACCCTAGCAAAATGAATAAAATACATGTCTTGTAAAGGTATTGTAAAGTGTTGCAAATCACTTTCACACTTTTCTAGACTTTTATTACCCATTTAAATCTAATGGTCCTTCCCCTCCCCACTTTTGAATTAAATATTATTTTAATTCAAAAGTTAGTTTTTCCCTCTTCTTCTATAATTAAATAATTATTTTAAATTATTTAATTATTCATTACCCTTTTCTTAGAACTATAATTAAATAAAGGGTATGTGTAGGATCGTGATGGGACAAAAAGTGGCAATATGATGGGTATGTGGCTGATGACTATTTTTTTACCCAAAATTGATGAAATGAAGAGGGTTTTTAAATGAGATTCTCAAATTTCCATTGATATAAATTATACTTTATTTTGCATTTAATAAGTAATTATTATTCATTTTCTATTCAAATTACGGCTAAAGTCCTGATTGATAGGCCAATTGATAAATATCTATTGCTTTCAAATGGTATCACATTTTTTGAATCCAAAAAATGCGTCACATTCTATGCTTCACATACTATAGGATTAAAAAAAGAAAAATTGAATTTCATGAAGTTTTGACCAAGTTAAGGTGGTCGACATATGAGTTTCAATATTTTGAAAAAGTTGTAATAAAAAATTCATAATTAATTATTTACTTGGAAAAAAATTACAAAAAATATGCATCACATCAAGGAATGATTCCTTTACTTATATCTAAAATATTATAAAAAAATATTATCATTTTATTGTGGTTAGGATGGTCAGATAGACACCTACTTCTTATTTTTTCCCTACATTAAAATTTCAAATTTTTACCAAATAATTTTTATTTATTTTTAAACATACCTAGTAGTTTAGAAACTACATTCAATTTTATTCAAATTCTATTCTTACACATTTTTGAAATAATATAGATAACTTATTCAAATTTTTATGTCAATTTGCGTAACTCTAATTTTTGAATTTTGCCACCCTATGGGCCTATTTTTCCATGATGATTCTCGCATTAACACCCTAAATATATATTTTAATTATTCCCACTTTCGCCTGCTAATATTAAATTATAATTTTTAACATTTAACTATTCATTAGTTTTTCCTTTACTCAATACCAGCGGCGAGATGATGCATTTTATTTTATTGCTTAACACCTTCTAATTTTCCTCTATAATTAAATACTCGACGGGACGATGACGAGCGAAACCACTTTTCTAAAATAAAATAAAATCTGTTTATGTTTATCTTCTTCTGTTTTCACTGGCCTTCGGCGTCATTTTTCCATAACTGCCAGCAATTTGTCTTCCACCGCGTTTTTATTCCATCCATGTTCTGCCTTCGGTCGTCCTCAATTTCGATGGTGCGAGTTTTGTAATTTTATCTGTCCTTTGACTAAAGATCTTTATCTCCTCAATTGTTTCAGTGAGAGACCTTTTCATCATCTGAGCAATGAGGGCGGCAACTGTCATTTGTCACTTAGTCCGCCTGTTTTCCAAGGCGGCAGCCCGCAAAAGTGATTGAAAATGGTATCCACCAACTAATTCATCATCATGGAAAGGTATTAATTCCATTATTTCATGTTCATGCTTCATATTATTTCTTCATTTGGTTTAATTACCTAAAAGGGGTTTGACCAAGGAAAACCCCTATTCCTTAACATTCAACATTTCTCTTTCTTTCTTTGTGTGTTTGCAGATTTAGGCTTGGAAATCATTGAATAATAGGTTGCAAAATTGTTGAAGACAACCTCTTATTTGAAAAACCAAAATATTAAGGAAAAATCACTTTTAGGTGCATAGTTTCTATTTTGCATTTATTGTATTTATTTCATCTTTCTACATATCACATTGTGTTTTCCAACTCTTTAATTTTCTTAAGTTTTGCATCATTAAAGCATTATTAAATCATAATTAGACATAATTACATCCCTCTTTACATTAATCTTTAAGTGTTTACATAAATTTTTAACCCTATTCCTTCCCTTTTAGGTGAAAGATCCTAGAAGGGTAAGTTTCCAATATGGTTCCTAAAATCTTTGTTTACACACATATCTTAGTAGATTTATCATCACCAAATCTAACACATCCTCCATCATACTTTTCAAGTTTAACAAACTTACTCTTGTCACTGGTCATATGGTTAGAGAATCCACTATCAACATGATACAATAATGCTTCTCCTATCTAGCATGAAAATAAGATACCAAAGTACCTTTAGTCTTATCCTTTTTCTTTGGAGGACTTTCCTTCACATATCTCTCAAAGTTAGTGGGTGATCCCACAATACTAGTTTACAAGTTTTGGGAGATCCTAATTTTTGTTGAAATCACATATTTTTAGAAAATATAATGATTTAAGCCTTGGAAAGTCCCATTTAAAGGATTTGAGATGAAGAGGATTTGATTGAATCACCTTAGATCAAAGCCCCTTGGATAGAACCCTGTTAGTTTTAAACCATACCTATAACAGAGTCTCCTTTACAACTATCAAAATGTTGATATAAAACCACTTTTGATTTACATTTTGGGGGATCAAATGAATTCATTTAAAATTTACTTTTTGTAAGTATGTAGTCCTTATTATAAGCTTCCCAAAAAGTATAATTTTAAATAAATTTAATTAAATTATTATTATATTTAATTTTTATTTCTTGTGAATGTAGGTTTTTTATTGAAAATAAAGCTCTTTGTTCTACACATGTGTAAAAATAGTAGATTATCAATTTTTTTTTTTGAAAAATATCAATGCACTAGATATTGAAGTCCTTGATCCAACAAAATTTATGTTGTATACAATTCACCTATGTTTGAATTGTAATTAGTTTGACATTAAAACCTGATTAAGAAAAAAATATTCAATAAAATACTATGAAACCAAATGAGAGTGCTAGATATCATAGGGCTATGTGCAGGATCATCATGGAAAAACTAGGCTCTTAAGTGGAAAAAAAATTAGAAAAATCAGAGTTAGGAAAATTGACATAATTTTTTTAATAAGTTATCTATATTATTTCAAAAATATGGAAGAATAGAATCTATAGCAAATTGAATGTAGTTTCTAAACTACTAGGTTTCTTTAAAAAAAAAATCATTTGGTGAAAATTTGAAATTTCAACGTAGTAGTAATTTAAAATTGCAGCAAACTAGGTGGTGGTGTCTATTTGACTACCCTAACCACAATAAAATGATAATATTTTTTATAATACTTTACATATAAGTAGAGGAATCATGTCCAAACGTGATGCATGTTTTTTTTTAATTTTTTTCCAAGTGAATAATTAAATATGATTTTTTTATTACAAATTACTTTTACAAATTTTTGTGGTCATTTTTTTAGAGGAAGATCCATTGAGTAAAGTTCTCAAAACACTAACACTAACATGAACTGTTGGGTTAGAGCCAGTTGAATGAATGTTTAAACAAAAAAACCATAGTAAATATGGTCATACAAACAAGAAAAGAGGAATTTCCTCTGCAATATAATGCCAGAAACTGTAGACCCAAGAAAACCCTAGCAAAGCTCATACATCATTTCACCTCTCCATTTATCTCAATCCAAAAATGGTATTTTTATATTTTTAATGAAGTATTATTTACATGAGTAAGAGTTGAAATGTCAAGTTTTTCAAATAATCTTAATTTTTGGTAAACTAGCCTCAAAGTGGTGTTACATATGCATTTAGCCAACATTTTTAATTTTAAAAGTTGTGGAAGTATATAAATTATTTATACTAAATCTTAGTAGATCATATGTTTGACAAAAAAATGAATTTTAGTTAGAAATGCTTAAACTCGTTTGTGTTAATAAGTTTGTTGAAAGTGTGACATAACGTTATACTTTTACCCTACTAAATTTCATTCCCATATATAAATTTATGAAAAATTATAAAGTAGTTGTCTTCCTTTCATCATTCAATAATAACACAAAAAACAAATTTCTCTACTATAAAGAGGCGGCCCCTCACATTTATTTTGTCCCTTAAATCCACAAGGTGGTTGTACCCCTTAGACCCATAGTGGATATCATTAACTCTTAAAGATATAATAATTTCTCCCATTCAACTAAACTAATATCTCCTCTCACTAGTAAATCTAGCTCCTACATCAATATTTATACCCATTTTGTTTAATTCATCAAAGACAATATGCTAGATCAAAGTGACCTCTTAGTTATATTTGATGCTATCTCTCTTGTCATTCAACATTTTGTACTTCAATTTATTAAGTTAATTAGAAAAAATACCAATTATGATATTGTTGCATTGGTTTATTTGCATCTTAGATCCACTTTTTTCCCCTTCCATGATATAGTTTATTATCAATTGGATGAGATTTTTATTGTCTCACATCCA
>VDFB02193867.1:503859971-503965373 GCA_007258455.2 Sequoia sempervirens | reverse complement strand
TATTTATTGGGTGAACACACAAAACACAAAGTTGCCAGAAAAATAAGGATAATCATTAAAATTATTTTTCTCAAAAATTCCAAAATGAAGATTAATTAAAATATTTAATTTGCCGAAGGGAATTAATTAAATGTTTTTTTCCAAAGAAGAAGAATATTAAAGAGATGCAACGAACAGGCAAAGGGTCATAACCCTAAAATTACAATTTATATATGTAAAATAATATTGTATCATCAAAGAAGAGAAATAGAAGTTAGGATAAAGGAGAGAATCAGAATAGGGGATGCATATAATGTATAAACCTTTTTGAAGCAAAGCAATGGAGATAATGTTTTAACTAGTGAAATCCTTTCTTGGTGTTCAGTTGTTGTGATGCAATTATTGATTTTTTTTAATAAAATGTACCTTAATTGTACCTTAAATGTACCTTAAAATGTACCTTAATTGTACATTGATTTTGTGTGATTTAATCAATGTCTGCAAGTTAGATTTTAATTCTTTTGGATAATTGAAGAACTTGGTAAGGAAATATTCCAACACAATTTATGCAAGTCATAATTTTGGTGAAGTTTTATGCCAGTCATAAAACATCATTTTCAAAGTGCCTAGCAACTAGAGTTAAGCCAAAAGAGGGAAACACATATCATTCTTGATTTTTGACTCCATTTCTCGTGTGGATAAAACACACTAATTTGTCAGACCCCAGAAAATAAATTTCATAATAACGAAATATAGATACAATTTTTCTTATAGTAGGAGTAAAAGAAACTAGCAAAGCTATCATCTATTGCATTTATGCCATTGTGATAGATCCACCAATTTAATCAAGTCATACAACTTTAAATCTACTTCAATTATAAAGGTGCACCCTCCTAGGTCTGGTAGAGCCTAAAGAGAAGAAGGTTTGAATTCATCATTTGGCCTTGTACGTTAGCCAAAAATGTTGTGAGAGCTTGGCTTGGCAATGTCTTGTGGTTCAAACCTACATTTTTGAGACCTTACTGGAGGACCCATTCACCACTAAAGGTGAATGGGTCCTAGCACAAATTTCTAGGACCATGCTTTAGAGGGATGAAATAACATCAAAAACCCACCTCAAATATGCAAAAAAATGGTTGTCCTAGGTTCAGAGGACTCATTTTCCACTAAAGGAAAATGGGTCCTAGAAGCATTTTTCAAGACACCAAATTTTCCAAATTAAATGGTATACTAGATCATTATTGGGTGTCAGGATAGATCCTTGAAAAGAGGGCTTGAATTTGAATTAAAGGGGCCAATTAAGCTCAATTAACCACATTATCTAATGAAACCCTAGATAAGTGTGAAAGTGTAATACAATACTTTACAACACCTTAAATAAGGTATAGTTAAGGTACATTTTATTAAAAAGGGCCCAAGATCAATGTGAATGTGTACAACACATTACAACATTAGACTTAGGAAAAATTAAGTTAATTCAATGAAAATTATTCCCAAATCAAGTAAGGAAAAAGGATACTTTTTTTTTACTACATTTTTCACCCACTTTAGTGAGAGGACGACACCCTATCAAACTCACATGAAAGTAGACATTCAAGACACTTAAGTATGCAACAATAACAGAGACACATAATCATACCCTATCAAAGCCAAAGAAAAACAAAGAATGTCAAAAGGATCAAGCACAACCATCCCAATGCAATGTGGAATGAGGTTGTTTTTCTGTAACATATGTTGCTCCCTCTAGAGTAGTGGAACCTTAGTCTTTCCACTAGGTGAGTTTGTTGAAAGTCGAAGATACTAGGAGGGGGGGTGAATCAATATCTTCTTAAATTTTTGATTAGATAAAATCCAACTATTCCAATGCATACAATAAAAAAGATAAATAAGAGCATTAATAGAGCATGGAAATGCAAGACACATGAAGAAGATAATTTTTACGTGGAAAACCCAAAATGGGAAAAACCGCGGTGAGTGTTAGCTCACAATATAGTATAACCAGTTATAAAATATTACAAAATGGGTGGCTCACTATCAAGAGTCACTATCTAGAAACAAAGGCTCACTACCTATATAATTACAACAATTGAGGGTATGTGCAGGATCATCATGGAAAAAATAAGCCCTTAAGTGGCAAAAATGAGTAGTAGGTGTCTGTTTGACCACCCTAACCACAATAAAATGATAATAATTTTTTATAAGTTTTTAGATATAAGTAGACGACTCATGTCCAGATGTGATGCATATTTTTTTGTAATTTTTTTCCAAGAAAATAATTAATTATGAATTTTTTATTACAAATTTTAAAAAATATAAAAACTCGTATGTCTGACCACTTTAACTTGGTCAAAACTTCATGAAATTCAATTTTTCTTTTTTTAATCCTACAATATGCGAAGCATAGAGTGTGACACATGTTTTGGATTCAAAAAATGTGATACCGTTTGAAAGCTATAGATGTTTTTCAATCAGCCTATCAATCAAGACTTTAATCATAATTCAAATAGAAAATGAATAATAATTATTTATTAAATTCAAAGTAAAGAATAATTTATATTGGTGGAAAGATGAGAATATCCTTTAAAAACCCTTTTCATTTCATCAATTTTGGGTAAAAAAAGTCATCAGCCACATAACCATCATATTGCCACTTTTTGGCCCATCATGATCTTGCACATACCCTTGAATGGATTTCAACCATAAAATGAATTAACAAAGTACACCTAATGAGTGCAGATTTAGTTCCACATAAGAATCAATAAACAAACTTGACACACTTGATCATGTTTGCACTACTTGGCATCATCACACCACTTCTTGATTTTTTTTTTGTTATATATACCCAATCTCTTCACAAGCATCAATTAGGTCGGCCTAATTAGATACACTTCTCATTTACTAAAAATATCAATTATCCACCTCAAGTGATGAAAAAAGATAACCCACACACTTCAACAAGTCAGTACAAACCTAAAATAGGTCGCACATATGTCCGCAGAGAAAAAGTTAATTTACATAATACATCCATAAAGTCGGCCAGAGATGGACTAAAAAAAATAATTGCAAAACACCAACATGGCACCATACAAACAACTAGATATGTGAGATCTTGTATGAAAATTCTTCCAACACCTATAAACTATTTCCCAAAACCGCAAGCAATAGTGATCATTGGAGAAAAAATGCGGACCACAATACCAAAGGGTGTAAGAAATTTTTTGGTTCAGATACCAAACTAGAATGCCAGAGTAACTTTAGTCTTGATCTTGCAGTTGCAACTCATATATCATGGGGACATCAATGACAACAAAAATTAACAAAATGAGATTTTCTTCTTCATTTTTCCAACAATCTCCCCCTTTTTCATTGATGGCAACATGTGCCAAAACCAAAAAGAATATTTACAGAGTTCTCTATTTACAATACTTCTCCCCCTAACATCAAAATTTCACCACTTCACTCCCCCTTTGACATCAAGGAAAAATGGTGTGCCAAGAACAACTAAAAATCATTAAAGCAAAGAAAACAAAGAAATATATATCAACTAGAAGATGTTGATCCTTGAAGCTCCTTCAAAATACCTTCCCAAACTATTTTTCCTTTTTCCCAACCATCCTTTGCTACAGTCAATATCTTATTCAAAGATTCTAGCTCTATTATAGTTTCTTCAACACCGTCTAGAGTATTAGGAATCAGGTTTATCTTCTCAAGCCTTCTAGAGCAAGCTAGAGCCTCTCCAATTGAAGTGTATTCCATTCTTACAATGTCACTTAATTGATTGAATTTTCTAATAATTTCTTCCTTTTGTTTCTGCAAGGCAAAAAAAATTATTTTTGTGCAGTGATGGCCTTTCAAATTGATTTTTCTTTATCTTTAGATACACTATAAGTACTAGAAATGATAGACAATTAAGAGTCAATTGATTCCATGAAAATATTGATATTTTGAGTGGAATCTGACCACTTCAAGCAATAAGAGAGAACAATATCTACCTCTGACTCACAAATGTTCATCCCTTCTAGAAACTTTTCAACACAATAATGTGCAAGAGCACATTTGTCATGTAAATCCAATAGGATTTTCTCCACCAAATTTTCTTCTATCTCCTATCTTCTCTTTTTCGTTAAGCCTAGAGGAATACTCCTTGAAAGAGTCTAACAATAATCTCATATTTTCAATAGGGGAAATGGATGTATCAATGGATGCACCAGGTATAGCTTCCTACAAATCTTTCAAAGAATCTTCTATTAGTTTCTTTCCCTTTTGATGCATTTCAAGAATTTCCTTTCTTCCAGATGCTTGCCTTGCACCACCCAACACAAATTTATGTACTGGAGACATATTTTCAAAATCAACCAATCCCTCAATCATAGGGAGTTTCAAAATTTCTTTGGGAATAATCAATTGAAATCTAATTTTCTTAGATAACAAACCTTCCAGTATATCACCACCAGAGCATGAATCACTGGGATGCTTCAGTGATTTTACAATCTATTTTTCTTCTTCATTTTTCCCAGAGGATTCCATGACCTTCTTTTCTTCCTCTCTCTTTTCCTTTTCTTTACCTTCCTCTACCACATCTTCTTCTTCTGCCTCTTTCTTTTCATCCTTTTCACCTTCATCTTCATCTTTATCTTTATCATTATCTTTTTCATTATTGTCTTCTTTCTCATTTCCATCTTTTTCATCTTTATTTTTCTCTTCTTCAGAATTATCTTGAACTTCTTCTTCATTTCCTTTTCCTTCCTCTTTAGCATTTCCTTTCCTATTATTGCCTTCTTCTCCTTCAATATGCTCTAGAGGAGCATCATTATGCGCCTCAGGCTCAACTTCTCCTTAATTTTTCTCATTAACTTCATCACCAAAGTTAATTTTAACATCAAAATTATCAGGAATGTCTTCATTACCTATATCCAAAGAAACATTTTCCTCAACATTTTCAGTAGCAACATCATCATCAGTTTTGAGCATACCATAATTTTATGTTGTCTCCCAAAATACCTTTTTTGTTTCATTTCTTACTTTATTTGTCAATATTTTATTTCTTATCATCAACATATTCACTCTACTCTTCATCCAAAATTTTTTAGAACAGATCTTCTTTAGAGATTTCAGATCATCAGGGGTCAAGGAAGACCCAATATTATTATATGTTACATTTCAAATCTTTTCTTCAAACACGACCTCAGATCTCCTTTTCATTAGATCATCCCATATGCTTTCAGGAACATCTTTCCTTATGTTATCCCATTTTACCTCTAAGACAATAATGTATTGAATAACAACTAAAAGTAGTGTTTTATTGTCTTATTCTCCGACTTTATCATAGTGTTCAGTTGTGGGTTGAAACATATTCTCAAAATTTAGCAAGGTGTTAAGAGTTGGCTCAAGTTTATATCGGGTACCAGAACTTACTAGAATATCTTGTTCATTTTTCTGGTCCCTAGAGGTCTCACCAGCCACCTTATCCTTCTTTGGTTTAGGCTTGGTGTACACATGTATACCAAAATCATGCTCTTCTTCATCTTTAGAAGATGACACAATATGTAATCTTTTAGAACCAATTTTGTAGATGCATCTTCACTGGAGGGTACGCCTCCTCTGTTTCTCCTTACCAACTTTGGTTCACGATCTTCTTCTTCTTTTTCCTGATCATCAGTAACACTAAGATTCTTTTCTCTTGTTTCCTTTTCTTTCTTTCCTTTCTTTGTAAGGGATTCAACCGGAGGGGTCTCTTTCCTCTTCCTGGATCTTGTGGAAGGTCCAGAGGAAATAAGACCTTTTCCCTTATCAATAGTACTAGTTTCATTCTTTGTTGTAGGGATTGTGGAGGATTTTGGAGGGCTATTCCTTTCAAAACTAATTGCATCCTAAGAATAACTTGCATCGACTTTGTATTAGGTTTTGCATTGTTTTATTTGCATCCTAGGGTTTTAAAAAATTGCATTAGTGAAAAGCTCATATAGCTTACATTTTTGCATTATATTTCATTAGAAAATAATAAAATTCTACATTTTCACACTGTAGTTGCATCTAAAAATTAGAAAAACATAAAATTGTATTTAAAATTTCTCAAAAATCTCAAAAAAATAACTACTGTGACTAATTCGCCACAATGACTGACTTAGTCCTTCTGCACATTTTACACTATAATTTCTGGCATTTTTCAGAACATTTTCCATATTTCTATTTTTTGTTCTTGCATTCTATTACAATTTCCAATTTTTTTGTTTTATTCCATTTAGTTTTCTTTCATGTCATGGCTTTATGTTTCAATAAGTTTTGGAAGCCATTAAAATATTTAGTTGACATGTCAAACTGTGCTTTTGGAACTAATCCTAATGACATTGAGCTTCCTCATGATCCTTCAACTCCTCATGAATGTCCTCCTCATGATGTTGGCATCATTGGATAAGATGATGGAAACATGAATAAGTTCCTAAATGAATGTCTTGACAACCTTGAAGCCAATGCATCCTTTTATCCATCCATGAAACAACAAGACCTTCCTACATTCTCACCTCCTGATATGTTTTGTTACTTAAATCCTAAAAAGAATGAAGGACCTAAGTTCCCTCCATTAGGTGGACCTAGTTCCTCTAAACAAGCAACCCCTCAACCATTCTATGATAACAAAGTTACAAATACCCCAATCAACCTCGAAGAAACTTATGGTAAAGGTTTTTCTATCTTAAGAAAACAAGGATGTGAAATAACAACTGAACATAACATTCATCAACTTTTAGAACAAAGTCCAAAAGATGAAAACACAACTGGGTTAGGATATCAAGATCCTCCTCATGATAGCAAGCCTCCTTTAGAATATTGGAGACTTCGTGATGGTCGAATGGTGATCTTTGCTTCCCCTCCCGATCTGAATGTCCTCCTTCCATGTGAACAAACCTTACATGATAACAATGACAAGGATGATAGGATCACTTTGGGTCCTCTTCCTCCTCCTTCTATTCAAGAAAAGGGTGAATCTAGCAAATGCAAGAGGCCTTATAAGTTACAAAAAATCAAGTTTCCTCTTCATCCACCCCCTAAAATTGAAAGGAAATTACAAATCCTTTTAAACAAAGGACTCATACTATTACCACATATGAAAAGGTTGGTGATCTATTCTAAAGATGCTAATGTTCCACATTGTGCATATCATTGTGTTTTTGTGAATCGAAGTGATGAATGTCATCAATTGAAAGAAATACTGAGCAAGTATTATTCTGATGGCAATAATTTCTATCCAATAAATCCATAAACCACCATTAAACACATTATCATGTAATGGTTGTAGTGCATTCTCTTCTCAATATTACATGACCTCTCCCATCACCTATCATGGCTCCTTCTTGTCTTACACTCAATGAGGGAAAGCAGTTGCTAAGCTTGTCTTAGTAATGCACTTTTCATTGTCCCTTAGCAACATTATTCACCTTTTTCTTATACCAATTAAGATGGGGAGGTAGATGACTTGCTTGATGATTGACTTGCATTTTTCTTACTAGTCTTTTTCTTTTTATTTTGTGTCTTGGAATGTGTGTAACATGTTCCCCCGTGATGTTCCATTTGATGTTCTCTCTCTCTTTGTGACATTCCCCTATTTGTACCTTTTTTCTTCTACATGCACATTTTTTTCACCTTTTTCCTTTTGCTTTCCTTTTCCTTTTGGGGATGATGCAAGGCATTGAGACCATAATGTCTCTTTCATGTTGACCCAAAAGAACCCCCCTTTTCCTTTTCTTTTATATTTTTCTTCTATTTTCCTTTTGGGGATGACACAAGGCATTGAGGCTACAATGTCTCTCTCATGTTGACCCAAAAGCTTTTCCTTTTCTTCCACCTTTTCATTTCATTTTTTTCTTTTGTTTTCCTTTTGGGGATAATGCAAAGTGTCAAGACATATTATGTCTCTTCCATGTTGACCCAAATAGATCTTTATTTTTCCTTTTTTTCACTCTCTTTGTGTCATTCCTCTAGTTCTATGTATTTGGGGAATGATGACATTTCCAAGCTCTTTACAAAACATTGTAGCAAAGATCATACTAACCCCAAATCCATAGATCCCTTATCTATTTGGTGTTTTCATTTTGGGGGTCAATTCCTTCCTTTCCTTTTTATTTCTTTTCTCCACATGACACAACCTTCCTTGGAAACCTATGACTTGGCATAGGGGCTTTCCAAGTTGGCTCTAATGTCTTATTTCTTTTTGTAATTTTCATTTTCTACTTTAAAGTAATTGCTCACAGTACGGTGTGTAGCAATTCATTTAAAGTGGGTGCATATATTGGCATTATCATTCTACATTTATTTTTCCTTGGTTCTTAGTGTAGCCTTGTCACTTCATACGATGTGTTTTGTCACTTTGTGGATGACATTGGGTGTAGTTTCCTTCATGAGTGTGATCTATCTTAACATATTACATTCCTCTTGGCTTGATGCAACACACTACATCCTGTAAGTTGTGAATTTCCTATTCTTTGATTGGTCCTCTCTTTGAGACATTAGACACAATTTTCCCTAAGTTAAAGACCTCACATGAACTAAGCAAGAATCCTTTTAACATCTTTTGCATGTTGCATTTTTCATTTGTTATATGGCCACCTTGCATGAAATAACTTTCATTCCTGTAGTTCCATTGCGTTTGTTCATGAGCTCCAAGAATATGAAGTTTTGCTTGTCTCATGAAGTTGGAAATGTCATTTTATTTTGTGGCACCTTATTAAAGTTATCAAGAGGTATAACTTTGGTATAGTTGAGCAGGAAATCCATTCCAAGGAATGAATTTTCCCCATAGCCACCTACATGTGTGTGAGTGCATACCATCCATGAGTGTATGTTTCTCACCTTTTAGGCCTTCTCACCCAGTAGAAAGCCATGATTTTTGTTTCCTCAGAGTGAGTATACATTTATTTTTTGGAAAAAAAACCTAGATATGATCGACAATAGGATGGAGAAATGATCGAAGCTTGATCCAACTTTATTTTCTTTCAATTTCTCTCTTTCATTCTTTTTCATCATTTTCATGTGTGTTCCTTTATGCTTACGATTGGTTTTCCATGGGATCTTGATCTTGGGGCTTGATCATCCCTCTTGATTATTGTTGTTTCATCTTACCAAGCATCAGTGCATTTGGATCCCTCTTGATATGCATGTTGGGCTACTTTAGTGTGAGTTTGAACCAAGCTCATCCTCTCACTCAAGTGGATGCTTAATGTGTCACCAAAAAATGTATAGTTAGAAATTTTTATGCTCACTTGAATCTCTCTCATGGACTTTGGCTTTAGTTTTCCTAGATTTAATGTTGCAATGTAGCCAACACATTCACATTAGGTCTTACATTAAGTATTCCAGGATGTCTTGTAAAAGTGTTGTAAAGTGTTGTAACTAACTTTCACACTTTTCTAGGACCCTTTCATTATAATTCACTTAAATAACCCCTTTTTATCA
The DNA here is from genome assembly GCA_007258455.2 of Sequoia sempervirens. Lineage (NCBI taxonomy): Eukaryota > Viridiplantae > Streptophyta > Pinopsida > Cupressales > Cupressaceae > Sequoia > Sequoia sempervirens. The sequence continues at coordinate 503,955,947 of VDFB02193867.1, read as the reverse complement.
CTTACCAAGTCTTATTTCAAAGTTTTGTAAAGATTTGTAACAAACTCTCACAATTTTCTAGACTTGTCATCACTAATTCAACCCTTTGTTATGTTTAAATGACCTTTTAATACACATTCCAACCTTACTTAAGTGTACTTTTAACAATATTCCCATTAAAAAACATTAAATGATCTTTAATTTCTGACACCCAATAAAATTTCCCTGGTGGGACTAAGTCACCAGCTGGGGTGACCTAGTCCCATTGGGCACAAAAATCAAAATAATTTTAATTTTCTGGTGGTATTTAATTCTCATAAACTTAAGGTTGGCCTATGATATGTTATTTTCTAGAAATATTGGAAAATCAAGTACAAATAAAGGGTTTTTCTCTCATTTTTACCCCCATTCATTATTCAAGCAATCCATTCATTCACTTAATCATTTAGGAATTCACTTAAGCATTCTAAGCATTATCAAGCATCCATTAGAGTGTCCATAATTTGCATATCTTCACATTTCAACATCAATGGTTTGGTGAGTTTGTGACATTGCATGTTATTCATTCATCATTTTCTCTTTGTTTCATTTCATTTTCTAGGGTTTGATTACCAAATTGGGGTTTGACCAAGGAAAACCCCCATTCTTTAAACCTTAACCCTTTTTCCCCTCTTTGCATGTGTGTTTGTAGGTCTTGTAAGCAGATTTTTCAAAGAGCAAGGTGTTAAAAAGTGGTCAACAATCCATCAAAGTCATCAAAGTCAACAAAGCCCTAATTGAAGGTTGGATACCTCTTTTAGCCTATTTTTTTGTAGAATATGAACTAGACACCCATCAGGAAGGGAAGTGAAAACCAAAAGCTACACATTCCTACCCTGCATTTCCTAAGATTCTCAAGAGGACTAAGTCACCATTGGTGGTGACTTAGTCCCACTACCATGTCTGAAAAGTAATTTTTACATTTTTGAGTACCCATTTGGATGAAACCTATTCTAATAGAATCTCCTTGAAATGGGACTAGGTCAGCTAGCTTGTCGTAAGTGTCCTAGTCATCTTCACCAACAAAATATGTAGGATTCCAAAGCATATTTACATTAAATTTTAATTTATAGGTGCACCTAGGTATGTGCAGGATCATGATGGGCCAAAAAGTGGTGATATGATGGATATGTGGCTGATGACATTTTTTTAACCCAAAATTAATGAAACAAAAAGGGTTTTTAAAGGAGATTCTCATCTTTCCACCAATATAAATTATTCTTTACTTTGAATTTAATAAATAATTATTATTTATTTTCAATTCGAATTATGACCAAAGTCCTGATTGATAGGTTGATTAGAAAACATCTATAGCTTTCAAATGAAGTATCACATTTTTGAATCAAAAAATGTGTCATTTATGATTTTTCATGCTATAGGATTAAAAAATGAATTTCTAAATTTTTGACCAAGTTAAGGTGGTCATACATACAATTTTTATTTTTCTAAAATTTGTAATAAACAATTCATAATTAATTTACTTGGAAAAATTAAAAAAAAATATGCATCACATCCGGACATGAGTCCTCTACTTATATCTAAAATATTATAATTTTTTTTGTCATTTTATTGTGGTTAGGGTGGTCAGACAGACACGTACTTCTTATTTTTTCCCTAAAATTTAAGTACTACTGCATTGAAATTTCAAATTTTCACCAAATAGATTTGTTCTTTTTTAAATAAACCTAGTAGTTTAGAAACTACATTCATTTTCTATAGATTCTATTCTTACATATTTTTGAAGTAATATAGATAACATATTCAAATTTTTACATCAAGTTGCCTAACTCTGATTTTTCTAAATTTTTTGCCACTTAAGGGCCCATTTTTTCCATGATGATCCTACACATACCTACCTCTCCAATGTTGTTCATTTATTTCATTGTTTACTTTCATTCTTAAGTCATATTGCATACATTACCATGTTTTAAAACAACTTGCATATCTTAGGTTTTGCATTAATATTCATTATCTTTTATTAGTTCTTTGCATTTAGGACATTGGATTTAGATATATTTCAATCATATTAAGCATTATTCTTTAGTGAACCTCCAAGTTTTTTTTGGATACCTTTATCCTTTTAGGTGAAAACCCCTAGAAGTGCAAGAGAGAATCCCCTATCAAATTTTTAGTTCAAGAAGATATTAGGAAACAAGAAGATGAAATCATAGAAACATTTCTAAACATCACCTTACCTAGTCTCCATTCATCCCTTTCTTGTGAGAATATTTTAGCGAAAGAGGATGATATCATAGATATCCATGACAATCAAAATTATCCTTCTCCTAATATCCATCCTCGATGTGAAGAGGATAGGTTAGTGTTTGAAGATGTGCCTATTGAGAGTTATGAGAATCTTGTTCCTCCCTTCCCTAATCCTCCTACCATTTAGAAAGATCTATTTGGTAAGCATGAAAATCATAGTTTTCCTTCTCTTGATTCCCCCTACTTGTGATGAAGATACTTTAAAAAATCTAACAATGGAATGTGATGAAAATCTTACAAGCTCTCCTACTAGGGTATATAGTATGGCACAAGAGAATGAGACCTTAGAGAAAATGGGCAATCAAATAGAGCCTTCTCCTAACATCCCCACCATCGATAAGGAAGAAAATAAAACCATTGATAAATCCATTACATGTGATGAATTCATTTTATAAGATACAACCATTGATAACTCCCTTACATGTGATGAAGTCATTTTAGAAGAACCAACCATTGATAGCTCTCCTCCTAGGGAAGATATCATGGTGCAAGAAAAGGAAAAGTTTGACAATAATGATATTGTTCCATTAAATGAATATGATGAAGTACTATTAGAATCTCCTTCACTAAGGGACGTTAATATTATTCAACCTCAACTCATCCTTCACCCCCTTTCACAAAAACATCAAACTCAAAACAAACCCAAACTTATCCTTTACCTGCCTAAGAATATTTTTTTGTAGCAACTAAGTCATAATACTATTGCTCATACATATAACACTAGAAGCAATTTTCACCTAAGAAAACGAACCCCAAAAACCTTACCTTTGACTAATCTTAGCTTACCCAGTCCTCCTCATTTTCCTTAACATCTAGTGGAAAGGAGTATGATCTTGTTGAACAACCTATGAATACACCTATAAAGATATCCCTATGGGACCTAATTTAGAATTCACTTGATTATCACATGATGCTTCAAAAAAAATTGCAACAAGTTGTGGTTCCCTCTAGTGCAAATTTTAATGACATAGAACCCACGATTAAAGGGATAAACACAAACATTTTTTTTCCACAAAAGTGAATTCCCCCTTTAGAAGTGAAAAAAAAAAATGATGCTTTTATGATAATATCTAGCTACAATAGATTAGGAATAAAGAGAACCCTTATTGATAATGGTTCTGCTCTTAATGTGTGTAGTTTATCCCTTTTGGATAAGCTTTGTGTGAATAAATAAAAAATTCAACCTGACTCTTTATCTATTAAGGGATTTGACAATGTAGGAAAAAACCACTTGGTGTGATCACTTTACCTATTATAGATGGAAAGGCCACATTGGAAACAACGATCCATGTTATGCCTAATGATATTTCATATAAATTCCTATTAGGAAAACCATGGATTCATGCAATGAGTGGGGTGCCTTCTAATCTTCATTGTAAAATGAAGTATATTTACAATGCTCAACATAGTCTACATACTTGAAGCCAACTTTGATCCAAATAGTTATTTGAGCATTGAGAAAGACAAAAAAAATCCTTTGAAAAAATTAACACCAACTACACAAGTGGAACTCGTGCAAGAAAAATACAAATAAAAACACATTGATCAAATCATGAAGCTATTAGAAGATGATTGGGGTTCCTTAGATATCAAAGAATTCTACCTTCATGGGAGAATACAAGATCATAAACAAATATTGGGAAAAGGGATAAGAAAAAGTGGTAATGTCTGCACAAAACTAGAAAGGCCCTTGAAAAGAATTCACCTCAACCTATTTAGAACAAAAGCCATAAAATTACACAACAAAATTTGATGAACTTGACTATGAACAACTGCCAAATCCAAAAGAAATGAAAAATGTTTATGGAAAAGGTTATGAAATGATGAAACAACTTGGTTATAGTGGAAAAGAGTGTGGTGCTTGATAATAAGGAATTTGTGTCCCTATAGAGCTTAATACACAAGAAACAACTTGTGGTCTTGATTATTGTCCTTTGATAGAAATAAAATCATCAAACAAACCTTCACATAATATCAACACTATTACAAAAGATTCTTCTAAGCCAACTATAGCAATAGTGCATCCTCAATTGATAGACATCAATGATCCTGATTATTATCCTTTGAAAGACATGGAACATACAAATAAATCCTTGCTTAATGTTAATGTCATCACAAAAAACACTAATGATTTGAATTCGTTAGATTTTACACCCTCTTGTAAAGGAGAGAAAAAAATATCACAATCTAAAGATTCTTGTGTAAGTATGACATCTAATACTAAGCAAGAGATACCTTTGTCACCAAATAAAGAAACATCTTCTACTTTTGATCAAGAGGGTATCTTGTCAAGAATCCTCCAAGATTGTTTGATAACTCTCCCTCCAAGAACATGCGAGAAATTCTATTACAAGAGTTAATTTTTTGCATATCATAGAGTTCATGGTCATGCTACTAATGAATGTAAGGATTTAAGTGATAAAATTAAACATCTTAAGGAGTGTGGTGCTCTTCCTTTTGTTGAAGCACCTTATTCCTCTAAATTATACTAACTTTTACTCTAGCATGTTTCTCATTGGCTCATCCTTGTCTTGCACTAAGTGGGGGCAAGGAGTTAGATAGTGTTTTCTATGTATGTCACTTGTCGTTGCCTCTTTTGGTTAGTTGACTTACTTTCATGTAAATATAAGAGCAAGCTTGGGATGTGGATGCCATGCCTTAAGTTGACTCACATGTGACATACTCATTCATGATGTAGTTTGATTCATAAACATATGACTTGGCATTGGGCTTTCTGAATAAGATCTCATGTCTTCTTCTACTTTAAAGCAATTGCTCACAGTAATAATGTTAGCAACCACTTTAAAGTGGGGGCATACATCGACACTCATGTTTCAATGTGTTATTTTATTTCTTCTTGTGATGCACCTTTTCTTAATGGTTCAATTAGGCTTGATTCCCTCTAAGAGCTCAATATTTTTTTGACTTGTCATCTCTTGGAGACATTACGCATGATGTTCCCTAAGAAGAGACCTTACATGAGCTAAGAAAAATCCCTTTGAATGCACCTTACACTATTTTTCATTTAAATTAATTGTTATATTTTTTCTTTCCTATGGTGCCATCTTGTTTCTTCATAAGTTTTAAGCATATGAAGCTTTGCTTGCCTCAATAATCTCGAAGTTCATTATTGTGTGGTGCCTCCTCAAAGTTATCAAGAGGTATAAATTTGGCATGGTTTGACGTGATCTGAATGAGGGCATGACTTTCCCTTAGCCATTCACATGTGTGTGGTGAGAACATATTGGTCATGTGTGTATGCGTCTCACCCTCTTAGATTACTCACCTAGGGGACAACCAAGAGTTCTATTCCCTACCAATGAGTGTGAATTTTTGGATAAACAACCTAGATATGATCCACATTGTGCTGGACAAATAGTTGAAACTTGGTCCACCTTTTTATTTTTGCTTATTTTTCTTATAGTTATTGACATTGCATGATCATGTATCTTGATATTTTACACCTTGTGTGTGTCCTTTTGTGCTTATGTCGGTTTGATGTAGGGTCTTGGATCTTGGGGGCTTGGTTACCTCCTCGATATTTTTTATCCTAGAGACCATCTATATTGGTACGATTGGACCCCTCTTGGATGTCTACTTTAGTGTGACTTTGAAGAAAATTCATCCTCTCACTAAAGTGGGGGCTAAATGTAGTGTTAAAAAATGTCATCATGTATATTTTCACACTTAATTTGGGAATAATTAATGATCAATTGGACTTAATGTCACCTTGATCTAGTGTTTTTTATGTTTTTTACACATCCACATTAGGTCCAGGGCCTGTTTAAGCTAAATAAACTTAAATTGTGCATCCCAAGGAATATTTCAATCAAAAACCCAACAATATCAACATATAAACTCAATTTACACACTCCTCAACCCTTTAGCTAGGCCTTGTGGGACCCATTCACCACTTTGGGTTCAAATGAGTCCCATTTGGCCTATTTTCAGGGTTTTGAGTGGGAAAATTGGGTTTTAATTTCAAATTTTATGTATGTCGGCTTTTGGGATCTAATACACAAGACATTAGATGGATTTCCTATATAAATGAGCTTTTAAATCATTATTTTACATAACCCCACATGATATCAAGCCAAGAACACAAGATTTAAGCATTCCAAGACTTCACATGAGCATCAAGAGAGCATTCAAGATCATTTCTAAAGCATTTAAGAGAAAAATTCTTCACCAATTATTTCAAAAATTCAAGACCCATCATCATGTCAAGGATATGAAGCATCAAGTATGTTATTGAGCTAGTGTTATGATGTAGCATTGAAGATCCACGATCATTCATTTTTTTAAACCTATTGTCAAGATCAAGATCTACATCCTTCATGGCCATTTCATGTTGAGTTGCAGATTTTCAAGAAATCATTTAAAGGGCATCATTAAAGGTATCATTGTTCATGTTTCATGTCCTTGTTTCACTATTTCATCATTTCGTTTAACTACCTAAATGGGATTTTCCCAAGGAAAACCCCTATTCACTAATAATCAATAGGTTTTCTTCTCTTTACATGTGTAATTGTAGATCTAGGTGTCTTGAAGCATGAAGGATCATTGAAGATTAGATTACAAGCTTGGAAGATGTTGGAATTGTCTCCTCATTATAAAGGTTGTAATCTTAACTAAAAGGTCATCTACAAGTCTAAAATTAGGGTTTTAGATTCAAAGATGAAGTGGAAGAGAAAGAGCAGACATTGAAGACCAAATTTAGAATTTGAAATTCCAAAAAACCCTAAGTTGACTCATTCACCCAGATTGGTGAATGAGTCCCATTTTAGGTCAATTTTGAGATTTTTATAGTTTTAGATACCCTTTTTCTAGAAACTTGTTCCTATGCAAAAACCTTGATCTAGGACTTATGAGCACATAATGGAAAATGAGTCCTAGTAGGCATAAATTTTAGGCTATTCATCATTTTAGGCCTCCAATCAAGCTCTCTCAGATTTCTAGATGCTCCTCTATACTTTTCCTGTTTGTTATTTTGATTTATTTGTATTTATAGTTCATTTAGTGAAGTCTCTTGCATCATTGAGCTCAATCATTATATCTTGCATTTCATACATCTTTCCAAGCCCTAGCTTGGTGCTGAACCCCTCCTTAATCATTAATCATATCGTAGGATATCTGTCTAGTAGATCTCTTGCCTCTATTCCACTCTTGGGGTGAGATCTCTAGGGCATCCTTGAATGCTAGTTGGAGAAAAGCGATGTTCTATGTCTTAAAGCATAAAGCATCCATTTCCATTACTAATCAATGATTTATGGAGGAATAAATGACACCCAAAAAAAGGGAAATACAAAGACAAGATACCCCCCCCCCACAATGTGTAATCTCTTACAAATATGGTAAGTAGTCTGAAGGAAAAACATAACCCAATGCCAACACACAATGTTTCTCCCCTTGGAAAGAAGATACACCAAGTACAAATGTAGGAATGATTCATATTCTAAATAGGATTTGGTAGGAAGATGAACCTATTTTTATTGTGTCTCTAAAATTTTCTCTTATGCTACCAAAATTCTTAGATGATGATGATGCCACAATCCAATTACATACATGCCTAATTGCAAAAAAAAGGTGATAAACTAGGAACACATGGAAACTAATCTTGAACAATTTCCAAAGATAAAAATGATGTGGCAATAATTTATCCATGGATATCATCAAATAAAAGAGGTCAACTCTCAAATTGGTCCTCTAAATCTAAAATACAAGACTATACAAAAAAAGATACAATGTGTGATAAGTAGGAATCCCAATCAAGAAGACAATTAGATACCTATTGTAATGAATCACTTGAAGTACTCAATACATCATCAAAAAAAGATGAATATATGATTTTAATTGGAGAAGTAGAAGATACATGAGAAGTATTTGGATCATTAAGACACCAAAGTTTTGAATCATATTGAAACTCCTCTAAGTTATTATTATCATAGGTTATATTTTCAATATCATCAAGTGGAATGAGGCAATCTAACATAGGATCATCTGAGAATGGAGAATTATGTAGATCTCCAAAAAGATCCCAAACTTTGGTCCAAAATGTACATGTGCATGAGATTCTTGAAATATCATAGTAGGTCTCTTTGACGATGCTTGGACTGAAACTACAACCAATCAATCTTGTGATATGATCATTCTTATTACCTCAAACATATTTCTTATATTTTGTTTCTAGCTTAGGTATGAGTCCAAAAAGGTGATGCAAGATATTTATCCACTTACAATGTGTTATTATTCATTTTTCTATGACTCATTGTTTTCCTTAGAATTATTACAGAAGGACAAGTTGCATACAACACATGATTACAATGATGATAAACTTCTCAGATAACAAAATTTAAGATCAATACATATAATATAGCTAAAATGAAGTACAATGATAAAAAAGCACCCTCCTAATTATCAAAATATCTAAGTAGTCTCCAATATAACCATTGAGAAAAAACTAAAATCACAATATACCTAGGATAGAAATAGGAAAAAGTGCATTAATGGCTATATAGAGCTCCTCAATACCTTTCCAATATTGCAAGCATCATGAAAATTTCATGAGAATGTTGCAAAAGGTTATGAGTTTGGCATCCAAAAAAAATATCAAACTTCAATTGACAATAACTGTGATAAAACAACATTTTTTTTCAAAATAACCTACACCATTGAAAAATTGAGAGAACCAACATTCCAAAAATATCTTGATTGAAAAAAAGGACCTTTGGGGTTGACAGTTATAGAAAAATGAAAAAGGCTTATTTTAAGCATGTGCAAACTAATTAGGCACAAAATATTATCCCTTAGAGGCTAGCGCCTGGTCACCCACATGACTGTGGGTGAAAAATTTGCAAAAAAAAAAACCGATGTTGATTAGCAACAAAGGGGTTGAGAGGCAAGTGACGAGACGAGTGGCAACTCCTCACATGCCACCATCATGCTATAGCCTCCAATGCTATGATGTGATTAGGGCTTGGGGAGCTAACAAATTTGAAATGTCAACAAAGGTTGACAAATCAATAGGTGTCAAGTATGGCTTGTTGCAAAGTAAATAGATTTGTCTACCCAAAAATTAAAAAAACTTGAACAAAATTTTAAATAGTGCTTGAATGAAAAATTTATTGCTTGAATGAAAAATTATTGCCTAAAATTTTAATAAAAACATTATTTTTAATATAATTTTTTTTACAAAAATAAAATTTGTACCACCTAGTCAAGGGCTTGTAAGGCCTACTCGAGTAAAAAATTGCTTCAAAAACACTCAACATTTAACATAGGAGAATTTTATATCAAAATTCATTTCCTAGATGTTTTGATCCCAATGGTAGAGTCAATTTTTTTCCCTAAGTGCCTTGAAATTTTAGCTACTCTTAGATCTTGCAAATGTAACCTTCAAAATAAAACCTTCATAGATTAGGAAAAACATAACAAAATTTGACAAAACGAAGGAAAAATATGACTTTCTTTGATGCCTTGGATTCAACTATGAGGTCCTTGAAACCCCAACATACACCCAAAAAATCTTCAAGCCGACACAAAACCCTCAAATATGGGAAGGAATTTGGAACACTAGAGCTCTAACACCATGTAGGAGTTAATGGAGACTCCTCAACAACCCCATGAATAGTTGTTAGGCCAAAATATCTTTCACAAGAGAGAAAATGACAAGAATATATTTCTATGATAAGGGATACAATATTACAAGATTGGATATGCTAATATATATGAGAGGCCTTGCTTATATAGACAAGGTGAGAGGAAGGATTAGTCAAGATTGTGACAAGTATATTAATCCTATCACATGAGACACCTAACTCATAACAACCTAGGATGAGATAATATATAGAAATAACAACTAAGACTTCTAGAAGAAATCTTATAATCCTAAGTAAATCTTATAATATATAGAAATGACAACTAAGACTTCTAATGCTTGTTATGCTTGTCTTACTAGCATTGCTAATAAGGGGCTCCCTTTATTCCAAGTGTGTGGTAGTTTGGTGCGATCTCTATATTTTTGATGGAAATGGGATTGTGGAAAACCCTTGAAGGTTTTCTGGTTTCTTGCCTTGCTTATGGCTCTAGTCATTTGAAAATCATTGTCTTGTAACATATTATATCTGTTATTATGATCTGTTATTGTAATCTTTTTTGCTCTATCTCTTAAATGTTTTAAATAAAACAATTCTTGAATAATCTTGAAGTAAACTAAAATAATTCTTTAAGTAAAAAATAAAATGTCTATTTAGTAAATAAAATAATTCTTCAATGGTATATTAAAATAAATTAACTTTCATATAAATAAATAACCAAGAACAAAACTGAAATCATTAATAAGATGCTTAGATGACTACATACATATTTAATTGATGAGTGCCAACTAATAATATTTTAGATAAAAAGACTAAACATAAAATTATTAAGATGATTATTTTTATTTTGTAAAAAATTCTAAAACTAAAAATAACAATTGAATTATAGTTGAAGAAGCCAAACTAAGTTTTAAAATATATACTATGAATGTAGATATATGAATCTGCCATAAAACTATAATTAAATAAAGTATAAAATTATTTTAAATAAAAATCATTTTAATTTTAAATAGTAAATATTTTTGGTGCACGTCACAACCACGACAGCTAGACCCTGGAATGGTGAAAGTGACCTATGGCGTGCCGTGCTGCTCAGAGCTTTTAATTATCCGCACTTGTAATATGCCTACAGATTTTCTAGATCGCATTTTTACCTAGTCTACAAATTCTTTCCCTTGTCCATTACACCAAAACGCGTGGCATAATGTTATCTCGATGGGAAGGTAGTACTGCTCCACTAGGGAAAAAGTTATGTCTGGAGCTCTGGCACGATAGAAACGCTGCCCAAAGCCATGATGCTCCAACTCAATAATACTATGAATTTTGCTTGAAACATAAGGTCAATGGGAGGGAAGACACATTGACAAGAAGTATGATTTAGTGCACGATAATGGGTTTCAATTTTTACTGCACAATAATGGATCCCACTTTTCATAATGATATGATTGTTGCAATTTATGAGTCCATTCTACTATGGAGTGTACTAAATTGTGTGATCAATAAAGAGTCGTTGAAATTCTCTACAAATACTCATCATGTCTATTAGATTAGAAAAAAAATTAACTTATTGAAAACCTATTTTCTATAAGAGCTTTATTGTCTTTCAATTTAGACAATAATTCATTTTTGGATGCTAAAAGGAATTGAAAATAATCATCATTGAAGGTTCTCAATTAAATGCTTCCTAAAGGTGAGATATTTAACATTGTCACACTAATGTCTCTACATACAAACTCAAGAAGTTGAGAAGTTTGATAGTCTTGGTAATTTGAGAATTATTTTCAATGGTACTATCTTAGAATACAAATTTCAAAGAAATAAATTTAATTATTAGTAAAATTAACTGCTATAATCATGTATGTAGTCGCACGATATGCCAATTTATAGTTCACATGAATCATTTGTGATTTTAATGAGTGTATTATCCACCTTTGAAACCATAGCCATAAAGTTTAATTGATTGAAACTATAATTTGTATACATGATATCAGTCTCAACAAAATATACCCAAGAAATTGTCATATTAATCACTCTTAGCTTTCAAAACCCATTTCCATAGAAAATAAATAAATTTATTATTGGATTGAGTGATAGAATAGATTTCTAAAATTTTGAGATCTATTTATTAAGGATGAATCAATTATTTGAAAGTTATATTGTGAATGGATACCACTTACAATTATGGTGAGAGAACAACCATCTATTGTTAAAATAATTCTCCTTGATGCAACATTGACTACTTTGATAAATTGTTGTTTTTGATGGGTCAATAAGCACACCAATAAATCAAGAACATGAACCCTCCCTTGAAAGGAATAAATTCCTAAATATAATGGGTATCATTTATTTTGCTAAAAAAATTCCTAAAGGATAAATGAAGTTGTTCCTATAATTAACAAGCTAATCAAAATCTAGTACAACAATCTGGCAATACGAAGGTTCAACATCATCAAGACTGTATATTTTAGTGGATAGAAATAAATATTACTATTTAAATTAATTTTAATCAATCCATGATTAGCTCAAAAAAAGGTGAGATGGCTAAAGGGATGAGAAGAATTAAAATACCATTTAAAATACCTAAAATATATTCACTAAGATTGATATCTAAATCTAAAACAAAAAAAATTAGGTTGACACAATATTTTAGATGCAAATGTAAATGTCTAATGAAAAAAATACAAATTGCATGAATATCCCATGCGAATTTACATAAATTCCTTCCTAAGAATTCATCAAATTTGAAAAATAAAGAGATATTAAAAAATATCCATAAAGTAGTTAGATAAGATTGAGCTCATACCGATTTATGATTACATTAATTGTTACACCCCATTTCTAAGTTACGAGATTACTTTTACTTTTATGAGTAAATATATTTTTAATGCAAGATTATGAATTTAATATAATCAATGAATGAATGAAATATATAAATATACATTATGACGAGGTTGATTTTTAAATGCTTTAATGCTTTAATGATATATGATGAATATGATTTTCATGTTATTCTCTAACTTTATTTTGTTTCACTAAGTTAGATGCAAGAAATCTTTGAACCCTCCAGAGGGGGAGGGAGAGTATCACCAATGAGAGGAGTTTGGTATGGAAACCATTGGCATGATCACTTTAGCAGATGTATACACACATTGCACTAGGTAGAGCAATGTTGATGAGTCAGTGTCGGTATGTAATAAACCTTGTTGATAGATTTTAGGTTGATAGGAATGTTATGTTGATTGTCTTTGATTCCTTTGATTGTTTAGTTGAGTTGAGAAAAAATGTTAAAATCCTTTTAATGAGAATGAGATATTTATATATTGAGTATTATATATATATATATGTATATATATATATATATGGGTACGTATAAATATATATTAGATATATATGTATGTATAAATGTGATGACATATACATATTTATGTATGAGAATGCATAGATAGAAATGTCTACATACACCCATACATATAAATGTCATATGTATGCAAACATTCGTCTATATAGATATACATGTGTATTGTATATACATATACACACCATTATATATAAGATATGTTATTATGTTTAAATAATGGTAATATATATATTAGTATGTATATATACATATATAAATATATATAATTAAATGATAAACATATATATATATATATTAATATATATTCAACTTATTGTAATAAATATATATGTGTGGTATATATATATATATATATATATATATATATATATATATTACTAGTATAATTAATGTGACAAAAGTAGATGAAAATAACATATTATATGCATATGAAGGAGGCTACTATAGTAGCCAAGTTTTGGAAATTAAGTTGTACATGGTGGAAGGAGAATATGCCACACACGACACAGAAAACAATATCATTTTGTTGTTGTTATAAAACCTGCTATATTGCCCCATCCATAGGCATAATATTTGCAAAAGTATAAAGGATGAAAATTTCACATTAAAAGGAAAAGTAAAAATAGTAAATATAAGCATTATTCCACAAAATTTTAGGATTTTGACTTGGTAAATGAGGATGTGTACAACTGAATTGCATGACTTAGCCAAAGAGTTGTAACTGATTTCATTTTGGACATTGTATATGTCTAGTAATTGAATTTTTCTACAAAATATAGACTACCAGTAGTGAAGAAAAGAAATTCCCAACTTGCTTAGTTGACTTACAAGGTTGTAGAATTGGGTTTGAGTTATTATTTTAAGTTAGAGAGGTGGAAGTAAAAGATAAAGGTGGTGAATCATGTAGCTTTTCTATAGCAATATTTTTCTCTCCATTTCTCTATAAATACATAGAATCATCTTAGTATTTGGTTGTTCATTTTTGTTGAGTTCATTTGAGTGCACTTATATAGTTCATTTAATGCACTTCAGGAGTAGATTGTTGTGTGTGAGTTGAGAGTATCATTGTAGTGATATTTTGAGAGCCTTGAGTATTTTATTTTAGTGAGGGGAAGCTGATTGATGAGTTGTGAACATAAGTGACAACAAGAAGAGCCATTTGTATTGAGCAAAGAGTTGCAAGATTTTTTTTGGGAGCTATATTTTCTAGGAATGCTTGTTATATCTAGTTCTTTACTATTTTAATTTTGAAACTATGTATTATTATTGTTTGTAAGTTATTGTACAATCATTGTTGCATTATACAGCTCTTGGATAGTTTATGAGTGCTTATGCATTTAGCAAGTTTATATATAAATGGATTAGGGAATCTATATAGCTCACTATTTATCTAACATGGTTATAATGTTTTATTGACATGAAGCTAATAAATGTATTACGATGATATATAAAATATAGTATAGTAATTGTATTGTTTGGATAAGTATGTTGCCTTGGAATGGAAAGGATTGAAACCATGTTAGAAATATTATGTCATCATCATTTAGGGAAACATGATATTTATGAATACTTATGTTGGTAGCTTAACCATGGGTAGAGAACTTATGTTCTCGATTGCTTATAACTCTTGAAAGTAGGAGATTAGTTTAATCCAAGGGTTATGATATGTGTGCTTGAATAAGAGTTTACATCATTTTTCAACAAGAAAGTTAGAATATGTAAAAGGGTTAATATGACCCCATTATCTTTTAAATGATAATATATTATATTTTTCTAATCATCATATTCTAATCTTAAAGATAAGGACTTTACATCTCAACAAACCAAATTCATAATGAGATGATATTTTGAGGTGAAGACACATAGAATCTATTGAATTCACAAGAAAATTGATGCGGGGGGTAAATTAGTTGTACATTATACCTTCAAAATCCTCATAAACATTTGAATCTACATTCATTCAATCAAATCTTTATCTGTTATAATGATTTAGCATGAAAATAAAATTAAAAAATTTGAAACTACTGAACACCTTACACAAGAGAGCACTAGATTTACGTGAAGAAAAAAGATAGGAAAAACCATGATGATGGTTAGATCACAATATAAAGTAATATAAAAATTGGTCACAAAGGGCTCACTGCTAGAGGGCACATATCCTAGAAGAAAGAAGAGCTCACTGCTAAAGAATCACTTCCAGAATAGAATAGAAGATAGAGAAGAATGTTACACAAATAAATCCATATCCATGCAATAGAGAATTCCACCACACTATCACTAACAACTTTGTAGATTGAATGAAGAATTGTAGACACCTGCTCATTGCATCCAACAATCAAATACATGAAAGCTCGCACTCCACTTCTCAATTTCACACACTAACACTCTAAAATTTGTATCATTTGCATCAATATTATCTATCCTTTTTATTATTACTCAATCCCTCAACAACTCAAATATTATTTATACCAGACACAACCTTGAAAACATTCTCCAAGGTTGGCTATGCAGCTCAAATGTTCAAATTAAAATTAGGTCAGCACTAGAACATTCTCGCAATGGAAAGGAATGAAGGTGGAACACAACACACCTTAGCTAAGACTTGGGTCCACTCACACATGCCACACCATACTTCCACAAAGAATGAAGCACCTTCACATTTATTGTGAAAACCATTAAAATATTAAATACACACTTGCTTTGACCCAACAATAATTCACAAACGATACATTTCACCTAAACATAATCTAGAATATTCCACAAACACCCTAAAATCCAGCAAACTCCTTTGTAGCAACTTTCACCTAAAGAATGCACACACTCAGTACATCTAAATAAATTTTTCATATAGTGTAACTCAAGAAACTATCTTCTAAATCACCAAACCTCAAACCACTTTTCCTAAACAAAGATACCAACACTATTAGCACACCTTCAAATCTACGAGATCTAAAACTAAACGGCAAAGAAACACAAAGCAATAACATTTCTCTCAAACACCTCTACAATACACAATTCATACACTAGTGAACACAACATCCTTTGCAAAACCATCAAACCCAAAAAATTCTATCTATAAAAAACATTTGGAATACTTTTTATCAACATATCTAAAACACATAAGAAGATCTTCAACCTAGAACAAATGTGGAGCAACACTAGTACACAACTCTGCAACCCAAAACAACACTACAACCCACTGTATTATCTTTTAATAAAACTTTCTCAAAAGCACTTGGAAACCAACTACCAAATATGCATCCCCATCATCTTTATCACTTCCTCAACATTACTGAACTGACTAAAACATAGCAACTCAACCATAGATCGATATAGATAATCTTATCAAAGTAACACTAGAGGTTGACACTAGTAGCTTAAAAATAGAAACATAATGTAACTAATCAAAGAATCATTGACAACACCAACTACTCATACTCTTGGAACAATAATCTCCTTCTCGTATTGTTGATGTACCAATGACAACACATTATTTTTGACATTAATGATAATACCAATTGTTCATACTTGCAATAATCTTCCCCTTTCTCATTGATAACAATACATGATGTAAAAAACCATCAGCAACGGACATGACAAATCTGCTCCACACTTTTTTCCCTTTCTCTTCTCTCTTTACTTACTATCCCTCTTTCAACTTATCTTTTTCACATGCTTGATTCTCCCCCTTTGTAGCTTTTATATTTTTATATAATTCTCTCTCCCCTTTTGACATCAATGGAAAAGGACAACATATTTGCATGATTTATGTTTCTCCTTTGAGATTAATCAACCTTCTCACATCTTCTCTACAATTTTATTTCCTTTACTACTAAGTATAATCCCCCTTAGGAGCACACACCAAACTACACAAATCATCAATCAATGTACAATGTCAACACTCACTCCCCCTGATTGAAACAATAAATAATGCCACTACCTACTCCCCCTAAGAGGTAGCCACCAACATCAATCTAGACCAAGGAATGAATCTTGAAATCTACTGGACTGGTGCATCTCCTTATGCATCTAGTTCAATCTTGAAGGAAAGGAAATAACCCTAAATTTTCTTGGAGATACTCAAAATTATCCTTTTAAAGAGCCTTACTAAATATATCAACAATTTGATCCTTTGTAGGAACATACTCAAGCTTCACTTCATTCTCTACAACCTTCTCTCTCAAAAAATGATACCAAATTAAGATAATTTTTGTCTTGGAATGCATTACCAGGTTTTCTAAAATATTTATAGCACTTATATTGTCACAAAAGATAGAAATTGGCTCATCATATGTCATTTTGATATCATTCAATGTTTACTTCATTCACAAAAATTATGTGTAAGAATAGGCTATTGCAATGTACTCTACCTCTATAGTAGATAAAGAAATTGAATCTTTTTCTTGCTTAGCCATGATACCAATTTTCATCTAAGAAAGAATGCACCGCAACTTGTACTTTTCTTGTCATCAACACAAACAACCCAATCTATATCGATATAATCACTCAAAGAGAAATCAATATCCTTTGGTAACATAACCCATGATCCACACTGCCCTTCAAGTATCTGAATATTATTTTTACTACTGCAACATGTGACTTTTTAGGATCTTCTTGAAATCTAGCCACAAGACAAACTACATGCATGATATTTGGTCTTGTAGTAGTTAGATATATAAATCCACCAATTATTGATCTATACTCACTCTGATCAACCTTAGGAGATTCATCATTCTTTCTTAGCTTGCAACTAATAACCATAGAGGTCCATACTAGTTTAGAATCTTCCATTCCAATCTTATTCAACATTTCTTTAACATATTTTGATTGTGAAATGAAAATACCTTTATCAACCTAATTTATTTGTAGTCCAAATAATAAATTCATCTCCACAAACATAGAAATTTCAAACTCTTTTATCATCTCTTCTAAAAACTTCTTACACATTTCTTCATTTCCTCCAAAAATTGTGCCATCAACATAGACAACCACAATCAATATTTTATATTTTCAAGTTTAAAGTAAAGATTTCTATCTATGGTACCTTTATTGAATCCTTGTTGTATCAAGTACCTATCAAAAATTTTCATACCAAGCTTTGGGAGCTTTCTTTAATCCATATAATTCATTCTTCAATCTACAAGCCATATCTAGTTTTTTTAATAACTGAAATCCTTCTCGTTGTTCTCTGTATACCTCTTCTTCTAGTTCTCCATTCAAGAAAGTAGACGTCACATCCATTTGATAAACATTGAAGTTCTTATGTGTTGCAATAGCCAAAAACATTTTGATAGTTTCCATTCTTGCCACCAGAGAAAATGTATCCTCAAAATATTTTCCTTCAACTTGTGAGTAGCCTTTAAAAACAAGCCTTTCCTTGTTCCTTACCACTTCTACATTATCATTTAGTTTTTTTTTGAATGCCCACTTAGTTCCAATCACATTTCTATTTACTGGTCTTGGGAAAAGTTCTCAAGTCTGATTGTTCTCAATTTGCAACAATTCTTCTTCCATAGCCTTGATCCAAAATTCATCCTTGCATGCCTCAATCACTATTTTAAGTTCAACTTCAGAAAGTAAACATAGATTTACCTATTCCTCAACAACTTTCCTTCTTTTCAACATTCATTTTCTCTTATCTCTAATGATCTGATCTTTAAAACTATTCTTCTGCACATACATAGGGGCTTTAGGGGATTTTTTTTAAGCCTCTTCCTTTTCAATCTTCACTTCTTTCTCTTTAGCTTTTTCTTCTTCTTTGAAATAAGACTCATATGATTCATATCCATCTATTACCATTTAATTCTTTTATAAATATTCATTAGCCTTGATGCTTGCACTCTCAACAATTTTCTCAAACTCGTTTTATAGCATTGATAAGATTTTCTTCTAGTAGAATATCCAAGGAAGATATCTTCATCAAAACCTACATTAAACTTTCCTATGTTCTCTTCATCTCTTCTGATATAACATTTTCTTTGAAACACTCTAAAGTACTTGATAGTAGGAATCCTTCCATACCATAGCTCATAGGGAGTCTTCACATTTTTTTTTATCTTGCATGAACTCAGTTAAGTATATAGAAAATTCGTATGAATTACTTCTCTCCAATAGACTTTTGGTAGAGTTTCTTCTTTCATCATTTTCCTTGCAACTTCTTGAACAATCCTATTCTTTTGTTCAACCACTCCAATCTACCGAGGAGTCCTAGAGGCAGAAAATATCCTCTATATGTCATGATTGTCACAAAAGATGTTAAACCCATTGAAGCTGAATTCTCCACTTCTACCAGATCTCAAACATTTTATTTTCATATCCATTTCATTTTCAACCATAACTTTAAATTCTTTGAACTTATCTAGGGCTTCAACATTCTCTTTTTGAAAAGTAACCCATGTCATTTTAGAATAATCATCAATTAATAGCATCAAATACCTTTCAACTTGAAAAATTATTACTCTTGTAGGACTAAAAAGATCTATATGCACTAATTCCAATAGTCTAATAGTATATTGTTGTTTTCCCTTGAAGCTTGTCCTTATTTTCTTTCTAACTTGACATTTCTTACATACAACATTGATAGGATTTGTAATCTTTGGAAAATATATCAACTCTTGAACTAAACTTATTCTTACTAGGTTATCAAATTTTTTTGTGGAACATCCTCTTGTTCAAAATCCAACTTTCATTAATTTTTCATAAAGCAACAACCATCAATACCCTTAAGTTGATAAACATTTTCATTTTTTTTTTCCAGCACCAATCATAGTTCTAGAGCCTTTTTTGATCTCACATCCATCATCTTGAAACATAAGATTATTTCCTTTCCTATACATTTGTACAAAACTCAAGAGGTTATGTCTCAAACCCTTAACATAGTAAAAATCATATATATTATTCTTGCCATCAAAACTAATTGAACCTTTTCCACATTGTGTCACCAAAAAGTGTATGCTTTGCTTCATTTGGGAATAATTAATGATAAATTGGACTTAATCTCTCCTTGGCCTAGTTTTGTGAGGTTTTTTACACATCCACATTAGGTCTTGGACCCTAGTAAAATGAATAAAATACATGTCTTGTAAAGGTATTGTAAAGTGTTGCAAATCACTTTCACACTTTTCTAGACTTTTATTAACCATTTAAATCTAATGGTCATTCCCCTCCCCACTTTTGAATTAAATATTATTTTAATTCAAAAGTTAGCTTTTCCCTCTTCTTATATAATTAAATAATTATTTTAAATTATTTAATTATTCATTACCCTTTTCTTCTATAATTAAATAAAGGGTATGTGTAGGATCATGATGGGACAAAAAGTGACAATATGATGGGTATGTGGTTGATTATTTTTATACCCAAAATTGATGAAATGAAGAGGGTTTTTAAAAGAGATTCTCAAATTTCCATCAATATAAATTATACTTTATTTTTCATTTAATAAGTAATTATTATTCATTTTCTATTCAAATTACGGCTAAAGTCCTGATTGATAGGCCAATTGAAAAACATCTATTGCTTTCAAATGGTATCACATTTTTTGAAGCCAAAACATGCGTCACATTCTATGCTTCACATACTATAGGATTAAAAAAAGAAAAATTGAATTTCATGAAGTTTTGACCAAGTTAAGGTGGTCAAACATATGAGTTTTAATATTTTTTAAAAAGTTGTAATAAAAAATTCATAATTAATTATTTACTTGGAAAAAATTACAAAAAATATGCATCACATCGGGGAATTAGTCCTCTACTTATATCTAAAATATTATAAAAAAATATTATTATTTTATTGTGGTTAGGATGGTCAGATAGACACCTACTTCTTATTTTTTCCCTACATTAAAATTTCAAATTTTCACCAAATAATTTTTATTTATTTTTAAACATACCTAGTAGTTTAGAAACTACATTCAATTTTATTCAAATTCTATTCTTACACATTTTTGAAATAATATAAATAACTTATTCAAATTTTTACGTCAATTTGTGTAACTCTAATTTTTCTGAATTTTTTGCCACTTAAGGGCCTGTGTTTTCCATGATGATCCTGCACATACCCTAAATATTTTTTTTTTAATTATTCCCCACTTTCACTTCAATATTAAATAATCATTTTTAATTATTTAATTATTCATTAGCTTTTCTCTCTTTAATTAAATAAATGTTATATTTATTTAATTATTTAATGTTTAACACCTCACCTTCCCTCTATAATTAAATAATTACTTTTAATTATTTAATTATTTGTTCCCACCTTTCTTTTTAAATAAATAAAATCAATATTTTATTTATTTCTTCTATATTTTCCACCTAAATTAAATAATTTTTATTAATAATTTTCTCCAACAACCTCTTTTTCTATGCCAATCTTATCTTCCACCTCAAGGGGTTTTTATCCATCCATGTCTTTCTTCTCTCAATTAACCTCCACCCTTGATTATGTTATTTTATAATTTAATCTTGGCCCTTGATTATGATCCTTATTCTCAACTCCCCTCTATAAAAGGAGACCTTTCATCCATCCATTTTCCAATCAATTTATACAAGCAATTCATTCATCATTCATTCATATCATCAAGTCAAACAAGCAAGAATCAAGCATTCAAGAGAAAAAAATTGCATCCATTGTTGCAACAATTCAATATCCATCATCATGGAAAGGTATTAATTCCATTATTTCATGTTCATGCTTCATATTATTTCTTCATTTGGTTTAATTACCTAAAAGGGGTTTGACCAAGGCAAACCCCTATTCCTTAACATTCAACATTTCTCTTTCTTTCTTTGTGTGTTTCTAGATTTAGGCTTGGAAATCATTGAATAATAGGTTGCAAACTTGTTGAAGACAACCTCTTATTTGAAAAACCAAAATATCAAGGAAAAATCACTTTTAGGTGCATAGTTTCTATTTTGCATTTATTGTATTTATTTCATCTTTCTACATATCACATTGTCTTTTCCAACACTTTAATTTTCTTAAGTTTTGCATCATTAAAGCATTAGTACATCATAATTAGACATAATTGTATCCCTCTTTACATTAATCTTTAAGTGTTTACATAAATTTTTAACACTATTCCTTCCCTTTTAGGTGAAAGATCCTAGAAGGGTAAGTGTCCAATATGGTTCCTAAAATATTTTCTTACACACATATCTTAGTAGATTTATCATCACCAAATCTAACAAATCCTCCATCATAATTTTCAAGTTTAACAAAGTTACTCTTGTTACTGGTCATATGGTTAGAGAATCCACTATCAACATGATACAATAATGCTTCTCCTATCTAGCATGAAAAGAAGATACCAAAGTACCTTTAGTCTTATCCTTCTTCTTTGGAGGAATTTCCTTCACATATCTCTCAAAGTTAGTGGGTGATCCCACAATAGTAGTTTACAATTTTTGGGAGATTCTAATTTTTGTTGAAATCACATATTTTTAGAAAATATAATGATTTAAGCCTTGAAAAGTTCCATTTAAAGGATTCGAGATGAAGAGGATTTGATTGAATCATCTTAGATCAAAGCCCCTTGGATAGAACCCTGCTAGTTTTAAACCATATCTATAACAGAGTCTCCTTTACAACTATCAAAATGTTGATATAAAACCACTTTTGATTTACGTTTTTAGGGATCAAATGAATTCATTTAAAATTTATTTTTTGTAAGTATGTAGTCCTTATTATAAGCTTCCCAAAAAGTATAATTTTAAATAAATTTAATTAAATTATTATTATATTTAATTTTTATTTCTTGTGAATGTAGGTTTTTTATTGAAAATAAAGCTCTTTGTTCTAGACATGTGGAAAAATAGCAGATTATCAATTTTTTTTTTTGAAAAATATCAGTGCACTAGATATTGAAGTCCTTGATCTAACAAAAAAAAAATTTGATTCATACAACAAAAGTTATGTTGTATACAATTCACCTATGTTTGAATTGTAATTAGTTTGACATTAAAACCTGATTAAGAAAAAAATATTCAATAAAATACTATGAAACCAAATGAGAGTGCTAGATATCATAGGGGTATGTGCAGGATCATCATGGAAAAAATAGGCTCTTAACTGGCAAAAAATTTAGAAAAATCAGAGTTAGGAAAATTGACATAATTTTTTTAATAAGTTATCTATATTATTTCAAAAATATGGAAGAATAGCATCTATAGCAAATTGAATGTAGTTTCTAAACTACTAGGTTTATTTAAAAAAAAAATCTATTTGGTGAAAATTTGAAATTTCAATGCAGTAGTACTTAAATTTCAGGGAAAAACTAAGTAGGTGTCTATTTGACCACCTTAACCACAATAAAATGATAATATTTTTTATAATACTTTACATATAAGTAGAGGAATCATGTCCAAATGTGATGCATATTTTTTTGTAATTTTTTTCCAAGTAAATAATTAAATATGAATTTTTTATTACAAATTACTTTTACAAATTTTTGTGGTCATTTTTTTAGAGGAAGAGCCATTGAGCAAAGTCGTCAAAACACTAACACTAACATGAACTGTTGGGTTAGAGCCAGTTGAAGGAATATTTAAACAAAAAGACTGTAGTAAATGTGGTCATACAAACAAGAAAAGAGGAATTTCCTCCACAATATAATGCCATAAACTACAAACCCAAGAAAACCCTAGGAAAGCTCATACATCATTTCACCTCTCCATTTATCTCAATCCAAAAAGGGTATTTTTATATTTTTAAAGAAGTGTTATTTACATGAGTAAGAGTTGAAA
Organism: Sequoia sempervirens; assembly: GCA_007258455.2. Classification (NCBI taxonomy): domain Eukaryota; kingdom Viridiplantae; phylum Streptophyta; class Pinopsida; order Cupressales; family Cupressaceae; genus Sequoia; species Sequoia sempervirens. The sequence continues at coordinate 503,931,969 of VDFB02193867.1, read as the reverse complement.
CATCAAGTTTTTCAAATAATCTTATTTTTTGGTAAACTAGCCTCAAAGTGGTGTTACATATGCATTTAGCCAACATTTTTAATTGTAAAAGTTGTGGAAGTATATAAATTAGTTATACTAAATCTTTGTAGATCATATGTTTGACAAAAAAATGAATTTTAGTTAGAAATGCTTAAACTTGTTTGTGTTAATAAGTTTGTTGAAAGTGTGACATAACTTTATACTTTTACCCTACTAAATTTCATTTCCATATATAAATTTATGAAAAATTATAAAGTAGTTGTCTTCCTTTCATCATTTAATAATACCACAAAAAAAAATTCTCTACTATAAAGAGGCAGCCCCTCACATTTATTTTATCCCTTAAATCCACAAGGTGGGTATACCCCTCAGACCCATAGTGGATATCATTAAATCTTTAAGATATAATATTTTTTCCCATTCAACTAAACTAATATCTCCTCTCACTGGTAAATCTAGCTTCTACATCAATATTTATACCCATTTTGTTTAATTCATCAAAGACAATATGCTAGATCAAAGTGACCTCTTAGTTATATTTGATGCTATCTCTCTTGTCATTCAACATTTTGTACTTCAATTTATTAAGTTAATTAGAAAAAATACCAATTATGATATTGTTGCATTGGTTTATTTGCATCTTAGATCCACTTTTTTCCCCTTCCAAGATATAGTTTATTATCAATTGGATGAGATTTTTATTGTCTCACATCCATCATTTACCATTGGCAACCTTTACATGGATAACTTTGAATATGTTTCTCTCTACTTCCTTCCCCTCAAACAAAATTGGTGGAAATGCAAAGTTGATGATACCAACATTATAGATTCCTCTCATTTCCCTATCAATTCTCTCATGCCCATGGATAATGAGAAAGAGAGTGACCACAAAGGGTTATAGTTTCCTACCAACCATTTTTGGATAGTTCCAATAATAACTAAATAAAAAGGAAACACCACATCAATACATGTAGGTGGATTAGATCTAGATGGATTCATTCTAATGAAAATAAAAAATAGATAAAATAAAACAATAATAGAAAAAATATTATGAAGAGGAAAATTGAGCAATAAATTAGAGTTCATAGAATATTTTGAGGAAATATAACCTATTTAGTTTGAAAAATCCGTAGCGATTCAATAATTTTAACTTGGTGATTGTATTGTCTTCCTCTTGGTAGAAATTTATTGTAATGCCACAAATTGACAAGCTCAGAACAAAACCTGATGGAAGAATATTTATTTGAAACAACAATAATAACACCAAAATGCAACAATCACATGTTTCACTTGGACAACAAAATGCAAAAAGTGTCACAATGACACCATCAGATACAACAAGGAACTTGATCATCACATAAAAAATGTGGAAAAAATGGAATACTAATAAATCATGGGATAAATTAACCATGATAAACATAGAGAAAATATAATTCCTACATGATGATTGGTTACTAAACCATGATCATGTTCTCTTGGAACACCATGAAAAGATAGGATGAGGAAAAATTAACCACCAATCCTCATCTAGGAACACTAAACAACTCTAATTACAAAGAAAAAAAATCACAAGAGGTTTCCTAATCAAGAGGCACAAATCACCATAGTCATGACTTGTGGCGAGTGACTACTAGACTACTTCATGCTTCCCAAGACATCTTGTGACAACATGACAACACATAAGAGGGGGTACTACTCCAGAACACCCCATGAATCATCAAGAATTTAGAAGAGAAGGAAAAATGAGAAAAATGAATAAGGAAGAACTCAAATGGTTGGTGCATCCTCAAGAGCATCTAGAGATTCATTGAGGATTTTATTGGACACACAAATTCAATTCCAATCTGTAGTATCATCAAATGTATTACAAATATTGATGTAGTAAGGACAAATTGATATGGACAAAATATCTCCTTTCAATAAATTACAACTTAGTGATCCATTTCATCTTTGTGAGAAAGGAGATACTATAGACTTAGCAAAAGAGTGCTAAGATGATTGATGAAATGGTAAAATTGCTACAAGACAACTTCCTCATTGTAAATATTGATAATTCTCAATCTAGTGTGCAAAATATAAGGCTCCTATTTGATTCCTTTAATGAATATTCTACCATTCTAAAGGGGAGATTGGAAAAGGAAGTGAGTAAGAAGGTAAATGACAAGAGGTTGATAGATGATTCTAACAAGTGTAATGTTTTATATGGTAAGTTTCAAAGAAACTTAAAACATACTCAAAATTATGTGGAAGAAGCAAAATTATTGTTCCAATTTTTTTTGAAATGGCTTATTTTCACAAAGAGCATAAAGGACCAAATGGGCTCAATATAGTCTTACATTGCTTAGGACTCTCATGTTTATGATCTAGTGAGATATGTAGATGGTTCTACAAGGAATGTAATAGAGAATCTACATGGATATTTTTTCCAAGTATAAGAGAAAAAAGAGATAATAATGTAGTACTATCGGCTCAAAGACCTAGTAAGTGCAAGAATTACATCTCTTAGTGAAATTTTAGCTGATGTAGAGAAGATCCTACAAAAGAATTCAGTACCCAATTCTCCAGATGATGTTGAAGAAATCCATATGAAGCTTGAGAATTAGTGTGGAGTAATTTCCTTTGCCAAGAAGTGGGAGATAGAAAAGAAGGATTGGGAGGAACACCTTGCAAAATTGAGGGTGTCTAATCAAGGAAGTTTTCCCAACTCAAGCTAAGTTGTACATTTTTGTTTTCTATAGATAGCTTTCATAATTTCAATGTACATATTCAAAAGTATTTGAGAGTGTTGTAGTACAATTTTGGTCAATTTTGATGCATAAATTTCTTAGGGGGGTCCAATAAATTTTTGGAATGGGTGTTGAGTGTAGGAGTGAAGTAGTGAGGGGAAGTTATTCTCATGTATATACATGTATATCTATAAAAGGGGAGAATGATTGAAGCTATTTTAAAGATTTAATATTGAGATCCCTTTGCCGTTGATGTCAAAGGGGGAGAAGCTTGAGAAATTCAAGAGTTTTGAGAGTTTTTTTTCCATCAATGACAAAGGGGGATATTGTTGGAAACTTGACATGTTGGGGGAGATTTTTGGAAGTATGTTTGTCATTGAGAAGATTGTTGGATTGGAAACCTAAGCATGAAAGTCTAAAGGGATTATCGAATATTGATGAGAATGATAGTAAATAGTGTTTTCATTGATGGAAACTTATTATTCATGGAAATACATAATACAAATGTAGAATTTTTGGTTCAAAGAAGACCAAATGGTTTGGATATTTTCCATAGTTTGGAGTGCAATTTTAGTGTTTAGAGAACTAGTTCTTGGGTCTGTATTTCTCTATCATGAAGAATCTAGTTATACAATTTTGAGCTAATGTTAGTGTATGTTGGAAGAATCTAAATCCAAAGTTTCATCACTTTATGTCTTCCACAATTGAAGATAATGTTGATAGAGTATCACTTTGGAAATGGTAGAGTAATAGTGACAAAGTGTATGTTGGAGTGCTCCACATTGACACTACAAATGAATATTCTAGTATACAAATTTGTAAAAGTGTTTGAGGATGTCAATAGTGTGTTTTCTCCAAGTTGAAAGTGTTTTTCTGGTCCATGTGTCAAGTTGTGAATAAAAAATTGGCTCATTCTATTTTTACTTCACTAGTATTATCAACCTAAAGGTTTTGAGGCTATGTGGAGTTAATTCATGTAAGAAGTAGAATAGTAGGAGTAATTATAGGTCATATTGACCTATATTAATGTGTTATACACTTTTTTTCTTTCTACAAAGCATGTGTGTTTGTATTTTGGGCCAACAAGTTATGATTATGCATAGTATAACTATTCGGTTGACCTAATTGATATTTTGGTTGGTTGCAATATGTATACAAGGTTAATTCCATGTGTGATGTGAAATATGAGATGCAAGATAGTTAAGTGTGTGTGTGAGAGATCTGGTGTGGAGAAGTGCAAGTGGTGATTCTAATGAAATATTAAGTGTGTTAAGTCAATTTTTTTAGCCTCAGTGGAACTGTATCTTCAACATAAGTTAGATGCATTGTAAGCAATTCATATTTAGTAGTGAGCCACCCTTTCTTCTATTTATTTCTATTATGATTAGTGATTCCTTTGGAATTGAGCCACTGAAAGTTATCCATTCTCTTTTAGATAGTGAGTCCACCATTTTGTATCAAACTTTGAAATTTGGTACAACATATATATTGTGAGCTAGTCCTCATTGTGGTTTTTCCCTTTTTGGTTTTTCCATGTAAATCTAGCATTCTTGTGTTATTTTATATAATACATGCTTTTTATGTTCGTGGACTACGGAAATGGAATGCACAACCTCCTTTATCAACACTAAAGAGGGGAATGAAGGAAGAGGATTTTGATTTCACAAAGTTCACACTCAAGAATGAATCCTTGAGATTCCAATGCAAAAGAGATTGAAATATGTCAAAGGAGATTGTCCTTGAGGCTAGAAATTGATAAAGAAGATTAAATACTAATGCAAAACTAAGAAAATGCAAGATGTTTGAAAACATGTTGTGATATGGAAAATGACCTAGAAATGCAAACAAACTATAATAGAAACTTATGAAAATAAAGGTGTGCACCTAGAAACTAGAAAGTGATGGAGAGGAGCTCTAGAATCCTACAGAAGTCACTATTAAGGCCAATTCCTATTTCAAGAAGATTCTACTAGAACAAGTTTCAGACAACTAGGTACTTAGAACTACAAAATCTCTATTTTGGGCTTTACAAAAAGCTAGGAAACTTAGTCCACTTCCACATTTCAGGAGAATCAAAGGTGGAATATGTAACTCCCAATCTACACTTCTACTCCTGATATGTTACCAAATCTAAAACTATAGAATTTGACCTGTAGGTGTTCTCCAAGCCTCTTTTAGGGCTTTAACAACTTTGAATGACTTTGAAAAATTGTTGAAATTTTTTCCAACCTTTCTCTTTGAAAAATCTACACACTAGACCTACAAAAAACATGCAAAGGGGAAAAATTGTTGAGGGTTATTGAATAGGGGTTTTCCTTGGTCAAACCCCAGTTTAGTAATTAAACACTTGAAAATGAAATGAAATGAAAAGGGAATGATGAAAAAACAACATGAAATGCTACAACTCACCAAACCCTTGAAGTAGAAATTTTAAGATATGCAAGTAATGGCTCCAAAGTGCTTGAGTTCTCTTGTAAACAAAAGGCTTAAATGCTATATCACTTGATTGCTTGATTATAAAATTAGGAGAGTTAGGGAGATGAAAATGAGAGGAAACACCCTATATTTATAAACAATTAAGAAATATTTCCTGAAAATACCACATAATAGGCCAACCATAGGTCTTAGAAAATAATAACCCGCCAGAATTTTGAAATTATTTTTCTTTTTCACCCAAAGGGGACTCATTTTCCCCTAGTGGTGAATGGGTCCCACATAGGTATTTTACATGGGCGTAAGAAATTAATTGTATTAAATGATTTTTATCTAGATTATTTTTCAAAAATACACTTAAATAAGGCTTATAAGTGTAAAATGGGGCCAATTGAGGCATAAGATAGGGTCAAGTTATTGATGACAAGCCTAGAAAAGCAAGAAATTTTGTTACAAAACTTTACAACACTTTGAAATAAGGCTTGGTAAGTGATAAAAAGAGGCTGTTTAAGTGAAATATATTAATAAGACCCTAGAAAAGTGTGAAAGTGTGTTACAAAACTTTACAACATTGAAGTAAGGTACCACTTGAAGTATTTTAGTTCATTAGGGCCCAAGAACTAATGTGAAGGTGTTATCCACATTACAACATTAAATCAAGGAAAAATTAATCCAAAGTCACAAGGAGGATCCAAATGAATTACAAAAAGTAGGAGGATCCAATGCTATCAAGCTGGGACAAAAATGAACAAGAGAGATGATCAAGCCCCCAAGATCGAAATCTCGTGGAAAACCAACATAAGTGCAAAGGTAACACACATGATATCAAGATAAACGAAAAATAACAAGCACAAAACATAAAATATGAATGAGAGAAAAAGGAAAAAAAGAAAGAATGAATCACATCAAGCTTTGACCATTTTTTGAACACATTGTGGATTAGATCTAGGTAGTTTGTCCAAAAAATGCATACTCACTTTGAGGTGACGAAACTCATGGTTTTCCACTAGGTGAGAAGGCTTGAAAGTTGAGAAACACACACTCGTGGCTAGTATGCACTCACACACACACAGGTGGCTATGGGGAAATTCATGCCTCAGAATGGGATTCCCACTCAACCATACCAAAATTATAGCTCTTGACAACTTTAATAAAGTGCCACAAAAGAAAAATGGATTTTGAAGCTTCACAAGACAAGAAAAAATTTGTATTCTTGGAGCTCATGAAAAAATGTGATGGCTCCATAGGAATGAAAGTTGTGTTATGCAAGGTGGTCATATATCAAATGCAAAATGCAACATGTGAATAATGTTCAAAGGAGTCTTTCTTAGTTCATGTGAGGTCTTTAACTTAGGGAACATTGTGTCTAATGTCTCTAAGAGAGGACCAATCAATGAATAGAAAATTTTCAACTTAGGGGATGCAGTGAATCACATCAAGCCACCAAGAGGAATGTAATATGCTAAGAAAGATCATGCTCATCAAGGAAATCACACCCAGTGTCATCCATAACGAAAAAAAAATACATCATATGAAGTAAGAAGGTTGCACTAAGAACCAAGAAAATAAAAAATGCAAAAGAATAATGCCAATGTATTCCCCCACTTTAAATTAATTTCTACACACCGAGCTATGAGCAATTACTTTAAAGTAGCAAAATGAAAAATGAAAACATGAAGAAAGATATAAGAGCCAACTTGGAAATCCCTATGCCAAGTCATATGTTTCCAAGTAAGGTTACATCATGTGAAGGAAAGGAAAAATAAAAGAAAGGGTTTTCCCCCAAAATGAAAACAAATAATGGATCTATGGATATGGGGTCAGTATTTTCTTTGCTGCAATGTTTGTTAGAGAGCCTAGAATTGTGATCATCCCCTAAATACATAGAACTGGAAGAATGACATAAAGAGAGTGAAAAAAAAAGAAAAATATTTTGGGTCAACATGGAAGAGGCATAGGGTGCCTCAATGCTTTGCATCATCCCCAAAAGGAAAACACAAGACAAATGAAAAGGACAAGGAAAAAGAAAAGGAAACGCTTTTGGGTCAACATTATGGAGACATGAATTTCTTCATGCCTTGCATCATCCCCAAAAGGAAAAAAAAAAGAAAAAGGAAAAGCAAAAGGAAAAGGAAAAAAAAAAGAAAATCCTTTTAGGTCACATGAAAGAGACATGAATGGGTATGTGCAGAATCATGGTGCGCCAAAAAGTGGCAATATTTGTAGGGTATGTGGTTGACGACTTTTTTTTCACCCAAAATTAATGAAACGAAAAGGGTTTTTAGAGGAGATTCTCAGCTTTCCAAAAATATAAATTATGATTCAATTTGAATTTAATAAATAATTATTATTCATTTTCTATTAGAAATACGACTAAAGTCTTAATCGATAGGCTAATTGAAAAATATCTATAACTTTCAAACAATATCATATTTTTGAATCCAAAATATGCGTCACATTCTATGCTTCACATACTATAGGATTAAAAAAATAAAAATAAATTTCATGAAGTTTTGACCAAGTTAAGGTGGTCGATAGACGAAGTTTTTATATTTTCTAAAAGTTGTAATAAAAAATCATAATTAATTATTTACTTGGAAAAAATTACAAAAAATATGCATCACATCCGGACATGAGTCCTCTACTTATATATAAAATCTTACAAAAAAATATTATCATTTTATTATGGTTAGGGTTTACAGACACCTACTTCTTATTTTTCCTGAAATTTAAGTACTACCATTGAAATTTCAAATTTTCACCAAATAGATTTTATTTATTTTAAATAAACCTAGTATTTTAGAAACTACATTCAATTTTCTACAAATTCTATTCTTACATATTTTTGAAATAATATAGATAACTTATTCAAATATTTATGTCAAGTTGCCTAACACTGATTTTTCTGAATTTTTTGCCACTTAAGGGCCTATTTTTTGCACGATGATCCTGCACATACCCGAATGTCTCAATGCTTTGCATCATCCCCAAAAGGAAAACACAAGAATAAGGAAAAAGAAAAAAAGATGAAAGTGATGCACACCATAGAGAAGAATGAAGGTACAAATAGAGGAATGTAACAAAGAGAGAGAACATCAAATAGAACATCACAAGGAATCACATTACACACATGCAAACACATAAAAGAAAAAGAAAGAAAATAAAAGTGTAAAAGACTAGTAAGGAAAAGACAAGTCAACCATCAAGCAAGTCATCTACCTCCCAATATCAATCAGTATAAATGGAAGGGGAATAACACAACCGAGGGACAATGAAAAATGCATTACTAGGAAAAGGCTAGCAACTTCTTTTCCCCACTAGGTGCAAGGAAAGAATGAGTCGAGGTGGGTGATAGGAAAGGTCATGTAATAGTGAGAAGGGAATGTTCCACAAATCTGACATGACAAGCAGTAGGAGAGTATTTTATGGGATCACTAGATAGAAATCATCACCATTGAAATGATACTTGCTTAGTATTTCATTCAATGTACGACACTCATTACTGCTATGTCCAAGAACATGATGATATGCACAGTGTGGAAATTTCCCATCCTTAGGATATATCACCAACCTATTCATAGGCGGTAATAGTATGGGTTCCTTGTTATGAAGCAAGAGTTGCTCTTGAGAAAGGAGGACATTTAGGTCGGGAGGGGAATAAAAAATCATCGTCCCATCATCACAAAGCCTTAGATATTCTCTAAGAGGCTTACTCTTATGAGGGGGATCATGATAGTCTATTCCCTTGGTATTTTCATCGGCTGGTAATTTCTCTAAGAGTTGATATATTTCATTTTCACTTGTGTTACATCCTTGTTTGCTCAAGATTGTGAAACCTTTTCCATATGTTTCATCAAGGTTGATTAAAGTGTTTGTGACTTTGTTATCATAAGATGGTTGAGTGTGTGTATGTCTAGAAGAACTAGGTTCATCTTATGTAGGTAATGTAGGTTCAACTTTTTTTTCAAGATGTAAATAACCAAACATTTTAGGCGGTGGTACTATAGGAAGGTTTTGTTGTTTCATGGATGGATAAAAGGATGCATTAGCTTCAAGGTTGTTAAGGAAATCATTTAGGAACTTGTGCATGCTATCATCATCTTCTAAAATGATGTCAAAATCATGAGGATGACATTCATGAGGAGTTGAAGAAGCATGCTTAAGTTCAATGTCATTGGGATCAGTTCCAAAGGCACAACTTGACATATCAACTAAGGATTTTAATCAAATCCAAAGCTTATTAAAACACATCCATGATTCAAATGAATGAAAAAAAAATAAACAAGTGAAGCAGTAAATCTATAAAAAAAATATAGAGAATGACCTAGAAATGACAAAAAAATGTAGTGTAGAATATGCAACTGGGCTAGCCGCTCAGGGTGGCAAATGAGTCCAGGTAGTGATTTTTTTGAAATTCTTTAGAATTTTTGAAGTTTTTTTATGCTTTTTATGTTTTATAATGCAAGTATAATATGTTCTTTTATTTTTATTGATTTTTAATGAAATGAAATGCAAAAATGCAAGCTATATGAGCTTTTCACTAATGCAAATTTGGAAATCCTAGAATGCAAATCAAACAATGAAAAATGCAATATAGTGTTAATGTAAGCTATTCTTAGGATGAAAATTCAATCTTAATAAAAAATATAATGTTCAAAATTCAGGTTCACCAAAAAGCAGAGTATGGAAATGCAATGCACAACCTCCTTTATCCACACTAAATAGGGGAATGAAGGAGGAGGAATCTGATTTCAAAAAGTTCACACTCAAGAATGAGTCCCTGAGATTCCAATGCAAAAAAGATTGAAATAATTCAAAGGATATTTTCCTTAGGGCTAGAAATTGATAAAGAAGATTAACTACTAATGTAAATATAAGAAAATGCAAGATGTTTGAAAACACGCTATGATATGCAAAATGACCTAGAAATGCAAATGAATTGTAACAGAAACTTATGGAATTAAAGGTGTGCACCTAGAAATTTTAAAGTAATGGAGAGGAGCTCTATAATCCTATATAATTCACTATTGAAGCTAATTGGGACTCATATGCTGGGTTTGGTGACCTAGTCCAGTTTCAAGAAGATTCTGTTGGAACATATTCTAGAGAACTAGGTACTAAGAATTGTAAAATCTCTATTTTTGGAACAACATTGGGACTCATACACCAAGCTCAGAAACCTAGTTCAACTCTATATTTCAGGAGAATCAAAGGTGAAATCTGTTATTCCAAGTTTGGGCTTATGCTCTTGACAGGTTTTTAGATTCGAAACTGTAGAATTTGACTTGTAGGTGTTCTCCAAGCTCCTTTTAGGGATTTGAGAAATTTCAATGAATTTGAATTTTTTTTAATAATTTTTCCAACCTTTCTCTTTGAAAAATATACACACTAGACCTACAAAATACATGGAAATAGGGTAAAAATTGTTGAGGGTAAGTGAATAGGGGTTTGCCTTGGTCAAACCATGGTTTGATAATTAAACCCTTTAAAATGAAATGAAATGAAATCAAAAGATAATGATGAATGAACAACATGCAATGCTACAAATAACCAAACCCTTGAAGTAGAAATATAAAGATATGCAAGTAATGGCTCCAAAGTGCTTGAATGCTATATCACTTGATTGCTTGATTATAAAATTAGGAGAGTTAGGGAGATGAAAATGAGAGAAAAAACCCTATATTTATAAACAATTAAGAAATATTTCCCGAAAATACCACATCATAGGCCAACCATAGGTCTTAGAAAATAATAACCCACTAGAATTTTGAAATTATTTTTCTTTTTCACCCAAAGGGGACTCATTTTCCCCTAGTGGCGAATGGGTTCCACATAGGTATTTTACATGGGTGTAAGAAATTAATTGTATTAAATGATTTTTATTTGGATTCTTTTTCAAAAAAACACTTAAATAAGGCTTATAAGTGTAAAATGGGGCCAATTGAGGCATAAGATAAGGTCAAATTATTGATGACAAGCCTAGAAAAGTATGAAATTTTGTTACAACACTTTACTGTAACACTTCAAAATAAGGCTTGGTAAGTGATAAAAAGAGGTTGTTTAAGTGAAATATATTAATAAGACCCTAGAAAAGTGTGAAAGTGTGTTACAAAACTTTACAACATTGAAGTAAGGTACCACTTGAATTATTTTAGGTCATTAGGGCCCAAGAACTAATGTGAAGGTATCATCCACATTACAACATTAAATCAAGGAAAAATTAATCCAAAGTCACAAGGAGGATCCAAATGAGTTACAAAAAGTAGGAGGATCCAATGCTATCAAGATGGGACAAAAATGAACAAGAGAGATGATCAAGCCCCCAAGATCGAAATCTCATGGAAAACCAACATAAGTGCAAAGGTAACACACATGATATCAAGATAAATGAAAAATAACAAGCACAAAACATAAAATATGAATGAGAGAAAAAGGAAAAAAAGAAAGAATGAATCACATCAAGCTTTGACCATTTTTTGAACACATTGTGGATTAGATCTAGGTAGTTTGTCCAAAAAATGCATACTCACTTTGAGGTGACAAAACTCATGGTTTTCCACTAGGTGAGAAGGCTTGAAAGTTGAGAAACATACACTCATGGCTAGTATGCACTCACACACACACAGGTGGCTATGGGGAAATTCATGCCTTAGAATGGGATTCCCACTCAACCATACCAAAATTATAGCTCTTGATAACTTTAATAAGGTGCCACAAAAGAAAATTGGCTTTTCAAGCTTCACAAGACAAGAAAAAAATTGTATTCTTGGAGCTCATGAAAATATGTGATGGCTCCACAGGAATGAAAGTTGTGTTATGCAAGGTGGTCATATATCAAATGCAAAATGCAACATGTGAAGAATGTTCAAAGGAGTCTTTCTTAGTTCATGTGAGGTATTTAACTTAGGGAACATTGTGTCTAATGTCTCTAAGAGAGGACCAATCAAAGTATAGAAAATTTTCAACTTAGGGGATGCAGTGCATCACATCAAGCCACCAAGAGGAATGTAATATGCTAAGTTATCTATATTATTTAAAAAATATGTAAGAATAGAATTTGTAGAAAATTTAATGTAGTTTCTAAACTACTTAGATTTATTTAAAAATAAATAAAATCTATTTGGTGAAAATTTGAAATTTCAATGTAGTAGTACTTAAATTTCGGGGAAAAATAAGAAGTAGGTGTCTGTCTGACCACCCTAAACATAATAAAATGATAATTTTTTTAATAATATTTTATATAAGTAGAGGACTCATGTTTGGATGTGATGCATATTTTTTTGTAATTTTTTTCCAAGTAAATAATTAATTATGAATTTTTTATGACAACTTTTAAAAAATATAAAAACTCGTATGTCTGACCACCTTAACTTGGTCAAACTTCATGAAATTTATTTTTTCTTTTTTTAATCCTATAGTATATGAAACATAGAATGTAGTGCATGTTTCAGATTCAAAAAATGTGATACCATTTGAAAGTTATAAATGTTTCTCAATCAACCTATCGATTAGGACTTTAGTCATAATTCTAATAGAAAATGAATAATAATTATTTATTAAATTCAAATTAAAGAATAATTTATATTGGTGGAAAGATGAGAATATCCTCTAAAAACCCTTTTCATTTCATCAATTTTGGGTAAAAAAAAAGTCGTCAGCCACGTACCCTACAAATACCCATAATATTGCCACTTTTTGGCCCATCATGATCCTGCACATACCCTTATACCTTATTTAACCTTGAAAACATTCTCCAAGGTTTACTAGGCACCTCAACCATACATATTCAAATTATTTTGGCACCAAGCATTCTTGTGATGGAATGGAATGAAAGAGGACCACACCACATCTTAACTAGGACCTAAATCCACTCATACACACCATACCACACTTCGAAAATCACCAAGGAAAATCCACAATTAGTGTAAACACCCAAGGTTAGTGAAACCTATGTAAACACCATTAATGTTTAAGTACACACTTCCTAAAACACAAAGATGACTCACAGACCACACACACCACTTAAACATATTCTAGAATATTCCACAAACACCCTAAAATCTAACAAATTCCTTCACAACAACTTTTAATTGAACAAAAAACTCATCCTATTCACCCATATAAACTTCCACACATTTTAACTCAAGAAATCAACTTGCAAAGAACCAAACCATGAGAAAATTCAACTATAGGTAGATATGAAACTTATCAAAACACTTCCATAATTGGAAGACTACAAACAAAACTATGAATAAATGTAGAGAAAAACCATTTCTCACAAACAACACTACAACATAGTTCACACACTGGTCAACACAACTTCCTCTTCACAATTATCCAAACCAATAAATTGTGGATATAACATCTATGAACACCTTTTATGAACATATCAAAAACACACAAGCATATCTTCAATACAAAATAAATTTGGAGTGAAACTAGAAAAGAACTTTGTATGCAAGAACACCTCTTCAACACACTATTTCCTTTTTTATTCAAGTTTTATCAAAATCACTTGGAAACCAAGTGCTAGAAAAAATTCTTATCATATTCACCACTTTTGCATAATCATAAAACCATTTCAAAAAAAAATTAATTGAACAACATCCATAAGAAGAAGCTTATCAAAGTAACTCTAGAGTTTGACACCAGTATCACTTACTAATGACAACATAATGAAACTAATCAAAGCATCATACAACTTCTCAAACATCAATAGTTGAAATCAATGATAACACAAAAATAAGTCTATTGACATTAATGACAACACCAACTACACATACTTGCAACAATCTCCCCCTTTTTCATTAATGGCAACACATGATGTGAAAAACCACCAACAACAAACATAAAAACTTTTATCACACTACTCCATATCATCTCTTTATCCCCCTTACATCATATTCTCACTTACTCTCTCTCCCTTTCTTAAATAATCTTTTTTTTCACATTTTTTTATCTCTTTTCCTTTGAAATCAATTGAAAAGGGAAACACGTTTGAATCTCTTTCCCTCTTTGACATCAAATACACATACTTTCTCTCTTCCCAAATGCAATGCCTATAAGGGAGAACAACTTCTTTGCAACTACATACTTCCCCTTAGGGGCACCAAAAAAACTATACCAAATAGCAACCACTTCACATACCCTTTGATACAATTGGAAAAGTATAACACCAACCTAAACCATCACTAACTCCCCCTGACTGCAACAAATAACAAAGCCACTACCTACTCCCCTTAAGAGGTAGCCTCCAACATCAATCTAGAACAAATAATGAATCTTGAAATCAACTAGACTGATGCATATCCTTATGCATCAAGTTGAAATAAGGAGGGGTGATAACCCTTTACTTCTCCCAACTATATACACAAGTATCCTTAGGAAGAGCTTTAGTGAATATATAAGCAAATTGATCCTTTGTAGGAACATAATCAAGATTCACTTCATTATCTTCAACCTTCTCTCTCAAAAAGTGATACAAAGTTGAGATATGTTTTGTCCTTGAGTGCATCACCAAATTCTTTAAAATATTAATAGCACTTGTATTATCAAAAAATATAGAAATTGGTTCACCATATACAAATCTGATATCCTTCAAGCTTTCCCTCATCCACAACACTTGTGTGTAGCAAGATGCTTCTACAATATATTTTTCTTTTTATGTAGATAAAGATATTGTTCATCTTTCTTCTTTCTTATCCAAGACACTAATCTGGATCTAAAAAAGAATTTACCACCACTTTTACGATTAGGATCATCCACACAACCTAACCAATCTACATCTATATAAGAACTTAAATAAAAATAAAATCCTTTAGATACCACATACCATGTTCCAAAGTTCCCTTCAAGTATCTAAATATGCTCTTCACTATTGCAACATGTGACTCTTTCGGATCTTCTTGAAATGTAGCCACAAGAAAAATTAATTGCATGATATCTGATCTAGTAGTAGTTTTGTATGGTAGTCCTCCAATCATTTACCTATACTTTCTTTGATTAGCCTTAGGAGATTCATCATTCTTGCCTAGTTTGCAACCAGTAACCATAGTAGTACATACGAATTTAGAATCCTCCATTCCAAAATTCTTCAACATTTCCTTGACATACTTTGATTGTGAAATTCATATACCTTTCTCTATCTGATTGATTTGTAGTCCAAGGAAGAAATTCATCCTCAGAAACATAAAAATCTCAAACTCTTTTTGCAAATTTCTTGCACATAGATTCATTTCCTCCAAAGATTATATCATCAACATACACAACCACAATCAAGATTTGATCTTTTTGAACTTTGAAATAAACATTTCTATCTAGGGTCACTTTATTGAATCCTTTTTGTATCAAGTACCTATCCAATGATGCATACAAATCTTTAGGAGTCTGCTTCAACCTATATAATTTTTTCTTCAATCTGCATGCCATATCTAGTTTGTCTGATAACTGAAATCCTTCTAGTTGTTCAATGTATATACTTCTTATTCCAACTCACCATTCGAGAAGGAAAACTTCACAGGTCTATTTGATCAACCCTAAAATATTTTTATGTTGCAAAATCCAAAAAAAATCTTGATAGCTTCCATTCTTGCCACTAGAGAAAATTTCTCCTCAAAATTTATTCCTTCTACTTGTGAGCATCCCTTACACACAATATTTTCCTTGTTTATTGCCACTTTTACATTCTCATTCATTTTTTTGGTATTGGGACAATCTCCCATGTATGATTCTTCTCAATCTAAATTACTCCTTCCATAGCTTTTCTCTAGTGTTAATCTTTGCATTCTTCAATCACTAATTTAGCTTTGACTTTAGAGAGAAAACATAGATTTACCTATTCTTCAGTCATAACATCTTTTCTCTTTGTTAACACACCCTTTATTTTTTCACCAATGACCTAATCTTCAAAATGATTCTCTTGCACATACTTAGGAGTCTTTGGGATCCTTTCTGAATCTTCTTCCTCTTAAATCTAAACTTGTTTTTCCTTACCTTTATCTCTATCATTTTATATTCAAGAGGACCCATTTGATTTATATCCATCTATCACCACTAAATTCCTCTATGTATTTATCCACTTTGACACTTTCACTCTCAACAATATTCTTTAGACTCTTGTAGAACTGGTAAATTTTTCTTCTTGTAGAATATCGAAGGAAGATACCTTCATTAGATCTTGTATCAAACTTTCTCATGTTCTCTTCATCTCTTCTAATATAGATTTTTCTTTCAAATATTTTAATGTACTTGATAGTACAAATCATTCCATACCACAAATCATAGGGAGTATTTGCACTATTTTCCATTTCTTGAACTCTATTAATAATGTACATAGTAGTATGAATTTCTTCTTTATAGTAGATTTCCAATAGGATTTCCTCTTTCATCATTGTTATTGCAACATCTTGAACAATCCTATTTTTTTTTCAACCAATCCATTTTGTTAAGGAGTTTTAGGGGTAGATAAATGCCTCTTTATCTGAAGATTCTTACAAAAATTATTAAAATAATTGGAGGTAAATTATCCACTTGTGTTAGACCTCAAAAAATTGATTTTCATATCCATTTCATTCTCAACCATAACTTGGAATGCTTTAAAATTATCTAGATCTTTTAATTTTTTTGAGAAAAGTTACCATATCATTCTAGAATAATCATCAATCAATAGCATGAAATACCTATCACCTTGAATATTTCTTACTCTGGTAGGACCACAAAGGTCTATATGCACTAGCTCCAATAGTTTGGTAGTAGATTGTTCTTTGAATATTCTTCTTCATTGATTTCCAATCTAACATTCCATGCAAACAAAATTGATGGGCTTTGTAATCTTTGGAAGATCTCTCACAAATTGAATTGAATTGATTCTCACTAGGCTATAAAAATTTATGTGACACATCCTTCTATACCATATCCAAATTTCATTAATTTGATTCATAAAGAAATGGCCATTAGCACCTTTAAGCTAATAAACATTTACATTTGTCCTTCAAACAACAACCATAATTCTAGAGACTTTTCTGATCTCACATCAATCATCTTAAAACATAAGATTATATCATTTGCTACACATTTTTCCAACACTCAAGAGGTTATACCTTAGATACTTAACACAAAGAACAACATTTGTAATGGAACCCCTCAAAAAATTTCTTTGGTTCCATGTTTACACTTGCAAATACTTGGCTTGGACCCTCATTTTTTTCTTAGGGTTATGTTCCTGATCATTATTTTAAGGTTTTTGTTCCCAAAACCCCTCAAAACTGACCTACGAGTCTAGAAAACCTTGGGTGTTATATTTATATGCATTGACCTAATGCTCCCAGTGTCTAGTTGTCTAAGTCACCACTTATGCCATTAGGATCATTATTTTCACTGGCCCCCTAGGTTTAGGTTTTTCAGTCACGAAATGCCTTTTTAGTGTTTAAATTTTCCTATGGTCAGGATTTATTTTCATATTTAATGATTTTAGTCTTAATTTTTTATTCATAAGGGTCAAGTTCCTATCAGCCTAGTAGTACCCCCATTTTAAAGCTAACATTTGCAGCATGTGTAGATTTTAGTTTTGAGATGACCATTTGATCATCACAGGAAAATCTTGATTGTTCCCTATGCACCTATTTGATTTTGTTATTCATGAGAATATTCTTAGAAGCTAGCAGTTGGTTTCCATGTTTCATGTTAGTCAGTGGGACTAGTGCTTCCAAAATTCTAGAAGGCATAGCTTTGATGAAGATCAATGGTAGGTTCCACAATATGTGTTTTCATCTTGGTCATTCCTCGCATGCTCGCCTATCTTGTGCATTAAGGTGAAGTGATTGCAAGGGCTAGTAGGAAATATACACGTGTAACCTTTATATGGTGGACCCAATATCCCTTTGTGATCAACGAATGGTATCAAAAGGAAATCAATAGTGGTTGTCGAACTATGTGGCAACATCTTGGCTATTCCTCATGTGCTCATTCATTTTATTTCATCATTAAAATAATCACATGGGCTAACAAGAAAGATATTTGTCACTCCATGAAGGGACCCACCAGGCTGTGTGGATGGTGTATGTTTATTGAGAATAGAGATCAATGGTTGATGGTTGGTGAAGTGGGTTAATCCTAACCACTCCCTGCCATCCCTTGAGTGGCTTCCTTTTACTTTCCATATCTCAATGGGTGAGTAGGCTATTGCCACATGGAACATTTCAAAGGCTTTGATGGATTCTAGTGGAGATAAGGTCCTACTAAAATATTGGTCAAGACTATTCTAAGATAAAAATGATGGTAAATTAGACCCAATTCTTGGGTACACATGAAATTTAGTAAATATTTTTATGGTCGTCAAATCTATCAGGTGCTTGTACACATGGGAAGGTGAAATTGAAGCAAGGTGGAGTATGGGTTGATATTCTAAAGTTAAATCATGATCACTTGCCATTGTCTTACTGTGATGAAGTGCAAGCAAATTAATTCCCATGGGCGAGAGGGTAAATGTGACATGACAAGTTAGGTTAAACACTAACCATGTGATTAATGTGCAACCTAATTGAATGTTTATCTCCATTCAATTCTCTAATTATGGAGAAGAATCAAGTGCATGTGTTTAATTTTGTCATAATTAATCACCCTGATTGATTATCCATTGATTTATTTCAAAGTATGATTGGTGTCTAAGGTTTAAAATCAAAGTAATTGATTACCAACACTCTCACATAGTATTTCTTGGAAAATTAATCTAGACACTCTCCTATTGCTCTATTTAATGAATATTTCTTGCTTGTTATTCTCACCATTTGTTGTTTGTGAGAATTAAGAGTCTAGGAGTAAGTGTTTGAGGTGTTTTTAGTAATTGAAAATTTTTAGCTAGCTATTTTTTATGTTAAGGGTGGTGTCTTTATCCTAAGAAAATTTGATAAATTTCTCAATCAAGAAATTGGTAAGGTAAGTGTGTCTATCAACATAGTCTGAAGGTCCAGGAGACTCAACCCTCTTGAGTCTCAAGGTGATTCTCCCCTAAATGAACAACATATACCTAAATTCCCTGTGACTCTGAAGAAGAAAACAAGATCTTTCAAGAAGTCTACATGGGGTGTTCTTAAGCATGCTTATCATCTAAGAAGTCTAATTATCTTAGAGGAATTGGTCAAGGGAAAGCAGAATAAAATTCATAGGCCTGAGAGGGAAGCTGCGAGAAAGAATGAGTATCACTAGGCTTGTATGGGATGCCATCATTTTCCCATTGAAGTCTCAGATAATTCTTCTAATAGTGGAGCTAAGACTAATTTAGGTTACTACTAGTATCTCATGGCCATGAATGATTTTATTGATTCTAAGTATGAGGTGGTGATGGCTACTCCACTTTCAATAAGCATACCAAGCAAGTGTACTTACTTTGTTGCTAACAAGGAAAAGTAAAACTTTATTTCCTTTTGTACCATAGAAAAAAGGCAACTTGCTTGATTTTGGGAATAATTCATGATAAATTTGACTCAATGAGGTCTTGATTTGGTGTTGTGAGGTATTTTTCACATCCACACAAGGTCTTGGATCTTTGCAAATTGAATCACATGCATTTATTGATGTCTTGTATAGGTATTGTAAAGTTTTGTAAAAGACTTTCATGCTTTGCTAGACTTAATGAACCCATTTTCCCTTAATTCAACATTGTAAAATATATTTAATTGCATTTTCACATCAATCTAGAAGGCTTGTATTTAAAATAAACTTAATGTTAATCTAGTGTCGTAATGTGTCTTACACATTCACATTGGCGTTGTGCCTTTCTAAGTTGTGGACCTCATTTTAGTGTTGTAAAGTGTATTTAATCACACCTTCACATTGAATTTTTTGTCCCAATACCTAATTGACCTTTTCATCTCCATTAATAGGCCCCTATTACCCCATATTGTGCATCCCAAGGTAATATTTGATGAAACAACCCACAAAGTCACTATATAAATATGATTTTCTTATCTCCCAACAACCCAGCTAGAAAATGGACCACTATGGGACTAATTCACCATATTTGGAAAATGAGTCTATTCCAGGTGGGACCAATTCACTCAAGGTGGTGAATTAGTCCCATTTGGGTCATTTTTGAGTTTTGAGTAGGAAAAAGTTGGATTTTAAGTTTTATTTTCCTCGATGTCAACCTTGGGGATCCAATTAATGGATAAATAAGGTGGATTTCCTATAAATACAACCTTCTAATCCCTAATTCATAATATATTATCTCATTCAGACATATCTTATCATTCATTCATCATCTATATTCTCCTTCAAGTCAAGCAAGTTAGGGTTTTTTTATTCTAAGTCAATAAGAGAGGTTCTATAGAATTCAAAGATAGATTCTTCATGTTTTGCTATAGAAAATATAGATCTATGATCATGGGAAATCTCTAATTCCATCATTTCATGCTTCATTGCATTGTTTCTTCATTTTGGTTTAATTACCTAAAATGGGGTTTGACCAAGGCAAACCCCCATGCCCTAACATTCAAAATTTATCTTTCTCTACTTGTGTGTTTACAGATTTAGGCATCTTGGAGGCTTAGAAATCATTAAGAATCAAGTTGTAATATTTTTAAGTTTTCTCTTCACTTTCTAAGGAAAAATATATAAAAAATTCACTTTCAGACCTGAAAAATAGACTTTTAGAGGCAGACAATTGTTAGGAATTGAAGAGCAGACCGAGGTATTTAGTTTCCAATTTTGGATTTTCAAAAATTCAAAAGTGGAATGATTCACCATTGATGGCGAATGAGTCCCACTAGAGGCCTAAAACAGGTTTTCTACAGTTTTGGATACCCATTTTTTTTAAAATGAGCTTCGAAACAATTTCATAGATCTAGGACTAATTCACCCAAAATGGCGAATGATTCCCTATAGGCCTAATTTCCAGCATCAATAGCATTCCACAAATCATTTCTAGTCTATATCAAGATCTCAAGTGCACACTTTTATTTTCATCAAATATTTTTATAGTTTTCTTTCATTTCTAGGTGTTTTTGCATATCACATTGTGTTTTCCAACAAGTTGAATTTCAATTAATGATCAATAGATTTTATTAGTTATTTTCATTTATTTTATCTCATATATGCACATTTAATTCATATTTTCATTATAATTGCATTATTTTGAGTGAACCACCTTGGTATTTTTCCTATCTCTCCTTTTAAGTGAAAACCCCTAATTGAGCAAAACAGTCAAAGCATTTCACACCCCTAAAATCTATGGTTCATTTTTGTGAACCTACTTTTTCAATATTTTCTTGTTTGATTTGAAGTACATCCTCATCCTAGAATTAGCTTCCATTGCATTTTTCATTAGTTAAGTTGCATTCTAAGGTCTCAAATTTTGCATTAGTGAAAGTGCATATAGGTTGCATTTTGCATCTCAAATCATTTATTTTTTTTGAAATTATGCATTTTTAACTTAGTCTTGCATCATATAACTCATAAAACATCAAAATCACTCAAAAATTCTTGAAAATTCTAAAAAAATCCATAGTGGGACTCATTCACCACCTTGGGCGAATCGGTCCCTTTTTACCCCTAAAACTGCCTAGTTTCTGTAACATGCATTTCATTAGATCTAGCTTAAATTATTTGATTTCATGCATTGATCAATTTCCAATTTTTATTTTCTTTCAGATTTTTACATAGTGTAATAAAAAAATTACCTTGTTTCATATTTGAAAATTGAATTAAGTCATTGCATACCCTCACTATCACAACATGATACAAGTAACCTTGCAACAAGTTCTTGTCCATTCTAATGTTCAACCAACTAACATAGCATCCATGATCCAAGGAATCAATGATGACATTGTTTTCCATGAAAGTGAACTCCCCTCTTTGGAAGTACAAAAAAAAGGAAGCTTTAATAATATTATCTCAATACAAATACATTGGAATAAAGTGCACCCTTGTTGATGATGGTTGAACCCTTAATGTGTGCAGTGTAAACCTTTTGAATAGGCTTCATGTGGATGAATCTAACATTCAACCTACTTATTTATCTATTAGTGGATTTGACACTATAGAAAAGGAACTATTTGGTGTGATCACTCTACCTATTATAGTTTGGAAAGCCAAATTAGACAAATTGATCCATGTTATGCCTAATAATATTTCATATAATCTCATTTTAAGAAGACCATGGATTCATGCAATAAATGGCATGCTCTCTACACTTCATCGTAAAATGAAATACATTTACAACAACACAATCCACACACTTGACGCTGATCCTAAGCCTTATAGTTTTTTACAACTTGAGAAAAATAAAGAAAATCCCTTGAACATGACAACATTAACCACACAAGAAGACAAACAACAACTTATTGAACATGTCACGAAGCTATTAGAAGATTATTGGGGTTTCTTGGATTTTGAACATGACTTCATGGGTGAATACAAAATCATCCACAAAGATTCAAATAAGGGAAAAGAAACAACAATAATGTCAACACAAAATTGAGATGACCTTTCAAAAGCATCCACCTCACCCACTTTAGACAAAGAAACAAACTACATAGTCACCTTTGATGGCACTTATCTCCAACAACCACTTGATCCAAAAGCAATGAAAAAAATTTATGGAAAAGGGTATGAGCTTATGAAACAACTTGGTAATAATAGAAAAGGATTTGGTGCTAATGGACAAGGTATTCGTGACCATATAGATATTATCACACAAAAAATTGACTCATGGTCTTGGTTACTATCCATTGGTAGAAATTTCCAAGCCTTCCCTCAACATCAACACTCTCACACAACATTCTTCTAATTCAAATTTAACTATAAAGCATCCTAAACTAATTGAAACTGGTGGTCTTTATCATTCTCCTTTGCAAGAAATCAAACAAACAAATAAACCTTCACTTAGTGTTAATGTCATCTCACAAAACACTATTGAAATGAATTCGTCATATTTTATACCCTCCTCTAAAGGAGAGCCCAACATCTCACAATCTAAAGTTTCTTGCATAGGTATGAAAAAAAATACTAAGCAAGAAGTATCTTTATCACAAACTACAAGACCACCTTCTACCATTGATGAAGAAGGTATCTTGTCAACACTCCTCCAAGATCACTTGATATTTCTCTCTCCAAGAAATATAAGGAAATGTTATTACAAGACTTAATTTTGTGCATATCATAGAGTTCATGGCCATTTTACTAATGCATGTAAGGCTTTGAGTAGTAAAATCTAACATTTTAAGGATTTTGGTGTTCTTCCTTATGTGGGGGCACCTAATTCCTCTAATTGATATTGATTTTCACTCTCGCCAACATTTCATTAATCATCTTGGCTCACCTTTTTTGTACACTCATTGGGGGAAAGGGGTTAGGTAGAATTTTCCTCAAATTTCACTTGTCGTTGCCTCTTTTGGCTAGCCATTAACCTCTCATGAACATATAAGAGCAAGCTTGGGATGTGGATGATATGCCTTAAGTTGGCTTGCATGCGACATATGGGATTTTTCATGACATAGCTGATTAGAAACATATGAATTGGCATAGGGCTTTCCAAATAAGCTCTCATGTCTCATACTTTAAAGAAATTTATCGTATTACTAGTCTTCACAATAGCTTTAAAGTGGGGGAATACATGACCACTCACATTTCTTTGTGTGATTTCTTTCTTCTTTCAAGGCATCCTCTTCTTGGTGGTATCATTGGGCTTGCTTCCCTCCAAGAGTGTGATACTTCTTTTGACACATCCTCTCTTGAAAACTTTAGGAACAATGTTCCCTAAGATGAGACCTTGCACAAACTAAGAAAAATCCCCTTGAACAATCCTTGCACTACCTTGCATGTACAATGTCTTTGAGTGTTAAGCATACAGAGTTTTTCTTACCTCATAGAGCTCAAAATAATTTTCATTGTGGCACCTTATTAAAGCTATCAGGAAGTATAAATTTAGTATGGTTGAGTGGGAAGCCCATTCTGAGGCACAAATTTATCCCATAGCCTCCTTGTAGATTTATCACCTCATGGACAACCAAAAGTTTCATGGCCCTAGATTGAGTATGTTTTGGGCTTTCTCACCTAGTGGAAATCCATGAGTTCCATTGTCCCCAAAGTGAGTATGCATTTTATTTTTAGAAAAAATAGCCTATATCTTCTCCACAATGCATTGGACAAATGATCAAAGCTTGATCCACCTTTTCATTTTCATCTTTCTCTTCTTCCTAGTTCTTTCCATTGCATGATCATGTATCTTTTTTTGATACAAATCATTCACTTTTTTGCATGTCCTTTTACACTCATGTTGGCTTGACTTAGGATCTTGGATCCTGGGGGCTTGACTTCCTTCTTGATCTTTGCCATCCTTTGTCATATGTATCCATATTCTCAGACCTCTCTTAAATGTCTACTTTAGTGTGACTTTGAAACAAATTCATCATCTCACTAAAGTGGAGGCTAAATGTACCATAGAAACAAGGAAACTTGCTTGATTTTGGGAATAATTCATGATAAATTATACTCAATAAGGTCTTTATTTGGTGTTGTGAGGTATTTTTCACATCCACACTAGGTCTTGGATCCTTGCAAATTGAATAACATGCATTTATTGATGTCTTGTAAAGTTGTTGTAAAGTGTTCTAAAATATTTTCACACTTTGCTAGACTTAATGAGCCCATTTTCCCTTAATTCAACATTGCCAAATATATTGAATTTCCTTTTCACATGAATCTAAAAGGCTTGTAAAATAAACTTAATGTTAATATAGTGTTGTAATGTGTATTACATATTCACATTGGATGTTGTGCCTTTCTAGGCTATGTGGATCTCATTTTAGTCTTGTAAAGTGTATTTAATCACACCGCCCCATTGAATTTTGTGCCCCAAGCCCTAATTGACCTTTTCATCACCATTAATAGGCCCCTATTACCCCATATTGTGCATCCCGATGTAATATTTGATAAAATAACCCACAAAGATGCTATATAAACCTAATTTTGTTATCTCTAACAACCCAATTGGAAAATGGGCCCCTCTAGAAAAAATTCACCATCTATGGTGAATGAGCCCCTGCCAAGTGGGATTAATTCACCAAGGTCGTGAATTAGTCCCATTTGGGTCATTTTTGAGTTTTGAGCGAGAAAAAAGTGGGATTTTAAGTTTTATTTTCCTCCATGTCGGCCTTGGGGATCTAATTAATGGGTAAATAAGGTGGATTTCCTATCAATACAACCTTCTAATCCCTAATTCATAATATCTTAACTCATTAACACATCTCTTATCATTCATCCTTCAAGTCAAGCAAGTTAGGGATTTTCTATTGTAAGTCAACAAGATAGCTTCCAAAGACATTCAAAGGAAGATTCTTCATCTTTTGTTGTATAAAATCAAGATCTATCATCATTGAAAATCTCTAATTCCATTATTTCATGCTTAATTACATTTTTTCTTCATTTTGGTTGAATTACCTAAAAAGGGGTTTGACCAAGGCAAACCCCCATGCCCTAAAATTCAACATTTCTCTTTCTCTTCTTGTGTGTTTGTAGATTTAGGCATCTTGGAAGCTTGGAAATCATTAAGAATCAAGTTAGAATTTTTTTTAAGTCTTCTCTTCATTTTCTAATGAAAAATATCAACAAAAGTCACTTTCAGACCTGAACATTAGAGTTTCAGAGGCAGACACCTACTAGGAATTGAAAAGTAGACCAAGGGCTTCAGTTTCCAGTTTTGGATTTTTTCATAAATTCAAAAGTGGAATAATTCACCATTGTTGGTGAATGAGACCCACTGTGAATCATAAAATAGGTTCTTTAGAGTTTTGGATACCCATTTGTCTAAAATGGGCTTTGAAATAGTTTCATAGATCTGGGACTAATTCACCCAAAATAGTGAATGAGTCCCTATAGGCCTAATTTCCAACATGAGTAGCATTTTAGAAGTCATTTATAGTCTACATCAAGGTCTCAAGTTTACACATTCAGTTTCATCAAATTTTGTTACTGTTTTCTTTCATTTCTAGGTGAATTTGCATATCAGAACGTGTTTTCCAACAAGTTTAATTTCAATATTTTTCACTTAATGATCAATAGATTTTTTCAAATATTTTCATTTAATTTATCTCATCTAGGCACATTTAATTCATATTTACATTATACTTTCATTGGTTTGATTGAACCACATAGGCTTTTGGCCTATCTCTCTCCTTTTAGGTGAAAAACCCTAATTGAGCAAAAGAGTCATAGCATTTCACACCCCTAAAATCTATGGTTCACCTTTCTGAGCTGGTGCTTATTTTTTGGTCCTTTGTGCTAAATCACTTTCTTTGGTTGATTTTTTGTGATGTGGGTCTCTATTTATTTCTACCTTCAGTGTTGATGGTGACATTTCTTAGTTCGGTGTGAGCTTAAATGTTTTTGATGTTGTGACAATGATGCCTTTTGAAGATTGGTGGGTCTTTTCTGACTAACAATTTTTTTTTGGATTTTGGATTTTTTCTTTCTGATTTCCTACAAATGTTTTCTTGTAAGTAATTATGGAATATTTTCACATTCTAGTGATATTCATTTTGAAATGAAAGTGAACAATAGGTGTAATTCAACCTGATGCTTGTTGGTCCCTTGTCTTGTAAAAGGGATTTCAATGCTGATTAGAAGAGCGGTTAGTGGGTAGTTTTCTTTGGAAGGGTCATACAAAGAGATAAAAATAGATACTGAACTCTCTAGTAATATTTTTTAGGATAAAGTCAATTAATATGTATATGGTTCTTTGATAATGATAGTGATAATACATATAGCAGAATAGTATGAAATTTATACATGTTACTCTCCTATGTATAGGTTATACAAACTATGAATAATATAATCGATGCTTATCTTATTTGTCTTTGTTGGTTTCTGAACCATTAATTTTGATAGGTTCTATTGACTTCTCTTGCACTCTTAGGGTTTTCACCTAAAAGGAGAGAGATAGAACCCTAAAATTGAAGGTGGTTCACTCAAACTAAGGAATTTATGATGGATTTAGGACTAAATTCATTAATGTAAATGCAACTAAGTTATGAATTTGACTTATTATGAATGAAAAAATTATGAAATATGTAATGTTTGAAAACATAGTGAGGTATGCAAGAATGAACTAAGAAGATAAACTAATGCAAATAGAATTGGACTAGGTCTAATAGAGTGCACCTGGGAATTGATTGTTAAATCTAGAAGTCTTTGAAAGCTAGTAGAAATCATTGTAAATCACTAGTGGGACTCATTCACCACTGATGGTGAATCAATCCTACTACTAACACAAACACCTGAAACTACTTTTCAACTGTCAGGAACTAGATTCTAAAAAATAAATTTTTTTAGCCCTCAAGTGGGGCTCATTCACCATTGATGGTGAATAAATTCTCCTCCAAAAATATACAAATTCAAGAGTCAATCTTGTAGCTCCAGATCTGCACTTGTCTTTGCGCTAGGTTGACGGAGTCATATTTGTAGAAAATAGACTGTAGGTTGTCTCCAAGCTTGAAATAGGGTTTAGTTCACTTGAAACACTTTTTTTACTTGTTGTCCACTTTTCAAAACCTAATTTATTAAAAAATATGTATACAAAATTCTATAAACACATACAAAAGGGGGAAAATGGTTAAGGGTTAGGATATAGAGATTTTCCTTAGTCAAAACCCACTTTTGTAATAAAACCCTTAATAAAGAAATGAAATAATATGAACAAGGAATGATGAGAAA
The DNA here is from genome assembly GCA_007258455.2 of Sequoia sempervirens. Taxonomy (NCBI): domain Eukaryota; kingdom Viridiplantae; phylum Streptophyta; class Pinopsida; order Cupressales; family Cupressaceae; genus Sequoia; species Sequoia sempervirens. The sequence continues at coordinate 503,904,085 of VDFB02193867.1, read as the reverse complement.
AAACATGCAAGTGTCCTAAACTCACCAACCTTGTTGAATAAATGTGAAGAAATGTCAATGCCTACTCCAAGATACTTGATGTTTGCTTGATTGAATGATGCTATGATGCTTCAATGCTTGAATGAGATAATTGAATGGATGATTGAATTCTTTAATGAATTAGGTGTAAAATGGGAGGAAAAACACTTATTCATACACACTTATGCCCTAATTACCCTATACTACCTCATCACAAGCCAACATAAGGTCTTTTTGAATAGAAACCCAAAAGGAAATTTGAATTATTTTGAATTTGGAGCCAAGAGGGACTCATTTGCCACCCACAGAAAATGGGTCCCACCATGGGCTTATAAGTGGGTGTCGAGAATTAAGTTGCATTTATTATTGTTCATCACGTTTACATTCAAAATACACTTAATTAAGTCTTATGCATGCATAAAGGGTTCATATAAAGCATAAGAAAGGTGTGAATAGTGATAACAAGCCTAGAAAAGGGTGAAATCTTATTACAAGACTTTATAAAACATTAAAATAGGACTTGATAAGTGATGAAAAGGTTATTTTTAGATGAATCATACTGAGAAGATTCTAAAAAAGTGTAGAAATGTGTTACAACACTTCACAACACCTTCACAAGACATCATAATTTGAATATTTAGGACCTAATGTGAATGCATAAGATTAAATCAAAGCAAAATAGATCAAACATCACAAGAGAAAGAACTGAAAGACCATGAAAATTTCAATGACCCATTTTTATATGGTACAATTTCCAATAGATGTATTGCTCTATTCTTGATCATTTATTCAATGAATGGATGTAAATGCTTGAATATAACATTGGGTTTGAAATAGGTCATGTATGAGTATTCTAGTAAGAAGTAAATGGTGGAGATGATATGTGGGAATATTGTAATGCAATATTTTCAAGGCTTCGGGTATTTCCATATATAAAATTGTTATCTAATCATGTGGGTATTTGGTTTGAATCCATTCCAAGAATATGGAACTAGTTTAGCAAAGTAGTTATACTTCAATTGTAGTGACCAATTCAAAAATTGATCACAAAATTAAAATCAACTTAGTTGTCACTCTTTTTCTGGATGTTTGTGAAACTTAATGAATTACATTTTCTCTTGTTTGAGTTAGGCACTATGAAGGTCAGCCAAACCTTTAGGGTATTGTTTCTATTAAAAATTTAAGGAGAATCATTTGTTTACTGTGTTTGATACTTAGACAAACCAATATCTGTACACACAGTGTTTAGGATTACCCTCTTGGGTTTCATAGAGCTCGAAGTGAAGAAGTAAAGGACTAAGAACCCTTATGTGTTAGAAAATCCTTACCCTTACTGATAATTGAATTCTGACAAGTTCATAGGTATGTGGTAAGAATAAGTTTGGTTCTTAAAAAATCACTAACAGAAATGGCAATTCTACTGGGGCCTTACTTGAGAAAAACCTTATAGGAGATCATTTTTCCTTAATAGAGTCATGAAGGTTCTAAACTAAAATTCTAACTAAAAGTGGTTGGTGACTTCAAAGAACTCTATGCCAGTGAAAATTGTTTGAGGAAAAGGAAGCTTAAAGTGAAATCAATTGCTGAAAGAAGCTTCATATTGTTAAAGTTTTATCCTCTACAAAGGAGGTGGTGACTATGCAAAGAACCTGACAAAGCATAATTCAGAATATCTACAAATATATCGAGGTAGTCCCCTATTTTGGTTTGTAAGAAGAAATAAATTTGTACGAAAGTCACTTTTAGAGACATGGAAGAAATAATTTATTCTCTATTAAGTGAATTAAGCCCTAGGGAAGGGAATAGTGGTGGTTATTTGACATACTTCTGAGGTGAAATTTGTAGTATCTAACTTGGGTGGAAGAAGAATGCTTATTTATGATATTTTCCTTTGAGAAAGCTTTAAAGAATGAGTATATTTGAGTTGTGCATCTTTATAATAATAATGAGGTAGTTTCTCATCAACTATGATGTTTATATTTGAAGATTGTATAAAGATATAAGAGAAATGTATCATTCACCTATATTTCCTTGTAGAACATCATGTAAAAACATGTCGGGTATGCAACTCCTATCATGACTTCAAAAGAAGTTATCTATTGAGAGATATAAGCCATTAACTTTTGGTGGTATTAAAATTTTCCCTAAAAAGATTCCTAATGATATTAGGAAACATTTACCAAAATTTACAGGGAAAAATTATGAGTTAGCTTCCAAACACCTAAATTCATTCATAGATTTGATGGGTTATTTTGAGTTAAACCATGAGGATGTTGTCATGAAGCTATTTTCTTAGTCATTAAAAGAGAATGCTAGAGATTGGTACTCATAGTTACAAGTATGTTCTATAGCTTCATGGGATGCTTTCATATAACATTTTTGAAACAATTTGGTGAGAGGATTAGTCCAAATGTTGTAAGAAAAAGATTTAGGGAAATCCAACAAGATGAAGAAGAGTTGGTTCCTTCCTTTAACCTTAGATTTATGAAAACAGTAAAAGATATTCCCGAATACTTGATATCTAGTGAGGAATAGTGTTTCATTGTGAATCTTGGTGCTTTTGACAATAAGATGAGTTATTTTATAAGGGATAAGGAACCTACAACATTACAGTAGGCATATCATATTGCTATGGATATTGAAAATACTATGAAATACTCAATGATGAAGGGATATATGGTTGCAAGTGTTTTTTGTGTAGATGCACATCATGAAGATGAAATAAATAAGGATGAAAAGGATGATCAAATTAATGATGATATTTTTGAAGTCTCATTTTGTTCATTCTCACAACATATTGATCATGAAAAAAAATCATAATAGACTTTAACAATGTTTAAGTAATGATGATTAGGATTTGTTAATTCAAAGGTTGTCTAGCATGAAGAGATATAAGGAGGAATCACCATATGAGTTATTAGAAAGGTTTTTGGATTCCTTGTTAGGAGTTCCTAAAATATTATGAACTGAAGATTCAATATGCATAGACATATTCTGTGAAATTTATGAGCTAGGGCTTAGTTCCTTGCCCAAGGAATTGAAACCTCAGGATCTTGATCAGATAATTGATTGGGTTAGAATTGTTGATGAGGCAAAACATGAATATTAATAAATGATGAGGTCTAAAAATAGCAACGGTGCTCACCTTATTGACAAAGATCAAGAGTTTACCAAAGGAATGGATAAGGATATTTCTGAGATTGAATGTCTACATAATAGTAGGGAGATGATATTGTCATACTTGCAAATATTGTTGATATACCTTTAAAGGTTGATAACTAGGGTAATGAATATGAGAATTCTGGTTACTTTCATGAGAAATATGAACCTTTTTGTCAGGAAAACTTGAAGGTATCCTTCTTTCCTAAGGAATATACCTATGTCAATGCTCAAGAATTTCTTCCCTCACCAGTAGATGAAAAAATTGCATGTGATAGATTCTTGTATTGCAATTCAAATATTTCATGATTGGAACATCCTGATGATATGATTGGTGATGAATTTGAAGACAAGAATGTTTATACTTAGACTCTGGAGCCTAAATTTAATGATGGTTTGGTAATGCTAGTTAGCAGAATCCTATTTCTGAATGCTTATATGAACTAGAAGTGGATGTATAGATTTTATGATAGAGATGGACATGATTTTTTTTAGCCAAAGTACTGCTGAGGAAGGAAATAAAAAAATATACTTGGTGGAACATAAGCTATGTTCAAGTTTCCATCAGTCCTACACATATGAGTCAGTAAACGTATCACTTAATGGTGCATTTGAATATCCTACTACTGATCATAACAATTCTGAACTAGTTGATCCATCCTTTGAAATTTTTTGTTTCATGTTGAACAATAATAAACCAAAGGTAGAATCAAATTATGTCAATGATCTTGAAACATAAATTTCCTTTGATGTCTAGGATAATATGAATGATTCCCTTTAAGTGAAAGTAAAAGTGTTATGGAATTAAATGAGAAATTAATTTTTTAGGAAAATGGAGCATTAGGAAGCATAATTGGTTTATATTTCTCTAATGAATATGAACACTGGCTTGAATAGAAACCTATATATGAATGTTTCTTGTTCATTGCACAAAATTAATACGATATTTTCCCTTATAATAATAGTGATCAAACAGATTATGAATGGTTCACTTTCCCTGTCTAGTTAGAGGAGCATTTGGTGGAGTACAGTTGCAAGCTAAGTCAAATAGAATACTCCATTAATCATGTGTGAAACATATATTTTTGGGACCCTATGGATTACTCTTGCTCTTCTAGGGTTTTTCACCTAAAAGGAGAGAGATAGGGCCAAAAATGCTAATGATTCACTCAAATTAGGATGTATACATTGTTACCTAGGCTAGATAAAGTAAAATAAATGCAATTGAATAATATAAATGACTAAAAATGAATGCAAAACTAAGATTTATGCTTTTTTTGAAAACACAGTGTTGTTTGCAAAAAGGTTTTAAAAAAATTGAACAAAAATGCAGTTTTTAACCAAACAGAAATTTGTTTCTCAAAATATGTGCACATACAAATTTGTAGAGGAATAGAGAAAAATTTGAAAAGTTGATGAAATATAAACTTGGGCTAACTACGACTCATTCGCCACCTTAGATGAACCAGTCCCAAATCAAGACTTTTCTTCACATAACCTGTTTTCTGACAACTAGGGATCTAAAACTGCATCTAACTCAAATATCCATCTTAGGTTGGAGTCATTATCCATGCATGGAAAATCAATCCTCTTTCTGATTTCTGTAATCTTAAAACTCAGATCTGTACCTTGACACCTACACAACAAATTCTAATGGAAACCTAATTCTAGATCTTAGAAAATTCCTATAAAACAACTTTAAAATGTTTTTGTAATGGGGTTTTTTCCTTATTCAAATCCCTAGATGGGTAATTAAACATTGGATAGAGAAAAATTTGCATAAACCCTAGCCTTAGATGTGTTAAACACTAGGAAAGGATGAAATATAAGAACGACCCTATTCTGTTGCTCTAGAACAAGGCATGCAAGAGTGATTGAAATGATACAAGCTATCAACCCTAGAAACATTACAAAACATGAAAAATAGGAATAAAATTACATGCAAATTCTAAAAAAACACAATGCAAACCTTAATATGAAGATAGAGTGAAAATGGAAGATGAAATCAATAGGAAACCAAGTCCTTAGGCATGATTTGGTGGCTAATTGCACCTCTTCACCCTATATTTCTTCATGGTTCACCATATGGATCCATCATAAACCCTTTGCAATGTTGGATCTTGACAAGAAAAGTGATCTTCAAGACCTACAAAAAACCCTAGTTTGCTACCCTAAAACTTCAACTTTTGCTAATGAAACTTGTTGTAGAAGAATTTACCCTCAAAATTTCTCTTGAGAGATGACAAAAAGAAGATAAAAGATGATAGATGATATGTAAAATGAATTTAAATGTGTATTTATAAGAAACAACACCTTATTTTCCCATTAATTAGACCTAAGAGGCTGAAATTCACCAAAAATAAAAGTTAAATTGATTAAATTCCTACTTAAATTTGAATTTTCCCTCAAAGGGGACTCATTTTCCACCCTTGGTGGATGGGCCCCACTAGAGGGGACTCATTCACTAAAGGTGGTGAATGGGCCCCACTACTATCATTTGACAGTGGGTTGTCAGTGTATGATGTCATTAAATGTTGTTTGTCAAGCTTTTTATCATTTCTCATGTGAAACGAACCTCTAGATCAAAATTAATAGGTCTAAGGGGCCTATAAATGTTGTTTTGAAGGGTAAATGATGTGAAGGGAATCAAAAGTGGGTCAAATTATGCATGAAATTGTCTAGTTTCTCAAGAAGGTCCCATTTTCTATGACATAGTGTGTTTAAGTTAATGATTGATCATGTTTCACAACCCAAAATGAATATGAGTAACAAGGATAGGTTCATAATGGCTAGGTCTAGTGACAGAGGAATGATTAGGGGATGGTAAATTCATTAGAATATTTTCAACCTGAGCATGATAGAGACAATGAAAAATAAGATTTTTGACATAGAAAAGTATCAGCCCAAAGTTTAGTGGCCTGGGGCCACCAAGTAAAGTCAAAGCCTAGTTAGATTGCATGACACATATTAAGAACCTACACCTTAGAGGAAAGCTTCATACATGATACGAGATTGAATATCTTGGTTTAGGTTTTGTAACTTATGTAAATACTATACATATGTTGTTTGTTTTGGTTTGGTTTTCCCTCCCACTCCTTTTTTTTGGCCCTTTGTGCTTGGTCTACTTCACCTCAAATTCTAGGATCTCACGATTCCCATGAGAGGCATGTGTCCCCAACTAGAGCCACTGATGGAACCCCTCAAAAAAATTATTTGGTTCCATTTTTACACTTGTGAATACTTTCCTTGGACCCTCATTTTTGGTGCAGGGCTATGTTCCTCATCACTATTTTTGGCTTTGTGTTGCCAAAACCCCTCAAAATTGAACTATGAGTCTAAAAACCCTTGGATTTTCTATTTCTACATTGACCAAATGCTTCTAATCTCTAGTTGTCTAAGTCACCACTTATGCCATTAGAATCATTATTTTCACTAGCCCCATAGGTTTAGGGTTGTTAGTCGCCAAATGCCTTCTCAACATTCAATTTTTTCTATGGTCAGGCTTGATTTTCATATTTAATGACTTAATTCTTAAGTCCTCATTCCTAAGTGTCAAGTCCCTGTTGGCCTAGTAGTGGAACCCTTTTAAAGTCAACATTTGTGGCATGTGAAGATTTTAGTTTTGAGATGACCATTCAATCATCATAGGTGATTCTCGATCATTCCCCGTGTGCTTGTTTCATTTTGTTATTCATGGGTATGTGTAGGATCATAATTGGCCAAAAAGTGGCAATATGATGGGTATTTGTAGGGTATGTGGTTGACAACTTTTTTTAACCCAAAATTGATGAAACAAAAAGGGTTTTCAAAGGAGATTCTCAGCTTTCCACCAATATAAATTATGTTTTACTTTAAATTTAATAAATAATTATTTTCATTTTCTATTTGAATTATGACTAATGTCATGATTGATAGGCTAATTGAAAAAAATCTATAGATTTCAAATGATATCACATTTTTTGAGTCCAAGACATGCTTCACATTCTATGCTTCGCATACTATAAGATTAAAAAATAAAATTGAATTTCATGAAATTTTGACCAAGTTAAGGTGGTTAGACATATGATTTTTTATATTTTTTAAAAGTTGCAATAAAAAATTCATAATTAATTATTTACTTGGGAAAAAATTACAAAAAAATATGTATCACATCAGGACATGAGTCCTCTACTTATATCTAAAATTTTATAAAAAACTGTTATCATTTTATTGTGGTTAGGGTGGTCGACAAAGTGGGCGGGGGCCCTAGCTCGATTAGCTAAGTAATTCGTTGCGGCTCTGTTGGTCACGAGTTCTAGTTTCCCTCGTCCCGTGGTATCGGAGGGCGTGTGCGCCGGCCGCCGGTCACTTTAAAAAGTTTACCAGGCGACTACAGTTTATAGGGGGTCGTGCTACCCAATTCCTGTAGTCTTAAAAAAAAAAAGGGTGGTCAGACAAACACCCACTTCTTATTTTTTCCATGAAATATAAGTACTACTGCTTTGAAATTTCAAATTGTCACCAGGGTATGTGCATGATCATCATGGAATAAATAAGCCCTCAAGTGGCAAAAAATTCAGAAAAATAAAAGTTAGGAATCTTGACATAAAAATTTGAATAAGTTATCTATATTATTTCAAAAATATGTAAGAATAGAATTTGTAGAAAATTGAATGTAGTTTCTAAACTACTAGGTTTTTTTAAATCTATTTGGTGAAAATTTGAAATTTCAATACAATAGTACTTAAATTTCGGGGAAAAATAAGAAGTAGGTGTTTGTTTGACCACCCTAACCACAATAAAATGATAATAATTTTTTATAATATTTTAGATATAAGTAGAGGACTCATGTTTGGATATGATGCATATTTTTTTGTAATCTTTTTCCAAGTAAATAATTAATTATGAATTTCTTATTAATTTTTTTCAAATATATAAAACCTCATATGTTTGACCATCTTAACATGGTCAAAACTTCATGAAATTTATTTTTTCTTTTTTTAATCCCATAGTATATGAAGCATAGAATGTGAAAAATGTTTCAAATTCAAAAAATGTAATGTTGTTTGAAAGCAATAGATTTTTTTCAATTAGCCTATCGATTAGGACTTTAGTCATAATTCAAATAGAAAATGAATAATAATTATTTATTAAATTCAAATTAAAGCATAATTTATATTGGTGGAAATATGAGAATCTCCTTTAAAAACCCTTTTCGTTTAATCAAATTTTGGGTAAAAAAAAAAAGTCATTAGCCACATACCCTACACATACCCATAATATAAAAAAAAATTGGCCCATGATGATCCTGCACATACCCACCAAATAGATTTAAAAAATAAAAAATAAACGTACTAGTTTAGAAACTACATTTAATTTTCTATAGATTCTATTCTTACATATTTTTGAAATAATATAGATAACTTATTCAAATTTTATGTCAAGTTTCCTAACTCTAATTTTTCTAAATTATTTGCCACTTAAGGACATTTTTTTCCATGAGGATCCTACACATAGCCTCATTAAAATATATAAATGGACTAGCGAGCGGTTTCCATGTGTCATGTTAGGCAATGAGACTAGTGCTTCCAAAAGGCTAGTGGTGTAAGTGTACCTAGGCTTGCTTGCACAATCAACTAAGAAGACCTTCTCCCTATCTTCTTCCTGGAACCTGATAGCTTCTAGGCTCTGGTTAGGATTAGATCATTAACTAAGCTTTGTTTCAACTCCTCTCCAAGAGTTTCTCAACTTTGTGCTTCACCTTGGAAGACTAACACCGACTTGATTTAGCAACTTTCTCCTACACTTAGAAGTCTCTAAGTGCCAACATCACAAAACACCTTGAACTAATTACAAGGGTGCTAGAGATACTGAAAACATGCATTTCACATCCAATTAGATCCATATTGGATGGTCTTCAATCTTCACATTTACCAATTTCAAGAATTTTCCTTAAGAAGGCCTCATTCCTTGTAGCCCTTGATAGTGTCCTTTTTGGCATTCTTGCTCAAATTCTCCAAACGACCTGGCAAACAAATTGCACTTTCAGACACCCTTTTGGATCCTTTAAAATATTTACAAGGTTTTAGTTCTTTGTGCCCTCCGTACACTAGTCTCCTAGAACCTAGGGCAAATAGGGCTAATAGGCCTAATTCCTAGGAACCTATTGATTTCTTGTTCCTTATCACAACAAATGGATTGAAAAACCTTCAATCCTCTTAGTATGTTGTGGTATGATTGTACTTTACCTGAAATTGTACATGTTCCATATGGTACCTCATTTCCTTGCCTATGTTCTTCAATTTTCCACTTTCAAACCTCTAATCGGACTTCCCAAGCTCACCTAGGGTTTGATTTTAAAAATACTTACTCAAATCCACATGACTCCTACTACTAGATATATATAGATACATGGCTCCCCTAACAAATCCATCTACTCTTAGGAAAATCCCGTGGCTAGATTTCATGGGGGAGCCATTAAAGGACAGACTGTTCAAAACAAATCCAACAAACCCTCTAGACTGTAATCTATGAATTCACAACACTAATTTAATTTAGATTAACTTGCTTACAGAAGGAAAAAGACTTAAAACTACACTATGAACATGAATGCAATGCCAAATCAGTATATACAAAGCATTTGATATCACTGTCACTCAAGATATTCAGGGAAACACAGAAATTACAGACTTGTCTTCTATTCCAAAAAATCCAAAAACTTGATTACAATTACTCTCTCATCTTGCATTCTAGCCACACCTTACATAGATGCCATTTTCCAAGTTTTTAGGGATGTTGGTCGATCCCACACTCCTACCTTTTAGGGGATCTGAAATAACTAAGTTGCATGCAACCTGACAAATGTTGTCATGCAACTTTGCAACAACTTTTTGAAACTTGTCCCTATGCCACCATCCTAAATCTTAGGACCTCTACCTCCTTGATTTTGAGCATCCAACTCCCTTAACTGCCTCTTGGCATCTTCTAACAACATAGATGTGTTTAGAACAAATTTAAGGCTCAACTTTCAATCCAAACTACTAAGCTAATTAAAGCAAAAGATAATTAACAAAACTAAGTTATGGTGACCTTAGTCCTAATGGCGAATTCACCTATTCCACACACAAGCAAGACCTTCTAAGGTCCAAAATAAACAACCTATTACCCTGACTTGGCTAAGGTCAGGTACAAGCCAAAATTAACAAATAACAAAATGGAGGTTAGCCTAGGTGCTCCTACACCATCCTCCCCAAAACAAAAGAGTTCAATCCATCCTCGGATTGAGTAGGTTGGGATCAATCCCCAACTTCTTGAACTCTGATTCTTTGATCCACACTGCATCAACATCAGATTGACCATGCCTTTTAATCAGATGTTCCTTGTATTCCTTGGTTCTAGTCTTCTTATACACCCTGGTCTCCAGTATACTGTTAGCTTGTTTGACTGTAGCAGAAGGAAATTTTAGCTTCTCTACATCTTGGATGACTTCATTGAAGTTTTGATCCATGTCTAGTGGTGGTCCTTTATAATGAACTAGGTCTGCAATATTGAAAATAGGGGAGAGTCCACTATCTTCTGGTAGCTCCACTTTAAAATCATTGTTACCATACTTTGCTAAGATAGGAAAGGGACCTATCCTCTTCATCTACAACTTGTGAGGAACTCCTTTTTGCAATCTAGACTTGTTTAAATGCACCATCACCAAGTCTTCAACATTGAACTGCACTTCTCTTCTATGCTTATCCACCTTGGTCTTATGCTTCATGGTATTTTCTGCCAATGTCTTCCTGACTGTATCATGAATCTCCTGCATTGCATAGGCAAAATCATCAGCATATCCACTTCCCTTGACTCCATCCTTTAAGTCTCTCAGCTCATAGACTCCCCGAGGATGTAATCCATAGACAATTTCAAAGGGACTCTTCCCTGTTGAACTGTTCACAGTGTCATTGTAATCATATTCAGCTTGCCCAATCAACTGATCCCATTGTTGAACATACTTCTTGGTCAAGCACCTTAATAGGTTTCCAAGAGTTCTATTAACAACTTTGGTCTGACCATCAGTTTGGGGATGGCGTACAGATCCAAAAGATAGATTAGTGCCCAATCTTTGCCAAAGATTCTTCCAAAAATGGCTCATGAACTTAGTGTCTCTGTTTGATACAATGCTGATTGGTAATCCATGTATCCTTACTATCTCTTTGAAGAAGAGAGAGGCTATTTGACTGGCATCATTGGTTGTTTTACATGGCACAAAGTGAGCCATCTTGCTAAACCTATCACAACCACATAAACACTATCCATGCCTTGTCAAGTGTCTTGGGAAATCCAACTATAAAATCCATACTCAGGCATTCCCATGGCCTAGTAGGAATAGGTAGTGGTGGGTATAAGCCTGCATTTCAAGAAGTACCTTTGGCCTTTTGACACACTATACAACTCTCCACATACCTCCTAACTTCTAGGTTCATCCTTGGCCAATAGTAAAACCTTTGAACAAGTTCTTGAGTTTTTGTGATTCCAAAGTGACCACTTAATGCACCATTATGCTTTTCTTGTATCAAATTCTCTCTAATAGAGGCTCTAGGGACACATAACTGATTCCCTTTAAACAAAAGATCACTTTGCAAAGTGTATTCAACATATTTTCTATGAAAATGATTCTTGTATTCAGCACATACCTTATAAATGTTTGCAAAATCTTCATCATCTGCATATAGATCCGTGAAATGATCTATTCCCATGCTCTTCAACTAAATTTCTTGTATGGTGAGGACTCTTCTACTCAAGGAATTTGCCACCTTGTTGAGTACTCCTTTCTTGTGCTTGATATTGAAAGTGTAAGCTTGCAGGTATTCCACCCATTTCATGTGTCTGTGACTCAGTTTCTCTTGTGAATTCAGGAAACTAAGTGCTTCGTTGTCTGAATACACTATGAATTCCTTGGGAAGCAAGTAGTGCCTCCATTTCCTTAGAGCCTGGACCAATGCATACATCTCAAGGTCATAAGAAGAATACTTCTTCTTTGCTTCACTTAAATTCTCTGAATGAAAAGCCACCGGTCTGCCCTCTTGACTGAGAAAAGCTCCAATAACCACATTGCTTGCATCACACTCAATAGTGAATAACTTCTCAAAGCTTGGTAACACCAAAATAGGTTGGGTAGCTATCTTTTCTTTCAACAACTCAAAAATTTTGTTAGCTTGCTCATTCCATACAAACTTAGTCTTCATTCCTCCTTTAATGGTGTCCAACATAGGAGCACAAATAGCACTAAATTGTCTTATCAACTTCCTATAGTATTGAGCAAGGGCCATGAAAACTTCTTACCTCTATTGTTGTCTTTGGAGTAGGCCAATTGAGGATGGCTTCCACTTTGCTACTATCCATTTTCAAGTTGCCCTGTGATAGCACAAATCCAAGGTACACCAGCTCCATTTTGATGAATTCACACTTTTCCAAATTGATCATCAACTTCTCCTCCTACAGCTTCTTGAAAATAAACTCTATCTATTTGAGGTGCTCTTCTCTTGTTTTGCTATAAATTAGTATATAATCAAGATACACTACTAAAATTTTTCCAATGTAGTCTTTGAGGATTTCATTCATGAGTCTCATGAATGTGGAGGGGGCATTAGAAAATCCAAATGGCATAACCAGACACTCATATAGACCCTCATTGGTTTTGAAGGTTGTTTTCCACTCATCTCCCTCATGTATTTTGATTTGGTGATAACCACTCTTTAAGTCTATCTTGGTATAGTACCTAGCTTCACCTAGACAATCCACGAGGTCTTCAATCCTAGGGATAGGGAACCTATACCTAATGGTTATCTTGTTTATTGCCCTAGAGTCAGTACAATGCCTCCATTCTCCTCCCTTTTTAGGTGCTAAGATAGTGGGTATTGCACATGGACTGATACACTTTCTAATGAGGCCTTGGTTTAGGAGTTCTTGAATTTTCCTGGCTATTTCCTCATTTTGTGGAGGAGTCTTCTTGTATGCTGATTTATTTGGTAAGGTAGCCCCTGGTATCAAGTCTATCCTATGACTTATGGCTCTTTTAGGGGGTAATGCTTCTAGTTGTCCACTACTCACAATGCCTTCATAGGTCTGCAACATCTTCTATATTTCTTTTGTTAGCTCTGAATTTTCAGCTGCTTTCTCATTGCTTACCTCTCTTGGCCTTAGCATCACTACGTAGCAAACTCCTTCTCCTTCTTCCAAGGCTTCTAAGAACTCTTTTTCACCAACCATGAGCAATTTTGGACTTGCTGTCTACACCTCTACATCTTCTAACAGTGACTGAATTCTAAATGTTACCTTATCCTTCTTGAAAGTGTAAGAGTTCTTTGCTCCATCATGCATAGCTTGCCGATCAAATTGCCATGGTCTACCTAGGAGCAAGTGACATGCATCCATAGGTAACACATCACACAATACCTTGTCTTTGTACCTTCCAATTGAAAACTCCACCCATGCTTGTTCATTTACCAAGACATTTTGGCCTTTATTGAGCCATGTGACCTTGTAAGGATTGGTGTGGAGTATCCTTGTCAACTTTAGCTTGTTGACTGTCTCTTCTGACACAATATTGTCAGTAGACCCTGAGTCAATGATGAATCTACATACTTTCCCCATCATCTTACATTTGATCCTAAATAGGGACCTCCTTTGGCTTGGTTCTTCTTTAACCAGTTCTTTGATCAAAGTTCTCCTCATCATGAGGTTCTCACCTTCTTCAGAATTCAATGGTACTTCAGAATGTTTCTCTACTGCAGTTGTCTCATCATGAACTAGATTGGTTCTCTTATCCCCTCCATGAGAATTACTACCTTTCTCTGGACATCTATAGGCCAGGTGTCCCATTTGATTGCAGTGGTAACACTTCATATTGGCAAACCAACTGCCCCTTCCTTGTCCACCACTTCTTCCTCTAGAGCTAGAGCTTCTTCCTCTACCACCTCTACTAGAGCTTCCTTCTTGCTGCTCAGAGTATCTGACTTCTCCTTGGGCCCTTGGTTCTAAACTCCTTCTACCATAGCCACCTCTTTGTCCTCTACTGTCTTTTCCTTTACCCCTACTTTTGGAGGTCTACTCTTGCTTCTTTTTTCCTTTCTCCTCTATCTTTAAGGCCATTTGATAGCATTGGTGGATGGTTTTGAAGTTCACTAGGATTATGTCTTCTTGGATAGACCATTTAATCCCATTCAAATACCTTGCTAGCTTGATGCTCTCATCTTCAACCACCTTTGATCTGAGGCACAATTTTTGGAACTCCTCGGTGTATGTTTGGACATCCATATCTTTTTTCCTAAGGTTATGTTTCCTCCTATGAAACTGGACTTCATAGTCATCAGGTAGATAGGTCTTCCTTATTTTGGTTACCATGCCTCTCCATGTAAGTATAGGACCCTTTCCTTCTTTCTCTCTTTTAGCTTGTACAAATTTCCACCATGTGAGAGCTGTACCTCTCAACCTTGACTTTGCCACTTTTACTTTTTGGGCCTCTGTTATACCATCACATTCAAAGTGATTCTCTATACTTTCAATCCAGTCCACAACTGAATCAAGGTCCATTTTTCCACTAAATAGTGGCACACCTTCCAAAGCTTTTCCACTTAAGGCTTGCAGTGCCTTCAAGAAGGGTTCTTCAGCAAGGACAAGGTCAATTTTTGGAGCTTCCTCCTCCAAGTCCTCTTCCTTTTCCTTTGCTTCATGCTCTTCCTTTAGTTCTATCTTATCCTTTACTTTGTCAGCTATTTCTTGGACTTCATCCAAGATCTTCTCCATTCGGGACAACCTTTCTCTTAACAGTCGGTTATCCTCTTCTTGCTCTTCTACCTTCTTAGCTAACTCAGCATTAGTCACCATGGTTCTTTCTTCCTTTGGTCTATTCTCTCCTACTGACTCAGTGGGTTGCAACATCAATCACCAAACTGATCAAACAAAGGCTCTGATACCAATATGGTGTAAGTGTACCTAGGCTTGCTTGCACAATCAACTAAGACAACCTTCTCCTTGTCTTCTTCCTAGAACCTGATAGCTTCTAGGCTCTGGTTAGGCTTAGATCATTAACTAAGCTTTTTTTCAACTCCTCTCCAAGAGTTTCTCAACTTTTTGCTTCACCTTGGAAGACTAACACTTACTTGATTTAGCAACTTTCAACTACACTTAGAAGTCTCTAAGTGCCAACATTACAAAACACCTTGAATTGATTGCAAGGGTGCTAGAGATACTAAAAACATGCATTTCACATCCAATTAGATCCATATTGGATGGTCTTCAATCTTCACATTTACCAATTTCAAGAATTTTCCTTAAGAAGGCCTCATTCCTTGTAGCCCTTGACAGTGTCCTTTTTGTCTTTCTTGCTCAAATTCTCCAAACAACCTGGCAAACAAATTGCACTTTCAGATACCCATTTGGATCCTTTAAAAGATTTACAAGGTTTTAGTTCTCTGTGCCTTCCTTACACTAGTCTCCTAGAACCTAGGGCTAATAGGCCTAATTCCTAGGAACCTATTGATTTCTTGTTCCTTATCACAACAAATGGATTGACAAACCTTCAATCCTCTTAGTATGTTGTGGTGTGACTATACTCTACCTGGAATTCTACCTGTTCCATACGGTACCTCCTTTCATTGCCTATGTTCTTCAATTTTCCACTTTCAAACCTCTAACCGGACTTCCCAAGCTCACCTAGGGTTTGATTTTAAAAATAATTACTTGACTCCACATGACTCCTACTACTAGATATATACAGATACATGGCTCCCCTAACAAATCCATCTACTCTCAGGAAAATCCCATGGCTATATTTCATGGGGGAGCCATTAAAGGACTGACTGTTCAAAACAAATCCAACAAACCCTCTAGACCATAATCTATGAATTCACAACACTAATTTAATTCAGATTAACTTGCTTATAGAAGGAAAAAGACTTAAAACTACACTATGAACATGAATGCAATGCCAAATTAGTATATACAGTGCATTTGATATCACTGTCACTCAAGATATTTGAGGAAACACAGAAATTGCAGACTTGTCTTCTATTCCAAAAAACCCAAAAACTTGATTACAATTACTCTCTCATCTTGCATTCGAGCCATACCTTACATAGATGCCATTTTCCAAGTTTTTAGGGATGTTGGTCGATCCCACACTCCTACCTTTTAGGGGATCCAAGATAACTAAGTTGCATGCAACCTAACAAATGTTGTCGTGCAACTTTGCAACAACTTTTTGCAACTTGTCCCTATGCCACCATCCTAAATCTTAGGACCTCTACCTCCTTGATTTTGAGCATCCAAATCCCTTAACCGCCGCTTGGCATCTTCTAACAACATAGATGTGTTTAGAACACATTTAAGGCTCAACTTTTAATCCAAACTACTAAGCTAATTAAAGCAAAAGATAATTTAAAAAACTAAGCTATGGTGACCATAGTCCTAATGACTAATTCACCTATTCCACACACAAGCAAGACCTTCTAAGGTCCAAAATAAACAACCTATTATCCTGACTTGGCTAAGGTCAGGTACAAGCCAAAATTGACAAATAACAAAATGGAGGTTAGCCTAGGTGCTCCTGCACCAGCTAGCAAGAATAGGTTTGATGAAGATCAATGGTAGGCACTACAACATGTGTTTTCATCTTGGTCATTCCCTGTGTTCTTGTCTATCTTGTGCACTAAGGTGAAGTGATTGCACAAGCTAGTGGACATTATGCATGTGTAAGCTTTATATGTTGGTCCTGATGTGTCTTTCTGATCAGTGAACAATATGAAAAGGAAATCAACAGTGGTCATTGAATGATGTGGCCGCATTTTGATCATTCCCTGCATTCCCACTCATTTTATTTCTTCATTAAAATAATTACACGAGCTAGCGAGTAAGAAAACATCTATCACTCCATCGAGGGACCCACCAGGATGTGGGGATGGTGTGTGTTTCTTGAGAATAGAGATCGAAATTCAATGTTGTGTGACATGCGTAGATCTTGACCACTCCTCTCCATCTCATGAGTGGATCCCTTGTAACTTTCATTTCTTAGTAGGTGAGTAGGCTATCACCATGTGGAACATTTCATAGGCTCTGATGGATTCTATTGGAGATAAGGTGGTACTAAAATATTGGTCAAGATTGGTCTAAGATAAAAAAAAAAATGCTAAATTAGATCCAATTCTTGGGTACACATATGAAATTTGGAAAATATTTTTATGGCCTTCATATTTTTTAGGTGCTACTACATGTGGGAAGGTGAAATTGAAGTAAGACATAGTATAGGTTGATATTCTAAAGTTAAATCATGATCTCTCCCTATTTCTTACTATGATTAAGTTTAAGAAAATTAATTCCCATGGGTGAGTAGGTAAATGTGACATGACATGTTTGGTTAAATGCTAAGTGTGTGATTAATGTGCAACCTAAGTGAATTTTTATCTCACTTGTGTTGTCCTATTTTTTCATAATTAATCATTTTGATTATCCATTGATTTATTTCAAGGTATGGTCAATGACTAAGGTTCAAAATCAAAGTAATTGATTGCCAACACTCTCACACAAGCTTTCTTGGAAAATTAATGCAAACATTCTCTAATTGCTCTATTTAATGAATATTTCCTACTTTTTATTCACACCATTTTCTATTTGCAAGACTTAAGAGTCTAGGAGTAAGTGTGTGTGCTATTTTTAGTAATTATAGAATTTGAGCTAGCTATTTTTTATGTTAAGGGTTGTGTCTTTGTCCTAAGGAAATTTTATAAGTTTCTCAATCAAGAAATGTGTAAGATAAGTGTGTCTATTAGCGTAGTCCAAAGGTCCAAGAGATTCAACCCTCTTGAGTTTCAAGGTTATTTTCCCTAGAATGAACAAGATATGTTTGAATTCCCTGTGACTCCGGAGAAGAAAACAAGAATTGTCAAGAAGCCTACACCAAGTGTTCTCAAGCATGATTATCATCCAAGAAGCTCAATTATCTTAGAGGAATTAGTCAAGGGAAAGGAGAAGAAAATTGATAATCTTGAGAGGGAAGCTATTAGAAATAATATGTATCATCGAGCTTATATGGGACTTCATCATTCTCCCATTGAAGTCTCAAATGATTCTTCTAATAGTGGAGCTGAAACTAATTTAGGTTACCACTAGTATCTCATGGCCATGACCAATTTTATTGATTCTGATGATGAGGTGGTGATGTGTACTCCAATTTCAATAAGGACACTAAGTGAGCATACTTACTTTATTATTGACAAAGAAAAGTAGCATCCCATTCCCTTTCTGAGGTGGTGCTTAGTTTTTTGTCCTTTGTGCTAACTTGTTTTCTTTGTCTAGTTTGTTGTGATGTGGGTCTCTACTTATTTGTTCCTTTAGTGTTGATGGTGACATTTCCTAGTTCGGTGTGAACTTGCATGTTTTGGATGCTATGACAACAATTCCTTTTGAAGAATAGTGGGTCTTCTCTGACTATTGGTTTTTTTGGAGTTTTTCTTTTTTCTTTCCCCTGTCCTACAAATGATTGCTTCTAATTGATTGGGGAATATTTTCACATTTTGGTGAAATTCATTTTGAAATGAAAGAGAAATGTAGGTGTAATTCAGCTCAATGCTTGTTGTTCCCTTTTCTTACAAAATGGATTTCAAGGCTAATTACAATAGAGGTCAATGGGTAGTTTTCTTTGAAACGGCTATACACAAAGATATAAATGGATACTAAACTCTCTGGTAATATTTTATTACGGATAAAGTCAGTCAATATGTATATGGTTCTTTGATAATGAAAATTATAGTACATATAGTAGAATAGTATGAATTTTCTACATGTTACTCTCCTATGTACAAGTTATACAAATTATGAATAATACAATCAATGGTTATCTTATTTGTCTCTATTGGTTTCCAATAGATGTACTACTCTATTCTTTCTCATTAATTCAATGAATGGATATAAATTCTTGAATATAACAGTGAGTTTGAAATAGGTCATTTATGAGGATGCTAGGAAGAAGTAAATGGTAGAAATGATAATTTGGAATATTGTAATGCAATATTTTCAAGGCATTAGGTATTGTCATATAGAAAATTGTTATCTAATCATGTGGGTATTTGGTTTGACTCCATTCCAAGAATACAACACTAGTTTAGCAAAGTAATTATACTTTAATTGTGGTGTCCAATTCAACAACTGATCACAAAATTAAAATCAACTTAGTTGTCACTCTTTTTCTAGATGTGTGTGAAGCTTAATGAATTAAATTTTCTCTTGTTGAGTTAGGAACTTCCATGAAGGTCAACCAAACCTTTAGGGTATTTTTTCTATTAAACATTTAAGGAGAATCATATGTTTACTCTATGTTTGATACTTAGACACACCAATATCTATACACACAGTGTTTAGGATTCCCCTCCTAGGTTTCAAAAATTACTAAGTGAAGAAGTAAAGGCCTAAGAACCCTTACTTATGTGTTTTCCAATCCTTAACCTTACTGATAATTGATTCTATCAAGTTCATAGGTATGTAGTAAGAATAAGTTTGGTTCTTAAAAAAGCACCAACAATTTGTATTATGCTTTCCATAAAAAATGATAGAACCTTTTCCACATATCTTAGAAAATGTAACCAAACTTAACTAGACCTCCTTCATATTTATCAAGTCTAAAAAAGTTACTTATGTTACTAGTCATATGATTTGAGCATCCACTATCAATGATTCAGTAGTTCTTCTCATCTCTAACATGAAAAATAGTCAACATAGCATTATGACCTACTTTCATGGCACTTTCCTTCATAGATCTTTCAAAGTTAGCAAAATTAGATTCAACTTTCATATCCATAAACAAGCATTCACTATCGTCATCATCCCTATAATCAAATTCATCATCAAATATATTGGCACCTTCCCTAACATAATAACTTTTTTTAATTTCTTTACCTTTTTTTTCCTTATTCTTATCATTTAAAGCTTTTTTTGGACATCTTAAGGCATAATGACCTATCTTTCCACAACTAAAACATTTTAAAGGTAGCTTACCTTTGTATTTACTAGCACCCTTTTTTCATTCTCCTTACAAAGTTTTCTTCTACATCATCAAGATCCCTCTAATCTAATTCCTCAGTCTTTTCTTATTTTCCAGCCTTAAAAAAAGTCTTAACTTTTACACTACTTGAACCAAATTTTCTTAATTCAAAATTAGTCAAAGTACCAAATACCTGATCTCTAGAGTAGTTATTTAGATTTTGAAATTCCTCAATATCAACAACCTTATGACTATAAGCTAAATAGGTAGATTTCTCAGTACCTTCTTTACCACCTCATCATCTTCAAGATTTCCACTAAGACCTTTGATGGAATTGACAACTTCATCCACTTTCTACGTGTAGGTTATAATTTTTTCATCCTCTAACATCTACATTTTTTCAAACATGATCTTTAGATTCTACATATTAGTGTTGGAATATGGCTTGGAGATATTTTTTATGGCTTCTAGTATTGTCTTTGATAGCAATTGGAGTCATTATTGTGGTCCACAGTTTAGAATTTATTCATACCGGTAGATAAAATAAAGAATAGTGTGTTACCAGTAGAAAGCATGAGGAATGAGGTATCCATTAGTTAATCGATTTGCATGCTTCACCAGATCATCAGTTTGATTTGTGGATCACTGGGATAGGTTTTTAAACATATATGTTATCTTATTGTTAATTTTTGTGGTATTGCATTAATTGGTGTATGATTTAGAAGATTCAACAAGATGTTTTTCTATTTATTAACCCTTTGTGGTTGACCTAATGAATGTAGTGTGTCATAGATGTATAAGGCTTAATTTTTTTAATGTTTTATGTTCAAAGAATTTTTTTTTGGTCCTAGCTATGGTTTGGATGACTTGTGTGGGTGCATATCATAAATTGTTCATGATCTGAGCTGACATGTGGAGAATATTTTATATTTTTTTTGAATCCAACATATAATGGTTGAATTCTTACTAGCAGATATATATATATATATATATATATATGCAAGTTCGAGAAATTCATTATGTATGTATGTGTAGGGTATGAATGTGTGTAGAGTAGAGTAGATGTATGTGTGAATATCAGAAGATTAGTCGAGTGATTTTTTCTAGTGTAGAAGAGGATTTGGTGAAAGAGTAGAGAAAAGTGCAAATTCTAACAAAAGGTCCAAATTTTGATTCATGAGCTCTGTCAAAACTAAAACCAAGCATTTGTAGATTCTATCTTCTTAGTTCAATATTTTTTTGTAATAAAAAACATTTTGTAAGGTAGCGAGCCTCCCTTATTTTGAGCAATGAGCTCTAGGAAGTGTGCTTGAATGCATGTGCATTCCCGTTTCTTCATACTTTTAACAGAGTATAAATTTTGGTTTAATCTCCATCATGTTTTTTCCCCTAACAGGGTTTCCACATAAAAATCTTGGTGTTATGGTGTTCTGATCGTCTCTTTAATTTTCTTACATGTTTATTTTGATTCAAATGATTTGAATGGTTTATGATCCATATTGAAGCTTAAATATTGTTGTTGATAGTTTAAGTTCTAGATCAAAATTCAAAATATTGTGGAACACTGATTCACCCCCCTCTTAGTGTTCCTTGAGTCCAACAATTGGTATCAGAGTAGGTTCCTCTACAAAAAAATTGATAGCTTGAGGTGGATCTTGGATTGCAATGGAATCTGGTGGTCTTCAACAATAGCTTATTGTGGCACTTGATGATCTTGATTGGTCTAAAGTAGAAGTCATGGAATTAAAGGTGAATCTTGTGGATGTCAAAAAATTCATTCAATCATTGAAGGATAAAATCAATGAGTCAAGAGAAAAGAGGAAGGAACTTTGTGATTAGTTGAATCAAAAAGAGAATTAAAGCTTGGAAGATGTTCATCTAAATTATACCCTAAAAGAAATAACTAAATAATGTGAAAATCTTGCTAGGGACAATGCTACTCTAAAGCTTGAGATTGAATCCGTGTTGATGAAGCTAACTAAGGAAATTGAAGAAAGGAAGAATGAAGAAAATCTAGCCCAGTCCTTGAAAGAAAAATTTGAAGAATGCAACAGAGTTAATAGTGGGTTCATTCAACTATAGATTGAACTACAACAATCTAGAAATAATGAAAAAGAGCTTGAAAGATAGATAGTTATTCTCATAGATGAACTCACTACTACAAATGAATACAAGGAGAAGTTCAAGATCAATTTTGCTAAGCTTCATGAGCTAACTAAAGGATAGAAGGATGCAAATAATAAGTGAGGTCTTGGATATGAGAAGGAAGAAAGCTCTAGATCTAAGCATAAGGATCCCAAAAAAAGAAATCAAATGAACAAAGGTAGAAGGTATCCAGTAAGACAACCTAATGATCATAATTTTAATGGTTACTTCTTTGCTTGTAATAAATTTGGTCATATGGCTTCTTAGTTAAAATAAATTCAAGTAGTCCATCATTTCCTATTCAGTGTTTTAGTTGTGATAAGTTTGGTCATAAGTCAATTGAATGAAAAATTATGCCTACCAGTGTAATGAATGTTAAATGCTATACTTGTGGAAAATTTGGTCTTATTTATAATCAATACAAATTAGGAGGAAATCAATGGAATGAGCAGTCTAGACAAAGAAATATGGTGTGTTACAATTGCAACATATTTGGTCACATTGCAAGATTCTGAAAGAACACAAAAATGGATAGAAGAGGTTAGGTATACAAAGGAATAATTTCATAGAAATATGACAAAGGAAAATGAAAAGTGATTGTGGAAGAGATAAGAGATCATATGAAGAAAACATGGATAAATAAGAGTGAATCTGATAAGCCCATACCAGAAGCTGCCTCTAGTAATTCCTCCAGAAATTGATCTTAGGCCATTGGCCTAAGGGGATTTTTTCAAGAAAATCCTTTGTCCCCCTGTCAGTAGTTGGCATCAGAATGTAGGAATTTTTTAGTAGTTGTGTCATTATTATTGAAATGTGTCCATGATCATTTGTGCAAGAATTTGAGATCTAGAAGGTTTGTAGATGAATTCTTCTCCTGATGTCTAAGAAAGCAGAGTAAATGGAAGTCCTAGGGAAAAATATTTAGTGCAACTAAAAGGGTTAGGTGATCAAGTTATAAAATGGTATTTGGAACCCTCATTTATCACCTTGAATTGAAGAAGAATAGAAGGATATCCTTTGCAGAAGAATCTTGAAGGAGTCAAGTTGATTCATTAGGTATTTCAGTTGCTCGAGTAGAATTTCTAATTTTGTGCTCCATAGAAAAACCTTGTTTAGTATGGAAAGTAAAATGAAGAAAATCAAAGGAACAATGAATTTGGATGAGTATAGTAGTAGGAAGATTAGGGATGTAAGAAATATGTTGTCGATCAATGAATTGAAGTGGCTTGAAGGTGCGAAACATAGAAGTTTGGAAATTTGGAATAAATTTTCTTATTTTGACAATGCGAAAGTGGTTAGGTTTATCTTGAATAGATTGAATGAGGAAACTCACTCTAGATAAACCCTACCTCATTTCAAAAGAGGTGATTATAAATTTAACTGGATTATTCAAATGTCAGGGATATTTCAAAAAAGAAGTCGATTCAAAACATTGAAGTTGAAACCCTAACCAAAGTAATAGGAGATCAAAGGGATTTTATAATTTCAATGATCAAAGATCCAATAATGAGGTACATTGCACACGGGATTTCATATAAGGGTATGTGCAGGATCATGATGGGCCAAAAATTGGCAATATGATGGGTATTTGGTTGGCGACTATTTTCTTACCCAAAATTGATGAAACGTAAAGGGTTTTTAGAGGAGATATAAATTATGATTTACTTTGAATTTAATAAGTAATTATTATTCATTTTCTATTCAAATTATGACTAAAGTCCTAATTGATAGGCTAATTGAAAAACATCTATAGCTTTCAAACAGTATCATATTTTTTGAATCCAAAAGATGTGTCACATTATATGCTTCACATTCTATAGGATTAAAAAAAGAAAAATTGAATTTCATGAAGTTTTAACCAAGTTAAGGTGGTTAGACATACAAGTTTTTTATATTTTAAAAAAAATTGTAATAAAAAATTCATAATTAATTATTTACAAAAAAAAAATTACAAAAATATGCATCACATTCGGCCATGAGTCCTCTACTTATATGTAAAATCTTATAAAAAAATATTCTCATTTTATTGCGGTTAGGGTGGTCAGATAGACACCTACTTATTTTTTTCCCTGAAATTTAATTACCATTGCATTGAAATTTCAAATTCTCACCATATAGATTTAAGAAAAAAAAAAAAAACCTAGTAGTTTAGAAACTACATTGAATTTGCTACAAATTCTAATCTTACATATTTTTTAAATAATATAGATAACTGATTCAAATTTTTACGTCAAGTTTCCTAACTCTGATTTTTCTAAATTTTTTGCCACTTAAGGGCCTGCTTTTTCCATGATGATCCTGCACATTCCCATAATTTTTTCTTCAGGAATAGGGAAGGATCAACCTTGGCAAGCATAGTTTACATTTCTCATAAAATGATAATGGAGGACCAAGACTTTGACCTGTGTAGTATGCTAACAGATCAACTGATGGAAAATGTGCAACTGAAAATGGATGCAGACTACCCCTTCAGGTTTGGTTCTTTGATCATTTGTATTGTGATGTATTTTCTGAATTGTCTATGTCAGATTGATAATGTGGTATGGAGGGAAAATGAATTGTTTTCTAAGAATTTTTTTGAACATTCTAATACTCTAAAAATTTGTGAGCAATTTTATGAAAATTTCTTTAGAGAGTTGTTGGGAAAGTTTGGAATAGTTGGCATCTCCCTTTCGATAAAAGTAGTTGAAGTTGGGTCCTCTTCTGGTAAGGTAGAGAGGAAGCAGAAAAGGGATCTAGAGTTTGTTGATGACACTCCTTCAAATGATAATCCTCTGGCACACAAGTATCCAAAATTTGAAGGAAAAGGAAAATAATAGATAATTATGGATATACCAGATGAAGATTCTAATGAATAAACTCTAAGAGATGGACTAGAATTAGTTGAACTAGGTGTAATAATAGAAGAAGGAAGCGATGAAGAAGGTGTTTTATTCAAAACAAATATACTATAGATTTTTTAGGAGGAAGATGGAATGTAGAAGATTGTTTACATATGGTTAGATGGACCCTCATATGAGCAAAAACTAATTGAAATCACTCTAGGAAGCTATTTTGTGCACAATAACATTGAATTGGAAAGTTTACATAATGCACTTCCAAAAGAAATGATTGAATGTATTAGGGACGCTATGGCCTCTGAGCCTTAGGATAGGAAAGAGGAAGAAATAATTCTACATTTGAAGGAGTGGTTAAGGCTAACCCTTACCAAATTGAAAAGGAAAATGAATGTGTTAAGGAAAAGTATAAAATTAGCAAATAACATCTACAATTATTGCCTTCGATAGCCTCATGTGGTTGGTAAATACAAGGACAAGCTAGAGCAGATTGAATTTGAATTGAACAAATTAGTTAGGACTATAACATGTTTTAGGAACAAGAAGGTACAATAAAGAAAAATATTTATGAGTTGCAAGTTGAGCATGGAAAGGTTCACTTTGCCAAAAATACTCTTATGGACACTTTCTAGAAAGTGGAGGCTCAAACTGAATGTAGATTACAACATCTAATTGAGGTTCTAAGGAAAGGAGAGAAGTTGGAAGAAGTGATTACTATTTTAGAATCCCTCATCCATATCATCAACAGGACATCAAAAAATAATAGTTTGATAATAATTATTGGGATTGCAGTAGATGCTTGGAAGAAATTTCTTCTGGAGATGAAAGATAAGTATAAAATAAATTTCTGCTTTGTACAACAGTTGTAATTTTTCAAATTTTGATCATTTTTTTGCATTCACAAAGGAAGAGAGAGTGCAATAAATATTTTAGCAAACGGAAGAGAGTAGTAAAGTTTTTTCATTGATGTCAAAAGGGGAGAGAATGCAGTGAAAAATTCCTCGACATTCTAAGGGTGAGTAGTGCTTTGTTTTGGTTCTAACACTTAGTGATTTTTCACTAAGTGTTACCATTAATGCCAAAGGAGGATATAGTTGGCATATG
The DNA here is from genome assembly GCA_007258455.2 of Sequoia sempervirens. Taxonomy (NCBI): domain Eukaryota; kingdom Viridiplantae; phylum Streptophyta; class Pinopsida; order Cupressales; family Cupressaceae; genus Sequoia; species Sequoia sempervirens. The sequence goes on along the minus strand of VDFB02193867.1, from coordinate 503,877,823 downwards.
GATTGGGGAGATTGTTTATGGCTTCTAGTGTTTTCATTGATGGCAACTAGAGTCACTATTGTGGTCCACAGAATATAATTTATTCATACTAGCAGATAAAATAAAGAATAGTGTGTTAGTAGCAGAAAGCATGAAGAAAAGGGTATTTGTCAGTTAGTCAATCTATATGCTTCACCAAATCATTAGTTTGAGTTTTGGATCCTTGGGATAGGTTGTTAAGCATATATGTTATCTTATTGTTAAGTTTTGTGGTATTGCATTAATTGGTGTATGAGTTAGAAGATCCAACAAGATGTTTTTTTGTTTATTAACTCTTTGTATGTATGCGTAGGGTATGAATGTGTGTAGAGCAGTGCAGATGTATGTGTGAATATTAGAAGATCAGTCAAGTGAATTTTTCTTGTACATAAGAGGATTTGGTGAAAGAGCAGAGTGAAGTGCAAAGTTTGACAAAAGGTCCATAATTTGATTCATGTGTTTCACTAGAACTGAAACCAGGAATTTGTAGATGTTATCTTCTTAGTTCAATATTTTGTTGCAATCACAAACATTTTGTAAGGTAGTGAGCCTTATTTTGAGGAGTGAGCTCTAGGCAGTGTCCCTGAATGCATGTGCATTCCCTTTTCTTCATAATTTTAATAGAGTATCAATTGTGGTTTAATCTCCACTATGGTTTTTCCCCTAACAAGGTTTCAACATAAAAAAATTATTGTTATGGTTTTTTGATTGTCTCTTTAATGTGCTTACATTTTTATTTTAGTTCAAATGTTGTGAATGGTTTATGATCCATATTGAAGTTTAAATATTTTTGTTGATAGTTTCAGGTCTAGATCAAAATTCAAAATATTGTGGAAAACTTATTCACCCCCCCTCTCAGTGTTCCTTGAGTCCAACACTTAGTTTGCTTTATCTTATCATCTCCTTCATAAATGTTTTCCAAATTTTTCCTAATCTCATTTGGAGTTTTAAGATTCATAACTTTCACAAGTTTAGTATAAGAAAGATAACTCAAAAGATCATACCTTTCTTTCCCATTTTTCTCATAAGCCTTCATCTCATTATCAATACTTAGACCATTTGTATACATAGTGTATTTAGTCACAATATTCTTCTAAAATCCATAGCTAAGGTGTACCAGAAAACCTTCCATCATTTTCTTTTAAAATGCATAGTTTGATCCATCAAATAGAGGACCATCTCTCTTGTTTGTCTTCCTAGATATACATCAAGTAGTTAGCCTTTCTTTCGAGGAACCTTTCTTTAATGCCAATTTTTGAATGCATAAGACAATTGAGAGGGGGGGTGAATCATTTTATATTAAAAAATAAAAACCATCATAAACATTTAGATCCACATCAACTTAATAAACCCTTAATACAAATTGAAACACATCAACACCATGGACAATAGAAGACTAGATTTATGTGGAAAACACAAGAAGGGAAAAACCACAATCGAGATTAGCTCGCAATATAAAGTAATTGCAACACCAAATACAAAAGGGTTACTCCTAGATGGATCACTGCCCAAAGGAAAGAAGGGATCATTTCTAGTTCCTCACTACCAAATTACAAAAGAGAAGAAAGAAGAATGTTATAGTGATAAATCCATCTTAGTGCAGCAACAAATTCCACCATAGTATCTCCAATATATTCTCAACCTTCAGGAAGATTCTAGAAACATCCTACTCACTACTTCTAGTGGCCTAACTCATTAAAGCTCACATTGCACTACACAAATTCACAATTCACATCATGCACTCTCTACACACAATCACCCATCAATACAACATTTATTTAAACCTTCTTTAACCTTGAAAAGATTCTCCAAGGTTAGATATGCACCTCAATCATGTAAATTCAAATAATGTTAAAACTAAGCATTCCTACGGTGGAAAGAAATGAAAGTGGACCACACCACATCTTAGCAAGGACCTAAACCCACTCATACATTTCATTCTATACTTCCAAAATCATCAAAGAAAATCCACAATTAGTGTAAAAACCCAAGGTCGGTTGAACCTATGTAAACACCATTAACATTTAAGTACACACTTTTGCAAATTGAAAGATGACTCATGGAAAACACACAACACTTGAAGAAAATGTAGAATATTCCATAAACACCTTGAAAGTAAAAAAAAAATTATTTGCAACAACTTTCAATTGAATAATAAACTCATCCTATTCACCCAAATAAACTTACACATAGTGTAACTCAAGAAAGAGCTTGCAAAGCACAAAATAATGAGTAACTTCAAGTTAAGGTAGATATGAACCTTATCAACACACTTCCAAAACCACAAGAATAGAAATTAAACTACATAGAAATGCGTAGAAAAACCATTTATCCCAGGAAACACTATAACATAGTTCACACACTGGTGAACAAAACTTCCTCTGTACAATCATCCAAACCATGAAATTCTAGATATAACATCTATTGACACTTTTAGTCAACATATATGTGCCATAGAAAAATGTCCCCTTGAAATTTTCATGGTATTTTAGGTCTTTCTTCATGATGCTTGGTCCATTTTGCTTTCATTTAATGTTGCAAGGTGGCTTAAACATTCACATTAAGTCCTTAAAATTAAAATTATAACATCTTCTAAAGGTGTTGTGAAGTTTTGTAAAATATTTTTACACTTTTCTATACTCTATTCATTACAATTCACCTAAAAATCACCTTTTTATGACTTATCAAGTACTATTTTGAAGTGTTGTAAAGTCTTGTAACAAGATTTCACACTTTTCTAGGCTCAATTTCACTATTTACACCTTTCTTATGCTTTATTTGACCCCTTTATGCACTCATAATGCTTAATTGTGTTTTCGAATGTAAACCTGACCAACAACATTAAATGATGGATAATTCCCAACACCCACTTTCAAGTCCAAGGTGGAACCCATTCGCCATGCATGGCGAATGAGTCCCTCTTGGCTCAAAATTAAAAATATTTCAAATTTTCTTTTCGAGTTTTTATTTAAATTTACCTTATGTCGACCTGTGATGAGGTATATTTGGATTACTAAGGAAAAATTGTGTATAAATAAGTGTTTTTACATCCATTTTAACCCCAATTTACCAAGTTCACAAATTCACTCTTTCATTCAAGCATCCAGGCACTTTGCATTATTCAATCAAGCATCAATCAAACATCTTGGAGTAGCCATTGACACATCTTCAAATTTCTTCAACAAGGTTGTGGTGAGCTTAGGATGTTTTCATGTTTATTCATCTTTCCTTGTTCATTTCATTTCATTTCTTTATTAAGGGTTTTACTACCAAAGTGGGATTTAACCAAGGAAAATCTCTATAACCTAATCCTTAACCATTTTTACACTTTGCATGTGTGTTTACAAACTTATGTATGTAGAATTATCAAGAAATTAGGTTTTGAAAGGTGTTCAGCAAGTCAACAAAGTGTTTCAAGTCAACTACAACCTATTTCAAGCTTGGAGACAACCTACAGTCTATTTTCTACAGATTTGACTTCATCAACCCAACAAGTAGACAACCTCAAATATGGTGCTACAAAATTGGTCCCTGATTTCACAAAATTTTGGAAGAGGACTTATTCACCATTAGTGGTGAATGAGTCCCAACTTAAGGGTGGAAATCCATGTTTGTCAAATTTTGGATCTTGACACTCATAAACCTGTTTTTAGAAGTTTTCATCAGAAGTAGGACTGATTCGCCATCAATAGAAAATGAATCCCACTGGTAATTTTTAGAGATCTTTGTTAGCATTAAAGACACTCCAGGTTCTTCACTTTCTTCCTAGGTGCACTCTGATTCAACCTTCTTATTTTTTGTTTTGCATTTGTTCATGTTTAGTTCTTTCTTGCATATCACATTGTGTTTTCAAACATTGCATAGTTCTTAGGTTTTAGATTCATAATCAGTGAACTACTTAGCTTAGTTTCATTTAGATCATCTCATTTAGCCTTAATAACATCATACACATCTTAATTTGAGTAAACCACATTGATTTTTTAGGACATTTATCTCTCTCCTTTTATGTGAAAGATCCTAAGAGTGCAAGAGTAGCCTATAAGCCTCACACCCAAAAATCTATGGTTCATTTTGGTGAACCCACATATTGAACATCATATCATTCTGATTTTCATTTATATTTGCATCCTAGTGCTTAATTGCATTGTATTTTGCATTATTTTTGTATCCTAGGGTTTCTTAAATTTGCATTAGTGAAAGACTCATTTACACTTCATTTTTGCATATCATATCATTCAACAACTGAAAATATTCATTTTCATCCTTAGTTTGCATCTAAAAAGAATTAAAATCACTTTAAATTTTTTGAAAAACAAAAAAAATATCATACTTGTAGTCATTCACCGCCCATGGCGAATCAACCCACCTGCACATTTCATCTTGCATTTTCAAGCATTTTTTGGGTAATTATTGAATTTTTGTTCTTTGTTTTTATTTCTTTGTTTCAATTTGAAAATTTTATGTTATTTACATTTTGCACTCCTAGATCACATTTCATTTTCATTCACTCCATCTTTTGTGGTACTTGTATGAGTGTTTGGTGCCCCATTGATAATACTTTAGTGAGATGAAGTTCTAGACTCATGGCTTCCTGTGATAGCACTTTCATTGTAGACCTTGGGATCTCAAGAGCTCCTACTCCTATTATGGACAATGGTGCATTAGAAATGGACAATATCACTACTATGCTTTCAAATTTCCATCCAATGAATGTTGACACAAAAAAAAATTCCATTCCACAAGAAAAAGTCAATAGTATTCATGAGGATTTTGCACATTTACAACAAGATTTCTCCCTTGAACACATTTCCACCACTACCATACTTGCAATAGAAAACCTTCATCATTTAATTGAAATTTATGATGCATTACAAGTTATGAAAAGAATAGCTGAGATATAAAATAAACATGTTCCTTCTACTTCCCAGTCAACCAACATTGTTTTAAACCAAGGAGGACCTCACAATCCTCCTTCAACCATAGCATCCATGCCAACTTATATGACTTAGTTTACAAAAACTATGCAACAGGTTAGTGATGTGACTCCTTTTGCTATTCCAACCAACATTCCTAGTTATTTTTTGGCATCACATATTCCTTCCTCCACATTCACCCCTCTTAGTGTCCCTTTCACTTCCCCTAATATTACTTACACTCCATCACCATTTTCCCTTCCACCTCATACCACTTACACTGATCCTATCATTACACAACTTTTTGACATAGTTTCATCCATTCAACAAAAAACTCCACCATTAGCTGAATTCAAAATGCTCCAACCACATATCATGTTCATAGTAGTCCATTATCCTTAGAAATATTATGCACACAAATGCCACAAGGAATTGAAATGCCTAGGTTTTAGAAATACAGAGGCAAAGGAGACCCTACTATTCATGTCAACACTTATATAGCCTTGTGCAGTGAATTTTTCCTTGATGATAAGCTGTTAGCCAAAAAATTTCCTAAGACCTTGAATGACACTGCATTGGAGTGGTTTTCAAACTTACCCAATCATTCAGTCCTATCAGTCAATAAACTTGTAGATGACTTCATAAGTCATTTCCAAGTCCATATGACTCCTAAGAAGATAGTGGCTTATTTAACGCGATGTAAAAAAATACAAATGAAAAAGTAACTAACTTCATTTCACATTAACAGTTATATGTATGGTCAAATTGATGTCAAGATCCCTGATTCACATTTGTAAAAGATGTTTATTGAAAACTTGCACATTCACCTTCAGGATAAGTTGACTATGATGAAATTCCCTTCATTCATGCATTTATGCACAATCCTTTGTGATTATCACAACTTGGTTTCTATTCATGATTCAAATTCCATTTCTAACTGAGCTAAGAAGTCTAATAAAAAAAACCAAAACAACACACAAAACTTTAGAAAACCGAATAGAGGCTTTTTACAGTTTAATAATCCATCTCCACAACCAACCCAACCTATTCAAAGTCAAGTGGCAGTTGTTAAAGAAACAATTCCCTCTACCTATGGGGGCTCGAAGAGACAATTTATTCCCTTACCTGATACCCTCCATAACACAATGAACCAATTGCTCCAACAACACATGATCACTTTGCCTAATATTAAACCACTTGATACCACCAAGCATTTACCACCTACCTTTAAACCTAATGCTTATTGTCATTTTCATCTCCAACATGGACATGACATTGAACAATGTAATCGTCTCGAACACTTAGTTCAAGACCTCATTGATTCTGGTTGTTTGTCCATTGTGGGTGTCAATGATCAAGGAAATGAGCTCATTGCACCCCCTAACCATAATTTACAAATTTTTACCAACCCTATACCTAAACACAATGTTTCATTTGTCAAGGCTAGTGAACCTTCAAAGACTAATGTAATGAATGTTGATACAAATAATGAACAACATGATCTTCCTCCAAATGTTACCCAAGTTAATCATATGAATGAACTTGTGGGTATGATAGACATTGTCCCTTGTAAGGTCCCAACTAATAAATCTCTTGATATCATGTTTTCTTCTCATGATATAATTAAAAATATTCTTGATGGTCCTCTTTACATAGCCAACAAAATCTATGATAAACCCACTAATGGGATATTAATAGATACCACTTGTGGTGAGAATGTGATAAGAGAAGATTTTTTAGTATTACACAATCTTTATCAAGATTATTATAACAAACCAACTACATAGATTAAAACACTTATTGGTTTTGCATGCCCTACGATCAGATTGATCATACTTCCTATTAGAACTATAAAATTTTGAAATTTTTACATTCTATTACATCCAAAAGTTCTAGTATTGAGTTCTCATCATAAGCATCAAAGTCCCTCTTTGTATTGTCTTGCTTGTTTTCTATCATAAAAGCCATTGAATCCATCAAGTTTTTCATTTTTCATTAGAAGACCCAAATTGGCAAGATATTGTAAAAGTCTCCCCGACCTGATTTTTCACTAATATTTGTTTGTTGCAAACTATCGGCAACACAATTTTCTTGTTTTGGCGACAAAAGGAATCATTTCGACAAAGGGCAGTCATTGTCGGAGTGAAGTCATGGCGAATACAGTGTGTTTCACCGACCGGTGCATGTGGAAGTTTATCACTCAAGATAAAGGTGTTCGGGAAAATGTTTTGGCGAACTAATTTTTTCTTGCTAATAGGCATCCTAAAAAAAAAGTATATTGGCATATGTTGGGGCATCGGTCTAATGTCAGAGCAAGGACAATATGTCATACTGACTAATGCATAAAGGGGTTGTTTCAGCTAGACTAATTGGTATCAGTCTGAACTCATAGCGAAATCATTTTGTTTTACCGATTGACTTGCAAACAAATGTCTTAGTAAGAATTATGTGCATCGGGGAAGGTCTAGGCGAAGGGTCAATTGTTTGGCCGAACTAAGTTCAAAGGTATTTCAAACCTATCGGTGAGAAGCTATGGAGTCTTGCCGATTCAAATCTTATGCCGATGGAGATATGCATCGCCGGGAGAAGAACTTGTCAGCATAAGTTTCACCGAAGTATGAATATTATACCAACAGATGGTTCGGGGTGAGTTTTTCTGAATAGGAGTAATTTGGAGGAGTGATTTCGGTAGGACATTTGGTGTCGGTGTAAGTTTTCCTGAAGGTTTATTGTCTTGCCGAAGGTATTGTTTCAATGGTTGGGTTTATTTATTCGGTGAGAAAACTTGGTGGACGTGCCGAAATGAGAATGCATTGGTGACAGGGTGATTTTGTCTTAGCGAATGAAAATACATTGAAAAGTACATATCGGTAAGATGCAAAGATATCTGCATAACATTTCCCTGACTTTGATAGTCACAGCGAAGCAGGTGAAATGAAGATTGTATCGGTAAGAGTACAAATTGGTCTTGGCAACCCAAAGTAAATAAAGACTTTCGGTGAAACAGGATGAAGTTTGCAAGAGGTTTCCTCGACATCTGCAGGTTATAGCGAAGAACATAAATTAAAGGATTTCAGTCGGTGTGAATAACATTAATGTCTCAGCGATTGGAAAATGCTTTGAAGAATACATATCAGTATTGTTCCATGATATCTATGAGACGTTTCCCTGACTTTGAATTGTCACAGCAACATGAAAAGCAGAAGCATTTGTCATCAAGTTAATTCCAAGTGTCGGTAAGACTGTAGAGTGTCTTGGCGAAAGATGAAATAAAGGTTGAAAAGGGATTTCCCCCCAGATTTGAATTTTTCTCATCGAAAGGACATTTGATGTGACAGTGCCAGTTTCAAAGGAGGTGTCATTTGTTCTTCATTGATGGCGCAATGGGATAAAACAGTAATGACAGTAGTTTTTTAATCAATTCCTCATTTCTGAATTGATTGCTAGTGAATTGGCAAGCTGAACAAGAGAACCAAGACAATTTTTCAGTCTGAGGAGCTCAAGTAGAATACTGTAAGTAGTTGCTTCTCTATTTTTCATATTTTGATTCTGTAAGCTTGAAAAATGGAGTCTTCTAGTTCTGGAAAGGGTAAGGGTAGAAAAATTGGTGAGAGCAATAAGTCGAAGGGAAAGAAACAAAAGAATGATATAGAGCATGAAGGCACTGAAAGGAAGCTAAACCAAGATCTTATTGATCAATTACTTGGTTCGGGGCCTAGAGCTACAAGGTCCACACAGCTTAGGGCAGAAGTCAACAAGCTAGATGACAAATGCAAGTTCATAGGTGATGTTTGGACTGCTATAAGAGGGTATGATCTTTTCAATTTCCACTATCATAGGAGGATTCATTTTGAGCCAGTCTGTAATCCATGGAAGTTGAATGTAGGGAAATTGTTGTGCCCTAATGTATTTGTTAATGTTGAATTGGTAAAATTGCTTGCTGATCATTATGATCCAAAGCATAAAGCAATATGTGATCCTTCTGGAAAACCACAGATATATGTGTCAAAAGAAGGAATTGGTGAGGTTTTCAAATTGGAAAGATTTTGCGATGAGAAAATCAATTGTGAAGAGTTGGAGAAGGAATTTTTTAGAATGGATACAAGTTACAAGGGTTGGAGGTTACCAATTCACAGGGTTAAACAGGGTCACAAGCCAGAACCTCTGGAAGATAGTGAGGGGGCTCCTTATCATGTAGATTTGTTTGAACCCTATATGAAATATACATATTTTTTAGTGTGTCAGGTGTTGGGGATGGATGCCCCAAAATTCATGTTAATGGTGCCAATGGTCATTGCAACAGACATTCAATATCACAATTCCAGGCTATTTGATTATGCTTCATATATTTCTAAGGAGCTTGACTCAGTATTGATGGCTATAAAGGGTGGAGCTTCCATTGTTCACCTCAGAAATTATTCACTGTTGATGCATTTAGTGCTATATTTCAGACAAGAGCTAGGGGTATGGCCTCCCGAAATGAGAATTTCTCAGACTGGTAAGGAGGGTGAAGCATTGCCTCTTCAGTTGTGGACTGCCATTTGCGATAGCAGGTTTGATGGTTCTAGTTTTATTCATTTTGAGGAATATTTTGTAAAGACATTGTATAAATTGTATCATTATCCTTGTAATCATTCATTGACTGATGAGATGAAAAGACTCCTTTGGCCTAAAGATTTCAATGGGAAAATTGACCATAACTGGGGAGACTGGTATTGTTTAGAGGGAGCTACTGTAATGAGAGTGTATGGATTTGAAGATGCTCCTTTCATTCTACCAAGGATAGTTCCAAACAGGGTTGCCTACTTGGAAATTGTCAAACAAATGGATTACAGTAGTGTGATGCATTTTGGTTCTTTTGGGAAGCAAGCATTTATGCCTAGTACTTTATGCTTTGGTGATTTCACTATGTTGGCTAAAGAGGGATATAACTCAATCCTTGATAGATTATTGCGTTATAATATGAAAAGAGGACCAACCAGGAAATACTTTAATCCTGAAGGGTATATCCATTCAGCCAAAGAGAGGATTAATTTTAGAGGGTATCAGCATGTACCCTATCCTTTTGATGATATGATCAGAAATCTGGATGAAGATGAAGTAGAAAGGATAGTTGAAAGGTATAACCAAGGGCTACAAGATACTGAGTTGAATTCTGGAGATGAAGAAGCACCAAGAGCTGATGTGCCACATGGTAAAACAAAAAAGGTATCCAGAATGAGGACTCAGAAATATGTTTGCCCAGTCAGAGAACAAAGTATTGAAACTGGTGATGTTGATGCTAGGCACATAGAGTATAGATCATTTTTTTTTTATGATGAATTTATACATTCCCCTGAGTTCAAAGCATTCTTGTACAAGCAGAAGGGGAAGGAGATAAGAGAGAATGTTGATGATATCACTTCTAGAAATGAGGAACAATTGCTGGCTCAATTGAGAAGATGTGTGCATGATGAAATGGAAAATATGACTCCTGAAGGGGGGAGGAAAATGTTGGAGGATGCTGGTGTCATGATATTTCCTGGTTTTAATTTGAATTCTGCATTGGTCTTTGATAGTTTCTTGAAAGGTAGTAATGCTACTCATAAGCTTGATAAGGAAAAGGTGACAGAAGTATATACGGGCTTCGAATATAATACTAATGAGGGATCAATGTTGATATGGGCTTTGTACCCACCCCATAGGAAATTAGTGGTACTTGATATAGAGAAGGAATTTGGCCATGTCTTGACTCTAAAAGCTGGAGAAGCTGATCCTGTTGCTACTGCTGATATTGGGGTAAATATTGCAAAGTTGAATAAAGCACAAATTCAATTATTGATAAAAGAAAGAGAAATGTATAAAGCAAATAATGAGAAATTGCTGAGAGAAAATGATAGACTTAAAGATTTGGTTGGTGTTTCAATGGGAACAACCAAAATAATTACTCAAGGAGAGAGCTCTCAAGCAAAATACCACTGGGTAGGGTCAAGTGCTTATTCTTAGGGAAAGCATGATGCTATTGCTGCAATTATCAAGAAGAGGCGGGATCATTTGAGATCCTAGTTGAATAAATTATGGGTAAAATATTCTCATACTTTTGTTGCATTGAAGGAGCACACAAGGATGGATGGACGAATCATGGAGAAATTTCATGAGCTGGCTCAAAGTGATGAAGCTAACAGTTCTGCACTTGAAGCTACAAATCACATAATCAATCACCATTGAAATTTATATGATGAATTGCAAGGAGATGAATAGGGGTTAATTACAACTGCTGAGAAAATTATAATTCCATTTTCTGATGATAAGGGGGATTTGAAAGAGGCCACCAGGTGGAAAAATGAATATGAGTCAATGCTGAGTGAAATCATGAAGATAGCTTTTGCAGAGGATACAACATTGGAAGAAGTGAGTAAAGAAAATGAGGAAATGGTCAAGATGGAAGTTACGGTCCAGAATGCTGTTGGGGATGCAGACACGTATGAGTGCCAGGATTGTTTGGAACACCTCAACAAGACTCACTTATGGCTAAATAGAGCCTAATTATTCTCTATCTTATGTTTTATAATTTGTATTTTCTATTTCTGAAAGGATGTGTCCTTTCATATTCTCAATGTATAAATGTGTATTTTGTAAACAATATGTGGATATAGGTAGAATAGGATAGAGAATAGAGAATATGGTGGAACGCCATGTTTCACAGGGTTGAGACTATGCTGTATGTTTTGAAGCCATGGAAATATCAATGAAAATCATCTGATTTGCTGGTGAATTCTGGTGTCAATTATTGTGTTGTGCCTATTGAAAGAATTATTTGAGTTGTCTCTAAAATTGATGGTTCTTGGTTATTTAGATCAACATAACAAGTTTATGTCTAGTTTATCAATACGTATTTTCCATATCTGTGTGATTGGTTGATAGGTTCTTTCAAGGAAGGATTAATTCCTTTTGATTAATCACAGTAATCAGGGAATTTTCATTTAGATCAGTAAGAAGAACTCAATAATCACAACCTTGCATTTTTATACTGGTTATAAATAAATATGCCAAACAATTTGAATGAATCCAGAAAGAAGTCAGTTGTCTATGATTTTATTTGACTCCGTATATTATATAAGGCATTGGTCTCACTATTTTTATCATTTAGTTTTATTCATACTTTTTACATCTGTTAACTGAGCATATTAGGGTTTAGTTTTGAATGCTGGTATACAATATATACCAAATTTTTTTTATTTTGTCCATTTTTCAATTTTCCATCTTGGACAAATCATGGCATGAAGATAAGATCAATAGTCAAGTCTGCTTCATTTATTATAGGTACACCTGCCTAGGTCTAGTAGTGCCTAGAGAGTAGAAGGTTTAATTCTATCAAACCTTTTTTTGTTACCCTAAAATGTTGTGAAAGCTTGGAAACCTTTCGTGGTTCAAACCTAAGTTTTGGAGAGATAAAAAATTGGCTACTCTGCTGGGGATAACAAAGAATATGTGCCTTAATCATAGAGTCAAAAGTCCTATATATAGACTCCACTGGGAATACCAAGTAACAATCTTTTTCTCACTTTCAAGAAAGTGAGTGGCGACTCTGATTAAGTATTCCAATCTGAATGGAAGAAGATCTCAATTTAGGGGAGATCATTCTGGAGCTCCTCCTAGTAATAGTAAGTGGACACATAAAAATGATAAGGCTGACAAGGGTAAAGGGAAAAGTGAGGACATGTGCTTAACAAACAAAGATAAATCATCGATACCTTTTTGTGAGAATTGCTTTGAAACATGGAAAGATAATTCATCTGAAGAGCCCTGTACCCTGGAAGATTAGAGAAATCCTTTTTACAATCCTCAAAAAAATGTTGAATTTGAAGCCGAATGACTCAGAGTTCAATATGAATATGACCAAAAAATGGAAGGTAATCAAAGTGGACCTGCTAATCTAGAAATTCAACAAGAAGATTATGAATCTTTAATTTATGAGGAAATTAGGGCATAGTATGAATCTCAGAGAAAGGAAAGGGAAGAGCAAGAAAAGGCCCAAATGATTCAAGCAATGAGGGAATTCAAACTGCAAAAAGCTCAAAACATTCCACACACATATGCTTTTCCTCCAAAATATGTACCACCCCATAAACAGGGCAATCATGGTGCAGGGTATTTTGAACCACCAAGGATTCCTCACCATCAAATTGGGAATCAATATAGACAACCAAATCATCCACCTTTTGTTCCCACACAACATCCAAATAATTATCCACCTCCTGGTCAACGTCATGTGCCATAGAAAAATATGCAGTACAATAATCCTATGTACCAATATCAGCACCCACCTAATCCTCCTCCTTATCAATATACAACCATGATCAGACAATTTGATCTTGCAGGGTTTCAATTATACCCATATCCCATGGACAAAAATTGGAGAGGTTTAGTACCCAAGTTTACAGGTAGTAATGCAATCACTGCTGAGGATCATTTAAGAAGTTTCAATGCTTTTATTCAAGATTTGGATGTACCTTATGAAGATTTTCATATGAGATTATTCATGATGTCTCTTATTGAAGAAGCTAAGGACTAGTTTAATAGCCTGACAACAACTTCTATTTATTCTCTCCAAATATTTTAGGATCAATTCCTTGAACAATTTGGGAATTTGAGTGCACCAGACATTGCTCTCCATGAACTAATGCAAATTCAGAAAGGTCAAAATGATTCAGTCTTTGATTTTAACAGAAGATTCAATAAATTGCAGAATAGAATACCTCTCAAATCAAAGTTACTTGACTCTGTAGTATTAAGTGTTTACTTGAATGCATTTGACCCTAAAACAGGGTATGAGCTGAGAAACAGATTCCCAAGGGACTTAACTAAAGCACAAAAGATAGCATTAACAATAGAGAATAATAGAAAACCTATTGGGATAATGAACAAGAGAGACAGCCCTCAAGTTCCTCAACAAAATAATAATTATCAATATAAGCAGGAGAACACATATAGAAATGAAAGACCAAGGCCGAGGTTACATGACATGCCCTATAACACAAACAGGAAGGATGGGAAACCCATAACAGATAGGCTTGGAAGCAAATAAACTCCTGATCTATTGAAGAATAAGGGAACATATGTGGTGAATAGCAATTATTTTTGTGAGGCTTGTGATAAGCCACATTCCCCTGAATATTGTGTTGTAGCCCAGAGAATGCAAGAAGAAGGATTTCTAATTGGAGATGATGGGGAAGATCATACGATCTACTTGACTTCAAATGCTTCTCATCATGTTGAGGAGAGCTACTCATCTGTAGAGGAGGGAGGTTATGAGTATGACGTTGTAGAATGAAGGTATAATGTACGTATGGCTGAGCAGCATGTTTTTTCTGACTCTGAGGATGATTATGTAAAACCACAATCTGTTGAGGTGCCTACTCATAATAATGTGAGGATACTTACTAAAGAAGAGATAGAAAAATTGACTGTTGATGTAGTAGAAGAAGCCAAAAATAAATACTGGTTGAGGAACAGGATAGTAAATGAGAAGGAAGGTGTCCCTAGGGGTATCTTTATGAAAGATCAGAAAGTTGTGCAAGGAGTTTCAAAGAAAAATGAAAACAAACAACATGAAGAAAGTAAACAGAATCCTTTCCAAAAGGATGCAGTAAAAGAGCTACATAAAGAAATTCAAAAAAATGATCAGTCAGGTAGAGGAGAAAAATAAGTAAACAAAGGAGAAACATTAGAACAGAAGAAAGTAATTAAGGTAGAAGGCTCTTCTTTTGATTTTACTCAAGCCTTGTCTCAGGTAAAGATTTCTATCCCACTTCTACAAATGATGAAAATTAAGGAATACAGGGACAGTGCAATGCAATTGATAACAAATGAGAGTGAAAAACAAGTAAGTACTAAAAATAAAATGGTTGCAAAAAATAAGCAAGATAAAGTAAATGTCCCAGAAATCTGCTTGAGTAATGTATTGACAAGTCTGTCATAGGTTGATCCTTTCTTTATCACATTACTCATAAATAATAAATTATTGAGGAATTGTATGATAGATTCTGGTGCTGCCATGAATATTATGCCAGTAGGAGTGATGAAACAACTAGGCATGTGGGTGGATATATGGAAGTAGAAGTGTTGCATGATGGATATGAGCCTATTCATGTGGTTGGTATCAATGAAAATGTCATAGAAGTCAAGTTAGGCACGCCTACCCTCAGTGGCTTACACTATTGATATGTGGGTTGTAGACGCCTCTCATTCGGTGTGTGCTTTTATCAAGGCAATGGATGACGACTATTGGTGGAAATGTCCAGTTCGATTTATCTTATGCAACCATTCCTATAAATGGCCAAGAAGTGAAATTGTACAGGGAGCCGAGGATGAATCAACTTATTGACTGTGTGCCACAAGACCAAAATCTCAATTGCTTACACATGATGTTGATCTTGGGGTTTCAAAGATGGAATAGGCTGTGATTGATTATTGGTGATCTGAAGGCGTACTGCAAGGGAATACAGTGGTGTGGAGGATGTGTGATTTGATGGAACTCTGACCAAGAAGGCAATGGAGCTGGGATAGTATTTATTTCACCTAAAGGTAATACATTTAAGTATTCATTCTTGTTAACTTTTGAATGCACAAATAATGTGGCAGAGTACGAAGCTTTGTTAACTGGATTGAATATAGCGGTGAAGCATAAAATGAAGTTGCTAGCTATTCAAGGAGATTCTGAGTTAGTTATATCTCAAGCTAAGGTGAAGTATACAGCAAAAAATAAAAGATTAAAGCAATACAAAAATGCTATATGGGATACAATAGAATTGCTTGATGCTTTCTTGATTGAGTGGGTGTATAGATCGAAGAATATAATGGCAGATTTTCTAGCTAATGTAGCATTGAACAAAGATGATATTACGTTGGCAGGAGTGTTACAAATTGAATTCAAAACAAGGCCTGTTGTGCCTAATAATGTATATAGCTGGCAAGTTTTTAATGATGACACTGATCTTTTAAAATTCCTTCACTGTATAAACCAGTATGAAGCTCAAGAGATTGATTTCAATGCCTTTGTTGAAGAATTTGATGGAAAAGAGACAGTCTTTGGAAAAGAGATCTTGCAGCTTAAAACAAATAAGATTCCTAAAGGCTTGGTGGCATTGGAGAGGGTATATGATGGAAGTGATCAGTCTTTCATAAAAAAAACACCAGTTGGAAGGGATGACATTAAAGAAATTAATTCGGGAACTGAGATGGCACCAAAAAAGGTGTACATAGGTAAAAAGATCAATCCTGCAATTAGAAAAATGCTCATTGAATTGTTGAGAAATTATAAACATGTGTTTGCTTGGTCTTATGAAGATTTGAAAGCATATAGAGAAGACTTGTTTCAGCATGAAAGACCATTGAAGCCAAATGCTAAACCATTTAGACAAAAGAAAAGGCCGATAAATCCAACTCTAGAACCTAAAATGCAGGAGGAGTTGGCGAAGCTCAGAGATGGTGGAATCATTAAGCTAATCAGACATTCAACCTGGGTGTCAAATCTGGTCCCTATCAGAAAGAAAAATGGAGACATCATATTATGTGTAGATTTCAGAAATCTAAACATAGGGTCCCTTAAAGACAATTATCCTTTGCCTAATATGGAGGCCATATTGCATAAGGTGACAGGCTATGAATTGTTTTCCATGATGGATGGATTTTCGGGGTATAACCAAGTCAAGGTTAAAGATTATGAGCAATACAAAACAACATTCACAACCCCTTGGGGAACATATGTTTATCTAAGGATGCCATTTGGTCTCACTAATGCAGGGGCAACTTTTCAAAGAGCCATGGATGTGGCTTTTGCTGATTTGATCAATGTTTTCATGGTGGTGTATCAGGATGATCTCACTGCTTACTCTAAGAAGGCTGAGGATCATGTTCATCATTTGGAAAAGGTATTTATAAGAGATCTTGAATATGGTATTAGCTTAAACCCCAAGAAATGTAATTTTTCTATCATGGAGGGTAAGGTTTTGGGGCATATTGTTTCCAAGGAAGGGATTAGGATAGACCCTGAAAGGGTGGAGGCTATTGATAAGATCCTTGTCCCCAAGACTGTTAAGGCTATACAGTAATTTTTTGGATAGATTAACTTTGTTAGAAGGCTTGTTTCTAACTTTGATGAGATTGTCAAATCAATATCAAAAATGTTAAAGAAAGGACAAAAGATAGAATGGACTGCAGAAGCTTTGGAAGCTTTTGTATCTATAAAATGAGCTATCAAGGAGGCTCCTATTCTTAAGTTGCCCGACTTTTCAAAACCTTTCCATATTTTTTCATTTTCCTCAATGCATACTATTGCAGCTGTCATGTTATAGAAGAATGAAGATGGTTATGAGCAACCAATATCTTTTCTCAGTAAGTCATTACAGGGTTCTGAACTAAAGTATGATATAATGGAGAAGCAAGCATTTGCATTGGTGAAAGCTGTAAAAGCTTTCAGGCCATACCTGGTTGGAGCAAAGGTAGTTTCTTATGCTCCTCATGCAGCTATCAAGGATATCCTGACACAATTTGAAGTAATAGGTAAAAGATGCAAATGGATCAACAAAGTCCAGGAATTTGACTTGGAGGTTCAAATTACTAAACTGGTAAGAGGTTAGGGTTTGGCTAAACTAATGGCAGAGGCAAATTTTGAAGCAAATCAGATTTGTAATCTAGAAGGAGAAGATGTAATTGTGAGCATTGAGCATACCCAATGGTATGCATATATCATGCATTATCTTAAACATATGAAGTGTCCAGAAGGATTGAATGATAACCAGAAAAGAACGTTGAAGTTGCAGGCATCAAAATATGTTTTTATGGATGGGGATTTATTTTGGAAAAATAGGGATGGTGTATTATTATTGTGTTTGGATGAGTTTCAAGCTAAACGTATTTTGAGTGAAATGCATGAGGGAG